>JAYKKT010000088.1:32212500-32922500 GCA_036023115.1 Brasenia schreberi
TAATAGCTAACAAGCTAGATATTAGGTCTCTGGAGGATAAACATGCAAATCTCTCTGCTTCTGTGGCGAAAACCATGAAAGTACATCAGGAGAACAAGGCTTCACCTGCTGAGAAGTTTCTTTGTTGGATGAGGACTTCTTTGATTGTTTCTTCCATTTCTCAGAAAAGAAATCAAAACTGAAGGGTCCTCCTGGCCCAAACACGGAAAGACTAATGGTTGCCGCCTTTGCTGCCAATGGATTAAATACTGGAGATGATTCAGGTTCCAAAGTTTCTAGCTGGGGAGATGACCTTCCTGCAAGTGGAACAACACCATCTCGACCATGGAAAAGCCGGAATGCCATGTCAAAATTAGGCCCATCCTCAAAAATTGGCCCTTTAGCTCCTCTTACCTGAAAATTGTTCAGAAACTTAAGTCCTAGAAACACAAAGAAGCAAAAATATAGCGGTTTGATTGCAAGTAACTAACAATCAAGCGACCAAATCAAGGCAGGTAGAACACACATTAAGATGGTGAAAATCCTAGGAAGTTGAAGAAACCTAAATCATGTTGGACCAATTTAATAGCATCCAATGGCTTCATAACGACAAGAAAGGCCATTCAAATAAACTTACAGGCAGAGGGAAGCTTAGATTTGATGAGAATGAAAAGTTTGTGGGTTCGTTGATGTTTCTCAAGAACGGACACCTTTGCGTATCTTGATGCGCTAAGAGTCTCTCTGATGAGTACTCCTCACTGGTACCTCTAAAGAAGAACCCCATCCCTCAGCAATATTGTCTGTGCGAGAAAAAACTGCATAAGAATCAATTTTCCAGGGCAAATATGTTCAAATATTCAAGGGAAAGCTTGCTTTCCAGGATCCAATATAGTAATAGAGAACGTCTATGAGAGGAAATGGAAACTAATACTAACAATTAAATGATCATATGATTACAGAACCAGAAGGGAGGACAAGTTCAAATCATTGTACAATGTAAAATAATTTCTGGGAAAATCTAATGCATAGAGCCCTGCAACTTGCCACTAGATGAATAAAGCCATTGCAACTCATGACAGGCTGAGTCCCTAAGTTTCCCGCCAATGTCAACTGGCAAGAGTCTCATCATGTTTAGACCGTCTACACACATGAAATCAAGGATACAAGCATGGCCTCTGAAAGCTTTTTGCTAGTAATCATATTAATGTGTACATAGTAGGCAATGTTCAAAGAACGAGGATTTTTTCAAATAAGCCAATTCATTTGGGTATAGGAAATACGAGCCTAGTCTTGGCCAACTAATAGAAAGTACCACAATTACCACGACCACGTTGCCACAGTTTCAGCATCTCAGTTTGTCCAAGGCAAATTTGGATTCCAGGTAATCTGTTTTCACTATCCTACAAGATTATATTGTCAACTCCGCAAGAAATTTCACTACATGAAGGAGGTTTCCACGATCTATTTATTCTTGGGTGTAATGCAGAAAATGCCGAAGAGCTGGACTGCATGAAAATATAGGCCATTTTAAAACCTTCCGAAGATGGGATGGTGCACGAATGATAGACTTGGAGGAGTACTGATGCATTCCGTAACCTAAGAAAGAAACATGATCCTATGTTCGGGATAGATGGATCGTCTCGCAAAAACCAGGATAAAATAACCAGGACATTTCACTTTCAAACTGAAAAGGAATAAGTGACCTAAACTACCAAACTCATCCAAAAGAAACCGTCTATGAATACAGCGATTTTTTCTTTCCTAATAGAGCAATTATAGACCAATACAAGGAAAAAGGTGATTCTCTGTCCTTTGACCAATTTTCCACTGGTGCAACGCAAATTATTTATAAGCACCAAACTTTGCAAGAAATTGCATGCAATAAAGGAACTACGCATCTAGAAATCACAGAAACAATTACACATAGTTCAGGATGAAACTCTAGATTCCAATAGAAAAAAAGTTCAGCAGAACAATAGAATCTTACATCAGTAACCAAAAATAATAAAATCAACTTTTAAAAAGGAAAACAAAAAATCGCTATATCGTTATCTATGAAAGCATCGAAACCCTCTATAGTAGCGGAACGATGACCTCAAAAACCACTGTAAATCTTATCAAACATACACAAAATTTCATCAGAAGCATATCATAATCTGACCGTAACGATCCGTCAATTCATCAGCGTTCCACATCTACAGAAACTAGAGGCTTCGTCAAGTTGGAACCAAAATCAACCGCAAATATTCGTTTGTTCGAAATAAGGAACGATTTAAATGACGAAAGGACGATGAATCGACTAGAATTGCCAAGCAGAACCACCGAAAAAGTTCTCAAATCATCGTCCGAGTAGAAGGATAAGAGAAAAAAGCAAAAGTACGACGGAAGATGAAATTGGGCGAGATTTCTCACCTGGCGGAATATAGCCTACGAGCAAATCAACCGGATGAGAAGCAACGGAGGCCGTCGGACGTTGCTGAGAATCCCGGCGGAGATCTCAAAGACACGCGTGGAAAGCATGGAAAATCCTCCCTCCCGCTCCTTTATACCTCCGGCAATAAATGAGGACGGTGTCAGAGTCGTGACAGTCAAATATGTGTGGCGGCAAACCAAACAGGAATGAACGCTGACTGTTGCCATTTTCTCCTTTCTCACGGGAGGTTCTTTTGAATTCTCCGTCCAACTCTGACAGCGCCTTTTGTTGACTAAAAACCGTCCATCGCCAGAGATGAACGGTTAGGGAGCTTTTCTATCATCGAGATACTCGCCCAACTTCGCGGCAGGTTCTCCCTCCAATTCGTTTTTTTTTCTTACGGTAGGAAGCCGACACCCATAGTCCTATCCGGTCTCAACCCAACCCGACGGGTTCAGTCGGACCAGACCGGCTGTCGAACCCATTTCACTTAATAGAGAATCAAAACTGGAACCAGTGGGTTAGAAGCATCAATTTCAAAATTGGTTTTGAATTTAAACTTTATTTTACTTTTCAAAAATAATCAAACCAACACCAACTCCGATCTGAAATTGGACCCCAAACCGATAGAACTGAAACACTTCATACCAAAGACCCAAACATGTAAATTTGAACCAACATTGATCAAGTGGCTCATTGAACTGATGGGAACCAACATATATCTACTCCATTTCACAAAGAATTAGCATTCTTTGTCATTTTAGGAGGTGTTTGAACACAAGGACTATAAAATTGAAATTATAGTTTTCCTCGAAATCAAATGCAGGTCTCAACATGCTTTACCTGATTATGAGGTTCACTAAACAACAACAACAACAACTAAGCATTTTCTCATTGATTATGAGGTTCACTAATATCATAATTTTTAAACTAAGTCACTGGAACTGGAATTATAGTTCCAGTTCCATTAATAAAATGCCTCTTAAGACAACATGTTTTTTCTATAATTCACCACCACAAACGACCAAAAACTGTCCGATCGTTCATTGACGAGGCACTGAGTTTGACTCGGCCAGTTTTCTCAGCCAATCACCCACGAATATTCAGCAAACAGTTTGAACAATTGCCTCAAGGTATCCAAATCTTCAAGTACAACAATGGGTTGATTTTCTAGGAACTTGCATAAAAGTAGTACATCACATTTCTTACTTAGACTATATGGAGAACGTGAAAACATCGACGTTTTTCTTGTCAAAGATATCTCACGTTACGTTCTTGAAAGCGCAATGTAGTCCAAGCTTCACAAGAACTTTTAAGGGGTGTTTGATTCATCGTTCCAGGTGGACTGGATCAACGGGTACATGTATAGGGATGGTAATATTAACTGGACCAGTGTAACTCCGACCTAAATGGTATCGGGTTGAAGCATCTTATCCCATGTTCAAACATAAACCTGATCAAATTGGATTTGGGTTGGGTTAATATTGTTATTCCCTGTGCAAAGATGAAAGGGAAGAGTGGAAACATACGTTTAGAAAACTAGATAGTCAGAGTAATAACATTTGGGCGAGATAATGGATCTGAAACCCGATATCCAAGAACCATTTAACTGTCTCATGCCACTTGGGAAATATAGGTGTCGAGGGACGCATACTTAAAAAGATGTGTATCATACATGTCTTTTCACATATATTTTGAAGAGAATATACATAATTAAAAAGAGAGACATGCAAGAAGATGTGCTTCAAGTATATATTTTTTTATAAAAGAAAGAAAAGTAGAAAATGGGTCTACTCGATGAAGAGACAAAGGAGAGAGTTGAGAGTATGTGCTCATAAATGAGATGATAAAATGAAAATAGAAGCCTGTATTTAGCAATTTTGGGTTTGGGTTTGTTAACACGCTTCGTCAGGACTGGATCTGTATATGAATCTTTACCTAAGGATATTCGAAGGATCCGACCCATTTCAGTCAGGGGCGACACGGCAGGGCAAGTGGCACCACCGATATATTCCGGAAGAAGGAGGGTGTGTGCACAAAGCCAGGTGTAGCGTGTAGACGGCATTTGGACAAGCGGGCGTGAGAGCGGACGGAACGGAACTCCCCGCCATTTTTCTCCCCATTTCGCTCTAGATTTCCGGAATCGCTTCCCAGCATTTCTTCTCTCTTGTATTCGGAAGACGTCCCCCATCATCCTGCCGTCCCCACTTTCTCTCCGATTTCCTCTTCCAATCGCGTCAATTCGAGGTATTGATCTCTTCACTTTGGTTTTCTCTAGCCATCCGTTGACCGATTTCTCGTATCTCTCTTCCTCTCTCTGCGTGATGGTCGGGTAAGAAGATTCGATGATTACGTTGTAATGGCATTTATGTTTCCCAAGGAAAATATGGGTGCTCTCGATTGAGAATGCGGGTTTTTACCAGTGAATATTGTGGTTTTGGGTTGTTTGGTGGTTCTGTTATTGTTTATCTTAATGGTGAACTGAAATTTTGGGTGGAATCTATGATCGAGATCGGTTAGGGTACTGTTCTTTGTGGTCTTAAGGCGTCCGGCTGCTTGATTTTTATGAAATTGGTTTCTTCTTGGAGAAGATATGGGTGTATATTATTTTCTCGTAAAACTTTTGGTCTTTCGGTTTGTTCTGTTTTGTTAAATTTGTGGTTTGTGGGTTTGGTGGTGCTTTAGCCGTCGTTTCGCAAGTCTGTTTTGCTTCTAGGCATGAGGTCAGCAAAATTGAGAATTCCGTTTTCCTTCTCTTCTTTCTTTATCTGAATCGAGCATTTTCCAAATCTTTCACAGTAACGTATATGATGGGGTGGATTCTTTGTCCAAGCAATGCCTTCTGACGAATGTGATAAAAATAGAGCCATTTATGTGGTCTATCAAGGGAGAAGTTTTAGATACATATGTTTAATAGCTATATGCATTTCTATTATATTGATCGACAATATGTGCTATATTTTTGGCAATCTCTGCTTCCCAATCATTGGTTCCTGGCTTACATGGAGCACAAATAGTTAATTCGTGCTTTCAACAACAAAAGCTAGCTTGTCCAACGTTTTCCATTCCCAGGGTAGATGATTAGTTTCATGAATTTTGTTCACGGAAGGAAGTTACACAATAAAATAAAGCGCATGCGAATGTGAATATCTGAATTTGGCGAACTTTATGCATTGAAACGGTCCTAAACAGGGTCTGAAGGAACAAGGAAATTTGTTGCCTTGTCCAATCCGTCATTATACTGTGCCATCTCTCTAACCGCATCTATCTGACTTCTGTGTTCCATTGGGCATCTCATTTGCTGAAGTCTGCTGCCTTCCCTTATTTTTCCTAATCAATGATCTTTGCACTTGCTCAAGTCGTAGTCATCTCTTTTTTGTGTGACCAGGGTAAGAATCTGTAGGAATTGTCGAGTGCTTATCTACTTGTGTAAATTGTTTTCCAATTTCTTTGAGGTCCCTTAAGATCAATTAGTTCTTCAGCTTGTACTCGAGCGTGCACTATCATTCTTGTCTAATGTTTAATAGGGTATTCACTTAATCAATCTCCCTTGTTTTCAACAATCAGCACGTTTGTTCAATGTAATTGTTAGATTCTTCTTGTTAACAATCAACATGTGATTATCTCCCATTACAGAAAACTTACATTATTGTTTGCTTTTCAGGTATACAGAGCTCATGCTTGTTTGTTGAACATGAAGATTTTCAGAAGGCTCTTACCATGCATCAAAAATCAAGCTTGTCTTACATATGCTTCCAAGTTGTCAACAAAGCCTGCTCAGGGTGGCCAGAAATTTACCCAGTTGCAGGGTTTCAGTAGCATTGTGGACATTGATTTCCCTCCCATCATGAAATTGACAAGTGCAGAAAAATATTTGACCGTGAGAGGGGATAATTGCGGAAGGCTGTTTAATGCTTGCCAAACCAGGCAGTTTCTTGGTTATGCTGATGGCGAAGAGGAAAATGTTCTATCAAAGAACTATGAGGAGAAGCGAATTATTGGGTAAGTGTAGATTGAGTTTATGGTTCATAGAAGTTATTATGCAAGTTTTTAGTTTGGGGTTCTTGCTAGTTTTGGTTGCTCCTGAGCCTGCTTTAGCCATGTTTGAGCTTTTTAATGCACTCTACTTAACTTCTGTAGACAGGTGTAGTGCATCTCTCCCCGTAATGAATCATAACAAAAGTAGCCACGGGGAACCAGAAGAGATTTCCCCACCCATGAGTAAATATTTTGTAGTAGCCTCATTAGACCATACAAGATGGATTCCAATCTTAAGTATATTTGCCTGTGGAATTCGGTTCCATTTCCTGCCTTCTTTAAGTAGTTTTGTAACTTTCTGGTCCATAACAAACATTGTTGTGAGTAACACATTGTAGTGCTTATTGGTCAACGCTATGTTAAGACGAGTAGTACAGAATGACATAAACTTTGTTTTATATTTTGGAAACAATGATAAAAACCAAGGTTCTAAGCAGTGTAGTTGCATACCATATGACATCATAGGATGGATATAGTAGTGTACATGTGCGACACGATTAGGATTTGCAAACTCGTATTACAACTGCATCACAGCGCTATGAATTGCTATATATAGTTCAATACAAGTTGATGTTTGCAATCTTGGTAGGAATTGTTTTTATGGTAATGTTTGTCTCTGGATTATTGCATCAGGTACTCCCCGGAGCAGCTATTTGCAGTTGTTGCTGCTGTAGATTTGTATCAAGATTTTGTCCCTTGGTGTCAGAAATCAAGGGTCATCCGGTCCAATGTTGATGGGTCGTTTGATGCTGAGCTTCAAATTGGTTTTAAGTTTTTTGTTGAAAGTTATATGTCACACGTTGAACTGCAGAAACCCCAGCGAATAAAGGTATTCCTGCAATGCTCAGTTACCTCACAAGAAACAAGAAGATAACTTTGAAACTTTATGCTTCTTGTATTTATCCTGATATGCCTCATGCAGTTCAGCCCTAATTTTGATTTGCAGTGTTAGATTTAGCATCTATTTTGGGTTAGATATACACAACATTGTATGTTAATATGAAAGTAGAGTGTTCTAATGCTTATTTAATATCTACATATGGAATAGTGTTGAAGGATCAAATTTGTAGTGGACTTATAGTGCAGTTCTTGTCTTATTGATTTTTTCTTATTGTTGTCTTCTTTTCTTTTGTTTGTTCTTAGTTGTTTATTTTTAAAGGTGCCTTTAAATTGGACTTCATTCATGACACTTATGTAATAAATCTTGTTGTAATGGTGGTTATAAGAGGAAAAACCCTACCAACCTAGATAGGATGATATTAGAGAAGTGAATAAGAAGAAAGAGAGGGGACGGTGGCTGAGTTACCATCTTCTATCATTCTTTGCCTTATTTGTTCTTCAATCTTCATCAAATCAGCATGGTATTAGAGTTGAGTTGATGATTTAACCGAGAAAACCGTGGGGATTATAATCAGTAGGGAGTAGCAGTATGGGATTGGTGACTTAGAGCAGTCTAGAAGTAGAACTGTAATTATCTTAACACACTGATTGCAACAATTTAGCATGCATGAATGACCTAAAAATTGAACCATTCCAAATCACTAATATAAAATTGAAGGGTAAGAATTATAGAGAATGGGCAAGATCGATAGAGTTTGTCCTTAAATCAAGATAAAAGTTAGGAATCATCAATTGAACTCAGTATACCCTACTCAAGACAATATAGATTTTGAGTGATGGTCAAAGGAGGATGCTTTGGTGAGGTCCTGGTTAATACAATTAATGGTTCCTACGATTAGTAAGATATTCATGTATTTTAAGACAAATGTTGAAATTTGGGCAACAGTTAAAGAAGCATATTCTAGGAAACAGAATATCTCAAAGGAATACGAAGTGCTGAAAAAAATCAGAAAATGTTGCGAGAGAGATAAATCTGTAAATGACTACTATGGAGAGCTTCGTGGGTTGTGGAATGAACAACACATTATAGAAAATAAATGCAACACTACATCAAAGAAAGGACATCATATAATGAGGTGAGAAAGATGTTTGATCTTCTTTGGGAAATTTTCTTCGAATATGAACTCATTAAGATCAACATACTTAGTAAGGAAGAGTTGCTCTCAGTTGGGATTGTGTATTCCCTTCTTTTAAGAGAAGAAGACAGAAGAAATCTTGAAAAAGGAGATCCCACATAACTAAGAAAAGTGCTTTTGCTGGAAGTGGTGCTACTAGAGGAAGAGGAGGTGGACGATTCCAAAAGTTTGAAGACAAGAACAAATTACATTGTTTCCACTGTGGGAAGAGAAGACATACTTGAGATCAATAATGAGAAATCATAGGAAACCAACATATTACAAAGATCACGGGAATTATGTGGTTGCCTCTATTGAAAAGACAAAAGTCGACTGTGCATGATGGGATGATAAAGCTAAGAAGGAAGATGATAGAAATTTAGTCTAAGCTCCGAGATCACCCATCTACCTTATCAAAAAAAATGAAATAGGTGTTCCTACTTCCTACGATAGAAGTGGAAACTCTTCTTTTACTAGATCTAAATTTTGGGTGATAGATTAAGGCGCAATTGATCATATGGTAGGTGATAAATCCAATTTTATGGAACATCAGTCGACATCCACACCACAATATATTAACTTGGCTAACGGGTCCTTAATTCTAGTGAGTTCATTGGTTAGATATTTATAATGTTTAGTAACTTTCTCTTCATCTTCTTGTAAATTTCATTCATAATCATTATTTACACATATACTTGTAATCTCATAGTATCATCCATCAAACTTTATACACCGCTCCAAAATGGAGTTGTGAAAAGGAAAACATACATGTCTTAGAGGTTGCGAGGACACTATTGTTGGAGCATAATGTTCCTAAATTATTTTGTCCGGAAGCTATTATCACAGCGGGGTACCTTATTAACAAATTGCCATCTATTGTTCTTTTTGGAAAAACTCCCTTCCTAATGATAAAACCTAAGAATACTATATTTTATGTAACACCACGAGTATTCAGGTATCTTTATTTTGTGCATAGTCATGGTTTGTTTTGGGATAAGTTAGATCCTAGAGTCGTTAGATGTGTGTTCCTTGGTTATTCAATTGAAAACAAGGGATATGTATGTTATGATCCAAAAACACATAAGAGATACGTGGTTACGGATGTTACCTTTTTTTGAAACTACTCCATATTTTTCAAGTGATATTGTATTGTCAAGTCCTATCATGGATGAACAGGTGTTGCCTATCAATACCACACTTGAAGAAAATTACGAGTAAGAACTAATAGAGGAGAAGGATGTACAACAGAAAAAAAAAGAAGTTGAAAGTCTACACAAAGGGAGATAGAAAGATATTTATACCCAATTGTGAGGACACTATGGACTAAGGGGGAGATTTTTCCTCATATCAAGATAGTGATATTTTGGAAGGAAAAGGTAATGATGAATTAAATTTAGATGTTCTTATTGCTCTCAAAAAAAGGAAAAGATTATGTGGTAAATATCATATTACTCAATTTATGTTATATAATCAGCTATCTCCTAAGTTACCGTAACTTTGTGTTGAATGCTGAAGATATCATATTCCTAAAGATTTTTGGGAAGCCTCTAAGTCACCACATTGAGCAGAAGCTATGCAATCATAATTGAATGCACTGGAGAGAAATCAAACATGGGAAGTAAGTGATCTTCCGTATGAAAGAAAGACAAGCAGATGCAAGTGGGTGTTTACTATTAAATTCAAAGCAGATGGAACATTGGAAAGGAATAAAGCCCCTCTAGTAGCAAGGGGATATAGTCAATCTTATGGGATTGATTATAATGAAACATTTGCACCATTGGCTAAACTTATGTCTATAAGAGTTATAATTAGTATTGATGCCCAAAGAAAGTGGACAATATGACAATTATATGTGAATAATGCCTTCTCTCAGGAGGAGCTTAAAGAGAAAGTTTATATGAAACTATCACTAGGATATACAAATTTAATAAAGAAAGTTTGTAGGTTAAAAAAACAATATAAGGATTGAAGCAATAACCTCGTGCGTGGTTTGAAAATTTTAATAGGAGTATTATTGAATTGGGTTACACTAAAAGTGTTAGTGATCATACTTTGTTTATTAAAAAAGGGATGAAACTGACACTATTGCTATTTTATGTTGATATAATTGTGACAAGGGATTATATTCAAGAAATTGAGAGGTTGAAGCAAAAACTACATCAACTATTTGATATTAAAGTTCTTGGTAAATTGCATTACTTCCTTGGAATTAAAGTAATTTATTTTGGTACTGATATTTCTTTAAACCAAAGAAATATGCATTGGACTTATTACATGATATAAAGATGCTAGAGTGTAAACCTCTTCATACACCCATGGATGTTAATCAGAAATTGCAAGTAGATGATAGATGTGATAAGACTGATGTGGCTAGCTATCAAAAATTAGTTGAAAAGTTTATATATCTAACCATTACTCACCCACATATGGCTTATGCAATTGGTATTGTGAGTTGATTTATGCAAGCACCATCTAAGATAGACATGGATTAAATATTTCATATACTAAGGTATCTAAAAAGTACTCTGGATATGGTGTGATGCATAAAAATAATGGTCATACGAAATATACATTGATGTAGACTGGGTTGCTTCATATAGTTTCCTGAAAGAGTAAATGGTAAGATCTATAGTTGAAGCTGAGTATAGAGCTATTGCTTTTGTTATATGTGAAGGAAAGTAGTTACGGTCATTGTTAATAGAAATTAGATTTTCGATGAAAGAACTTATTCTTATATTATGTGATAGTAAGGCAACTATACAAATTGCATCTAATCTAGTTTATCACGAAAGAAACACACATATAGAGATTGGTTGTCACTTTATTAGAGACAGAGTGAGTACCAATGAGTTCAAGTTGGAGCACGTGAGATCATAAAATCAATGTGTAGATATGCAAACTAAAGAAATTGGCAGAAATATATTAAGCATATTATGTGACAAGTTGGGTATAATAACAATACCAACTTGAGGGAGAGTGTTGAAGGATCAAATTTATAGTGAACTTATAGTGCAGTTTTTGTCTTACTACTCTCTTTTTATTGTTATCTTATTTTCTTATTTCTGTTCTTAGTTTATTTTTAAAGGTCCCTTTAAATTGGACTCATTAATGGTAATCATGTAACTAATCTTGTTGTAATACTGGTTATAAGAGGGAAGACCCTATCAGCCTAGGTAAGACGACATTAGAGAAGTGAATAAGAAGAAAGAGAGGAGGTGGCGGCTGATTGTAGGGCCTGCACACCCGATTATCATATTCTATCATTCTTTGCCTTATTTTGTTCTTCAATCTTCATCAAATCAACAAATAGCTCTTATCCATGCTAAATTGCTAAGAAGTTCATTTATTTGGAACCAATATCCAGTGACAGGTTCTTCCCATTTGACATGTTATTCTTAATAGCTTTGAGAAAGGAATTTGCCTTTCATCTGGTTGCTTGTTCTGTTTATTTTGTTTCTCTCTCCTTTTCATTCTTATGATGCATTATTCTGAGTTTAGCCTTTGAGCATTAAATCCAGTTCCAAGTTCACATTGTTGTAACATAATGTATTGAATGTCGTTTTGTGATATGATAGTGCTCTATACCGTAACCGTATATCAATTCTTTTTTAAACACTTTTTAGGAGAAAGTTATGATATATTACAATATGCATCTTAATGTCTGGTTGGGCCTTCAATGATGCAACGGATTGTGTTATCAATACTTAATGACACTTTGGAACTCCTCTAAGTCAGTTTTAAACAATTTTCAAGCTTCAAACTTTGGGATGAAATTTCTACATTCAAGTTGTTGCAAACACTATGTGTTGATCATCTTCTCCCTCCCACAAAAACATAAAATGTAGAACTAGACATTTAGCAGTTTAGCAGGTGTGATAGTTGAGAGGCAAAGTAATTTTGAATTCTATGTTAGTATAACTTTTTTCCCATTTCTTGTGATGTCAAATCCATGAAAAGCAGTTCCTGATCTTTGTTCTCAATTTCCACCAACCACTAGCCTGCTTCACTTGAATGCAACTTCCATTTGATTATCAGGTTCGAATAAAATAAATAAATAATGAGTTCCCTTCCCAAATGCAGTAGCCTAAACAAGTATGTGTTTGCACGCTCTCATGCATGTGTATAGTAATATGTTGATGACGAGTGGATGTCAAGAGATTTGACGGGGAATGACTTCCAGTGGACGTTTCTGGAAGTAGCTGACAGAGGGTGTGTAGGATAATGACCGCAACATTGAGCAGCTAAAGGCTTCCCAAAAATTACTTGCTAGTTTATTTTCAAGGTCACAGTCGATTGAAAGAATACCTACCTACTTGTTGAGGTTGATTTTAAATAAATAAATTACTTGTTCAGCGGCTGGTCCCAAGCCCGGATAAAGGAGGAGGGTTACGTTAGACTTTCGACAACTTGCGTAAAACTTTGTCAGACTTAACATAGATTCTACAAAAAAAAACAAAGAATCCATGTAGCCGACCCCATCTAATATGGAAAAAGACTTAGTTGTAGTTGTAGTAGTTATACATTTCATCCTTGTTTATTTAGATATATCTCTTGGAATCTGCATGCTGTGAAATGTTGGGGTTCCAACTTCCAATTGTGCTCTTGATGATGCCAAATGAGAAAAAAAGAAATCGCTGATTATCCTCTGATGATGTTTAGGCAGGTTACAATTAACACTGCTCCATGTTACAAACTGCTGTAAAACAGCAAAGCCTGATCTAATCAGATTTCTAAGAGAAACAAACTTTTTAGAAGGCTAGATTTCTTCATGACATTATCGAGGAAATGTTTTAGGTCATAATGGGTTTTCTTATTTAGTGTTTTCGCTTCTGTAATTCACTGTGTTGGGATCTAGAGAGCATCATTTATTGCCGATGCGCGCAAAATCCGAATGCCATGTCAAAATGACTTTTCATTGTTCATCTTTGTTTATATATGTGTGTTGGATTTATTCCAGATACAAAGTTCTCTTATGGGAATTGTTGATGTTGTTCGTTTACCTTCCCTATGTTATTTTGGTAACTAATGTGTTCATTGCAGACAACAGCTTCAGAAAGTGGCCTTTTCGACCATTTGATTAACGTGTGGGAGTTTGACCATGGTCCTATTCCTGGGACCTGTAACCTTCATTTCCTGGTGGACTTTAAATTTCAGTCCCCTCTTTATCGGCAGGTAGTTCTACTTAATTGACACCTCTCTTTGTGCTTCGTATAGGAATGTGCCGATTTATCTTCTTCCATTGCAAACTCTTGGTAATTTAAATTATTTGTTTTTCAAGCCTTTCCAGTCCACAAATCTTAGTTTGCGGTTACGTTTACGTCATTTAGAAAAGCCCTATGACAAGCTTAGCATTCTCTACTATGTTTGCTCAATTGTGGCAGTTTGTTTCATCCTTGAGGTTTTCTTCTTGTGTAACCGATTGGCTTGCAGCTGCTTCTTTTATATGCTTCTATTAGATTCCAATTTGCATTTACTTTTTGTGTGCATAAGTTCATAGCTTACTATTAACGTTATTTGATCTATATTGGTAATCCTGATCATGTAATATTACTCAGGTTGCATCCATGTTCTTCAAAGAGGTGGTCTCTCGACTAGTTCATTCGTTTACTGACCGTTGCCGTGCCATTTACGGCCCAGGTGTGCGCGTCCTGGAAACTGAATATGGAGGCCAGAAGTATTGAGGGGTCCCCATAATTCTCTTCATGTAAGCCCTTACTTTTGATCATTGATTTCTCGTGTATTATGAGAATGAGCCATTTATGTGGCTAAGCTGCAAATATTTCTTTGTTTCATGGGTTTGCTTCCACTTCGGGAGAGGCCTGAAGTGCACTGTAAATGTAGGCATTCTTTCAAATGAGTATACCGCTCACAAAAGTCATTTGTTGAGTCCGTTGACGGTCAGTTTTTGTGATATTGTCCCGCCAGCTCATGTCTCAGCTGGAAACTAGCCAGGGTTCTGTCAAATCTGTTGGCTACCCTCTGACCATGACCAATAACAGCCATTGTTGAGAAGCTGTAAGCTGGCAATATGGATATTTTTTTCTTTTGAAAGGTCAATATAGATATTCTTGATATGAGCTGATTTGGTTAGAAACCGACCTTAGAAATTTCTTACAATTTGCGTTATTGGAAATATGAAATTGTTTCTTTGAATCTCATTTTTGTTGTTCCTTCAAGAGATCGGTTTGTTATTGTTATGCAAATGCTTTTCTAGTGAAGGCTAAAATCGCAGCTAGACCTTGACACTGCACTTTCTTTTGTACTCAGATCACCGTTTTCGTTCTTGACATTTTGTTCACAAGGTTCCAGTTGGCGAGATTTTTATAGAATGTGAGAAAAATTCTTGGGAAATCTTCGATAATTTGAAAAAAAAGCAATGTACGGGGAGGTAATTAAGGGCCTTGGTATTAATGTCAATATGAAATTATTAAAAGCCGCTTGGATAGGGTGGTTTAAGAGGAAAGAGTAATGGAAACATAAATAACAGTCTGAAATTTTGAGGTATATACTAAAATAAAGATTTGCGGCGTTTAAATAATTACCACGAGAGGCTGGCTTCTACCCCATAGTGGAGCGACCTGGCTCGAACCAGGTTAGTTGGGGTCCTGTGGGCGTGGATAACGGTGGTTTACACCCAACAAAAAGAATCATCACAAGAAATAACTCAGGGAAAACCAAAACCAGGAACAAAGCCTTAATTCTTCAATAGTTCTATGGTCTTTCTCTCTTTTAAAGTTCGTCACCATGAAAACTTTGTACTCCCATGGAAGCCCTGCGTATGTGTTGCACAAACTGCTTCAACACTAGGCACTGCCAAAAATTATTGATGGTTTGAGTGCGAACAGTGGGCACCTTCAAAGCATTGTGCATCATGCATCCGCGTTATAATCTTTATTTTAAGTTCCAGTTATATCTTCTTGCCATACAAAACACTTAACGTGCTTCATTCTTGGGGGAACTTGCATTTGATCTTATACATAAAATGTTTTTAAGTGTTTCACTCAAAACATTGACTTGCATTATTTATTTCTTAAGTGAACTGTACGCCCTGCTGTGGTTTTCATTGGTTCTCTTCATAGTTTGAAATTTTTGTCAACTCATTCTATCATCTGTCTTTCAACCTGTTGGCGAATAACATAAAACGGTGTAGATTTAGTTTTTACCTTTGGTATAATCTGATATCAATGTCAAGAACCCATGGGCTCGAAAACAAGCTGTTGCTCTCATGCATCTAAGAATATTGTATGCAACAAGTATCATTCTCTCTCTAAGTTTCTCTAAAGTATATCACTTTCTTTTGTTTCTTAGGCATGGTTGGGTTAGGCAGTCCCCTAGGAAATGCGTCCCCGGATATTTAACTCCTGTCTTTTTATCAGACTGCAAACCTTAGCTTGTTAGCTACTCGGTTGTAGGGATTTGATAATTTCAATTTCTCATAATATTTAAAATATCTTTTCTCTTTGATAAACTAAAGACTTCATGAGAATTCAAAACTTCGGCAAGATTTTGTGACTAATTTGAAGGAGGGCCTTCTTTTTTTGGTGGGGGCGGTGGGAAGAAGTTTCACTAACAGCAAGGGCGTCAGTGACGGTTGAGCTAAACGTTCTGGATGCTAAATTGAAGGTGAACTTTGCATCGATGGAAGCGCCTGAAATTTCGTCACGATTTTCCCCACCTTGGAGATTTCGCTATTTGTTCTCCAGAGAAAAAAAATAGGTGTTTTCTTCTAAAGGATGCCCAAGATTTGCTACTAAATGTGGCTTGGTTTCTTCACACTGATACACCATTCAGTGTTAACAGAAGTTCCAAAATGCAAGTGCCGAGAAAATATTTCCTATTTCGTGTTAATTTACGCTTGCAAAATGAGGTTCACGTTAGCCCTACTGCCAACTGCAAAGTTCCAAGAGTATCCCATTTGTAAAACCCACTATTATCCATAACTATAATAACATATTTGAATCTTCGTTGCCAAAGTACAGGATTGAATTTGTCATTACTTTGTCAACATCAGATCAGGATATGCTTTGAAACATGTTTTAAGAACCAAAAGAAGGAAAGTTTGATAAGAGGAAGAGAGGAACCATGTGATTAAGGCATTTCTTTAGCCGAATTGAGGCGACACACCAAGTTTTGGATGGCCCCTACGCTCGAATGATACGCACAAGTGCCTACTGAGAAGAGAATATGCCATTTGTATAAGATCCATGATGAACAATTGCGTGTTTGAATCTTCACTGAAGAAGAAAAGGACTTGAATCGTCGTGACTGCTGACAATATCAGATCCAGAGGTGCTTCGAGGCATATTCGAAGAACAAGTGAAGAAGAAAAGGGTAAGAGCCCAACGATGTGATTAATGTACTTTTAGTTGATTTTGAAACGATAAATGAATAACATCCACAAATCAAGAAACGGTTAAAACCTTCCCCCGAGACCCGATTCAATAGGAGATTCTCTCTTTTGCACGAAGGGCAATAGCTCACCTGACGGGAGGGGCCAAACACAATTTGACACTCTGGTGGCTTTCGCCACCACCACCAATTGTCAAAAGGAAGAAAAAATGTTACAAAGCTATGGTTAAAACATCGAGGACTGTTAACAAGATTATTAGAGAAAAAGTTAGTGCAAATCTCATTGAAGACAATGGAGAAACACTTTTAGAATCATCTGGATACAACCATTCACCCCTTCTACAGTAAACTCGTGGAGACTTTTACAAGCGGCCACAGGCCAGGAGCTCGATGTGAGCAGGCCCCTGAAGAGCCAGTCTGAGCTGAGGTACATGGGTTTTCTCCTTGCAGTCAGTGAGCAGGTTTGAGAAATCAAATGGTGGACATTTTAAAGGAAGAAGACGAAGGCCTTCAAAGTATTCCAGAGGAACAATAGACCTATCTTTGCTTGTTTAGAGCTGAATGCTAGTATGACCTAAGAACAAACTTAATAGAAACTAAAATCTTCATTGCTGACTTAACATGCGGGAAGGCTTGTTTTAAACTCTGCCAGTGCAGTATGCTTTGAAAATGGGAGCCAGGACAAGAGTTTTCCTATTTTTTAATGCACAAAATATAACTTCAAAAAGAGAAAATGTTGTTTTTTACCATTAAATTAATTGTTTTATCTATGTTCGTTTCCGAAGCGTGTCTGCATGTGTCACCTACAAAGTACCACCAAAATGATGTGTCTAAGGGGTCGATTCACGAACCTTCAAGCTTGAGGGAGGTCACAGGTTCGACCTGTGAAGTGTGCAACTGGTCAATTTTTACCTACCTTATCGGCCAATAGGAAATTATAAAATAAAATGGAAAAGGGAAATGGAGAACCCAGCCAGCATTTGAATACGTCTCTACCGATAATAGCTTTAGGTTTCGACTGAGCTCCCCCATGAAGTTATTTACCTCCCACCCTCCCTACTTTCAAGAAATTTAGAAAACATGCACCTTTAGTAGGGCTAGTAAACTAACCAAGCTGCTCGTCGATCGACTCCATTCGGGTCTTCTTCAGCTTGTTCGTGTTTGATTCGTCGAACCATATGAGCTGGCTTAGTAGTTAGCTCATGTGTGTGTGTGAGAGAGAGAGTATGCAGGCACCAATTCACCAAGTAGTAAAAATATGGTACTAAAATGCATCCTCTATGCATCAGGTCCGATCCATTTATATGATGTGTGTGTGTATGTGCATGTTGCATTGCGTGCATTCCATGGCTCGGAACGGGTTTCATGGGATCCAGTATGCTACCAACTAAAAGGAGAGTTGGATCCAGTTCACTTAGAACGAGACCCAACTGCTGAATCTGTGAGAGCTCACTGAAGACATAAGTGCAGAAGCTCTCACTATTTATTAATTGAAGGAAACAACTCAATGATCATGTGAGTCGGTATTTTTTTTCCTACTGCAATGAAGTCTTCATTAAGTGCATGTGCCCATGTTTCTCAAATATGGCGTCTAAACAACATTAAATGAAGATTTAAGAAGGATTAAGTACTTAATTAACAAGGTGTCTTGAGCCCCACAATTAGGATATCAACCCATCCGGGCTCTCGACTCCACAAGACTCAGGGTGGGAGTTCGATTCCAATGTGTATATACCTGGCAAAAAGTATTATTTGAAATTTAAACTTAAACAGCGAAAAATATTATTGTATTTTTAGTACTTATTATTTAATACATATGATATATTGAATACTTTTTAAATTCAAATCTCGATTAAATAGATCAAACGGTGGATATTAGACAAGGCCGGTTCTTAATCGGCACGGTGGTTCCAATAGAAACAGAACCGGGTCAGAAACCATTTGAACTTACAACTGATCAAACCAGACCCGGGATTCATCCAGTTCAGTTTCTATTTCACCTTTTCCAAAATCCAAAAATGATGGTTCTAAACCACCGGATCTAGTATCTTTTAATTTTTTATAAAATTTAGTTTTAAAATAAAATTATTGATTCAGGCTTAAACCAGACCAACTTGAAACTGATGGTTTTGAACTCAAAGTAGAACGAACTTTGAACCGAGTCGGTTACGGTTTCAGGTTTCACTGGAACCTGATATGTCTAGTGAAAATGTTTAAACGAATTTAAGCATCAATAAGTGTACGAATGAACTATGTTCTCTCTCTCTCTCTCTCTCTCTCTATATATATATATATATATATATATATATATATATATGTGTGTGTGTGTGTGTGTGTGTGTGTATGTGTGTGTGCGTGCGCGCGCGTGCATTAGGTATGGTGGCACTGTAATTTTACTATCCGGCGTGAGTTTCGTGATCAATAAACTACGGTGTCTGACAGATAAGCGTGATGGTGGGGTAGTTCTAGAGCGGAGCATCTTTCTTTAATGTGACAGACGTAAGAATGACTTTTGCATCAAATCTTATTCGATATTGTAGTCGTAGCCCATCTGAAAAAATTGTGATTTGAAATCCCTACCTATTCGAGATGACTCGACAATAACTCTAACTCGACTCGGTTGAACTAAGCTCAGTCCGAGCTCAACTTGGCCGGTACTTGACTCTAATTGCTTGTAGCCTAAACGAGCTTCTTACATCTTGAAACAAGTGTATTCGCCAATGTGAAATAACTCTAATTGCAAGTTAGTTTTATGTTTATCATTTTTTCTAAATCTTATAATTTTCATTGATTTTTCTTTGAATGGTTCAGGACTCAAATGGAAACCAGAACCGAATGGGTCGTCCCGGTTCACTTCCGGTCTACCAGAAACCGGCTATGTCTAGGTGAGACCTGTATATGGGTTGAAAAGGGGTAGCGAGTCCCTGAGTTTACGCCTTAATTCCTGACGTTATGGGCTTCCGTGCTACATTATATGCAGTGTAAGATTCAATATAGTCACTTAATATGTGATACAAGCCGTAGGATGTAATTTTACTTTTTTTTTACATATAAATTTCTTTTTCTTCAACTGTTGGAGTACGGTAGGCTGTGGCAACCTAACCCATCCAGCCATCAAACATGGTTTCTTTTGATGCATTAAATCTGCTCTAGCTATAAGAAGCTTAACAGGATCGAGCTCGAGTTGCTGTTGAGTTCGAACCAGCTTGATCTTATTTATTCTTAAACCAGTTGAACAATGCTTATATTTGTACTACATAGTAATCACTATGATAGATAAATCCAACAAAATTTTGTGTTGCTGGTCAAAAGTTGACACAATCCTCTTCTTTTATCTTAACTTGAGATCGATAATGCAAGATTCATCCTTCGTACGAATATAGTTTACATCACTAAAGAATATTAAGAAAATTTGCAACAACAACAATAACAACTAAGCATTTTCACATACTAGACGGGGTCAACTACATGGATTCTTTGTTACTAGACGGAGTCAACTACATGGATTCTTTGTTTCTATAGAGCTCTATCATGTGTCATGTTAGCAATTAACTCACAATAAGCTAGATCATTCTTTATTATTTCTTTTCAACACTTTTGTGGTTGTCGTCTACCTCTTTTAATACTTTCAAAATCTAGTTTTTCATACCTTCTTACATGTTCTTCTTTTGATATTCTTTCTATATGTCCAAACAATCTCAAACGATATTCTCTCATTTTATCCTCTATTTGTGTCACTCCTAATTTGTTTCTAATAACCTCATTATGTATACGGTCTTTTTTTGTATGACCACTCATCCATCTCAACATCTACATTTCTGTCACAAACATCTTTTTGTACATGTTGATGATTAACTGTTCAACACTCGTAACCATAAAAGGTTCAGTTGGGAGAAATTTGCATGGGAAAAGGCAAGGCGATCTATATAACCTTTTGGAAAATTTACATTAGAAAAAAATTAAGCTTGAGATAAAAAGTCCAGCTGGGAGAAATTCAGGCGAGGTGATCTATATAACCTTTTGGAAAATCAGCAATTGTTATGTTGATTTCATCGAGTTTTTGGATTGCGATTGAGGTGGCCGGTTAACTTCACCCTCCCACTAAGACCACTCACTCTATCAGGAATAATAACAGAGGTAGAGTCAGGCAATGAGCAAATATTGGAGATCCAGTAATCAATGAGTGATGTGGAGCACCCAATTAAAGCTTGACGATAGGATTAACACAAAAGGATAATGACACTCAATGTTGGTAGTTGATACGTGCTATCATTTGGTAATTGATTAATAACGTGGCAACAAGATTTACCATATACATAATAAATATTAGATGTGTTATAATCCGACATTAATTTCAGATAAAGGTTTTATCATGTACCGGCAAAATTATGAGGTCGAGACTGCAAAACTGTGATGGTGAGCCTTACAATCGAGCAAGAAACAAGGTAGTACCACCTCACTTCCTACTGCAGGTTGAGGCCATATTTGATTACAAGGCGAACT
Organism: Brasenia schreberi; assembly: GCA_036023115.1. Lineage (NCBI taxonomy): Eukaryota > Viridiplantae > Streptophyta > Magnoliopsida > Nymphaeales > Cabombaceae > Brasenia > Brasenia schreberi. The sequence goes on from JAYKKT010000088.1 coordinate 32,233,798, forward strand.
AAGGTCTACAGTTCCAGTTCCTTAAGGCCAGGCCTCGTAAGCAAACACCCCCTTAAGTAAGGTCTAAGTTCAAGTCTTGCGAACGAATAAACCTGAGAGAGTTTAATACAATGTGGGCCAACCTGACTCGGAGTGGATTAGGCGGGGCGTAGTGGGCTTCTGGCTACCTGTGGTTTAAGCCAAAAAATAAGACTATCACGCAATTCAAAGAAGCCAAAAAACAATCTTATACAATCTCTGTTGATGTATTTAGCTTCGTTTTATATCTCGTGGTATTATTTGATTACATGTGACTGATCTTTAAGCAAAGCGAACAGGTATAAAAAAGTATGATTAAGAAAAACAGCTTGTTCTTAATAAATGCTCTCACTGTGCTTTCTGAGTAAGCCCAGATTTCACCCATGCAGTAGGTGTGTCGTGCAAGTGTGTGTGTATATATATATATATATATATATATATATATATATATATATATATATAATGATTGGATCTTGTCTACTACTATCTTGTCCCAGACGATCACTTTTAAAGACATGACCATAATAATATATCTTTTATACTCTTTCAAAAACTTTTAAAACTTTTTAAATTAAAAAAATTGGGTGAGCATATGTGGGTAGGATCTTATTTTCTATCTATCTATCTATCTATCTATCTATCTTGTCCCAGACGATCACTTTTAAAGACATGACCATAATAATATATCTTTTATACTCTTTCAAAAACTTTTAAAACTTTTTAAATTAAAAAAATTGGGTGAGCATATGTGGGTAGGATCTTATTTTCTATCTATCTATCTATCTATCTATCTATATATATATATATATAGATAGAGAGAGAGAGAGAGCGAGAGAGAGAGAGAGAGAGAGAGAGAAAAAAGAGAAAGACATCTTAAATGCATAATACCCTTTGTTGCATAATTTTACACAAATATTTTTACAGTTCAATGATAAAGATTTAAATAATTATACATTTAATGCACATTAAATGCAAAACATAAGATACAACTATAACTTTTGATTAGATATGTTTGTGTAAGATTATGTACCAAATAACATTACTCAACTAAGACTCCATCTCTCTCTCTCTCTCTCTCTCTCTCTCTCTCTATATATATATATATATATATATGATGGTGGATCTATACATACTCCCCCCACCACCACAAAAGATGTCTGTGTCTTTTGTTTTCACTCATGAGGGACTTCCTTCGTCTCTCCATCTCGTTTTCATTTCTATTTTCACTCTTTAAATCCATCCCATTCGAGACAGGTCCCTCCAGAAAGTGAAGGATTCCTTCTTCATCAATATCCCTAAATGCACAAAAATGTGTGAACAATCAATTCCATTGCATTTATTTCGTATGTTATAAATATAAGAACTTTGTAATGGAGCCATATTCAGCTGAATTAGGTAGGCCAACTAAACTAGTTACTATAGTACAAAAGGCTTCGATGGTTCAATTTGTTACAGTGGCATGATGCCACCGGGTTGTCGGCCGGACCTGGGTGTGTTTTTTTTCGTGTCAAAAAACAGGGTGCAAAGGCATTGGTAGAGGAGGCACAAACAAAGGCATTGGTAGCAGATGAGTCAACTTCGATATATGATTTATAACGGAACCCAACTATTGGTTAATTTTCATTAAACCATCAATATGGGTTGAAAAACATATTGAAAAGATTAGGATTTGCATCATATACAGTTCACCACACCCAAAACCATTAAAAGGGTTATTCGCCCCACCCAAAAGAGTTTCTAGATCCTTCATTGGGTAGGGATCAACTTAAAGAGGGTTTCTTGTCAAAAAGAAAAAAAGATCATTTAAGTGCTAAGAACATGACTGTGTCAAAAGGCTCAACCATTGAGTAAGTCATCTTTCTATCTTTAGGCATAGATTGTTCGCGAACATATAATATTAAGTTGATGAAGGGAATAACTTGTCACCACAATCATCTCAACGTGCAACCATATTCGACAATTCAGTATCATTCTCCCAAAAAGAGACGAAAAACGTGGTAGAGCCTCTTGCTCTTGAAGTCAGAGGTACTTGCAAATTGCCTAAAAAAATGTCAGATATTTGCAAAACAGAGTTTATCTCCCTGAATCTTTTCTTATTCTTTGCAAAATGGTTCAATCTTAGAGCTGGCCAATGAACCGAAGAAGCCAAAGCAACATTGCTTGATATTGTCTAACCAACTTGAACTTGTGTTTGTTTGTTTGATTGTTTGACTTGAGACAAGTATGATCTGAGATGAACAAGAGTTCGATAGGTCAAACACATGCTCATTATAACCAAAACTTTTCTTTTGGTACAATGGAGATGCTGAAGCCCTGGGTATCAAACTCATGGCTGGAAGAACTTTTATCCGAACACTAATAAGCTACTCATTTGTTTGTTTATTTGGCTGATCAATTGAGACAAGAGGCTCGTGGGTTGCATCAACCTAATAGCCACTTGATCATGCTTGGCTCACGGATAGTGTTACATGAGTCGTAGACGTTGGGAGCTTAGTTTAGCTAGCAAAAACAACCTCACAATGAGTGGCAATGTTGGTTGCTTGATTTATCAGACCTATTTAATCTACGAGAAGGACTTCTTCTTCTTATGTTTGATGGGACCAAAGTGAGATTCATGCCCTGGGTGTCGAACTCATGACCTTTAACGTATGAGTCGACCTGTAGCCACTTGAGGAGGACCATTTTATCATTGAATCTAAAAAGAAAAAACCTTTCCTCCAAGTGCCTTCTCTTCCACTTTAGGACCAAACGTCAAAGTTTCATAGTTTTCTTGGTGAGTTCCCAAAAACGATTTAAGATCGTTAGAATAAGGTTAAAACCATCGTTGACTTGCAAAAGGAGGTTAGAACCGTCTCCCTGTTGTAGGTTGGTGGAGGATACGCAAAAGAAGGAACAGAAGTGCAATTGTATTAAAGGAAGGTAATTTTCAGAAATTTGCAATACATGAAGGGCTATATTGAAAGAATACATTTCGAAGGGGCGTTGGGGAAATTTAAATGCACTTTTACCAAAAGGCCCATCACTCGCCTTTTTTTAGAAAAAGGTAATTTATTTTATTTGTAGTTAATCTTTATTTTGAAAACTAGTTGCGGGAAGGTGGCAGAGGGCGGAGACAAAGCCTGTTCTTTCAAACCACATTCGTCACGAAGTTCTTACTTCCCGCCAAATCACCGGGGAAATTTCCCGGTTGGCGTGTGCCGGAGATCAGATCTCCCGGCGCCACCTTCTTTACGTCATTCAACAAAGGTTGCCGGATCAGAGGAGATAAAAGTGTGGGGAGAGAGACTGCGGGGCGTTTCCTTCTGTTGGTTCCTGCCTGATCAAGCTTCTCCGCCAACTTTTTTCGGCGTGCTCCCGTCGTACCGTTAACAGATTGGAGAGAGAAAGGGCGGTCGGTTCCGAGCTTCTGGATCACCAGAGGTTGAGTTTCGTAGCGCTCCGGTCGTCAAGCGACGGGTTACGACAGTCGTCCTGGTTTCAGATCGGGATTTCTCTGCCGTTGTTTTGTGTTCCTGCTTGCTTGTTTGATCTCAAGATCTTGTTCGTAAATAGACGGCTAGCCTTTCGCAGGTCGGTGCTCTTTGAAGATTTCAGCTTCGCAAGATTACCGCGCAGATTCTGGTTACGATTCGTTCTGATTGAAGGAACCAGATTTACCAGGAGTTTCTGAGATCCGACCAGGGGAATGTTTTATTAGGTCGTTGGATTTTGGTTTCGAGCGTCCTGATCAAATTTCGTAAATGAGTGGCTGAGATTGTAAGGACCGTGTGGCTTCCGCGTTCGCTTATTTGGAATTGATAGTTTTCTAGGGTTTTGTCATCTGCAGATCGTGAATGATGAGGCGTGGCTTTCAGTGGAATTCCGTACGCGAAATTCATATCGGGTACTGATTCCATTAGGTATTCCCTTCCTTTTTGTTTTCTTGGATCTTCTGGATTTGTCTCGTTTTTTTCTCTTCTTTTTTCGAGCTTCCGCAGTTTCTCCGATACTTTGATATGGGATTCAACGATCTAATGACGAGCAATTCATAATTATTATGTTAATTAAAGGTGTGGCATGCCTGCGTAGATTCTACTGTAGCATCTGAGTGGATCGAGATGACGAAGGTAGTGTATGAAGGATGGATGGTCCGATATGGACGGCGAAGGATTGGCCGTTCGTTCATCCACAAACGGTATTTCGTTCTGGAGTCTCGGCTTCTCGCATATTACAAAAGGGAGCCACAAGACAATGTGGTAAGACCGGTTGATAATCGCTCTCTCGGCTTTATTCTTTTCCTAGGAGAGTTAGATTGTCATCATTTGATTTAGCTATTGGCCTGGTAAAGATCATCTCTTGTGGTCTCAAATAGTTTTCGATTGGATGTTTGAATGGCGAATGGAATACTTTATTTGTATCGTCACTTTCTGTGTTGATCATTTCAGCGTTGCAGCGCCAGTAAAGCAATAAGCTGACTTCGCTGCACGAATTGCAATTGTCTATTTACGTTAGCAGTGTATCGTCTTATTGACAAACCAGCTGAAATGCAAACAGCAAACTTTTCATTGTTCTGGATTCAGTTTAGTTTGCGTTCTGGATTCAGTTTAGTTTGCGGGGCGCTTTATCTCAGATGCTTACATGGGAGTCTGTTTTGATATGCTTTTCTTTTACATGTAGGTCCCGATCAAGACACTTCTTATTGATGGCAACTGCAGAGTGGAGGACAGGGGCAGGAAGATGCACCATGGCCATGTAAAACAAATAACTTTATATGTTTCTTTTTTGTTAAAAAAATTAATATTGTTTTTTATATTTCTTTTTATTTGTTCTGTTTTGAGTACATGCACAGTAGTGTTCACGTTAGAGGTGCAAACATTTGTGCTATTCTGGAGAGAATGGCAGAAGGGGTATTTCTTAGACAAACGGGTCACAATGTCTATGTTGTTTCGCACCCTAATCTGACAACAGATGAGCAAAATGAGAAGGTAACTAATTAGAGTGAACAAAGAAAGAATACTTGATTTTTTTTCCAAGCAGAAATGTTAGGTGAATCCGAATCAATACACTTAGTAGTCTAGCTACATGATACACCACAAAATGTGCTTCAAAAGTTGCCTGATTTTTATCACTTCTAGAATCCAATCATGATGTTAGGGACAGTGTAGCATGCGCGAATAGCTTCAGAATATGCCTATTCTTGCTCTCTTTAAGTTTTTTTTTTTTGTTTAAGTTGGCAACTGCAATTATTAGAATGTTGGACAACGGTTTGGTTGCACTTGCATGGGAATAAATGCTGAGAGAAGCTTTATGAAATGAGAGAAATATGATCAATGAAATGGTAATCAAATGGATCAGTCAATGTCTCGTACGCCATTATAGAGGTTGCCCGACTGTCATACAGCCTGAGTTAGATACAGAGATCAATTTGTGCTAGTTCACTTTGAAGACATTACTGGAATCTGTTAAGGATGTTTTGATGGTTGAATTTTTCAGATGAGGTTAACTAGATCTTTCAAAATAATCACAAACTTGTTGGTTAATAGTTTTTACTTTTAGTGTGCATCCACATGCTTTCTTCTCACTGTGCAGTTTGTCTTGTTTAGGATTTATTTACTTTATTTTATTTGCTTCTGTTCCTTGCAGATGGTCTATGTTCTTTCCATATATAACAAAAAAGAGAAGAACCAACAAATGACCGTAAGTTTTCTTTATAACTTTTTGGTAAAATGTTTAAAAATTTTGATTGGGCATTATTAGCTGATAACAGTAAAATTTTAATAACCAATTCTCATCTCTTGCCATAGAAGTCAGTCAGTCACATATAGTGAGTTCTCATTCTTGGAAGCTTCTCTTTTGTACTCTTAACTTTTACAGATGGAGATAGTTGGAAGCTATATTTTCTCTCAATGAATATTGTAGTTTAATATTGTAGTTTTGCAGCATCACAGTATCACTCTTCCATACCTGCAAATGTTGTGGAAAATGGGAGTAGCATTTACATGGGCTGGTAAAGATGTGGTTGCCTGGATCTTATAGTAACACATAGTATTGTAGATGAGACTGTACATATCTAATCTATATTTTTCATAGTAAAGACAAGGGTAAGACTGGTGCAATAAGGTTTGGACCTTGTTTAGGTGCACTTCTAAAAAGAAGGCTAAAGTTCAAAAGATAAAATATCACAGTGTAAGCAAATCCATAAATTTTGGCATGTACCTTATTATGCTCTTAGTGCTTCCCTTTGGAACTTTAATTTACAGTTTTTTGGTGCCAAAGAATGGGGGAAAAGCATTGCTCGACACTCCATGTTGTCTTGTTTCCTTTGAATATGCGCATTATCTTAACCATACTGTCCCAGAAGGAAGGTTAATGCAATTCTTCTTTCTGCAAATAATTATCCATTTTAAGGTTTTAGAGAGCATGGCAAATCTTGATGGTGGCGTTGGGCAAAATTCTAATGTTATTTTCTCCGAGCCTTTCACCATTCTTGATGGGTGTGCAACATGAGGACTTCCCGAAGGTCATCCGTCCTTGTACTATTCTCACACAAGCATGCTTAACTGTTAGGTTCTGGTAGGATTGAGTTTATTAGCGCTGAAAAGATCACATAAACTTGTAAAGCATCCAATGAAGTTTTAGTTTTACAGTGGTTGTCGGTTAGATTTATATAAAAAGCTCAACTCAAAAGGAGGCGAAAACGATATTTTTAGGATAGCTAAAGCTAAAGATAGGAAAACTAATGATCTTATTTTTGTTAAATGCATCAAAGATAAGGATGAAAAGATTCTAATAACAAGTGATGATATAAAAAATATATGAAAAAATATTTTTATAAGCTTCTTAATAAAAATATAGATGTTAATATTAGCTTAGGAGAGCTAACCAAATCAAAAGAATATATAGACCATAATGTCTACCGACATATTTAAAAGAATGAAGCCAAAAAAGTTCTTAAACTTATAAGGATTGATAAATCTGTAGGAGAAGTATAGAAGACGGGTATTACTTGAATTACAAGATTATTTAATAAATATGAAAAAATCAAAAGATGCATGAGGAATGGATGAAGAGTATAATTATATCCATATACAAGAATAAGGGAGACATGAATAATTGTGCAAATTATCGAGGTATCAAGTTGATGAGCTAAATTATAAAATTATTAGAAATAATCATTGAACGTAGGTTGAAACAAATATTGAGTACAACAAAGACCCAATTTAGATTCATATTAAGAAGATTAACTGTTGATGTTATTCATCAATTGAGATGTCTTATGAAATATTTTAAAGCAAAAAAACCTTCACATGATATTTATTGATATAGATAAAGCTTACGATAGGATACCAAGAGATATTTTTTAGAGAACTTTGAAAAATAGAGATCTCATTAACATACATTAATCTTATAAGAGAGACATATATCATAATGCACAAACATGTGTAACAAAACATATTTAAGATGAAGTTCTTTGGTGTATATTATTCGTGAATGACATCGTATTAGTGGACGTGTTTAAGAAAAAAGTTAATAGTAAATTAGAACTATAGAGAGAAACACTAGAATGTAAAGGCTTTCGACTTAGTAGAACAAAGATTGAATATATGGGAAGCAAGTTTGATCATTTGATTACATTAAATGATATATAGATCAAGATTGATATGCATTGTATTTCTTGTAAGGAAAATTTTAAATATTTAAGGTCAATCTTTCATAATGATGAAAAATTGATGGAGATGTTACATATAAAATTAATGCAAATTGATTAAAATGAAGAGGTGCATCAAGTATTTTTATGCGACAAGAAGATATCTTTAAAGTTGAAAGATAAATATTATAGAGCAATAATTCGTTTCGCTATGCTTTATGGTTTTAAGTGTTGGGCAATTAATTATCAATATGTACAAAAGATGGATCAATGGTCACATAAGGACATATCATATACGTAATTAGGTTATTAAAAACAAATTAGAAGTGACACTAATAGATGACAAAATGAGAAAAAATCGTTTAAGATGGTTTGGACACATAGAAAGACGACCAAAGGAAGCTCTCATAAGGAGGTGTGACAAACTAGATTGTGAAAATGTTAAAAGAGGAAGAAAAAGACAAAAAAATGTTAAAAAAATAAATAAATAATGATTTAGCTTATGTTGAGTTAACTGTTAGCATGGTACATGATCAAGCTCCATGAAAACAAAGCATCAATGTAGCCAACCCTATTTAGTATGAGAAAAGGCTTAGTTGCTGTTGTTGCCCTTTATCTGGTTGGCTATCACAAAGGTGGACCCTTGAAACAAGTGGCACAATGTTTGACAAAACGATTAAGCAAAAATTCTGTGTTAGAAAATTCATTGCCCATTGACACAATTGCCGTTCTAAATAAATTTGGGCCCTCCACATGGTTGTAATACCAAAGCGTAACCGAAGGATACCTCATATTAGTTAGATGAATTCAAAGACAATTTTTGACTGCTCTCTCTTATTTAAGTCATGATGTAGAAACACGCTCACAGCAGTTACATCAACTTGGCTTCTGTGGAATGTTGCTCATTTAGAACACGCTTGATTGAATTGGTGAATGTTTCTGTAAAAGTTGTTTCTTTTTCTTATTCTTTTGCAAACTTGATAGTGACAGAAAATAACCAATCGATTCATTCTATTAATATATCTTCCTCGTTAAATGTTGGTAGTTTTAAAGCAGATCTCAATTACATGATGGGCTTTGGAGGTCTGCAATCAGCAAATCTGATTACTAGATATGACTTTGATATGATTGGCGTTGTAGTACTTAAAGTTGCCACTCTTCTGTCTAAACAAACCCATTTTCAATGCTGCAAGTTTTCATTTTATTTCCCCACAGATGGCAGCATTTAGTATTCAAGATGCTTTGATTTGGAAGGAAAAGATTGAATCTGTCATTTATCAGGTACTTTATTAGACATATTGATATACTTTTCTTATGCACTTCATAGACTGCATGTACATGTACAATGTAGTGTGTGTGTCACACAAACAAATAACATGGGAGGAAGCTATTTGCAAGAGCTTTTGCTGCTAATGATTGTGTCCTTTTGTATGTGTAACCTACACTTATTTATATTGTCACTTGTAGGAACTGCCAACATATGATCTTATGAAAGAAACACATATTTGCAAGTGGGATGAAACAGTTGCCTGGACTTATCCAATTTGTATATATTAAACGGATACGTGATTTCTCATATTTTATGACCACATAGAACCCAAGTTTGGGATTGTTTCAACAAAATAAATGAACTCAGGACATATCTTTCAGAAGTTAAGCCCATTCTAGATTTTCGGAGTATGAACCGTGGCAAAACGATATAAAATAAATGACCTCCTAGATGGATCTTAGAGTGGTTATTTGGCAGCATCTTTGGAAGTGGAGAGAATATGGTAAGAGGTCACCTATAAACCTCCTTGAAAGCGGGAGGGTGTGTCTAAGGTGCACCTTGAGACCCATCTATTGCAGACAAGTATGGGGTGCATCAGGTTCGCGTCCTTTTCCCCAATGCATAACCTTACTTTTTAGTTTTCTAGTTCTTTATCTTTCCCTCATTTCACGGTTCACCAGTCAGATCTGTGTCCTTGTTTTAATTCATGTAGTGCTACTCCCAGTTTGACCATTTGGTTACTAAAGATCACATGAAAATTAAGATTGTTACATATTGCATACTTCAAAAGAAATGTTTTAAATACCCATGATAAGTTTTTCAGAGTGAGAAAAATTCATAGAGATGTCATAAACAGAATTAAATGAAAGGTTGATTAAAATTGAGAGGTGCACATGTATTCTATGTGAGGAGAAAACACTATTAAAGTCGAAAGATAAATACTATAGAACAACAATTAGATCAACTATATTATTTGGTGCTGACTGTTGGGCAGTAAATCATTAATACATCCAAAAGATGTCCGTTGCAGAAATGAAAATATTGATATGGTATCTGGTTACATAAGGAAAGATTGTACATGGATTGAGGTTATTACATATGAAATAGGAGTACCAATACTGTACGAAAAATTGAGAAAAATCATTTAAGATGGCTCGGACACGTGGAAAATTGACCAAAGGAAGCTTTAATAGGGTGTGACAAACTAGATGGTGAATATAGTAAAAGATAAAAGGCCATAAAAAGTGTTTGAATAAGACAATAAAGAATAATCTTGAGTTAATTGTTAGCGTGACACAAGATCGAGTTCTTTGGGAACAAAAAATTGATATAAGCTACCCCATCTAGTATGGGGAAAGGCTTACTTCTTGTTGTCGTAGAAGGATATTCAATTTAAAATGCAAATAAGAATCTCATTTGTTAATTATGGTTCTGAAGTTCCCAATCTTCATACTCGCATGCATGCACACACAGATGCATATGTTGGAGATCAAGTCTCGTCTTCATATGTTTCAGCCTTTATGTTTTAGTGTCTTATGTAATTCGAGTGTAGTTAAGTGTGTTTGAGTCTAGCTATGTGTTTGGGTCCTAATGAATCGGGTCATATTCATTAGGATCCATTAGGAGCCGTGCACTTTAAGTAAGGTTATTATTGTCTTTTAAGTTAGAAAATGGATTAGTATAAATTTATAATTAGGGTTGCTGCTTAAAGCAACGATGGAATGAATAAGAGTTGAAGGGGACGACAACCAAAGTGGAAGTCGACTGCTGCCCTGATTCAAGCAACAATGTCTTTACTTGTTCTTCAGCCATCTTAGTCTTTATTTTATGCATGAAATCAACATGGTATCAGAGCCGAAACTCTGGTATCAGAGCCTAAACTCAGAGTTTCGGCTATCGTAGAATACTAACAGGCAGACTAAGAGGTTTCAATAAAAAATTGTGAGTATAATCTATCATTTGGTGCATTGTGTCAATTCTAAAATACCAGAAGAATCAATAGCAGAGGAGGAAGGTTTTTTTTGTTGATCACGTGCACAACAAGAAATCAAGGCTGTCTTTAAAGAATTTTTTTGATTAAATTGATTATAGTGACGACAGGGGACATAGAAATTAAAATTGGCACACATTGCATTCTCCAAAAGGAAAGTTTTAAATACCTAGGGTCAATTTTTCAGAGTGATGGAAGAATTGATGGAGATGTTACACATAGAATTAATGCTGGTTGGTTAAAATGGAGAGGAGCATCAGGTATTCTTTGTGATAAGAAGATACCATTAAAATTAAAAGGTAAATATTATAGAGCAGCAATTAGGCCTGTCATGTTTTATGGTTCTGAGTGTTGGGCAGTTAATCATCAACATGTACACAAGATGTCTGTGACAGAAATAAAGATGTTGAGATGGATGAGTGGTCATACAAGAAAAGATCGTATACATAATGAGGTTATTAGAAACAAATTAGGAGTGACACCAATAGAGGATAAAATGAGAGAACATCATTTAAGATGGTTTGAACATATAGAAAGAAGATCAAAAGAAGAATTGGTAAGAAGGTTAGAAAAACTAAATTTAGAAAGTATTAAAAGAGGTAGAGGACGACCACAAAAGTGTTGGAAAGAAACAATAAAGAATGATCTAGCTTATTGGGAGTTAACCGCTAACATGGCACACGATAGGGATTTGTGGAAACAAAGAATCCATGTAGCGGTCCCCGTCTAGTATGGGAAAAGGCTTAGTTGTTGTTGTTGATTATAGTGACGACAGAAATTTATATCATCATTCATAGTTGATGAAGTTAGCCGACCCCGTTTAGTATGGGAAAAGGCTTAGCTGTTGTTGTTTGTTGTATTCATAGTTGATGAAGTCTTGGGATTAAAGAAGCCAACTGTTTGCAGATTCATCGTTCTCAAAGTTCACAAATCCAAAGCCCCTTGATCTCCCAGTGTCTCGGTCAGTGATAACCCTAGCTTCAATTATATTGCCATAACTTGTGGGGCGAATTCCGTTGAGAGTAAGCCTATTCCTTTTGAATTGATACATTCAGATGTTTGGGGACCATGTGTGACACCCTCTTTGGGAAACTTTAAATACTTTGTTACTTTTATTGATGATTTTTCAAGACTTACTTTTGTGTATCTTATGAAATCCAAAACGGAAATATCTACAATTTTTCCTCTATTTCATAATCTGATTAAGACCCAGTTTGGTTACACTATTAAAACTTTCAGGTCAGATAATGGTGGAGAATTTTGTAATAGTAAGTTGACATCATATCTTCAGACTCATTGCATTATACATCAGACATCATGTGTTTACATGCCACAACAGAATGGAGTAGCAGAAAGAAAGAATCGTCATATCTTGAAAATTGCTAGAACATTACTTCTTGAACACAATGTTCCAAAATATTTTTGGCCAGAAGCTATTGTCACAGCAGTATACGTTATGAATAGAATTCCGACTATGGATACTTGGGGTAAAGTCTCCATTTAAGGTGATTAAACCAGAGGAGAACCCCTTTCATATTGTTCCTAGAATATTTGGATGTGTATGTTATGTGTATGTACATCAACAATTTAGAGATAAGCTGGATCCAAGGGCAACTAAATGTATATTCATTGGATATTCTTCTGAAAAGAAAGGGCATTTGTTATGATCCCAGTTCTCATAGAAAATATGTCTCTATGGATGTTACCTTCTTTGAAACTACTCCATACTACAACAATGTAAATGATGTGCCTAAGCCAAGTATTGAAGAAACAGTGCTCCCAAGGATTATTATTAGTGAAGAGCTTGAGGAAGAAAGAATTTTTACGAGAACAAATCAACCAACTGAAGAAAACAGAATGTTGGTATACAAAAAAAGGGGAGAGAAATATATTCGTTAACCGACAAACAGAGAATATGAATCAAGGGGGAGAAACAATAACTGATCCAGAAGAAACAGTGGAAGAAACATATGATAATAATCTGGCTGACTCATATATGCCTATAGCACTCAGAAAAGGCAAGAGATCATGCTGTAAGTATCCAATTTCCAAATTCATTTCATATGGTAAAATATCAGAAAGCTACTACAATTTCGTACTAGCAGCTGAGATGCATCAAATCCCGAAGAACTACTATGAAGCATCCAAGAATAAGCAGTGGATTGAAGCCGTGGAATCTGAAATTCAAGCACTTGAAAAGAATCAAACTTGGGAACTTAATGACTTACCAAAAGACAGAAAGGCAGTATCATATAAGTGGGTATATACAATAAAATACAAGGCGGACGGATCATTAGAAAGATATAAAGCAAGGTTAGTAGCTCGTGGATATAGCCAAGAATATGGGATAGATTATGAGGAAACATTTGCCTGTAGGCAAAAATGAACACAGTCGGAGTGCAACTGCTACTCTCTTCGCTGCACACTTCCAATGGGAACTTCATCGAGTTTGATGTGAAGAATGCCTTTCTTCATGGTGAATTAGAGGAAAAGTTTATGTGAAATCCTCACTAGGTATGCCACATGTGGTGAAGGGGAATAAAGTGTGTAAATTGAAGAAGGCGTTATATGGTTTGAAACAATCTGCCTGAGCTTGGTTTAGGAAGATTCCACGAAGACTATGGTGTCCCTTGGATATAGACAAAGTCAAGGTGATCATACCCTCTTTATCAAACACTCACACGAAGGTAAATTGACTATCCTACTTGTGTACGTAGATGATATCATTATATCAAGGGATGATGTTGTTGAGAAATCTCTCTTAAAGGAGAAGCGGCTATTGAGTTTGAAATGAAGGACCTTGGGAGATTGAAATATTTCCTTGGAATTGAAGTTGCCTACTCTAAACAAGGTATCTTCGTTTCTCAGCGGGAATATGTCCTTGACCTATACTCAAGAGGCCAGGAAACTTGGATGTAAAACTTCGTCTAGAGTTGAGCAATTGAGCGAAAATCATAGAATGGGTAATGAGGAAGAAAGTCCCCGAGTTGATAAAGCTCGGTATCAAATGTTGGTTGGAAAATTGATATATTTGACCATCACAGACCAGACATTGCGGATGCTGTCAGCATAGTAAGCCGGTTTATGCAATCACCATCAAAATATCATATGGATGCAGTGTATCATATATTATGATATCTGAAGACAACACCAGGATATGGGATTATATACAAGGATAATGGTCACACAGATATTGAGATTTATACAGATGCAGATTGGGCAGGTTCCACTGAAGATAGAAAATCGACCACACGTTATATAACATTGATTGGAGGCAACATAGTCTCATGGAAGAGTAAAAAACAATCAGTTGTAGCCAGATCAACAGCTGAAGCAGAATATAGAGCAGCAGCATCAGGTATATGTGAAGGAAAGTGGGTACGATCTCTACTCATAGAAATGAACTTATTTACAGGAAAAACTATTCCTATATTCTGTGATAGTAAAGCAGCGATACAGATAGCATCAAATCCAGTGTATCATGAGCAAACAAAACATATTGAAATAGATTGTCATTTTATCCGAGACAATGTATAGATTAAAGAATTCATAATAGAACATGTACCATCAGAACATTAATGTGCGGATATGTTGACCAAAGCCATCAGTAGAAATCTACTCCAGAAACTAAGCAGCAAGTTGGGTGTCACTTCTATCTTCCACCCAACTTGAGGGGGGAGTGTTGAAGACGTTTTATATTTTGACTACTTTGCTGTAACTAAGATAGTCATTTATAAGTTAGTAATGTTTTTAAAGGTAGCTTTAAAATCAAGCCTCATTAATGGCATAGTAGTAAATAAGCAATTGTACTCTTAGTACTTAAAGGGGGTGAAAACCCTTAATCGTGTAATGCTGCAAGTGTTCAGAAATAAAGAAGAAAAGAGGGCGGCAACAGAGGCAGCCGAACCCCATTTTTCCTGCATTGTTCTTCCTCGATGTTGATGTGTAAAAGCGCGTAAAACACGCACAGTAGATGTAGCACAAAGACCCCAAACATCACAATGCACAATTTCAAAAGGAATAGATGAATTTTCTTCATTCAAAGGAAATGAAATACGATAATGTTTTGCCATATGGCAAGTTTTACAGTTCAAATTCAAATTATTACATAAATTGAATTCAAACAATAGTATCCTAAGTTTAGATAAAGGTAAATGTCCCAATCTTTGATGCCAGTGAGGTATCTTTTTGTTTTTCTGTAATACTGGTAAACTGCATAGCCGCTTTATTATTTTCTTCACAGAAATAGAGGCCTCTCCTCAGATTACCCTGACCACAGATCTTCTCCGTCCTCAGTTCCTAAAATATACATCTAGTAGAATAAAAAATTATGACATTTAAGATCCTGAGTTAAGGCAAAGACTGATAATAAATTAACTGATAGACTAGAAACATATAAAACATTTTTCAGTACACCAAAAAAGTAGTAATGTTTCCTTTTCCCACTATAGGGGTATGTGATCCATCTGCCAATCGGATGTTAATATGTTCTTAAGTTTGCTCATAGCTATAAAAAAATTCTCTTCTACTGACCATAGGATCGGTTGCTCCTAAATCAATAACCCATATCTGAGAGTAAGAAGTGTTTAAATTGTCCTTAGCTAGGAATGAGAAGGGATACGCCATGATCGCATGAGCTTCATTACTGGAGGAAGTGGATGGAGCATGTGAATCAGCAAAACGAGCCTTGAGCAATTCAATTTCCTTCTTAATGGCATTGTTTTCAATATTCTGTTTGTCATTCTGATTACTAGTAAAATAAGCATTGTTAGGTTTATTCTGAAATTGAGTGGGTCTTCTGATAAATTCCCAACATGTTTCCTTTGTGTGTCATGTTTTTCCACAATGAGAACATGTTAATTTTGATTTCTCGTCAGGATGAGGTATAAATTTGCCTCTACCACGACCATAACTTCTTCTACCACGAGAAAAAGAAGAATTCAGTGCATTTCTCCTCACGAATGCAGTAATTTCTGTATTGATTTTTGCTTCCTTCTCAAAGTGTTTTCTATCTTCCTCTCGAAGTAAAAGTGAATATACCGTACTTAAAGATGTAGTTCTTCTCAGTTCAGAATGTTGTTTTTCATTTCTTCATAATCTAAAGAAATACCCCATAAAAGATCGAACACTTTCCTTTCTTCAAACTCTTCGTTCCTAACAATTTTGACATTTCGTCTTGGAGTAAAGTTGTAATTCTTCCCAGAAGCCTCAGAGTTTTGCATAATATTCACTAACTGATCTGTATCCTTCTGCATCATCTAATCTTCTCAATAATATCATATTTCTTGGCTATGTTTTTTCTCTGAGCATAAGCATTATGAAATGTTAACTAAATGTCCTTAGCATTATGAACTCTTAACCAAATGTCCTTAGTTCCTTCTAGAAACATAAAAGTATTGGAGATTTATAGAGACATTGACTGTAGGAGTCAGGCACTGACCAATACATTTTTCTTGCACCATCTTGCGTGTAAAGGATCATTTATCGAAGGTTGAATTACATTACCAATCAGATAATCCCAACGCCCCTTGCCATTACTGCTAGCTCTATCGATCAGGCCCACTGAAGGAAATTCTTTCCGTCCAGTTTTAGATTGGTTATTTGAAATCCTTCACTCTTATCTGCCGAACAGTTTTCATTTGTATCACCCATCTTGATTCTTTCCATTAATCACTGAAGAAGTTGTTTGTAATCAATAACTCTTTGACTAAACCACACAAGAACCACACCAAATCTTAATATTGGTGCATGCAATCAATCTTAACTGGATCTGAATAATATAGACTGAATAATATATATATATATATATTTTCACACTTCAAATCACGTTAGAACATGTGCCTGCCAATTTCACTAAGGAAGAAACTTAACAAATCATGAAATGCAGTTTCTTCACTAGGGACTGATCTATGCAATAAGTTCTTGAAAGATGCCATCCCTTGACGATGATTGACAAGAGTTTTGATAAATATCGTGAATATGCAAATGACTTGGTAAAGAATGATTGTTGGTTCTTTCACAAGGAGGAAGGTGCAGTCTGTATTAGGCGTGCACTTTGATACTATCAACAGAAAAACAGTCTTGTAGACAAACACTGCAATTAGACGTTTAAGTATACTTACTTCTGTCCCCCTTTTTTTTCAGGTACTATGGGTTGATATAATACCGAGAGAGGCTCTGATACCATGTGCGTGTTTTACACTCTTTTACACATCAACATCGAGGAAGAACAAAAAAATGGGGTTCGGCTGTCTCTGCTGCCGCCCTCTTTTCTTCTTTATTTCTGAACACTTGCAGCATTACACGATTAAGGGTTTTCACCCTTTAAGTACTAAGAGTACAATTGCTTATTTACTACTGTGCCATTAATGAGGCTTGATTTTAAAGCTACCTTTAAAAACATTACTAACTTATAAATGACTATCTTAGTTACAGCAAAGTAGTCAAAATATAAAACGTCTTCAACATCTACCTCTTTGAATGATTTTAAATACTTTATATCTTTCATAGATGATTGCACCAGGTTTACAATGATCTACCTTATGAAAACTAGAGATGAAGTAAGAAATATTCTTCCCATCTACTGTCAATTTGTACGTACTCAATTTCAGGGCACTATTAAGGTCCTTCGCAGTGATAATGGTGGAGAGTTAATGTCCCAATCTCTTCATTCATACTTTGTAGAAAATGAAAGTCTACATCAGACTTCATGCGCTTATTCTCTCCAATAAAATAGTGTTTTTGAAAGAAAGAATAAACATATTCTTTAGGTCGCTAGAACCTTACTTATTGGGTGTAATGCTCCCAAATACTATTGGGGTGAAGTAGTGTTGACAACAATGTATCTCATAAACCTCATGCCGAGCATAGTCTTAAATGGTAATACTCCCTTTCACTCACTATGTCCTCATCAGAAGCAATTTCACTTACTTACCAAGTTTTTGGATGCACCTGTTTTATTCATCTTCATCATGGTTTAAAAGATAAATTAGATGCAAGATCGATCAAATGCATTTTTGTGGGGTATTCCTCTACTCAGAAAGGATATAAGTGTTATGATCTTATTAGCAGGAAATTATGTTACTTTGGATGTTACATTTCATGAAGATATACTGTTTTATAATATCCACGAAGATTCTTCGTCTGAAATAACTTCTCTACATGTGATACCTATTCTTCCTATTGAAAATCTGGCACAACATGAGAAGGAAGATGATGAGATAATACTTAGAATAAAGATTGACATGTGTATTCCAGAGGTGACAGAAAGGTGTTTTCACCAGATCAAGATAGTCGCTCAGGTTCAGATTCTTCTCCAATTCAGGTTACATCTAATACTTTAGATATTGATCTCCCTATTGCAGTTAGAAAAGGAAAAAGAGAAGTAGCAAAATACTCATTGCAGAAATTTGTGTCATACTCCAACTATCCTCAAGAATATCAGGTGTTTGTGATGAATATTGATTCTATTCTTATTCCAAAAATATTTGAAGAAGCAGAACAAAAACTAGAATGGAAGAAAGCAATGAAAGAAAAAATTGATGCACTAGTCAAAAATAAAACTTGGGAACTAGTTGACTTACTATTAGGAAGGAAAACAGTTAGGTGCAAATGGGTGTTTTCTGTAAAGTATAAAACTGATGGCAATATTAAAAGATATAAAGCCAGATTAGTGACTAAAGGTTACAATTAGTCATATGGCATTGACTACACTGCATTTGCTCCAGTTGCAAAAATGAATACAATTCAGATAATTTTGAGTGTGATAATTAATAAAGGATGAGAGTTATGGCAATTAGATGATAAAAATGCATTCCTTTAGGGAGATCTCATGGAAGACATTTATATGGATGTACCTCCAGGTTACCTTTAAAAACAAAAGCAGAATAAAGTATGTAAATTGAAGAAATCAATTTATGACTTAATCCTCACGAGCATGGTTTGAAAAATTTAGTGATGGTGTTATGAAATTGGGCTTTAGTAAATATACCAATGATAATACACTTTTTATCATGGTAAGAAAATTATCATACTTCTAGTCTACGTGGATGATATCATTATTACTGGTAATGATGCAGAGGGTATAGTTGAGCTAAAGAAGAGATTAAACACTTTGTTTGACTGAAGGACCTGGGCAAATTACATTATTTCTTGAGAATTGAGGTAATTCGTAAAAATGACTGTTTATTCCTACTGGTAATGATGCAGAGGGTATAGTTGAGCTAAAGAAGAGATTAAACACTTTGTTTGACTTTAAGAACCTGGGTAGATTACATTATTTCCTGAGAATTGAGGTAATTCGTAAAAATGACTGTTTATTCCTAAGCTAAAGAAAATACATCCTTGACTTACTAAAGGAAACCAAAATGGAAGAGTGCAGAATATGTTCTACTCTCATGGATACTCCAAGAGAAGAAGATAGTCAGTCTACAGAACCATATGAAGATATTGGCAAGTACTAGAGGTTGGTAGGAAAATTGATATATATAACTATAACTTGACCTGATATCAGTTTTGCAGTGGGATATGTCAGTAGGTGGATGCATTGTCCGTCCAGACATCACATGAACACTGTATTTCATATAATCAAATATTTAAAATCGTCTATTCCCCATGGGTTACTATATGCTCGACATTCATCGATGAATTTAGAGATTTATTCAGATGTTGATTAGGCAGGCTCCAAGTCTGATAGGAAATTTACCTCTAGTTATATGGTATGTTTAGGTAGATATAGTCTCATGAAAAAGTAAAAAGCAATCTGTAGTAGTCAAATCGAGTGCTGAAGCAGAGTATTATGCAATCACTCTGGGAATGTGTCAGGGCCTATGAATTATATCACTTCTGGAGAAGATTGGTCTTAAAGAAAATATGCCGATTAACTTATTTACAGATAGTAAAGCAACTCTCCAAATAGCTTTAAATCTTGGATTCCATGAGAGGACTAAACACATAGAAATTGACTGTCACTTTATCAGAGAGAAAGTTTCTCAAAGCATATTTAATCTTGTTCATGTACACTCAAAAGATCAGCTGACGGATATTCTCACTAAATCATTACCAGTCAATGGCTTTAAGAAAATCTTTGCAAAGATAGGAATCACAACTCTTCAAGACTCAACTTGAGGGGGCGTGTTGGAGATAAGTCTCGTCTTCATATGTTTCAGCCTTTATGTTTTAGTGTCTTATGTAATTCAAGTGTAGTTAAGTGTGTTTGAGTCTAGCTATCTGTTTGGGTCCTAATGAATCGGGTCAGATTCAGTAGGATCCATTAGGAACCGTGTACTTTAAGTAAGGTTATTATTGTCTTTTAAGTTAGAACAAGGATTATTATAAATTTGTAATTAGGGTTGCTGCTTAAAGCAACGATGGAATGAATAAGAGTTGAAGGGGACGACAGCCAAAGTGGAAGCCGACTGCTGCCCTGATTCAAGCAACAATGTCTTGACTTGTTCTTCAGCCATCTTAATCTTTATTTTATGCATGAAATCAACAGCATACACCACTGTTTCCCGCTTCAGTAGGTCATAGGAATTGTCATAGCATATCCTTCAAACCTGTATCAAATCTGGACCTACACCAGTAACCCATGCATCATAAATTGAGAAGTTATGGTCATTGGCATGTGAACGTATTGGGACACAATCCATATCATAAAAGCTCAATGATACAATATGCATCATCATGTATTTGTTTCCTTTCTTGTACCTTAAGGTACAGATCTAATAAACCCCTGTGTCCCATGATGCGGACCAATATAGAGGCCACCTATGGTACAAGGGTTGTGTTGTACCGAAATTCAAACAGTACAATATGTATCAATACATATTTTATGATATGCGCTAATTAGCAGATCACTGATTTGCATTCATTGCCTGCTAATAGGTATTAGTGGCCTTCCTTCAAATGTGTTTCATGAATCCAACTTATGATTTGAAATGTGCCTTGACCAAAAAACTTAGAGACGTGGTTTGTTGCTCTGGTTTTCTTTTTCATCTCCCTCGATTGCATGTAAATTACGCTACTCTCTTTCTTGTTGGTTCACTTAAATGCTAGTTTAATTCTTTGAACTGCAGCATCAGGATTCTGTTGCAGTAAATGGGAGCAAAGCATATTCTTCATTGGGATTCAAGACTCATGTTGATGAGAGAACCGCTTCTTCTTCGGATCATGAAAGTCAGTAAGTAGCCATTCATATACTCTTGTATTTTCATGAGATACTTGTAAAACTCTTCCTCGAATCTGTAAGATTCACTTCTCGCCGAAAGAGATCCCTTGAGTTCTTCTGGAATGCCTTTTAAGGAACAAGTACCTAGCATTTCCAAGTACTGAGGGTTTGATTGCCACAATCAGAAAAAGTTGATGCTCTAACGTATGGCTAATAAGTCCCAATGCTCTGCCTTGTGTGTTGAGTGGGTGAAGTCAGCTGAATTTATTTACTACTCAATTTGACATTTCTATTTGCAGTAAGAACTGAACACGAAGTTAGTAGCTTATTCAGGGGACTGGTTGGGGGAGTGAGATTGGCTTTCATTGGAGATGGATCACATCCAATAATGCTTTCATTCATTTACTAAGTCTTTTCTGAATTCAACAGGGCATCTCCATTGTAATCCAGATTCTCTATGTGTGCAACCTCATGTTTAGGCTATTTACATCATTTTCATGTGTCACTAACTGTTTCAGTATTGCAGACCATTGTAATTATGACTTACGGCTGTGATGAAGCCATGCATTTGATGAGACAAATGATGGTCGTTTTGTAACTATAAACCACTTTTTTAGTTACATAAGTTCTTTTCTTTATTTGTGAAAATTCAACTTGAAAATGCACTTGGTTGATTTTATAATCAGGTTTAGGCTAAGGTCCAACCCCTTATCTAAAGAATTGAAAGTTCTTTTGTTTTTCATTTAGAAACTAATTTCTTCAACCAATTGGTGTAGTCTCTTGAAGGCTCAAAATAGTAATCTACTAAAAGGGTCGTGCATAGGGAGACTTTAGTTACTACTGTTCTCTCTAGTGAAGATCCTAGTATCAAGTGATGATGACAATGTGAAATAAGTGCAACAGGATAGTTGGTCGAACACATGGATTAATATGGATAACAACAGTTCACTTCTTTTTTTTCTTTTACTGCCTTGAGTAATCACTGAAATTTCATGTTCCACCATAGAGATGTGATGATGGCCTGTGATGCTACTTTTTTAATAGAGATCATGCTCACCATATACAGTGCAAAATCAAAGTTGTCATTGTTTTACCTTGTAATTAGAGAATGCAAGTACCCTATGTTTCTGTCTATTTATCTTTGTCTATATGAAGGTATATGGCATGTGTCTTATGTGATACACTTATTTATGTGTGTCTCTTCGTATACATGGTGCACGGTACCAAGTGCAGCCATTAGAAGTGCAAAAAAACTTACATGGAGGTGTTGAGAATATATGCATTTCTGTTTCTAAATGCCAATTCTGTAATTTCTCATATTTATGTATTATTGTAATTGCCCATAGTATTAAGGGCATTTTGGTAATTTTTGTTTTATAATCCATTATATAAGGGATGAAAGTTTGTATTAGGGTTAAGGGGTTTTGAGTAACAAAGAGAGAGAGAGGGGGACGGACCTCCATTGGAGGTCCACCCCCTCATTCGATCTCTCATGTTTTTCTCTTCAATGTTATTGATCTTTGTTGTTTAATCTTCTGCTATACAACTCCAGAATTCCAACATGGTATCAGAGCTTTGACGATCAATGGAGCACCGCGTAATCGCCGTAGACGTGTGATGGAAGAGGGAATTTTTTTTGAGATTCAGCCATCTTGAGATATGCTTGCTGAGGTAATGGGGCTTGCTCCACGCACCCCAGAACAATACGACAATCTCCTGATCGTGGTTTGGACGAGGTGGCCGTTGATAGGTGGGTTTTCGCGCTGGTGTTTGAGTTATGCAATATTTGGGTTTATGAAACTCTCTTTGTCTCTATCACAGACGAGAGTCTGTATGACGAGTTCAATAACTACATTGGATTGGATATTGATTCCTACGGAGACTCAGACGGTGGATCACCCTGCGATGAAGCTGACAATACGGAGGACAAGAAGTACTACCCGACGACGGAGGGAGTCTACAGCGAGGGAGTGAAAACCCTCATGTTAAAATGGAAGCGAGGGCTCTTGTTTGACTAACATCGTCCCTCTCTCTCCCTCTCCAGAGAAGAAGAGAAAGAGGCTCATGTTAAAATGGAAGCGAGTCGTCACTGGAAATCTTGCCGGAGTCGAAGAGGCTCAGGTCGGATATTCACGAAATCTTTGAAGACGACGTTGACGAATCTTTGGACAAGATCTTCGAGATGAAATCGATGGCTGAGGAGATGCTCAACTCGGTCATGAGGTCTCTCCAGGTGGAGATCGCCGGTGATGCATCGTTGTCCGGGTGCGTAGATGTGAACGAACTGTCGGATCAACGTTATCTCCTCGGGGCCTCTGACGATGAGTTGGGGCTGCCGCCCGCATTCTCTGACGAATTTGCTAGTAAGCATCTGGATGTACCCGAAGAGATCCTTTCTTCGCCGGCATCAGAAGTGGCGGATCTGGCTGGGTTTTGGGATTTAGATGACTTGATTAACGGCTACGAGATGGCAGAGTTCAGCTTTCTCATCATTAAAGACACACAGAGAGAGAGAGAGAAGAGAGAGAGAGAGCATTTCCTTATCCTATTGGCTTGGACTCTTCTGGCATTAGGTTGTGAAAGAAAGTGATGATGCAGCGTGACAACAGGGGCCAGGGCAGGGCCCGTGGAACAAATGATTTTTTTGGTTTTGGAGATCCCTTTGATGGTTTCCCAGGATTTGCAAATTCGAGAAGCCTAATGTCAAGCTTCTTTGGTCGTGATGCATGCAATAGTTTATTTGACTAAAGAGGAGCATAAAGAAGCTGATAACACTACTGGCAAAGCAACTCATCATGTGTCTCGGGGGATTTGTGAGAAGGGGCACTCTCTAACTAGGCATCTGAAGTCACGTGGAAATGTCGATACTATCCAGACGCTGTGACCAATGGGACAAGTTCTTGATTTGGCATGTTGAAGCGTATTGGGAAAATGGGGAAGACAAAGATTGGTGCTTGGTAAAAGAAAAAGATGAATTTCAGAAATATTTTGATTAATATATAGTATGAAAGATGCATGACAACTGTTTGATGAGATGTCGAATCGAAATGTTCACCTGCACATGAAGTGCTTGATTCAATGCCTACGAGAGATATTTACCTTTGCATCAAGTGTTTGAGAAAATGTTCAAGAGGACTGCAAATTCAGAAAAAGATTGCAAAAGATGTAAAGTAGTACGTGATGATTGTCTTCATGAGAAAATAACTGAATGCACATAGAAGGAAAGATAGAATGCATAAAGTCAATATTTCTCATTATATATGCATGGCAAATAAAATCATAGAAGAGGCCAGAGGAATTTGTTGGTATTGAATGTGACAGTATCACCAAGAAGCATGAAAATTAAAACCTTGAATTGTTAAAGTAAACAGTCAGGAGGTCTAGAAAAGTGGCTGTAGTTACCATGTGAAGGGGCATAAACCAACTAATATGATGAGAAGTGTATATTCTGCTATTTGAGTGGTAGAGAGAGGGCACCCAACCAAAACACTGGTGGAGTAATACCTCGTACCACAAAAGATCAACTTTCTCAAGAGTAGAGAAATATGTTTTTTTAAAGTGTAGCTGTCGAATCACTTCATGGAGAAGGAGAAAAGGAGCAACCAACACCCATAAAAGGGTCGTGTGTTACTTATGTGTTTTTTGATTGGTCAAGTTGATTTAAAGAAGCCTCGAAGAGATCGTTAGTGCACGTGTGGTGAAGAAAGAAACAGTCTTTTGACAAGTTTGGAGTTTGAAGTATCTCACTTCCAACTTGAGGGGGGTGTTGCGAATATATGCATTGGTGTTTCTAAGTGTCATTTATGTAATTTGCCATATTTAGGTATTATTGTAATTGCCTGTAGTACTAAGGGCATTTTGGTAATTTTTTATTTTACAACCCATTATATAAGAGCTGAAAGTTTGTATTAGGGTTAAGAGGTTTTGAGTAACAAAGAGAGAGAGAGAGAGGAGGGCGGCCTCCATTGGAGGTTCGCCCCCAATTTCTGTTAAAGGATGTTGTTTTTCTTGTATTTCACGTTATTTAGGTGTATTAATGGGTTATGTTTCTTTTGTAGTAATTAGTACTAATCAGAGGTAGTTTAGAAATTCAAGTTATATAGGATGGTATAAGTAGTAGTGATTAGGGTTTATTTAGAATAATAAAAAGTGGCCAGCGGCAGGTTTAGAGGAGCCGATTTCATTCCTTCAATCTGCCATGTTTTTAAGTGATCTTCATTTTGATTAATGCAATTATCTTCTAATATGGTATCAGAGCCTATAAGGCCCAAAAATCTGCATGTTTGTCGTTTCAAGATCGTGATTTATGTTGGTAAAGAAATCTGATTGAAATCGCCCATTGAAAAGAGGATTTTTTGCACAAATCAAGGGATGATCTACATGTTTTTTGTGTGACTGCACTCACTGGCGTGGACAGCCTTGGTGTGAACAAAAGCTATATTTTTTTATTGTGCCCTAGAGTAGATAACAGACGTGCAAAGAGGGTAGATCAACACAGACGTGATCTTCTTTTGGAAATTTCATAGACAATTTATACCTATATTGGAAAAGTTAGTGGACTGTCATTATCGTGGACAACTAACACTTACTCGTAATCTTTATTGTTGCCATATGATTCAGTCGTATGATATCTTTATCACAAAGTGGATTACCGATTCTTGTTTGTGATTAAATACTCATCATGAACACTTGGTGGTGGCCATATTATACCTTACCATCTTATGGCGCAGAGACAACCAATACTTACCAATTCTTATTTGTGAAGAAACTCTCATCCTCATCTTGAACACTTGGTGGCAGTCATATTCTACCATATCATCTTTTGGCGTAGAAGACAGAATTGAGTTGGATCATACTAAGAATATTCGTTCTTTGTCTTTGAATTGAATATTTATGGCAAATAAAGGCAAAGCAATGTCTGAGCACTCCATGAATGAAAAAGGAAAAAGTTTTCAGATTACCACAACAAGGTTAGATGAAAGAAATTATTCGGAGTGGTCTAGGTCAGTGGAACTGGCTATTATAGCAAGGGGGAGATGAGCTCATCTTATGGGTCAGACACCCATTCCAGATATACATGAGTCTTTTTACCCCATTTGACAACGAGAAGATGCACTAATCTCATCTTGGTTACTACAATCCATGATTCTATTAATAGCAAAGACATTTATGTTTCTTGAATCAACTTATGATATTTGGTGTGCAGTTTCAGAGGCTTATTCCCGGAAGAAGAATGTAGCAAAAGAATATGAAATTTTGAAAAAGATCAGGAATTATAAACAAGGCTCACGTTCTATCAATGACTACTATGTTGATCTTAGAGGACTTTGGGATGAACTTCAATACTACACCAGTATCAAGTGCACTTCATGTGAAACTAAAAGAAATGCAGAGACTGGAAAGAAAAAGGTATTCGACTTACTGTGGGGTGTAAATTCAGAATTTGAATTAATAAAACTAAATGTCTTGGGAAGAGATGAACTACCCTTATTGGGAACAATATATTGAAGAGGATCGAAGAAATCTTGAAAATAAATAATATTCACGCTACTGATCAACATGCACTTCAAACAAGAAAAAAATTCGCATTATCGTGGAAGAGGAGGATATCAAGGTCGTGGACGAGGACGTGGTATATCTTATCCTGATGAAAAAGAAAAATTTATCTGTTCTCATTGTGGAAAATCTAGACATTCCAGAGAATACTGTTGGGAATTATATGACAAACTAGACTATTATAAAAACAGAAATCCCGTTGCTCATTCTGCTGAGAATACCACGATTAATATAGATGGAATGCAAGAACTTATTAAGAGAATTGAAGAACTCAAAACAAGATTATCTGGACAGTCTCAACCATCTACCTCTCAAGCTTCAGTAGGACAGTCTCAACCATCTACCTCTCAAGCTTCAGTAGCACAGGCAACTCACATTGTTAAGGGTAACTTATCTAACTCTAATTCAAAGACTTGGATTATCGATCCAGGTGCCACAGATCATATGATAGAAGAATCATCTTACTTTTCAGAGTACAAACATATTAAGTTAGCAGATGACTCTTACTCATATATGATTGGATAGGGAAGTGTGCCCACATGTCTTGCTACTTTAACATCAGTCTATCATGTTTCCAGTTTTCTAATTAATCTACTTTCAGTGAGTTCATTGACTCGTACCATAAAATGTAGTATAACTTTTACTCCCACTAATTGTGTGTTTCAGGATCTAAAGACGGGAAAAGTCTTTGGTCATGGTAGACTTCAGGGGGGCTTATACATTTTGGATGATCATCTTCAGCATGAAACTTCTTATAAGGCTTCAGCAACACCAATTCAAGATTCAGAGATTCGGCTTTGGCATTGTCGTCTTGGTTATTTACCTGTGTCTAAACTTCCTTATGTTCTACCTCATCTTAGAGTCAATAAAATTCAGTTTGAATGTGAAGTCTGTCACCTTGGAAAACATCAAAGATCTACTTATCCTTTGAGTGACTCTAGACGATCTTTGCCTTTTGAACTTCTGCATTCAGATATTTGGGGTCCTAGTCCTGTTACTTCCTTATTTGGTCAGAGATACTTTGTTTCCTTTATTGACGATTGTACTCGCCTTATAATTATATATTTAATGAAATCAAAGTATGAAGTTTCGTCAATTTTTCCAATTGTACATAAATTCAATATCAGAATAAAGTTTATGTATAAATGCCTTGTATTTAATAGTACACACTCACTTACATCTTACAATATTTCTATTGGGAGGTAGTTGTGTAATGGTCCATGCCCAAGAATTGAGTAAGAATGAATTCACTGAAGTGAATTGATTAGATTGGTGCCACAGACAATTTGCACATTGAACTTTATTCTGATGTTGATTGGGCAGGTTCACGTGATGATCGAAAATCAACTAAAGGTTATGTTACATTACTCGGTGGTAACATTGTATCTTGGAAGAGTAAAAAACAGACAATGGTTGCTAGATCTACAACAGAAGCATAATACAGGATCATAGCACAAGCTATGTGTGAAGGAAAGTGGGTGTCTTCATTGATCAGTGAATTGAGATTCCCATCTAATCATTCTACACCACTATACTGTGACAATAATGCAACAATTTAGATGGCTTCTAACCCAGTGTATCATGAAAGAACCAAGCATATAGAGATTGATTATCACTTCATTAGAGAGAAAATAATCAATCAAGAATTCAAGTTGGAGTATGTTCAATCTATCAAACAGAGGGCTGATTTCCTAACCAAAGCTACTACCAACAGACAATTAAAGGAGACATTATCTAAGTTCGGTATTATAAACATCCTTCACACAACTTGAGGGGGAGTGTTAAAGGATGTCGTTTTTCTTGTATTTCACATTATTTAGGTGTATTAATGGGTTATGTTTCTTTTGTAGTAATTAGTACTAATCAGGGGTAGTTTAGGAATTCAAGTTAGATAGGGTAGTATAAGTAGTAGTGATTAGGGTTTATTTAGAATAAGAAAAAGTGGCTGGCGGCAGGTTTAGAGGATCCGATTTCAGCATCTTGGGCCTCCAATCTGCCACGTTTTGTAACTGATCTTCATTTTGATTAATGCAATTATCTTCTAATACCTTCGATCTCTCATGTTTTTCTCTTAAATGTTATTGATCTTTGTTGTTTAATCTTTCGCTACGCAACTCCAGAATTCCAACAGGAGGTACAAGGTATAAAGTACAACTATACCCGAGACAGCCATATGCATGTAAGCATGTCTACAAGTTTGTGTATATAGATAACTATTGATGTTCACATCTATGTATTGCTTACATACTAAGTAGTGAAAAAAAGAGTGCTACTACTGTGCTCATTTCCTTGATGGACACCAAAATATCAAATCCGTGTACAAACACCTGGATGATATATTTTTGATACTTTAACGCATTATTGTTTCACTTTGCTCATGTTGATAGAACCATATCAATTTCCTTTTAGTTAATTTTGTTAAATGGAATCATGTCAATTGTACCAAAAGTATTTCTGAGTGTACCCTCTTTTGTGGTGCTTCCTTTCTAACTCTTTGCAATGTATAATTCTTTTCCAGTTTTTCTTCATCTTGGTAGCATGACTTTGTACATGCTGGTAGACTAATTTCCCCTTTTTTCAATAGATGTAGCGGTCAGGAGGATGAGGTGGAAGACAATCAACGAACCTTGCTCCGAAGAACCACGATAGGAAATGGTCAGTGATTAATCAGAATAAATGTTGTAAATCATGTTAGGGCCTCCCATCAGAAGGGTCGCTGATACACATCTTGTGAATGCTATCTTATTCTGACACATGGTTGATGATATTAGATAAGGTATAACAAAGAAGCAGAAACATCAAACTGGAAAAAAACTAAAAGGATTGTTATAAAATAAGAAACAAATCCGATGTATATGGAAGAACAAATGAAAAAAATGAGTTTGGGTCAAAATTTAATAGAAGCTAGACTATCTACCTCTAGGGATCACTTGGTTTAATATCGTTTCTTTTTTGAGAAAATAGGTAAAAATATATAAGAGTAGGTTCTGGGTTTAAAATTCAGTCAAACTAGTCCTCTTGACTTTAAAACTACTCTAGAAAGTTTCCGCTCTATACTACTTTTGAAGGAAAAAAAATTCTGTATCTGTTTCATGTAGTAGGTTTGTAGCTATGATATTTACAACAATTTGGTCAGTCTATTTCAGTTTTTACTTGAATAGTAAAAAGAAGAAGATTGCTTCATGTTCCTCTTCTTTCATTTTCAAAGGGCCTCCTGATTCAATACACGACTGGACTCATGAGGTTGATCCATCAAATCCAAATAATAATGATCAAGTTTTCTCAAGAAAGCATTGGCGCTTAATCCGGTGTCAAAATGGTAACTATCTTCAATTTTTTATTGCTTTGAACTGGATTTATCTGCTAGTGATCTGGCTTTGTTCCATTATTTTAAAGAGATGTGTTAGTTTTTGCTTCATGACTTAATTTTCATTGTTTGCTATATACATGCAGGTCTACGGATTTTTGAGGAACTTATCGAACTTGATTATCTTGTATGTTGGTAACTTGCATTTCCTCCATGCAACTGCTCTCAGATTTTGGCCTATAAGTTTTGGGTTTATGTAAGTACGATATGTATGCTCTACTTGTGATTTGCAGCCAAGAAGTTGTAGTAGAGCAATGAAGGCTGTAGGTGTTGTCGAAGCAACATGCGAAGCAATATTTGAACTTGTGATGGGCATGGATTGGAGGCGGTTTGAGTGAGTCACTTTGCTTAATAGAAGACCTTTTCTACATACAAGAAGTTTCATCTGTTATGATACAATAAAATATGTTTTGATGTTCTTTAGCTTTAGTAAATGCTAGGAGTCTGTGTGAAGGGATTTGCCATTCAGGTCTAAATTTGGGTCCTGAAAGGGATCTGAAACATGTCATCTCTGACATTGCATTCACCTCACGGGATGGATCTCCGCATATGTCAGAGATATGGAGCTGGCTACCAGGCGAGAATTACTCTTTGATAGTTGATGATCAACATCTACAGTACAAATAATACAGGACAATTTATAATTTGTAAATTATATTAAACTGCCTTTATATAAAAGGATACTTGAAAATGATCAACCAACTTCAACAGAGAAGTGAAAATAGGACCAGTTATTGAGGGGTGTCGAGATGGAGAAGTAACAATAGACCGTTCAGGTACATTCAGATATTTCTTTTGGCTGAAGAAAGGGGACTGATGACTATTGAAATATGTTCCTTAATGCTTGAGTGTAAGAAGTGTTATATGTAAGTAGCAAGAAGCATTTTTTTCTTTGAGGAATGAGCTGCAAAATGCATCCTCTCCTTTTCAGTTCAAATGGTCTTGTCAATGAAAACATGGAAACAAGGGATCTTTCTAGATGCTTTATTGGTCGAGGAGTTTGGGTCTCCACATACACTGGGTTTCCTCACGTTACTGGGGACCAGCATATTCTTATTCAAGAAAACAGGCGCCTTCCATGGGTTGAGTAGATCATTTATGATGTGGGTCTTGAGTCTTGACTGCAACCAAAATCACTTTGACAGGTTTTGGATGATTTAATCTCTTCTCAACTTGAGAGTGGCAATAAATATGCGCATCTTTTATCTTTTCCACTGTTGCGGCCTTTTTATTGTTGATAT
Source organism: Brasenia schreberi (assembly GCA_036023115.1). Lineage (NCBI taxonomy): Eukaryota > Viridiplantae > Streptophyta > Magnoliopsida > Nymphaeales > Cabombaceae > Brasenia > Brasenia schreberi. Next base: position 32,265,035 of record JAYKKT010000088.1, read on the forward strand.
ATATATATATATATATATATATATATATATATATATATATTCTATGCATTTCACATTTTGTTTTATCAAGATTAGTGTTCTAATCTACACCGTATATGTGCCATACATGCCATACTAATGCCATACATAGTGTCTCACATAGTTATGCTGTGTTAGCCCATTTCAGGTTTTGCATCAGGTCACAGTGGTGCATAATACCTGCATTCTAGAATATGGCCATGTCATAATGTTTTGTAAGATATATGGCTTACAACATTTTAACTATTATTATTTTTTAAGAGGGTTTCAATTTGTATTGAAATCTATCATGCCATTGAGCCTTTGAATACAGGTATGGTACTGAATCTACTGATCAATGTTGTAAATATCGTATCGGACCCCGTACCGCACGGGACACCGATACAAGTAATTTCTTTTGAAAAATCATTAAAAAACTTTAACTTTTTCGAAAATCATGAAAAAATTCTGCAATATGCACCAAACCAAGAGACAACAAATTTAATGTCAAAACAAACTGAATCACATGCATACATCGCTCTCGAGTCTCATTTTGAAACTTAGGATTGATGACTATTAATGAATGTAGAATACATGTAGGTTTTTTAGAGAGAGAAGTTGGTATTAAAGAGGGGAAGGGATAGGCATGCAAGAAGAGCTAAAGAAGCTGACCTAGAGGGAGTTTAAACACGCCCAAACTTGTTTTTTTTTTAATATAATTTTGGAACTTGTAGTGTATCCTATTGTACTATACACCCCAATACGGTACAATAAATGTGTTTTGTGATAAAGGTACCTGAATCGTATCGGTTCAGGTACTGACTCACCCAATACATATATCATAATGTACGATACGATACAATTTTTAGAACATTGGTACCGATATATCTGCCCAAGATATTTGTATCCCTTGAACTCCTGAATAAACATTTCACTTTTTTTGATAAAAAAGTGCTATAGAGAGGAATCTGCTTCCAGCTTTTGCTCATCTCTCTCCTACACTTATTGTGTCCCTTACCATTTCTAGTTTCGGGTGAGCATTCTCAGATTGAACTGGATGAAGTTTTCTTGCTATTACAAATTTACAATGAATGAAAGATATTCTGGTATAATGACCTTGTGACAAAGTGTGCCATTAGTAGGTTGAAATCTATTTGTGTGTTCTACTTTTTGCTCTATTGACTACAAAATTTGTGAACTTGGAAAACTTTCATGCAATGTTGCATTGATGTTCTATGAGCTTTACCTTATCCAGGAACTCTTGCAAACTGATGAATACTTATCCTCATAAACTGACCTTAGTTTTCATAGAACTTTTCTTGAGGAGAAAAACTCGGAGGATTTCATTATTTAAAAAGACTTGAGTATTTCTTCTTATCATAATTGTGGTGGCTCTTGTGGGTTTGATACTTTTGAGTATCTCTGGTGATTTTGATGGTTGAAGTATATGTTTTATGCATAATCAACATATAGTTGCCTAAAAAGGGAAAATTTTACATGTTCGTCAGAAACCCTTCAAACCTCATGGCAGTCCTTTGGAAATTTTCCATATTTTAAATTTTAAAGAGCAATCTTCTTTATGTTTTGTTTAACTTTATAAACCTTTTCCTTACATGCTTCTACATACTTTTCCAGTGGAAAAATGGCATTAGAATCATTGTTTCTATCACTTTTTACTTTTCCTTATATCGTGAAAGAATTAAGGCTTCCAAGTTTCTTCAAAAAATATTATTTCTGAAAACATTCCAGAAACATCCTGCCATGAAATTGCTAAAAAATGATATTAATGCTGATGGTTTTATGTAGTCTTCCTTGGTTTTGCTAAGTGTTTGCAGGTTTCATGCTTTACTACTTACTGGTTAAATGCTATACTTGGTCTATTTCTTCTATCTCATGCACTGTTTTAAGGAAGAATGCAAACAGTGTCATTCTTTGTGGTTTGTTGTGAAGTTATTCACGAATATGTAGGGTACTTGCAAATGTTTTATCAGCTGGTACTTCATGTCATTTGTATCATGTCTGACACTTCATGTCATGTAAAATTGGTACTTCTGAAAGTCTGTCATGCCCATGTGAACATGGTGCACCACACACACAGACATGCAGGCATATGCATGTAGAATGTACCTGTAGACACATGTATGTACAGATATACCAATAGACACTTAGTTGTGACCCACAATCATGATATTGGGAGTTTCTGTGCCATTCCCACACCTTTATCAAGATGACCTAGTTTGTATGAAATTGGTAGCAGTTAGAAGCTTATTTAGGTTTTCTTTGTCATTAAAAAGTGCAGGTATCAGTGCTTGTTTTCCTATAATCTTTTAATGCAGACTAATAATCTGTGCTTACTTATCAGGTGGGACTGTACATTCCAGTACGGCAGCTTGGTTCAGGAAGTAGATGGGCATACTGCAATTTTATATCAGAGACTGCAGCTTGATTGGTTCCCGATGTAAGTTTTCCTCCCTTCAGTTTTAGAATTTGTTGCACGATAGAAACCATAGACTTCATAAAGTCAGGAAGTCGTGAAAGAAAAGGACCTTCGAGCCTGTAGTTACTTTCCCTCACAGTGACATGCACAATTTTTGTATATTCCTTTCTTCATGAAGATGGTTGGAGGGTAATTAAGGAGTACAGCGTTGCATCAGGATGATGCTTTAGCACCTTGAAATTTAAATTTCAAAATATTTAATGAACATGTTTTGAACACGAATTGTTTCATTGCTAAGAAAGAAGATTGAACTTTTATATACCCATTGTGATACAACAAAAGGTTCCATCCATGCATGTATATCTTAAAATAGGGTAATGTCAATTAGGATATTTTATGAAATCTGGAAGGTGGATACTGACACCTGTCATTTATCAGCTATGAGATAGTTATAGTCAGTATGCTTTGCTTGCTTTCTTACATCCTGAAGAGTTGGGATCTTGTTGTGTTTGTTTGCTCATGTGTGTCAAAACTTTTTTTACAGCTCTGTAACCACCTTATGACGTATCACACAACTAGAATATCAGGCTGATATTTTCTTTCGGTTTTGTACGGGAACAAGCATTATCTTGTGCTTTTAGTGTCAGTAAGAATGAATCATTTTCATAAGGAATGGTAGAATTGGCTGGTTAAGAGGGGGAACAAAGGGCGTCTATTGAAAAGGAGGGTGCCTTATGGGGCTAGTGATTGGTTGATCATTAGGAGGTAAGAAAAGTTTAAGGAGTTGGTATTTGTGGTGGGTAATGGGAGGGTGTTGTTGCTTTTGGGTGATACTTATCGTGTAATCAATCTCTAAAATCTTTCTTGGAGGTTCTTCTTTTTGCCTGGTTCATAGTAGATAAGCTAGAGTGAGGGACCATCTCAAAAGGGGAATGGCAGTCAGAGGTGGGAAGATTCCTTTTACTAGGAACACACATGATTGGGGTCATGTTCGTTCTCCTCATTCTTTGTGGTATTATATGATTCTGAGATGATTAAAGGGGAAGGTGCTTATAGTGAGAGCTTTAAGATAAATAAATTTAATCTTACATGCTAACAGAAAGAGGAGTGGCAAACCTGGTGATGTAAGGTAGTCCTTGTAAAAATCTAAAATACCGCCTTGGCTTTTCTTTTTCACGTTGGAGGTGCCTATAATGTATGCTTTAAAGTAAATAAGTTTAATCTTACATGCGAACAAGCTTGTAGAAATCGAAAATACCACTTGGCTTTTCTTTTTCACATTTGCAGCAACTTGGAGCAGGATACTTTGTTTTGATGTGGTAATGCTTAACACCATTTATCTTATGAAAAGTGATTAAGGTAGTTAATAAGGTTTATGAAGTACTTAATTTAAAATAAAATTTTATAGATATTATATAATTTCTCTTGAAATTACTGTGTTACTTTGTGAGATTGCAATATGATGATATTTTTCCTGTAATTTTCAGCCACTTATATTATGAATGTTTTTCCGATATTTTCATAATATAAAGAAAATGGTGGTTATGTTTATAATATGTCATTGTCCTCATATAAGTAAGTTTAAAATTGGCACACATTGCAAAAACATGTGTGAGGACTCATGAAGGAACGACAGACTTCTTTGAAGTTAATATTGGGTTACATCAAGGATCAACTTTAAGTCCATACTTATTTATAATGGTGATGGATGAGTTAACAAAACATATTCAAGATGAAGTACCTTGGTGTATGTTATTTACAGATGACATTGTATTAGTGGAGGAGTCTAAGGAAAAAGTTAATAGAAAATTGGAACTATGGAGAGAAACATTAGAAAGCAAAGGCCTCCGACTTAGTAGAACAAAGACAGAATATATGGAATGTAAGTTTGATCATTTGGCTACTTCAGAGGACATAGAAATTAAAATTGGCACACATTACATTCCCCAAAAGGAAAGTATTAAATACTTAGGGTCAGTTTTTTAAAGTGATGGAAGAATTGATGGAGATGTTACACATAGAATTAATGTTGGTTGGTTAAAATAGAGAGGAGGTATTCTTTGTGATAAGAAGATACCATTAAAATTAAAAGGTAAATATTATAGAGCAGCAATTAGGCCTGTCATATTTTATGGTTCTGAGTGTTGGGCAATTAATCATCAACATGTACAAAAGATGTCTGTGACAGAAATGAAGATGTTGAGATGGATGAGTGGTCATACAAGAAAAGACCGTATACATAATGAGGTTATTAGAAACAAATTAGGAGTGACACCAATAGAGGATAAAATGAGAGAACATCGTTTAAGATGGTTTGGACATATAGAAAGAAGATCAAAAGAAGAATTTGTAAGAAGGTTAGAAAAACTAAATTTAGAAAGTATTAAAAGAGGTAGAGGACGACCACAAAAGTGTTGGAAAGAAACAATAAAGAATGATCTAGCTTATTGGGAGTTAATTGCTAACATGGCACACGATAGGGATCTGTGGAAACAAAGAATCCATGTAGCCGACCCCGTCTTGTATGGGAAAAGGCTTAGTTGTTGTTGTTGATGGAAGAATTGATGGAGATGTTACACATAAAATTAATGATGGTTGGTTAAAATGGAGAGGAGCATCATGTATTCTTTGTGATAAGAAGATACCATTAAAATTAAAAAGGTAAATATTATATAGCAGCAATTAGGCCTGCCATGTTTTATGGTTCTGAGTGTTAGGCAGTTAATCATCAATATGTACAAAAGATGTCTGTGACAGAAATGAAGATGTTGAGATGGATGAGTGGTCATACAAGAAAAGACCGTATACATTATGAGGTTATTAGAAACAAATTAGGAGTGGCACCAATAGAGGATAAAATGAGAGAACATCGTTTAAGATGGTTTGGACATATAGAAAGAAGATCAAAAGAAGAACCTTTAAGAAGGTTAGAAAAACTAAATTTGGAAAGTATTAAAAGAGGTAGAGGACGACCACAGAAGTGTTGGAAAGAAACAATAAAGAATGATCTAGCTTATTGGGAGTTAACTGCTAACTTGGCACATGACTAGTTAAAACGAAGAGGAGCATCAAGTATTCTTTGTGGTAAGAAGATATCATTAAAGATAAAAGGTAAATATTATAGAGCAACAATTAGACCTGCCATGTTTTATGGTTCTGAGTGGGCAGTTAATCATCAATATGTACAAAAGATATCTGTGACAAAAATGAAGATGTTGAAATGGATGAGTGGTAATACAAGAAAAGACTGTATACATAAGGAGGTTATTAAAAACAAATTAGGAGTGACATAAATAGAGGATAAAATGAGAGAATATCGTTTAAGATAGTTTGGACATATAGAAAGAAGATTAGAAGAAGAACCTATAAGAAGGTATGAAAAACTAAATTTGGAAAGTATTAAAAGAGGTAGATGATGAACACAAAAGTGTTGGAAAGAAACAATAAAGAATGATCTAGCTTATTGTGAGTTAACTGCTAACATGGCACATGAAAGAGGTTAGTGGAAACAAAGAATCCATGTAGCCGACCCCGTCTAGTATGGAAAAAGGCTTAGTTGTTGTTGTTGTTGTCCTGATATAAGTACGTGCTTTGCAGTAGCTTGCTTGTAGAAAGTTATGGGATTTAAATAAAAGGTATTTCAATGAATGCTTATTCATCTTTTGCAGGATAGTTTGGCCTCGTGACCTTTGTTATGTGCGTTATTGGCGTCGGAATGATAATGGGAGCTATGGTGAGTTTCTTTTGCTCCTGGGCTGCCTTTCCATTTATATTTTTCCTTCTTCTCTAAGATTCTAACAAGCTATTGTTTCTTCCAGTTGTCTTATTTCGTTCCAAGGAGCATCCAAATTGTGGCCCACAACCAGGTTTTGTGCGTGCCCACATTGAAAGTATGTTATTTTTGTAATTCTAAGTGTTGCACCTTTTACATTGTATCTTATCATGCATTTTCAAGATTATGTAGGCTCCATCTTAAGGCACTCATTAAGATTGCCGTTGCAGGTGGGGGTTTCATCATTTCTTCACTTAGAACTCGAAATGGAAGACCTCGTTCCAAAGTCCAACACCTCATGCAGATTGATCTGAAGGGTTGGGGTGTTGGTTATTTTCCATCATTTCAACAACATTGCTTACTTCAAATGTTGAATAATGTTGCTGGTAAATATTTGATAGTTGGTTCTATTCCTAGCTTTGTTGCTTTTGACTATATCACAATTTCTGATAGTTCGTACCATATTTTGGTTTGTTGGTATTGCATCAGCTGCGTATTTTGGTAAAAGCTCTGTCTCCTACTTTGCTATTTTACATTGTAGGCTTTCCTGTTTAGGGAAACAAAAGGATTTTGCCTTCTCTCCAGATAAATGATTTGCTGCCTTCATACATAAATAAATCTCTGGAATCCTCAGAGCAAAATTGATCGCATCCTTTTTTTCTTTCCTTACCATTGTTCAGGCATAAGCTATGGTGTCATCATATGGGTACTTTATACTTCTTCTTGTATGATACAGATTGAGTAAACTTTAGGTTGTTAACATGTTCCTGTGTATTCCTGCTTTCCTATATTGACATTCTTCTTTGGGATTCTTAGGTCTTGGAGGTTGTCTGATTATAATATTTGATGATTTCTCTTCTGCTTCTCTGATGAATCTCATAATTTCTCTCTTTTGGGCTTCTGCTGGCGGTTGTTTTTTTATGTTGTATCTCGATTTCTGTCTTTCTTTTTTCTGTTCGAATTGATTAATGATCCACTGTTTTGGTCCCTTCATACAGGCCTTCGTGAATGGTTCAGCCAAACAGAAGAAGACATTGCAATTTCACAAATGCCAGTTATGTCTAGCATAACAGCTAGTTCTTTAACTTCTAAGAAGGAAGAAAAGAACCAGGAGCTTTCTACGTGGCATAGGCCATCAGTGGATCAAATGCTTGAAACAGGTCAGGATGTACAGGTGGATGAAGATTCTGAAGAGGATGAGGATTTTCAGATTCCTGATGAAGAGGTGCAATTATAAAATTTGTTTTTATGGTTTTGCATACATGAAACTATCTCTAAAAGTTCCTAAAATATAGGTCCAGCAGGCTGCATTTAAAGAAGTTAAGCAAACAGATTTATCATCAGTGGATCAAATGCCTGAAACAGGTCAGGATGTACAGGTGGATAAAGATTCTGAAGAGGATGAGGATTGTCAGAATCCTGATGAAGAGGTGCAATTATAAAATTTGTTTTTATGGTTTTGCATACATGAAACTATCTCTAAAAGTTCCTAAAATATAGGTCCAGAAGGCTGCATTTGAAGAAGTTAAGCAAACAGGTTTATCCCTTTCCTACTATTCTTTTTTCAATCAAGCATTTCACCACTTAACAGCCTGGAAAATGTCATTGTTGCTAACAATTTATCCTCAAATGAAGTGGACGAGGAGAAAAGCAAGCATATTGACTTGTCCTTTTTCTCTGGTAACCTGCGGCGAGATGACTGTGATACTAGCCGTAACTGTTGGAGATTATCTGATGGGAACAACTTTCGTGTTCGGAGCAAATATTTTCTTTTTGACAAATCAAAGGTTGTTATATAATACCTAGACTTTGGTGATAATTTTATGTTGGAGGCTTCCATCTTTGTAATGGTTGGTGTTTCATGCTGACTGTGTCTCGACAGATCCCTGCAGGAAATCCAATAATGGAGCTTGTTGCAGTGGACTGGTTCAAGGATACCAAGCGGATGGACTATGTTGCAAGACGCGAGGGCTGTGCAGTGCAAGTAACGTTCCTGATTTTGTTATCATTTATTTCTGTGATGTTAGCCGACCCCGTCTAGTATGGGAAAAGGCTTAGTTGTTGTTATTTCTGTGATGTGATATATGCATATTATGCTATTTACAATGTTTGCCTCTTCAGCCTCAAGGGCAGCTACTAGTTCCAATATCTTGGTAGCATTCTAATTTGTTTAGAACCATGCAGTCAATGCATAAAGAGTACCCAAAGGTTCTTTGGTGTTGGATGACATGTTTGGTCAGCCTTTATGGGGGTTCTATATGTGCTAGGCACTGTATTCGGGAGTTCAGATTCTTTTTCTGTAGCCTGGTGTTCATAAATTTTGAACTTTCTCAATCTAAAAGAGAAAGCACGCTTACTTTCCTAGGCTTCTTAGTTCCAGGCTCGGGAAAATGGAAAAACATTATCAGAGAAACAATACATAACTTTGCCCACTGCTAATGCCAATCTCATGTTCTTCCTTCCTGGGTAGCTATTCTTCGCGTTGGCCCCTCTTTGTATTCCTTCCCTTGATTCATCAACATGAAACTTATGGATATTCAGGGGTCAGGATCAAAATTTCTTTTCTTCTCTTTTTCTTTTGAAGTCCTGCAAAGGATCTGATAATAGAGAGCATTGGTTTTTAACTTGGTTTGGTTGTATGAGACTATGAGTGTAGTACTAACGTTAAAATCATAGCAAAGTTAGTTGCTAAAGGAAATAACAATTTCCTTTTGTTCTGTTGGTAGGGTTCAATGAGTGTCTAGGTGGCTTTTTCCCTGTCCTTTGAGACTAAAACGACCAATGTGGTTTAAATGGACTTCGTAGCAACCAAAATAGTTGCAATGGATTACATTTATGTGGGTTAGATGCTCTATGAAGCACTGATATTATTATCATTATTAAGGTTCTTTGTCATCAAAAGCAGGGTTAGGAGCCAATACGTCTTCTAAATCTTGACATCTAGCTATCTGGATATATTTTATATATGTGAAACATGTATGGGTACCAACTAAAACTTCTTAGACTCCATTTACACTTTCTGGATGTAGGTCTATTTCTCTCTAATGGCTTTTGATAACATCATTATTATTACAATTACGATTGTTATTAAGTTATTATTACTGTTACATTCTGAATGTGTACCTAGCAGGTATCACTTAGAAAAGCACATGCATCCGATAGACATACTCATTTTATTGTTTATTGTTTGTTCAGGTTGCATCAGAAAAAGGGCTATTCTCACTGGCTATAAATCTCCAAGTAAGCTGAAAATGCATTTGTTATCTACAATATTTGCGCACTTAATATGTTAAAAACGTGCTCTCTTGCATTGTATTCTTGTCTATGCATTTCTATGCTTGAAAAAATTAGAAGATAAAATGTTATAGTGAAGCTCTAAGACTAGCAATGATCTATTTGTGCCTAGTGGTGAATCAATCATCAACGTATGTGGAGGACGTCAATGGCAGAACCAAAAGATGTTGAGTTGGACGTGCGATTAAAGTTATTTTTGTACCAATTGAAGATAAAATAAATGAGAGATGTTGAGGTGGATATGTTATAGGGTTGTTGTGGTAAATATTGAAACTAAAATAAGGTAAGTACACTCTAAGGTGGTTTACAGATTTGGAAACGCAGGCATTTGAAACTCAAATTGCCAGGTGTGAGGATTCGGATTATGAGCTCTTTCAAGGTAGGGAAGGCCTCTAAAGTATTGGAAGGAAAATAATAAGACGTAATTCTGCTTCTTTGGAGTAAAATGCCATTATACACATCATGAAGCCAATGACGAGTGACACATGTAGATGACCTCACTTAGTGTGCAGAAGTCGCATCCTATCCCCTCCAGAATCTAACTTTTGCACCTTATATGCTTATGAATGCGCTACCTCATGCGTTGCAGTCTTATGTAGCATGCTATTATCTATGTATTTTATTTCCATGGTTAGTCTGTGTTGGTCATGCTTGCGTACATGCATATTTTCACAACTTGATGAGGACCACTTGATTTCCCTGCAGGTTCCAGGATCAACACATTACAGCATGGTTTTCTATTTTGTGACAAGACCACTTGTACCGGGGTCTTTATTGCAGCAATTTGTTGATGGTGATGATGAATTTCGGAATAGTAGACTGAAGCTTATTCCATCAGTTCCTAAGGTCTCAGCCTGTCATTGTCTTTTCTTTTCAGATCTTTTTATTTGATTGTTTGCTCTTGATTTCCTTTTTCCTTCTTTTCTCAACTTGTTCAGGGTTCATGGATTGTACGCCAAAGTGTTGGAAGCACGCCATGTTTGTTGGGGAAAGCCGTAGATTGTAATTATATTCGTGGACCGAAATATTTGGAAGTGAGTGAAAGTCGTCGATTTTCTTTCAATTGAATTAGTGGAGAGATATCAGACTGATGAGGTATCTTTCTGTCTGCAGATAGACGTTGACATTGGTTCCTCCGCAGTTGCAAATGGGGTATTAGGACTTGTATGTGGTGTAATCACTACTTTGGTGGTGGACATGGCATTTCTCATCCAAGTATAAAACTAAACGTTTCTTTATCTTTTCTGATTATTCCTTGGAAACAAAGGATTTTTAGACAACCCAATGTGGAGCTCTGAGGCTAGGACCCTCGCACCCAGGGCCTATTCTTGGCTCGCACAGGAGGGTAACACCATAGAAGTTGAACCTCAGGGCCTCAGGCTGCCTCCCCAGCAGCTACAGCCTCCTTCCAATTTGCTCACGCCCCTTTCTCAGTGCATCATTGCATGTTTATTGGCACCAAAGTGTTCAGGCACCCTTCTCTTGAGTTGCAATGATGCGTTTGGAAACGCTATTTACCATTCTGAATTAAAAACCATTTATTTATGTTGAGCATTTTGTAAATGAAAACCAAAGTTGTGATAGGAAATCAAAGGAAATGGAAGTGCGGAGGAAAGCTGATTTTGGACTCTGACTCTTTTTGTAGGCGAACACGGAAGATGAGCTGCCAGAACAGCTTATTGGTGCAGTCCGCGTGGCGCATGTAAAACTGTCATCTGCGATCAATCCATTACTTTATGAAATTCAACCCGGAGAATCAATCTCGTAGCGTCATGCAGACTCCAGAGATCTGATTTGGATCACTGAACCCAACGGGTTGCTGTTGCCTCAATCAAATTCAACCTACAGGATCGACATGTCTTACGCATCCCACTGAATTGGCATTCGCCCCACTAACACAATAGCGGTAAGGCGCAGTCAATCAGTAAGAAAGTAAACCAGCTTACAGTAGTGCTCAATCCCACCGGTCTTCTTATTCAAGTAGTGAACATTTCGAAGCATTCCTTTAGGAATTGGATCTTTGAAAGGGGCCCAAAGAAATTCAATACAGAAGAGATCCTCTGTCCACCCTCTCTTCCTTTAGAAGTGTCAACGTACTGTACAGAGGTTCCATTTGGTTCATTGCTTTCAATGGTCCTCCGTTGCCTCCCCTCTTAGGGTTGCATGATTGTGCTTTATGGAAAATATTCTTTGTAATTCCAAAACTAAAGAAAATTCAGTTGGATTAGCAATGTTGTAATAGTCGGCCAATTGCTTATTTGTTTGTATTTGATTGTCCGGCGTACTGTAAGCCCATGCAAAGAAGGTCGAATGCAAGCGTTGCTAATATTGCTGTCATAAGAGGTGTGATTACTTGTGCCTTGTTTTTCTGGGTTTATGTCATTCTTGAATAGTTTTAGCTTTTGGTGTACATTTGTTTGAACGTATCAAATAAGACGGGTTCTGATTGGAGTTTTCCAGGTGCTATCTGAGATGCAGCTTATTGGTGTTTGATCGAGATGATAAGGAATCTGATCGGTCTAGCATGGTTCAGACCCAAGCGGCTGATGGGAAGGAACAAGAGAAGGGGTGCGGATGGGGACCGACGATCTCCTGGTGGCTCGCTTGCGGTTCATCTCAACGTATTTTTTTAACACCTTTGGTATTCTTAGTTTTGGTGGAATGACCATTGCCTGCTATAGATGCTGTTAGTTGCGAGTGAGCATCATCGGTCTCAGTGGACGACATGGCTGGCTCACGCCATTCCTTGCCATGGACGAGATGCGTCTCGAGGACTCTAAATCTTATGTGCGCTAGCCGAAATAGACGTATGCATGGGTTTATATTTAACGTCAGAAAATAAGATGATGCTATCGATCTGAACCTCAGATGGCAAAAGAAAACATTGTAGTGTTACCCAAATGAACGTCCTGAACCAAATGTGCTAGTTCGACAATGCTTTTACACGCCAAACTGCAGCCTCCTCCATTCCGTCCCGCGCCCCACTGGGGAAAGACGGGACTAGGCCACCCCCGTTGAGTTCGCTCTGGTTTCTGAATTGGACAATCTTTGGTTCAAGGTACCTTGGATATGATCTGTCTCCTTACTTTGAGGCTAAAATCCAGCGCTCACAGGACTTTGTATTGCGACATCCAAACGTCGTTTGAACGGGGTCAAGGGTCAGCGTTGGGTATCGTCGTCGTCTCATCGCTTTGTGCGCGAGGTAGGAGTGACGGTTGGATTCGTTATTTCCTCCTCAAGAGGGTCTGTTTTGAATCATTTAGTGTCTCCTGGCCGTTAACCTTTCTCTGTTACACGACGTTACGCTCTCTCTCTCTCTCTCTTGTGAGATTCGTCGACCAGAGCAATTTCAACAAAAAGATCCTCCGGCATGTCGGTACAGAAAACGGCAAGCCATAATCCAGGTCTCTCCCTCTTTCTCTCTCTCCATGCTTGTGCGCGCGCACACACACAGACACTCGCATCCGTGGCTTTGTGTTACCAATGGTAGATGTTCTCTTGGTTTTTATCAGTTTTCTCGGGGATACACAAACATACCTCTCTTATGAAAATGGTTAACGTCGACCAGACTCCCATCCTTCGGGGTTTCCATGATCATGGCTTTTCAAGAAAAATGCCTCTCAGAACTTGAGAAATGCAATAACAGACTGCTGACTAACATGGTTGAATTCGGTTTAATAGGCAACTCGTTGGAGGAAAAAGAACGATTGCGGACATTGGAGACTTTGAGGAGTCTCGACGGACTTGTACAGAAGAAGGAAGATAATTGCGAGAATCCCACAAATGGAACGGTACGTCGACGAAACCAGTGAAAACTAGAATTACTTTTCCTTTCACCTCCACACCGTGCTAATCTTTCAACACATTCAAAGCATTGCACAGCCAATAAGTCTTTAGCTTTTCGATATTGGTTCCTATGTTTCTCTCGAATTACCAATTTCAAAAGGTAGATCCTATACAAGTTCTTGCCTTATCCATTGTGTCCCCTTTTTCTTAGCTAAGTACGTTTGCGTGTGTAAATATTATACAGCAGCAATGATGACAACATGTGGCATGAAGATGTTGAGATGACGAGGGGTCATATAACAAAATATCGTTTACATAAACAAATTGGGAGTGTCACGGATAAAATGAGAATATCGTTTTAAGATGTTAGGAGGTGAAAACAAGATTTTGAAAATATTTAACAGAGATAGAAGAAATCACAAAAGTATCGAAAAGAAACAATAAAGAATGACCTAGTTTATGTTGAGTTAATTGCTAACATAGGACATGATCCCATTATGTGGAAACAAAGAATGCATGTAATCACCCCGTCTTTAACGAGAAAAGGCTTAGTTGTTGTATGTTTGCGTGCGTCTGTGTGTGTGGTATAGTGTTCTTCATCCTTCATCCTTAGACGTGTTGATTACTGCCGAATGGTGTAGCTTGACGAGCATTGGAGGCTTTTGCTCAAGACGCTGGCGCGTGAGACCGTTGTGCAACCCATTCAAAGCCAAAACATGGTATATTACCTAACTGCCGCAGTAAATTCCTGAATCTTTTATTTATTATCATTACTAGTATCAGTGACTAGTTAATACACTTTGGCATTTAATTTCGAAATGCCGTACATACCAAAGGCATAGGACGACGTCTCTGCAGAGCTTAGACTGCATAACAGGACCATAGAGAATTGGGGCCAACCATGATGGTTCAAATGCATTCCGTTGGATGGCCAGATGGACGGATGATATTGCTCGACGTTACGTTTTCTCAGTGCTTCTCTGTTTAGGAAAATTGGGATCACATCGGAGAGTTCTCTATCTCGAGATTATTAATTGTCTGTTTCGTGAAAAATAATAGGGTCATTTGATATAGATAATCAGCATTCTGCACCGTCCTAACCAAGCATAAACGCATTCATACTTTGAATTATGGTGAGTTCTTAAGATGAACTGAATGGACGATTGGGAAGCAATGTAGGATGCAATCATCGTATATCATATCAAAATAGGCTATTTTCTTGATCGGCTTGAAGTCCTTAGAAACCTCTCTCTTCTTTTGGTTTTTGTCATGATACAAGCATATTCAGAATAAGGGAGCATTTATGACTTGCCACCCAACGCAGATCATGGTGAATCAACCACCAAGTACTCCAGTCCAGCAACAAGCCTGTTTGCCAGATAGCTCACCAGAATCAGCCGCGTCTAAATGTCCCACCTACACGACCGCTGATTGTAAAACTAGAAAGAAGAGGAAGACCAGGTATGACAACTGGTTTTCAAAAAGGCACCATGCTGATGACAAGACCAGCACTCAGGCAGAGCTCAAAGGAAGACGAAAGCAGAGTCAGAAACCAAGCCGATTTTTGGGAGAAGTGCAGGGTTCTCAGAGTTTGAAAGTAAACAGCAAACACAGGAAGCAACATCTTCAACAACTCCGTGATTCCAGGCCAATGTTTATGCCAGGCGATCAAAAGAAGAGTGCTGTGAGTAGCGGTACCATAAAAAAGATGGGTAGAATTCCTGGCCAGTACAGCTTGAGCTTCACTGATGATGTGAGTGTATCCCATTACAAATCCTCGAGCCAAATTCCAAGACAGCCTGGTCAGACTCTGAAATTGAAACGACTGGAGTCCACCACCAAGGTCAGCAGAGAAATACTTAACCCGAAGAAGACGCAGAGTATGTCTGGTTACAAAACCCACAAGGAAGACAATCCCAAGGATCAGATTCATCAAGATGGAGCATATCAAACAAAGAAGGAACCACTAGTTCAGAGAGAAAGCATGGTGAAGGGGAGGGATGATGTTCTAACCAGCTCTACAAAAACATCAGCAATAAGCCCGATTCCATTTCCGAAGGCACCGGCAAGCCATCGATCAAATTCAGACAATAATCGTGGGGCATCTAAGGACATCGATTTGGGACATCTGATGCCCAATCAGAGGCTTCTGACGGTTCTGACATCGACTCGGACGACCGAGTCGAAACGAGGAAGGCAGCATGATAAAGGGCATAGCAGCAGGAAACTAAGCACCCGCGTCCACAAGAAGGTGCTAGTAGTTCCACTTCATAGGAGGAGCCTGCCACATCACATCCCAACTAGGACCAGCGGGCCAAGCCACAAGCCGAGTCAGACCTCGGCCGAGTCCTCATCCTACCGGATAGCACGAGAATCGGAGACAGAAAGCCAGTCGATAAAGACTAGGGCCCAAACAGCAGGGCATGGAAAACCGGATCCATGTCGAATCTTGGTGAGTCAAAACACACTCAGACTGATCAAAGAAAATGGCTTGCAACATCAACTGATAAGCCATAGGGCGGAGGAAACCTGTTCACCACATGAACACTTGACAAGGCAGGTTGTAGCGCAGAGATTGCCAAGTAAAATCCCACATAGGATGATCAAGGAAAACTGCTTGCTGCATCAACAGAAAAGCCAGCTGGAAGAGGAGACCCATTCACCACACCATCACTTGCACCAATTGCCAAATCAGCATTTAAAGGTGATGGGCAATGACGGACTGGCATGTCGCATGCCATGCGGACAAAAGAAGAGTTGCAATCATCCGGTTCAATCCGAGAAGCAATCAGAACTTCATCTGCTCCCGAACGCGAGGGAGAAATTTATTAGCAATGCAAGCTCTAACACCAAGATGCCCAAAAAGAAGGATAATAATATCAGCAACAACGACAATGATCGTGTTGGTAGATTTAGAAAATGTAAAGATAAGCTCTCACTTATCTTTCATCACCATCATCACCACCACCATCATCATCATGGAAACCTTTTTAGGAGGTTCTTACACCTTGACAAGGAGGATGAGGGTGGATTTTTTTTTGCCGAAGACAAGAAACCTCTTCACAGAAAGGAGCACGGTCAACTTCACATGCTGCTAGCAGCATTTCTGAGGTACATCCTGCACCCCCGAAAGGCCAGGGCAGAGCACAAGCGGCTAGCCAAAGCAAAAATGATGACCACGGGTCATCGAGTTAAGAAGATACATTGGTGGCAGAAATTTTACAAGAGGGGAGGAGTTGGACTGGCCAATAGGAAAAAAACGCACCTGAGGATTTCTATGGGAGCAAATTCGGGAAGGTCAAAAGTAGCTGCCAGACATTGAAACAGTGAAAGGTGAGTTCATGATCTTCCCATGCAGCAATATGCTGTTTCTCTATTGCTTAACCTATCAATTGAGTGAAACTTGTTATAGACAATCCATTGTGTATGTTCTTGTTTCTTTTTACAGTTTGATAAGCTAAGCAGTTCAAATCTCAAAGAAATTTATTTATTATGTATCCAGAATTAACACTTGCCACCCAAATAGACGCCAGAAATTACAGTTGGAGCACGGCATCCTGTTCTTCAATCATACATTTGTGAAGTATTCTTCTCCAACAATTTTGGGCAAGTTTACCAGACCACCATATAGTAGAATTCCAGGTTACATGTAAAACCCAGATGAGTATATCATAAACTATTGGGCCTGATACACTATTTATATTGGTGCTAGACTTGAGAGCATTTCAATTTCCTTTACCCATCCTCTAGTGAATGCTAATCAAAAGGATGCAATACCTTAGCTGCATCTGCCACGAACCTTCTCAAAGGGCACTAGCAGTAATTGTGTTTTTGGGTACATTTCAACCTATCACTTGAGAATGAAAAGTTGTTCACATCATAAACTGGCTAGAACGATTTGGATCCAGGTTCCACTTACTGCGTAAGGCTCAACGTTCGACTCATACGATGCAGTTTGCGTTGGGGTAAGAGGTCTGTTGAAGTTTTCAAAAAGATCAAATATATCTAAATCAGCAATTTAAGTGTATAATAATTGAAAGAAATTAAAATCACAATATTTGGCCAAAATTTGCCATCCAATTAAAAAATTCACCAATTCGATTCGATTCTGGCATCACTTATGCAAAGTGGTTCTTAAAGCTATTCCATGCACCGGGATGGACGTCAGGCCAGGCCCCACTCTTCTAGTACAATTAGGACAATAATCAAAGAAGAGCCTTAACGTCATTAATGGTGGCCGATATAAGGGATCATCCTTGTACGACCTGTCTCAAGCCTGGATAAAGGAGGATTACATTAGATAGCGGATATCAAACGGAAGGCTTTGCTGAGTCTCAAAGGGTGTGACATTTCTTGCGTTAATGTGACATTTGAAGAATGCATTGGATCCTGCATGAACTCCGAAGTTGAGCATTCACTGGAGGATGTGTAAAGGATGACAAGAATAGCATTTGACACAATCATACGGTAGAATTCAAACAATTGAACCAGTAAAAGACGCACTGATTAGACTTTTGAACATATTGCCTACTGAACTAAGAAAATTTTCGCCTCCAGATGCCTACTGCAAAAGATCAAGAGCAAGCACATTAGCCTCTAGCCAGAGGCCTTTAAAGGACGAAATCATAACCATCGTTTTGATACACAAAATTATTCCGATAGAATAGAATACTCTAATCTGTACTCTGTTAAACTGCGGGTCCGACTAAACCGCATTTCTTCGTCTCTTCCAATTCCTCCAGCCAGAGATCGCCGAATTCGCAATCTTTCCAAGCCTCGAACCAGGGGCCGCCGAGCGTATAATGGATCGATTTGGGGAAGGTGCTGGGGTCGTTCTCAACGACTCTGTTGTGCCCAACAAGGAAGTTCCAGACAAATGGGATCGATCCTATCTCACTATCATCAAGCCACGTAAATCTGTGTAGAAACGCACCTGTTTGAGTGTTCACCACTTCGGGCGTCAAGATGCGATTCTTTGGGTGCCCGCAATTGTACAAAACCATCGAGGACCAGTTCTTTCGTGGATACGTAGTCTGGATGGCTCCGCCCATCTTCGTCTTCTCTTTGGGAGCGTACTCATGATGGACGCACATAACGGCGTATTTGTCGTCGATCAAATCCACGAGTTCCTTAATGTCCGTCGTGTACAAAAAATCGCAGTCGACGAACATAGCCCAGCCACTGAATCCCGCGAGATATGGAGTTAGAAACCTACTGAAAGAGAACTCCGTGCTCTCCGTAGGCCCCCTCTCCCGCCAATACAGGTTCTTCTTCCGCAGTTCGGATTGAACAATAGGAATGATCTCGACTGGAATCGAAGATCGTTTCAAGATCGAGTGTTTGCATACCTCATAGGCCAGATCTTCGCAAGGATCGTAGCCTATAAAGATCCTGAACTTCTGAGATCCCAAATTCTTCGTAACCGAGATGCCCGGATTCACGCCGTTCGCTACCGGATCCTTTTCGACAGATCCGTCCGATATAGAAGACGAATCCGGTCGGAAAACTTCCTCGCTCCGATTCTCTCTCATCTCACCTTGATCCTTCGAGTTCCCGCCGGATCCCGACTCGTTATCCTCCGAATTAGCAAGCACCGTAGTCGACGCAAGTCCGAAACCCAACCCAAGGCCTAGAACGACAGGCATATTGCCCAAACGAGATCCGGCGTGTCCGAACCCGTGAAAACCTGCAGATTTCGAGAAATGACGAGCCAAAAATCCAGATCTGGAAAAGTTCTCACCAAGATTAGGAGATCCGGTGACGAAGGAATGCCTGAAACTATGAAAATGATGAGAAGATCGAATCTTTCTGAAGAAATGGCGGAGCAGAACCCCCATTTTCCCCTGCTTCCTCTCTCTCTCCCTCTCACTAACAAGAAAGCGAATGAATCAGCAAAGCTTTTCCGAGGATTTGGCGGAAAACTTTCGACTAAATTTCCTTGTGCTACAATTTTGGGAGGGAAATTATATTTATAGACGCCGGCTTCGCGGGGCCGCCCTTCAGAACGCGGCCTTTGGAAGACAACGGAATTTCGTTAGCTCATAATTAGCTCAGTAGGGACTCCCTCACCGTATCTCATCTCTTCCTTTATTACCTCTCTGTTCTGCGGGCGTCGCGTTTTCACTTCAACATGTCGGGTTGAGTTTCATTGGATCCGGGACCCGTCAGGCCAGAACCACTCAAGGGCTTAAGGGCCCGAGTCCACTAAGGGGACTAATACAAAGCGGCTCGGTTAAGCTTGTACCCCTGGCATCGAACTCATCACCTTTAACTTATGAGTCAGATCACTAACCAGGTGACGGGCCGTTTCACTTGGGCCCAAATGAATCATTCGGATCTCCCAGCCCGGAAACCCGGATACTGTAGAAAATATCTGGGCTTTTCAGGTCGCCCAAATCCAATTGGCCCAACCAAACCAAGAGGCCGAATACCGTGTTCTCGTCCTTTGTTTAGCGTGTACGGACCGCGACGGTGGTCTTCAATGCGGTCTTTCAGTGAAGCACAGCAAGATCGAGGGACGACGACCACCCATCTAACATCGATTTGTGGGACCCACTGGTTTGCGAAGAAGATCCTACTGTGACCGACAAAACTCATCAGCTGGCAGCCGTTATCATCATCTTTATTATCATCCTCAATATAACGCCATAAATTATGCAACAATTTAAAATCGTTATATTATTTTCCCCTCTTTTTGGCAATGGTCACTTCGAGGCCAGTCCCACGCCCCCAAATATTTGAACTTATGACCTCTAAGGAGCGATGGGCTCACTTTTGAACAAGGTAAAGCATTGACCTTAATTGAAATCTGAAAAGTTCCTCAACAACAACAATAAAGACTTTTCACATAGTAGAAGGGGTCAGGCTACATGAATTCTTTGTTTTCACTCATCCCTATGCAACATTTTTGTGATCAATCTTCTACTTCTTTTAATACTTTTAAAATCTAATTTTTCATGTGCTTTTTTTTTTTTAATTTTTACCACACCGAAAAGTGTGCCTCATCTCGAAAGATTCCTCAGTAATAACCAAGTGAGCCATTGCTTGTTGTGCAGTTGTACTTCACTTTTGTTGTTTATTGCATACGAGGAAGCTCATCTTGAAAGAAATTACTGTATTCAATTGTATGTAAAGATGCTCTCGTTGACAGGATAAGGTCTATACATTCATTATATGCCATCCTTAACTGCAGCCACAGATTTGTATAGAAGGATAAAGGAGAGGAAGATAACAGTTCTTTTCTTGAAATTTTGATATTTCACTGTAAAAACTATATTTTACTGCTATATACGGTTGTGATTCATGTTTCGGCCCTCTTAACACAATGAAATACATACTTCGCCCCTTCTAATACTATTCTCTAAATCTGCTACTGGGTCGGACTAACAAATAAAGCAGGAATAACTGAACAGGCGTTGTTCGTATCTAGCTCATCAACTCAAGAACTGGATAAGAACAGACCCTACAACTCTTCACCTAGAACTTTCATAGGACATTCACATTTTGGTATCAAGAACTCAAGTTCTCATGCAAGTCTCCTGCAAGATCCAAGGTTTCATCCTTTCAATTTATATCATACCCATCATTTGATTTGAGTGACATGATCTTTTTTCTTGTGCTTTTATATCTATATCTATATCTATAGAGAGAGAGAAAGAGAGAGAATAGTTCATGCGTACAGCCATCTCTACTCTAATCTTCTTAAAGAGTTAAAAAAGTAAATAGTAATGAATGTATTATTGTACGTGCAAAAAGTAATAAGACATCCTTTTCTTTTTAAAATTTGAATTTAAACGATTGAAAACCTTTGAAAGGTTTAAGCATAAATGCATGCATGCATGCAATTACCGGTGCTCTCTCTTTCTCTTTCTATATAATTTTAGAGAGAGATTGATCATGTCTACCAATAACATTGTTTATTCATTGTTATCATTATTTTTCAAAAGCATGAATGAAATAACATTATTTTTATATATTTTAAAAAACTCATAAAATTTTTAAATTAAACTTGCACCATTAAAAGAAATAGATGAACATAAATAAATATTAAGAACATCAAAAATAGATAAGATTTGATTTATATTTAGAGAGAGAGGGACTCTAATGAGACTTTAAGCACATGAGTTTGCATTCAAACGTACAAAAGAAAAAAGGAAAAAGAAATGCCAGCGAGAGAATCGATCATAAGATGCGGAAAGGGTTGAGTTTGTGAAACGGTGGACCAGGGGCAGCGGGGAGAAGAAATACAAGGAGCGGCCCTCAATGAGACAGCAGCGTGTCTTGTGAAGAACGTGGATCGGGTCAGGGCTACGGGTCCGAGCTACCCTTCCTGCATAAGGATGAATGGATTCAAAGTGTTGGTTTACCTTTATGGTGTACTGTAAGACGATAGTTTTCCCAACCCTAAACTGTTCACTGGGCTAAAGGCCCCTCCTTCATATGGTCGGATATGGTCGGATCTCGGATGGTTGGGTCGATCTTCATGCACCGGCAAGTGCCTTGTCTTGAACCCATGAACTTGGGTCAGACTCAAATATGTTGTTTACATCATCAGTTTTAGGAAAGATTATAGGCCAAAATAGCATTCCAAGGGTAAGTTTTGGGGCGAGGTTCAGTGTTGGAGAACAGGTTTGGATACAATGATAATATTTTTTCCTTTTTTACAATGAGAGGCCGATGTCTAACAGAGGCACTCATACACACCCCGGGAATTGAACTCACCACCAGCGAAGTGGAAGTGAAAGAGCCTTGCCAAATGAGCTAATACTCCTCTGTGGAGAATGATAATATTTTGCCATGCAGGCTTTTAGTGAGAGAGGATCACTGCCCCTTAAACCACCATACTAACTCCATCCCTGTTTGATTCTTAGAGAAGTCCTAAGAGGACCAGATGATCCAGCCCAGGAATGCCATAATCCGAGTCTAGTGGCGAATCTAGAGAACCTTTTAGAGCGAGCTCCTGTTGTGGTCTACTAATTTAACCATGGGCTATACCTTTTTCTAGGGTGAGCGAATAGCCCATGTTACCTACCTCATAGTTATATCATGGACTCTGTATTCCAGATCAGGGATTCAAGTGTTGGTCGTTTCTTTTTCCTTTTGGCTGTGGTAGGGTTGCTGAAGCGAGATGCACGTGAAGGGTATCGAGTTCACTACCTTCAACTTGTGAGTCGACCCCAAGTAGAGATGTCAATATGGGCGGCGCAGGCCAGAACTGGCCGGTTCACATTTTATATAGGACTTTAAAACGCTGGCCTGACTCTTGAAGTGCCACGGGCTGGGCCGGGCCAACCCTCAAGATCATGCTATATATATCATATGTATGTATGTATGTATGTTATATGTGTGTGTGTGTGTGCGTGTGTGTGTACACTTCTGGCCCTGCAGACCAGCCCAACCCAACTCGCATCGGCCCCCAAGGTCAGGTGCACCGAGCCATACGGCCCTGCAATAAAAATGGGCTAGAAATTTTTGGCCCAGATCCGGCCAATTTTGACATCTCTTGGTGTGCACAAAGCATAATAGACACAGGCACTACAAGCGACTAAAATATCTCACTGAAAGAGATTCTCACGCCTCCCCCAATTTCGTCCCCTTGGGACGACGACGAAAGATAACACATATTTTATGATATTTTCCGACTGCTGCAGATATACTTCGCAATGGAACCCAATATGTTGGCCTTTTGGACCCATGGTCACATGGGACGAGCTGGAAGAAGGTGGGTTTGGACCGTGGGACATGCTTGCTTTGTATAAAATATATTTTTTATTTGTTCCAAACATGACCTACGTTCACTGTAATAAAACATTTAGCTTTGACTAATCTTTTAGTAGTAGATTACATGTTTTTCCTTCTTTTTTTGCAATGGAGAGGCTAAAGCAAGATGCATTTCCCGAGTGTCGAATTCATGACCTTTAACTTATGAGTCGACCCGTTAAGCAGGTGAGCTATTGCTAATAAGTCTCTTAATCATACGTTCCATTGGTTAAACTTGATGAAAACATCTGCACAGTATCTTCTTGAGAATGTTGAAAGTGTCTTCTTCCCTCTAGGGTGATATAATAATAATAATAATAATAATAACGATAATTTTGGGTTGTGAGAGGGCTTCTTGTGCTCTAGTGGGCTGTATTGTGCTTAACAACGTTTTCGGGGAGTTGTTCTTTGTCACTGATATATGGTGGAGCCATCCATTCTATTGCCGTGCCTTGCAAGGAAGACAGTTGCCATTGTGATGGTGATGTACTTGTTCTATCTTGCAGAATGTACGATTTTTCATATTTCATGTTGAGAGATCCCTAGGGCTACTTTTTACCTTCTGCTTTTTCAGTCAAGTTCTATATTTGGTGGAGAAAAAAGAGAAAAGTATAATTGCTGTGGAGAAATAATGTAAAGTACTTTACAAATGGTCTCATACATATGGGTACATCCGTTTTTGTTGTTGTTACAATGGGGAGAGTGAAGCCAGATGCAAGCCCTGTATTATCGAACTCACAATCTTTCACTCGTGAGCTGAACCCCTAATCAGGTCAGCTTAACACTGGATGCATGTGTCTTCACACAAGTGGTTTATGACGAAGTGTTTAGAACTAATTTTCCTATGAGTTTAAGATAAGACTTTCACAAAATCGCCTCTGTTACTCGTGAAATAGGTCGATGCCAATAACAAATGTTTAAGAAAATTGAAAAGAGAGGGTGGGGGGGATGTTATGATTGAATCACAGCCTTTGATCTTTAAAATATCGATACCGGTTGCTAGAAATTAAGAAAGAAACAAGGGAAAGGAAAAATTTTCACCGAATATCCACCCTTAACTCACTAAAAGATTATATCAATTGCCAGAAAATAATGGGTTTTAAATTCGATATGATTGAATCCTCACCTTCAGCTTGCGAAAAAACAAAGAATAAGAGGAAAGGTTAAAAAAGAAAAACAGAAAAGACAAAGGTTGAATGTGAAGATTCTGTATGAAGAGGCCAAATTCAAGCTTTCACAGCCAAGAGCATAGTGTTGGTACCAAACACCCAAAGCGTTAAATCAACTGACAGGGTGTCCTGACACCATTGTTATTGGTGGGGATTTTGGCTTCTCCAGAGGTGCATGTGCATGTTAAGTCTTGGCCTCTTTTTATAACAACATATATATATATATATATATATATATATATATATATATATATATATATATATATATATATATATATATATATATATATATATATATATATATATATATATCATTGACTTGGGTGAGACGTAACTTAAGCATTTGAGCATGCATCAACTAACTATCGTTAATGCTAAATCGAGAAAACCCCGCTTAAACTAAACTGTGTTAGTTGGAGAAGGATACGAGTTGTGTACTTCACTAGAAAGAAAAGAGAAGAGCTTTGGTTAAAGCTCTACTCTAAAAGAAACTAAGAGGTTTCGTCTTTTTCTATTATTATGATGTAGAGGTTGAAGCTAGAGAATCGAACTCACGACCTTCAACTTGTAAGTGGAATCGCTAGCCAGGTGAGCTATGGGTCGGTGGTTTTAACTCAGAGATATTATCATGGCGATTCACCCTTCACAGACTCATTGCAACTTCGATTTTTGAAAGTCTGAATAACCGTCTCGGATTCCCCCACTTGCATGAAAGAAGGGAGCTCGTGACCCCACTTGAAGAAAGCAACGCCATGATCCCCACTCCCGTTGCCTTTGTGAGGGAGAGAGAGAGAGAAAAGAGTAATAAATAATGACCGACACTTACAATTACGAGTGAGTTTGCGCTCGCGAGGGAGGGCGCCGTTTGTGCCGCAGCCTTTCCATACCGTAGACGTCGTCCGCCCCTGTATGGCATCTCAGGCGTTGCCACTCCAAGCGGCGCCTGCCAAACCGGGCAACCCCGTGAGCGTCGCGGCGCAGTGGGTGCGGTCGTTGATAGTAGGTTCGTCGGCGTCACCGACCAGCCTGAGCCAAGAGATCGCTGAGTTCTACGATGAGTCGTCGGGTGCGTGGGAGACTGTGTGGGGCGAGCACATGCATCACGGCTTCTACGACCCCAACCAGCGCGCCAAACTCTCCGACCGCCTCTCTGCCCAGATACGCATGATCGAGGAAGCCCTCTCCTTCGCTACTGTCCCAGGTCAGCCCATCTCACTCTTACATGGAATGGAAATTCCTTTCTTCTCGCTCGAATCAAAAGTCATCCAGTTTTTCTTTAGATCGTACGAATTGATTAATTCATTGTACGCCATTTTTCTTCATCGTAGTGAATATCCTTCTTCTTAGTCTTTTCCCGTGAAGCAGATTTATCTTTTCTCTGTCTTCTATCATCTGGTTTGCGCATCATTTTCTTTTTCTTTCTGATGACGAAATATTTTAAGTTTTTTAGGGTTTAGCATACTTCAGGTAACGTAAATGTAGTGTTTGGCATTCTTCACTCGTTACAAACTGAATCGGACACGAGATCACCACTGCAAAATGTTTCTCATAACCTTGTGAAAATTTATTCTAGGTGGTTGGTCTAGCCCCTCAGTGCAAACTTACCGGCCTTCGCGCCGCCAATTGGCTTGAGATGGTCTCAATGATTAAAATTTCTTAGTGCAAATAGTGAAACAGTTCGCCTAATATGCCAAATCACAAAAGTGTTTTTGAATATCCACCATCCATTTTCTTGATCGCGGGAAGCAAATGCTGCAAGCTTACAAGTTTGGATCTACCCAAAAGACAGACCTGCATCAGATGGAAGGAGGATACACCTTAAGTCCAGTTCACTTCTAACTTCGTCGATTCCGGGTATCATTTGAAGTAGTTGTTACATCTCTATCAATTTTTAGCTAGAGCTGCACCCAAGGTCCCAAAGGGAAGAAACCAGGTTCGATCTCGATAGGCACCAACTCTCTGTAGGCCGCATCTTCATAGAACCAGTTCGGTTAATATTTCAGGATCATGCTTTGTAGCGAAGTCAAAAATTAAGGAACATTATTTTTGGCATCATTCTTATCAACGAATTAAGAACATAACAACAAAAGATAACTGATCGTAGTACTGGTTTGGTTACATGTCATGTTGATCTACCAGTATAGGGATCACCGACGTGATGGCCGGAAGTTGAAAAGATGTGAGTTTGATCTTATCTTCGTCGAAAAGGTTTTCTCGTCATAAAAGAAAGAGCTAATTATTGTTGTCATCAAAAGTGACAACGTAATTCTAACGGCTGGAACAACTATTAATCTTAACCATCTTATTCGCAGGAGATGCAGAGAAGAGGCCCAAGAGCATCGTGGATGTTGGGTGTGGGATCGGAGGCAGCTCAAGGTACTTGGCCAGAAAATATGGAGCTAAATGTCAGGGCATCACCTTGAGCCCGGTTCAGGCTGCAAGAGCTAATCAACTGTCACAATCTCAAGGCCTCGGCGATCAAGTACGTACTGCCATTGCCGCGCCATCCTTCTTCGTGCAGCTCTTCTGAATGTAGTGTTCTAACATGGACGGGCTGCTCATGTTCAGTTCGTAAAGTTCTTGTTCGAGTTCCTCTTGAATAGGCTTTTCTTCTTCTTTTTTTGTTAGAAGAGAAGGCCGAAGCCTAACACACAACCACACATGCACCTTTAGGAGTGGAGCTCTTCATCAACAACAATCGCATTAGAACGCCCTATCATTGAGCTAACGCTCTTGGTGCAACTCGTTGAATAGGCTTTGTTGAACGGATTCCAGTGCAGGTCCACTCAAATCGTTGAGTAACATTCAATGATAATATATACACATTTTACACCACTTACTCTAGTGTAAGTAACTGTTGCAAGGGTTTATCCTGCATTAATAGGTCTTAGAGATTAAATGTGGTAGTTATCATCTTGAAAGAAGTATACTCCTTATCTGGAGAGTTACACTTAGACATGACCAGTTCTTGGTTACAGTTTTAGAATCGTTCAAAACTAATAAAAGTATTTTAAAAATAAAAAGATAATTAAAAATACTGAAACCGATTGTTCAAAACTGTCACTTTCAGTTCTATGAAAGGTGAAACTGGAACTCACTTGGTTCTGGTTTCAATGGTTCCAGTTTTAACTGGTTCCCAGCTCAGGTCAGTTCGATTGAAACTGTTGAGTCGGTTTAGAATCAATTATGTTTACCTGCATTAACCTAAACACCAGGATTAGCGTTCAAATCCTGGTACTCTTTAGCACTGTCATGGTGTACAATTTGTAGAACTGTCCATATCTTGATAATTTATTTCATACTGTTCATGAACCGTGAGCTTCAGCTGTCTTGTCTTGTCACGATCATGAGCTGTCTTGATGTCTTGTCATGATGGTGCCCAGTTTGAAAACCTCTTTTCACTTGTTTAACTCATTTTACTTATTCTTTGTCTTATTTTATCTTTTGTTTTGGTATTTTAATTTATCATTATTATCTGATTTATATTTTGTCCACATGAATCTTATCGCTAAGGTCTGCTGCTTGTTATATTTTATTCTTTTTTCGGACATAATTGTTTTCTGCTTAAATATTTTAACGTTTATATAATGGTGGTGCAGGTATTCTTTCAGGTTGGAGATGCACTGGCTCAGCCTTTTCCAGATGGGCAGTTCGATCTAGTTTGGTCCATGGAGAGTGGAGAGCACATGCCTGACAAGAAGAAGGTGCACCCATTTTACACATAGCAACAAGCATATGCCCAACCACGTGAGACACGAGCCTACTTCAATAAAACTTTAACTTTCACAAAAAACATTATTAACTTATTAAAAATGAAAAACTCTGAAAATATATAATTTGAAAAGTGAATCCCATTGTATCATATGCAATGAGGTGCCATTCAAGAGAGGGCAGCAGAGTGGAGCAGACATGGCATATAGTTTCTTACTGCAGTTCGATTTTGGCGGAGGTACCTTTAGCAGCGGCCGAGGCAGTGCTTTACAAGGATTCTTAGTTGTCACTGTACTGTGCTGTACCTTGTGTCTTAGTAATATTACGTTTTTGTTGATGCCAAAAATAGTCACTTCTTACGATACCACATTAAAAAATAAAACATCTTACATGTCTCTTCCGTTATCAAAGTGTTCATTGTCGAATTTGTCATTCTTTTTCCATGACCTCTTCCATCATATGTCATGTCTAAATCATGTATAGTTATATCATACCAACTTTTGTCTGCTTACTTAAAAGATACTCTCTCTCTCTCTCTCTCTCTCTCTCTCTCTCTCTCTCGCACCTTTTGAGCGAGCCATATGTCATCATTCACATGTATAATCATTATTTGCTAAGTCAGGTAACATATTGACAATTCTAATTTACTTGAAAGATAAATTAAACCACTTTAGTGACTCGTGTTTCACGTTCGAAAATATTAAGTCTCTAATGAGTTTCTTGTTCATACTTCATAGTTTGTGAGCGAGCTAGCCCGAGTTGCAGCACCAGGGGCCACCATTATCATTGTCACATGGTGCCACAGAGACCTGTCGCCAGATGAAGAATGTCTGCAGCCACAAGAGCTTGGATTATTGAAGCGCATATGTGATAGCTTCTACCTTCCGGCCTGGTGCTCTGCAGCCGATTATGTTAAGATAGCTGAATCCCTCTCCCTCGAGGTAAAACTAGTAAAAGATCAGGCAATAATTTCTTAAAGGGCACTCTTAATTATATACATATTGTAAGATTTTGGGCCTACCACAATTTATGTTTGGCATAGTCGATTAAGCCAATCATATACGCGTATAATTTTGAATTTCCTTTTCGTGCCTTTCGTCTCGTCGTGTTAAGAAATGCTTTACTTACATGCTTCTTTAACAGGATATTAGGACTGCAGATTGGTCCGAGTATGTTGCACCTTTTTGGCCTGCGGTCATCAAATCGGCATTGACATTCAAAGGCTTCATATCACTATTGGGAGCAGGTCTTTACTAATTACATTAATCTACTTACTTCCTCTAAGGATCAAAATTAAATAAGTCCATATATCGCTAGAGAAAGGTCGTGCAAGCCACTGGTTGAACCATAAAACCAATCATCTAACTTGAGTGGCTAAAGCACCTATTGAGCCTAGCTGAGCTCGGCTCGTGTATAGGCTGGTGAGACGAGACGCAAACGAGTCGGTCTCATCCGATCAAATATGACATCTACATTTGTATCTTGGAATAACATGCTAACCCAGTTAGATTGAAACTACGAAAAGATTATTTTAACAAAACTACAGAGAAAAGCCACAAAGAGGTTCAGCAAGCTTTTTCAGGCCTTTATAAACTAGTAAAGTTGGACGTTACACCCTTTTAGGACGATTGTTTCAGGTTAAACTGTAAAGACTCAACAATTATGGTTGAAACCGGTCTCCATCAATTTTGAAGCAAACATTGTGTCAATGTAGAACCAACTAATTTATGGTGCGTAATTTGAATTATACACATCATTGAACAAGCACCCTGAAGTTGGATTTATCTCTAACCACATTTCGTTGGAAGGGAAAAGGAAAACTTTAGATGCTCTTTGTAACGGAGCAGGACGCATAGCTGACAGAGCGCGGGTGGCTTGCCGGTGTCAACTTGCATCTAGTACATGTCTTGGCGCATGAAGCATTGCTTAGACTTTTCAAGGTGGGGTACAAACATGAGGAATCACATGTCATTGATATTAGAGCACACATGAGACTTCTTTCTCGGTTTCCCTATAAAAGCTCGAGCCTGGTCAAACACCTTTGGTTCACTATCAGCTCG
The DNA here is from genome assembly GCA_036023115.1 of Brasenia schreberi. Taxonomy (NCBI): domain Eukaryota; kingdom Viridiplantae; phylum Streptophyta; class Magnoliopsida; order Nymphaeales; family Cabombaceae; genus Brasenia; species Brasenia schreberi. The sequence goes on from JAYKKT010000088.1 coordinate 32,295,020, forward strand.
TGCGACCATTAGGAGGTACAAAGTTCAACTTCCTAAGCCTTCTTACTAGGTCAAACAAGCTTCTTGTGAGCTTAGGTGGCTTGGGTATACGCCACCCATCTTGATGGTACTCACTTCTACATGGGTGTTTCAATCATGTGAAGCATCAACATTCCTGTGAAATATTTGTGTGTGTGTGAGAGAGAGAGAGAGAGAGAGGAAAGAGATCTGCAATTTATACAACAACATGCAGCAAACAGATGACAATAATATGACCCAAAATTAGATAAATTCCCACAGGAGCATTAGAACTTACTTGACTTGCAAGCCTCTTAAAATTTTTCACTGGGAGAAACTGCTTTATGAGTTAGAACCAGTGTAAGACTTCATCATCGCTATCTGCTTATATGAGTGAGTTTCCATCTACACTTTGATTTGTAGGTTTTATAATTGACTAAAGGGTTACAAGCTTGACTCTAAAAATTTCTCATCTCTATGTTGATTGGTGGACTGACATTGTTATATTGCATATATGAACTGCCCAGGATGGAAAACCATGAGAGGAGCAATGGTGATGCCACTGATGATTCAAGGATACAAGAAGAATCTGATAAAGTTCGCAATTATCACCTGCCGGAAACCACAGTAGGCAACTTAAAAGTAGCAGACACAGAATTTTCAGCAATAATTTGAGGTTTTGATAAGGTTTCTAGCTTTTAATTACTACAAATCCTTCTAATTACTTCATCTGAGCAACGAAATGTCACACCACTTCTCAAGCATTTCTCTGGTAGAGACTGTTTAATGGAAACTTATTACATATTTCTTAGTGGAGGTTCTCAATTTATTAGTCTCCTTCGTAACCAAACCAGTGTTCCTAATTAACTGATTTCCCTTTGAACAAATCTTGACACTTTTCTGTTACAACAAAAAAATTGTTGAATCGCTCAAAAGGATAGTCAAACAACCAGTGTAGAGAGCATCAGTTCACGTGGCAGGGGAGGACTCGACTCACAAGATGAAGGTCATGAGTTCAATACCCGGGGAGTACATGGCTTCTGCCTCCCCATTGTAACCAAAAAACAAAAAGAACCAAGGGTTAATCGGATTAATGTAATAACATCCTTGACACCATCTAAGAATGTCACCTTTTAAGCACCAGTGCGGAAAGATGAACACCTAAATGAATGCCAGATACGCTGGAAACATAAATAAACTTCAAAGTTGATGCAAGTAAGATTAACAAGATCATATTTGATGCTATTTATCATTTCCTTTTTTCTTTGGCTAAGATTAATGTAAACTCTCTCTCTCTCTCCATATCTGGTTGGAAGGAAACTGTGGTTTTCATAGCCAAGCTAGAAACACACAGATTATAAGAAGCCTCACAAGATGTTTGGTACTTGGGAATCCAATCTCAACAGTTCTTTTACCTTGGAACATAGCTCCATCTTTTGCTCCTTGTAGCTCTGCAACAGATAATCCTTCCCTTGAATAACCTCCTTCAGTTCCGCTGCTTCCTTCTTCAACATCTCAACTCTCTCGCCATTGGTTTTTCTCTCCTCATCCGTGAGATGCATGCCAACAGCACCTTGACTTCTCACCTCCTGGTCCACGACCATACTGTTGACATAGCCATTCTGTGCTTGCACATTTGTGTACACTACTCGATCCTCAAGTGACTTGGTATATGCAGATACACAGTGGCATGCTATAGCCTTGCGCAACTGCTGAATCTCCCTCTCTGCTTGAAACAGTTCTCTATTAGCAGCATCAAGCTGTGATTGAAGGAGGACAGCATGAGCCACGCGCTCCGAAACCAGTTTCTGTTGTTCAGTTATCTGTGCCTGCATTTCAAGTATCATGTCATCTCTTCTCTTGAGCTGATGCCGGAGCTTCTGTATAACTTCACGCTTAGTGAATAGGTCAGAGCCGGATTCTGACATGCAAGTTGACTCAGACCCATTTGATTGGTAGAACGACCCTCTTGGGAGTTCGACACGATCTGGAGAGGCTAACCATATGGCAGCTGTTTCCTTTTCCGTGTCAGATGCCTCCAGTGGCATGTGTGTGACAACTGCTAGTTGACTATGCAGTAGATCAGTTTCTGTCGACAATGCTCCAGCAGGGACATGATTCATCTCCATAGATCCTTCAGGGCTACCTGCACAATAATATTTTCAATTCTCAGGTCTCAGTATTAAGCATGCCTGTACAATGCCCAATTTATGAACTCAACTCATGGATGGCTAGCAAAATCTAGCCAACCTCAACTCGAAAACAACTAAGCCTTTTCCCATACTAGACGGGGTCGGCTACATGGATTCTTTGTTTCCACTAACCCCTATCATGTGCCATGTTAGCAGTTAACTCACAATAAGCTAGATCATTCATTATTGTTTCTTTCCAACACTTTTGTAGTCATCCTCTACCTCTTTTAATACTTTCAAAATCTAGTTTTTCATACCTTATTATAGGTTCTTGTTTTGATCTTCTTTCTATATATCCAAACCATCTTAAACGATATTCTCTCATTTTATCCTCTATTGGTGTCACTCCTAATTTGTTTCTAATAACCTCATTATATATACGGTCTTTTCTTATATGACCACTCATCCATCTCAACATCTTCATTTCTGTCATAGACATCTTTTTTACATGTTGATGATTAACTACCCAACACTCATAACCATAAAACATACCAGGTTTAATTGCTGCTCTATAATATTTACCTTTTAACTTTAATGATATCTTCTTATCACAAAGCATACCTGATGCTCCTCTTCATTTTAACTAGCCAACATTAATTCTATGCGTAACATCTCCATCAATTCTTGTATCACATTGAAAAATTGACCCTAGGCATTTAAAACTTTCATTTTTGCGGATTTAATGTGTGTCAATTTTAATTTATATGTCCTCTGAAGTAACCAATTGATCAAACTTACATTCCATATATTTTGTCTTTGTTCTACTAAGTCAGAAGCTTTTACTTTATAATGTTTCTCTCCATAGTTCCAATTTTCTATTAACTTTTTCCTTAGACTCCTCCACTAACACAATGTCATATGCAAATAACATACACCAAGGTACTTTATCTGAATATGTTTTGTTAACTCATCAATCACCATTATAAATAAGTATGGACTTAAAGTTGATCCTTGATGTAACCCAATATTAACTTCAAAAAAGTTTGTCATTCCTTCATGAGTCCTCACACATGTTTTTGTACCATCGTACATATCTCTTATAAGGTTAATGTATGTCAAAGGGATACCTTTTTTTTCCAAGGTTTTCTAAAGAACCTCCATCGGTACCCTATCATAAGCTTTTTCTAGATCAATAAATATCATGTAAATATCTTTCTTTTTTGCTCTAAAATGTTCCATAAGATGTCTCAAAAGGTGAATCGCTTCAACAGTAGATCTGCTTGGCATGAATCCAAATTGGTTCTCTGTTGTACTTAATACTTGTCTTAACCTACGTTCAATAATTCTTTCCCATAATTTCATAGTATGGCTCATTAACTTAATACCTCGATAACTCACACAATTTTGAATGTCTCCCTTTTCTTGTATATGGGTATAAGTGTACTCACTCTCCATTCCTCGGGCATCTTTTGGTTTCTCCATACTTCATTAAATAGTCTTGTGAGCCAAGTGATTCCTATTTCTCCTAGGGTTTTCCAAACTTTTATAGGAATATTGTCGAGTCCTACTGATTTACCACATTTCATATGTTTAAGAACCTCTTTGACTTTATTCTTTTGAATACGTCGGTAGAAATTGTGGTTTATATACTTTTCTGGTTTGGCTAACTCTCCTAAGCTAATACTAACATCTTTATTTTCATTAAAAAGCTTATAAAAATAGTTTTCAATCTATTTTTTATATCATCATTTACTACTAGAATTTTCTCATCCTCGTCTTTGATACATCTACCAAAATTAAGATCATTAGTTTTCTTATCTCTAGCCCTAACTATCCTAAAAATCTCTTTCACCCTCTTTTGAGTTGTATTTTTTATATAAATCCTCCCAAATTTTAGCTTTTGCTTCCCTAACGACATTTTTTGCTTCTTTCTTTGCTTTCTTATAAGTCTCTAAAGTTTCACTAGTTTTCTTAGCATAATGTAATTTGTAACATGCCCTCTTTGCCTTAATTTTATTTTGCTTCACTCCACCACCAAGCTTCTTTTTGTGCCGGTATACCTCCCTTAGATTCACCTAACACATCTTTCGTCACTTTTCTAATATATATAGCCATATTGTTCCACATATCACAAGGTGTACCAACATAATTTCAAGCATTTTCTTGAAGGACTTTCTATTTAAATATACTTTTTTTCTCGCTTTTGAGGTTCCACCATTTAGTCCGAGCAGCTCGATGCACTCTTTTCTTCTTTGTCCACTTTTTTACCTGTAAATCTATAACTAAAAGTCGATGTTGGGTGATTAAGCTTTTCCCTAGAATTACCTTGAAATCTTTAAAACATGCTCTATCTTTTTTCCTACAAATAAAATAATCAATTTGTGTTTGTGATAAGCCATTCTTATAAGTAATTAAATGTTATCTTGTTTTTTGAAGATTGTATTGACTATAAAGAGATCAAATACCATAGCAAAATTTAAAATCTCCCTACCTTCCTCATTTATATCCCCAAAACCAAAGTCTCCATGAATACCTTGATATCCTAATATCTCTTTACCGACACGTCCATTTAAATCTCCTCCTAAACAAATCATCTCTTTGTGGAATTCTTTGAATTACTTTATCTAACTCTTCCCAAAAAACCGTCTTTATACTATCTTCTAATCCTACTTAGGGTGCGTAAGCACAAACTATATTTAAAACCTATGCTCCTAACACTAATTTCAACGTCATGATTCGGTCACCATATCGTTGTATGTCTACTACACTATTCTTTAAATCTTTATTTATTTATGATAATACCAACTCCTTTTTGAGCCTTTTCCTTACCTGAGTACCATAATTTAAAACATGTATCCTTAATATCCTTTGCTTTTTCTCCAACCCATTTTGTCTCTTGTAAACATAGAATATGAATCTTTCTCCGAATCATAGTATCTACCGCCTCCATTAGCTTACCGGACAATGTTCCGATATTCCAGTTGAAACAAATCTGCTTCAAGACAATAACAGAAAGTTGATCTATCCCAGGTTAGGTGATCCTTGCAATCATAAAAAATTCAGAGATTCCACAACCGACCTTTGCTTTTTGATTGAATAATCCAACATTAAGCGATTCTGATCATGAAACCAACCACACTAATGTTGGGAAAGGCTTGGTTTATGTTGTTGTTATGGTTTTGGTGAAGATTCCACCAGTGATCGACTACTATCGAGTCTGACCAAGTCTTGAAAGGTTGAAGCAAAACTAAAGAAGCCATATGAAAGTTCTTACGGAGACCAAAGGCTCATAGTCATAGCAATGCAAAACATCCAAATAAAGAATACATGGATCAAGCAAGTAGCACTCGCACAAATATCTGTAACGGTATCAAAAGAGAGCTTTTATCAGTTTAAGGCAGTCTCTTCATTTTTCTTGTTCTCACCATTGTTCGGTAGTAACAAGACAATCACATACTGGTAGGAACCCATATCCTATCCACTTGAACAGTTCTATCGTGGCCACCCTTGAAGATAAAAAACTTTTAAAAAATTGAGATGAAAAAGCATGTAAATTTGTGATTGCCAGTCGGTGATCAGCCACATCAGTTACATACTATTATTCTTTCATATTCATACATTCATTTAAGTCAAGTTCTTAACATTTGCTTCAATAAAATCAAACAAAACTGCAAGTAATCTTGCAAGAATTGAAGCAACAGACTTCAAGCATGAGTTAGCAACATATACAACCAAAAGTTCAGTCAAACCATTTGAACGTTAGAAAATTTGTATTCATCATCAGTCTGGAAGCTCATACGCTTCAGAGTCCATATTACCAAGAGAGTCAATAGTCTAAAATGACAGGTTTAAAGGTTAGATCACTCAAAACTAGATGTAGGGAATCAAAACTGTTCATCCAAAACATGCTCAGTGCCAAATGGATCACGGCCATCATATTTGAGGCATGGATTGCTTTGAAAACTATACCAGAATGACTCTCCGTTTTAACCTCAGGAGGGCAGGTCACTCCTTGTCAACAACCATCCAATGTTTGATCACTAAGCTCCTTCTACTTCATAATTCTCTTTCTTAAAAGGAAAAGGAGAATGGTTCTTCATAAATCCCATTTGCTTTCTTCATTTCAACAAGCTATGCTAACTCCGCAAGGACAAACTCATCAGTCATAATGTCTTGAGTCTTCTGTGCTTCAATTTTATATTCACTTCTTTTGCACCTACCATACTGAACTCCAACGTTAATGAAAGATGTCTTAAAGGACATGGCCAGGACAGCCTCATTGTCATCCTTTTCGAGGGGTAAGAAGCTAAGATATAAAAAATGACATGATGAAGAGACACGCCAAACAAAATTAAAGTGGAGGACGTCGTAACCATTAATAGTAAGTACCATTTGATGAAAAAGGCCTACTGCATTTCCTTCAATCTAAACAAAAAAAATGGAAAACAACAACCACTTGTTCACGAAGTATATGTGCTTCAAATAACAATGACATGACTGTAAAAGAATATTGCAAGACTATGAATCAGCAAATATCCTGTACGATAATATGTCTGTGAACTGTAGTTCAAAAGAATTTTCACATCCATTTAGCTTATTCAATGAAATGGCAGATGACTTTATTGTGGTTTGCTGGTCACTGAATAGCACTATAATGATAAACATGTGGTTTTCGTAGGTTGAAACCATTATATTCAATAAATTTGATTAATCGGTATATCTAGGCCCTAAAATTACCACAAGCAACCACCAAACCAAAAATAAGTCTTTCTAAGTGGTACCAGCCTCTTGAATCTGTGGTCATCTAAGTCTCTTGATGCATACTTGCACTTAATAATAACATATTTTAATGAATTCTTCACAATATTATCTAGACCTTCATTGGCCCTTTCTTAGTGAATATCCTCCGACTGCTTATGTTTCTGTATTGGTATACTGGAACTCCATTTAGCCATCTATCTGCATGTCCAAGGACTCCAAACTGCCTTAATCAAATCTCTCTTATTTCATTTCTACCCAATCATATCATTATAAAATCAGTCAGAATGACATATCTGCCTCAACATACTGATTACGGCCACATTCAACTTTGCACTATTGACTGCCCAATTCTCAACACTGCATTAGTATTACCACATTTTTATAACAATACCTTCCAATTTCATCAGGATTGCACTAATTCTACATGTAATATCTCCATCCATCGCCTTATTATCCATATGGACCAGAACACTCCCTTGAAATGCATAAGATTGAGCACATATATTTCATACAAAAACATTTTTTTATCCCTTCTCTAATATATATTTCCTTACAGAGATCAGCAATATCGAGAAACATACCAATGTGAACTCCAAACTACAGTCTCTAATGAAGTGAAAATCTGACTGTTTAAGAAGCACATAAGAACCTTCACCATTATGGCTGAAACTTGGTACATCAATTGCATATAACAGTCAAACCTGAGAAAGAACCACAACTTCCATCTTCATCATGTGTGGAAACATATGCATTGGAACCTTCCCGGAATCTTCTTCTGTTACTGATATTTCCGTGCCCTAGTACATAAAAAACATCAAAGGTGAAAACAACATGAAAACAGAAGAAACAAAAGGAGAAGTCCACATGAAGCATGCCTTTTGATGCTTTACTCCCATCTTCCACTCGTTTATACACAAAATGATTTTTTAACTTGCATCCAAGTTTAATGGATAAACTGCTCAATAAAGCACCACCAGCAATAAGAACCCAATTTGGCCCTCCATGTACGTCAGTAGTTCTCTTTGTTCTTGAAGACTTTAAATTAGAGTTCATTTTCAGCAGGGCCCAAATCTTCTTCCCAAAGAGGCTGAAGCATCTAGATATATCTCTAACCAGGAGAAAAATGGAAAACAAGTAAGATTATGTAGCAATGGCAGGCACAAACAGGGCACCAACAAATACGCTCGAAAGTAACAACAAGATTGTTGCACGCACAGAAAAATAACACTCAAGCTTCACAATGAATCATGGGTACAAAGCAACAGAAACAGATACCAGAAATTTCCAGTGCCAAAACTGTTCAGCATTTGAAAAGAGTAAAGCAAAACAACCTACGATCATAAGATGCCCAAAGTTCTGGGACATGTGCTAAAGCTAGAAATAGATGGAAAAGGGCATCATAATAACTAAAACTATCCCCATCGGAATAAGTAAACATACTCATTAACCAAAACTAGATAAACTAGACGGACGAAAGGGATGGAACATCGAATAGTTACCAAATACGAACAACCATCCTCAAAAAATTCACAATGCAGAAAGTCATCAAGGGAGTTAAGCTCCCTCACTACCGGAGGCATCAAAACCAGAATACCGGCAGCGTCCATTTCACGACAAGCGCAAACAGGAGAAGACCCGACGAACCAACATTAGGTAGACCATTGAGTCGAAAATTCAAATGGGAAGGAAGAGCTTCAAGCCAACCACAGAAAGCGGTTAGGAAAATAAACAATGCAGTTGGCGATCTCCACAAAAAGAAAGACGACAAAACATGGAAGCAGACGCAACGAGAGGATATTATGCTGAGGAAATAGAGAAGAGCGTGAGATAAATGAGACAACAATACAAGAGACCTCAAACAACATACGCGAAAATTCCAATAGAAACTTCAAAGTCAACCACAAAAATTGGCTCAGAAACAAATCAAACTAGAAAATGGGTTACATAGGCAAAGACAACAAGAATAAAAGATAGGCGGAAGCGAAAACCACAATGAATATAAGAAGCAGAAAGAAACTAAAAGATAGGCGGAAGCGAAAACCACAATGAATATAAGAAGCAGAAAGAAACTAACTCACTGGTCTTTCAACCCCGGATGGAGGGACTGATGGTCTCCGTTGGTGCTGGTGCTGGTGACGGCGACGATTGCTTTCCCTTAACATGGAATAAGACACACAGAGAGGAGAGAGAGAGAGAGAGAGAGAGAGAGAGACTCCGTTAGGGCGGGGAAATTCGCGGCTTGGCTTGTGGGGATTTCCGAAGGCCCTGCCACGTGGCGGAGAGTGAGAAAGAGTGGCGAAGAGGTGCGCTAGGGCGTCGTGGTGTATATGCTTATCGGTAGAAGGGGAAGGACACAATTTCCCTTGCATTGTGGAACCAAGGAACTTTCAGGCCTGAAATTTCCACCATCTTAAAAAGTTCTTGTGTGTTCATTGCATTACAAACTGAATGAGAGGTAAATAGGCGACCAGAAGAAAGAAGGGTGCCACACCACGTTCAACGTTGTTGACGCCAATGATTGGATTTCCCCTTAATATTTCTGGCACACTTCGCATCACGTCTAACTCTGTAAGTTTATTTGAATTGCGTTGTACTTCTAATGACCACTTTAACGAGAATATTTGGATTCTATAAATACAAACTTTTCTGGTACTTGAAGTTTTTTCGTTTGCATGATTGCGTCATTCACGATAAACCAACCCTCAAAGTACCACTTGCACCTAAAAAGTACCACAATGTAAACGGGTCCCTACAGCTGCTTGCGTCTCTGCCTTCCATAACACATGCTGCACCTTCCATTTGGTTCGCCATGGGAGTTGTTTCGGAAGATAAAGAGACCACAAAATTGCTTTGGGAAGACGAGAATTGGATTCTCTCTAAGTTTAAAGAGTTGGGAAGGTTGATCCTGTCAGAATTAATGGTAGTTAATTGTTGGGTTAATTAAACCTATGTGTATTGATTGTATTTGGTTCATTCAGCATCAATATAGGTGAAAATTAAAAATGTAAAGGTTACATGCGAGGGACCCGTGAGACAAAAGTTTAGTCCTTCAAATATTTTGAAGAGCACGCACATGCATCATGCGAGTCTGAGCACGTATTTGAGAATTGTTTTAAGACTATTTTTTACATTAAATTTTTTTGATCAAATAGTTAAACCGTTCCTACGCAAGAACAATTATGAGATTGAGGAGATGTATCGATATCTTCAATTCATTGTGTTTACCAGAAAAACAAGATTAGAGCTTTCCTAATCTGTACGTAACATTTTCGTACTCTATTTCTTTGTGTCTTCTTCCTCCCAGCGATTTCACGGTTGTGATTGCTTCCCTTTCTCTTTTCGACTAAGGTGACTAAGGTGCGATCGAGTCCAGCTCGAGTCAGGTATATGCCTTACTTTGTGTGTGTTATCCTCAGATAGTAGCATAAGAATATGTGTGTACTCAATAGTGGGACGCTAATTTCTCTAAGACAAATCTCTAAGGGTGACTTACACATATAAGTGTTATTATTTTTCATTTTTACTTTGTTTGTTTCTTGCATGGTTTATGTATGACTTTCTTTGGATATGTGGTTTTCTTGATTTGATCATGTTTGTTGCATATAGGTTATTTATGCATGTAATCTTGCGGTTTCTCCCAATAGTTTAGAGAAATCAACATCCAAAGTTCGATTTGATATTGATGCTGAAAAAGTTTGTCGGTTCCACTTTAAACGTTGGCAATAATGTATACCTTGACACTTTGTGTAAGTGTTGTATATTATCGATATTATTGAATATATTGTTCGACATTTATAATTCTTTCCCTTCCATGACACTGAAAGATTGGTATGCTATCTTGAATTGGAAATACAATATTGAAGCCCTCATTCTTGAAAAGTAGACAAAGATTCTTATGGTAGAGGAGAAATCTATGACCGAGTGGACACATGAATTTCAATTTTCTTGTCATGGTTTGAAGGAATTCGAGATAGAGTTTCTTGATAAATTTATTATTATGTCTACTATTGAGAATTTTTATAAGACTTAGAACGGTTTTGGCCTAATAGGTAAACTACAAACCAAATGTAAAGATCTAAAAGAAACCCAAAAACAAACCATATTGGCTTTATAGTCCGGTTAGATATTGAGTTAAAGATTGTCTTTCGAAGAAAGTAAGTAAAGAAACTTGCGGTCGTTGAAGGATCCATAGTCAACGTGGTGACTAGTATACCTAGGTCTAATGACATATATCTTTCTCTTAAACTCCATATCTTTTCTATTTATGAGTAACGGTATTAGATTGTAAACACTAGGCTAATATATATGTTTGTACTGAACGATATTTGTTTGTATCTTATCAGGTCATCTATAATAGAATCGTAACCTTAAGAGATCATTCAATTGCTAAAATCAAGGGTGAATTGTAAGTGGATTTAAACTTTTCGTCGAAAAAGGTCTTGATTCTTTAGAATGTTAGACATATTCCAATGATTTGTTGGAATATCCTCATTGGTCCAGTTTTAGTTAGGAAATTATTAAAGCTAAATTGTAAATATAATAAATTTATAATTACATGACTTAGTACTAGGTTATTTGTGTGATGTAGATAATCTATTTAAGATTTTTTTAGAATAAGTTACTAATTCTTGTACAAATTTTAATGTTAATAAAGTCTCTACTTCTATTTCTTGTTCTTTTTCTTCTGTGAATAATATTGAATCATCTAATGCATGACATGCTAGGTTGAGTCATGTTAATTTTGATTTCATGAAAAGAATAATGAATTTAAATTTTTTTCCTAAGACTATCTTAGATAGAAAACACAAATATGGCATTTGTGTGCGGATGATATTTTATTATTTGGTTCTGATATGAAAATAGTAAATGAGGTTAAATCATTCTTATATAACAAGTTTAAGATGACAGATATGAGTATAGTTGATTTGATTTTAAGACTTAAAATCATAAGGTCTACTAATAATAATCTCTCGGTCTCACTATATTGAAAAAGTTTTATAAAGATTGATATATAAATTGTATACCTATAAAGATCTCATATGATTCTTCTAAAGCTTTATATAAGAATGAGAGTTGTATTCATATATTTCAATTATGATATTATCAGATTATTGGTAGTTTGATGTATCTAACTAACTGTATATAATAAGATATTACTTTGATCATGTAAGTTGAATATATACATTAGTTGTCCAAACAAAACCTATTATAAAGCTCTAGAAAGTCTCACTTTTCATGTCATTGTTTATTAATTTATTTCGATCCATACAATGATTTAATAAGTTTACACACCTTAAACTCATTTTCACAAGCCATAAATCTCTCTAGCTAATCTGTATAAATTTCTTCATGAAAGTTATCATGCAATAAAGCAGTCTTCACATCCATCAGAAGGATTGTAAGGTCATATATGAAAGTCAATGCTATAAGCACTCGGATTATGATTAAGTAAGAAAAAAGAGAATATGTATCAAAATAATTTATTCCTTCTTTTAATTTATATTTTTTGGCAACTAATTTGGCATTGTACTTATTAATGCCAAATTGTGAGGTCATATATAAAAGTAAGTGCTATAAGCACTCATATTATAACCAAGTAAGAAACAAGAGAATCTGTATCAAAATAATCTATTCCTTCCTTTAATTTGTATTTTTGGTAACTAATTTGGCATTGTACTTATTAATATTCTGTTCTCTTTCAATTTATTCTTCAAAATCTATTTGCAACCTACAATAGAATAAAGAGAAAGCAAATTTACAATTCTCAAGTACCATTGAAAAAAATTGATTGGATTTCATCATTAATAACCTTCTTTCAAAACTTAATATCAGGTGATATGATAGCTTGCTTGAAGGTGACAAGATTGTCCTCGATATTAAAAGTAACAAAGTCACTTCTAAAGTTTTTTGATATCCTAAGTCATTTACTTATCATTGATTAAGTTATTTTTTTAGAATCCTTTAATCTATAGATAACACAATCAAAATCACCCCCACATTAGTCATCATTTTCACACAATCGAAAATGAAACTAGTAATGTGATCAAGATTAACAAAGGGCATACTTTAGGGAGCACTCATCTTCATGAGACACATTTTTAAAGAATATAGCACCATATTGTTCAACAAACGTGTTAACATTTATGTCATATACGTCATATTATATGATCAAGAATATGTATGTATAGATTGTCTCTATGTACCTTAAAAATATGACATTCACAATTTTAAGCCATAATTTTTTGTTCTTGTATTTAGGAATAAGTATTTATAAGATACCCTATATATTGAGATATTTTAAACTGATATTTTGACCCTTATAAAGTTTAAAGGGACTATTTTCCTTATGCTTATGGAAAACTTTATTCATAATATAACAAGTTATATTCAAAACTTCCTCCTACGTATAAATAAGTAATTGAAAACTTTGAAGTAAAATATTTATAATGTCACATAGGGTTCTATTTTTTCGTTCAGTTATCCCATTAAACCAAGGTGAATAAGGAGAAGTAAACTCATGTATAATATCATTATCTTGATATTATTCTTCAAAATAGGTTTGAGGTATACTCTCTTCCTCTACCATACCTTAATTGTTTAAGTACCTTGTCAGTTTGGGTTTTGGTCTTATTTCTAGAGATTTAAAATTTTTCTAAGGATTCACCTTTACTTTTCAATAAGTAAATATAACAGTGTCTATTGTAATTATCAATAAATATAATAAAGATTTTTTTATTATTCCTAGTTATCATTATATTGAATTCACAAATATTAGTATGCACCAAATCTAAAATTTTAAATTTTCTATCAACTATATAGAAAGACTTTCTAGGTTGTTTTATCCCTTGAGTTACATTACGATAAACATACATTTGTTCTTAAAGATGTTGTTAGTTGAATTGTAAATAACTCTGTGAGTAATGGGGTTACTGAATATGTGTTCCTAAGAAACTAACCATTTTGACTTGTTTTATCTTTTAGGTAGAATTGTGTGCTTTGGATGAAACTGAATTGGAAGTTGAATAGCTTAAGGAACATATATCCATCTTACTTATGGTAAAAGACTACTTATAATTTCACTGTTCTATAATAACATGACTATCATTGTTGAGATAAGTAGTTTCAAGTATAATAAAAAACAACGGAGATACATCCAAGTCAAACTTAAGTGTGTAAGGGCTCTTGCGTTTGATTGTATCATAACTATTAATTTTGTTGAATCTAAAGATAATGCAGTTGATCATTTTACTAAGGGTCTATCACTAACTGTAGTTGAGAAATCTAGGTTGGAGATGAGATTGAAACCTATGAGTTATTTACAAGCAGTAACGACCCAACCTAACTAAGTAGAAATCCCATAAAGTATGTTCAATGTAGTAATAATAAGTTGTTGGGTGAATATGATGATACTTATTTCTATGTGATACTTTTAATATATGTGTGTCTGTCTAATGTGGACCTAAAGTGTCATGACTACAAGTTAGCAAGAAACTATTTTTTAAATGGGATCAAGTCCTAAGACACGATACTAGTAGTATATCTTCGGAGATGCTCAACTAAATGATTGATATTGTAAGGCCACAATAGGAAAATTGAGTTGTTTATTGAAATCAATCATAATATAAGATATAGATGCATGGTCATTAATGCATCAACTTTAAAAATAATAGCATAGCCTTCTTTATTATATTATTACCAATAGACACCTTTATACCTAATGTTCTGGTTTAGGATATATGTTCACCTAGTTTTTATAAGTAGACAAAAGTTTAATCCCATATTGATGAGAAGAACAAACTCACATGTCTTTTTATATTGTTGGTAACTCATGAACCTTAGTTTAAAGAGCTCGGGGAGGATATTGTAAACAATACACATGTATGTTGAGGCGATTCATATGCGAGAATGGTTACAGGATTGAAGAGATGCATCCATATCCAAAATCTTTGATCCATCGTGCTTACTATAAAAAACTGGATTAGAGCTTCTTTAGTGTGTATTTTAACATTTTCACACTCTCTCTTACCATCTTCTTCCTCCCTGTGGTTTTACGGTTGTGACTACTTTCCTAACTCTTTTTGGCTAAGGTGTCGAGTTTGGTTCGAGTCAGGTATGTGCTCATGCCGTGTGTATTTTATCTTAAGGAAAATTGTGCATAAACCTTTGTATACTAAATAGTGGGATACTGATTTCTCTAAAGCAAGTTCGCAATGGCAACTTATACATATAAGTGTTCTTACTGTTTTCATTTTTGCTTTACTTGTTTCCTTCACGGTTAATGCATGGTTTTCTTTGTATATGTGTCTGTTCTTGATTTGGGGATGTTTATGATTATTGGATATTGGTTATTTAAGCTTGTGTGTGTTCCAAACAAAAGAATAGAGAAGTGAGGTTAAACATTAAGGGTGTCGAATTGCTTATTCATCTTTCACGAAGATAAATCATGGAAAGTAGAATACCCTATCTATCTTAATTATCAAACTTTCTCGTCTTCTTCATCGAGAAAGCAGGGGAGGGCGTGATCATATGAAAAGCTCGTTTCTAGCAAGGGAAGGCACTATTGGAGACGATAACACCCTTGTTCATGAACCACTTGCCATTCGTGTTCGAGGTGAGCTGAAAACCGGAGTTGAGTGACACAGAGTTCCTTGTGTACGTCAAATACATGGAACCTCTTCACGTAAAAGTTTCCGTTTGTAAAAGAAATGTTAAAACAGTACCCAGAATAATAGCTCACTTGTCAGGGCCCTCTGAGTCCCACTATGCAGGTGGCGAGTTCGATTCCCCGGGGGGTATGCTGTGATGAGAAAAGAAAAATTAAAACAAAAATGACATTTTCATCTTCCTTAAATTCACTAGTATTAGGGGGCATCTTTAAATAAAAATTAAAATAGAATCGAACCAAACCGAATATATAGATGAGCTCAGGACAGCCAGAGTACATGTGACTTTGTTCATTTAACTACCGTGGCTCCCAATCACTGGTTAGGGTGAAAATAACTGACCTCTAACCATTGCATTCTCTGTGGTTCGTTACATATAAATACACACACATGAACCCGTACCGATGCATGTCCTATTTCTCCTTACATATTTATTCTATCGTGTTACGTATGGTTATCATAGAGATCTTGTCAATCTGGATCCAGATTAGGTCTGTGCATTTGATCCGATTATGAAGCACATCATACTGTTGGTATTGGATTTCATCATCTCCGGGGTGATTTGTTGGGGAATGCACTGTCTGGCTGCTCAACCTTGTGGCGTTCTGTATCATGTATTAGTCCGCAAGGATTTTGTACATAGATCCTGGCTCGTGGTTTGTTGATTTACTAAAGTTAACAACTCAATATCAATAACCAAGCTTAGTGGAGGTAATCACATTTCAATCTTAAATTTTCTCTGCACTGAAATCAGGAAAAGTGATCACTATCACAACCGATCCAGAGGTCATGGATGCTTACATTACAGAAGAGATGGAATGCCTTTGAGATGGAAAAATAGGCTTTACAGTGTCTACCTCGAAGAAGATTCCGAGAAGAAAAATAATTTAACTGAGAACTAAACTCAAACCGAATTCAACATCTCATTGTTATTTTGTACAACCTCCTTAATTCACCTTCTTATCAGTCTTCACTTTGGGCTCTGCTATCCATGATGACCAATAAACTGGGGCTAATGTACAAACAGCCTGCACAAAGATCCCAAGGGGCAGACCCCAAAATTCATGTGCACCTATCCCAAGCCAAGAAGAAAGGGTAACTCAAGATATCCACTGATTATCAATGCTAAAGCTACTGCAGACATCACAAATGCCATGAGAGAGCCCTCACAACCAGGAGGACATAGCTGCGCAAGAAGCACAATCAGTGGAAGTAGCTTGAACTGGAAAAGCACCTCCAAGATCCCCGAGAACGCCGCAACATAGACGGAATCCGGCAATCCATATGCCAGGTAGAACCGCTTAACAAACAAAATGTCTGATAGCGTGCAAAATGCCATTATAATCTGCGTGAGTGTCGCCAACCTTCTGATGGGTATTGGCTTCAGCCGGCCATCATAGACCATACTCCAAACCAGGAGTGCAACCTGACCGACAACCTTAGAGATGCCGATCACCGAGGCACCGAGATTGAGAGATTGAGTCTGGTAGAAGAACATGGTGCCAGTGAGGAGAGGGACTATGGCCAGTGACATGAACATCCAGGCAATAGTGTAGGCAATATCGGGTCGTCTGATAGCTGAAATGAGACTAGAAAGCTGTTTCCGAATACCGGCGCTCGGATTATGCGGTAGATTGAGGGAACTCTCGTGGATGGCTAGTGTTGCAATGAACTGAAAGCCGACGAGGAGACCAAAGATGATGAACATGGTTTCCGGGGGAAACTGATTGAGGGCCAGGCCTCCGAAGAGGTTCCCTAGGATGCCACCGAAAGCAGCAGCCATGCAAACAAACGACTGGAGCTCCCCAGAACGAGAGCTTTTACTAGAAGAAGCCTGTTTTGCAGATTCAGCAACAATGGCATCATTGGCAACCTCAGCAATGGAGGCGCCGAAGTTGCTCAGTAGGAGAAGCAGAGAAGTGATGACAATGGAAGATGAACCAAAGAGAGGAAGCAAGGCAATGATCAGCCATGGTATTGCTTGGAGTAGCCCTGCAGAATTAAGGATCACAAGACAAATAGTTCAGCAAACCAAGATCTAGGTGTTAACTAATCTTTCCAAAATTTGTAACTATGAACAGAAATAGATTTCGGTCTCTCGTGATTCAGCACTAATGCACTGGATCTCATCATAACTCTCAAGTTAAGAGTGCTCGGTCGAAAGACTCTTCGTGGTGAACACTCTTCTGTTGGAACCACCTTAATAATATTTGCTGGGGTGAGGTAATCTCCAGTTAGGTGAGATTCAGGTGAGGGGTGAAAATTTTCAGACTGCTTGTATTGATTTTTGTTGGATACTTTTTTTTTCGCGAGTTGTCAACAGCCAAGTTACTTGCATCATAATGTTTCACACGAAGAAAAATGGTGCGGGAAGCAGTACGAACTAGAACAAGTTGTCAGGCATGAAAAGAAAAGGCAATTGCTTAGAAAATGCTTGCATGCACTGATAAAGCAAGTAAAGAAACAACAAGACCAGGTAGGAATGGCAGAAAATACAGCAGTTTTTTAATTGAAACATCTTCATCAAATACGTGGGTTGCACCATATAAAGCAATACTTAAAATAAAAGTAGGATTCCACAGAATCACCACCAAAAAAACATAATTTTGTTCTAAAAAAGTGGGGATTAGGATATTTTAGAACTTAGAAAATGATCATGAATAGCATCAAATTGAGCAACCTCCTGCAACAGGACAGGAGACCAGCGTGTTGAGTTCCTGCCACCCTCATCCTGACCGTTCTTATTATGAGAAAGTTGATCATCGTGGAATGGATGGTCTGGTCAGGATGGAGAAATAGATCGAAGAAAAGATTTAAAAAGAAAAAGCAGTCGGTGATTAGACAGATCACCCGATCCGCTACTTTCCGAGGTCTCGAATCCCGAACTACAAAGGCTCCATGCAATTTGATCATATTTAAAATTGCTGACACACTTTTTAGCTTATTCGCAAACAACACGAAATTTTTCACTAGTAGCGTAAACTTCTCCAGTAAATTACCAATATGCTCTAAGATCAGAGCTTTGAGGACCATGCTTGCCAACAGTTTGTCCTTTTGGAGGAAGCTAGGAGGAAAGAAACAGGCGGCATATTCTAGGTAGTAATCCGTAATTCTCTACAAGATAAGTGGCTAAACTCGAATTTCCTCTTTTCTCCACAGGACCACAGAGATTGAACATGACGATTGCAACTCAGGGTCAAAAATTGATTGGGAAACGTTGATTCTGAAAAGCTGGCGGAATGGCATCGTGGGATCTTGACGTTTAGGTGTTCTACCACGTCAAGCCATATGAATAGTTTCTTGGAAATTATTGATTCTGTTGATACCAGAAACCAGAAATGGGAAGGAATTGAAGAGGACCTACCTCCGATAGCGATGTAGGGGAGGCGGTGCTGGCCGGAGATGTAGACGGCGTCGGAGACGACGCCGTAGAGCGGCTTTCCGACCATCGGAAGGTTGGCCGTGTTCTGCAGGATCTGCAATGTCGAAGGGGCAACGCCTAGACCGTCCTTCAGGTAGTAATTCACCGCCATCCACGGGAAGCACCGGAATCCCTGGACCCAGAATCCTAAACCCAATACCTTCCTTTTCCTCGCTTCCGCGAGATCGTCCCCCGGCTCCGAGGACGACGACACCATTTCTCCTCTCTCTCTTCCCCTCTGTGTGTGTGTGTGAGAGAGAGAGAGAGAGAGAGAGAATTGCAAATAGTGGTGGCTTCAGCGCCGCGATTTTCTTCGCGCCTTCTCTTTAACAGCCGCAGAGGCAGAAAGACGGGGACGGTCCCTTTCGGAGACACGTGGCAGCTGTTCCTGGAAGGATCTAGAATCGTGGGACTCTGATTTCGAATCTCCACAAATCATGCAGCTTTTCTCTATGTTCGGGTATGACCCGAATCAGGCTAGTTTTGGATCTGGTAGTTAAACCCTAAGCTCAATCATAAAAAAAAGGTCATTCTGGTCCTATCAATGGTTGGTTGGCTTAAGTGGTTCTTCTTCCCCTTAAGCACAAGGTCTCAAGTTCGAGTATTATGAATTGAGAAAACCAGTTCTCGGAGAGCTTTACTTTCATAATGGGTACACTTAGCTCGAACCGGATTAGGTGGAATCCTTGTGGGTTTTCGGAAAAAAGGTCACCGTGAAAAGAAAGTTAATATTCACACTTTGACCCCACGTCGCTAGTGATGAGTTCAATTCTCAGGATGTGTATGGGTGTTTGTATAAAACTGGTGTGATCAATCAACTCACGATTCGAGCCCTTGTGCTTAGACAATTGACTGTTTGTATAAAACTTTGTTGAATCTTTTCTTATAAGTTTATGGTTAAATAAAAAGAGCATTATCTCAATGGCACAAGTTGCTATAGACTGGTGGGGAGTTCGACTCTCAAAGGGTGCATGTGCAAGTTACGTTAAGCTTTGTTCTCTTTTCTTAATTAAAAAATAGTAAATTAGAAGTTATTTGTGTAACTTTCTTGAGATATTTAATTCTTACAAAGTTTAATATTATTATATCATGCATTAGGTCTTATCTAATTAATTGCTCAGGTCATTGATGTTGCTTGCTGAAAAGAACATGTGTGGATGTCATATAACCGTCCATATTTGGCATGCAAGGTCGACTAGTTGTGAAAATGACAATGCAAGTGACAATAAGGGGGAGCGCTCCATGGCCCAAAAGGGACACCGCTCACTGGCTAGGGGCTTGGCTCTTTGACACAAGGTTAAGAGTTCAATACTCGGAATGCATCTGGTAGCTAGGCGTCAGCTTGACTATGAAAAGAAAAATAGAAAGAATTCTCTATGGGTTGCATTCATAAACAAGCTCAACGAACCGAACATGGATCCATAAACAATCCTAGTGAACCAAGTAATAATGCTCGTGACGCACTCCCCTGACTGTAAGCTTCCTGTCCAAATGACTTACTTTAAACATGTTTACAAGTTGTTTGTTATTTCATAACGAGTCGAGTTCAAACGTAACAAGCTGAGTTCAAACTTATTCTTACATGTTTGGGCTTTTAGAACTTGTTTCTATGTTCTATTTGGCTCGTCCAAAATACGTGCATTTCACCTGTATAGGATGTACTATAATTATTGAAGAAATAAGCAATAAAAGAATAAAATAAACTACCTCCAGAAGCTAGGAATGAAGTGAGTCCGATTTCAAACCAAACCCAAACCCAAACCCTTGTCTTCTTCCATGCAAAGCGGAGTTAACTATATGGATTATTAGTTGACATTATGCTCAAACTTGTTTCATCAACTACCATGATTATGAATCCAAAAGTTTCTTAGAGAAAAAAATTTAGAGTGAGGTGGAGTTCAGTGGATAAAACTCAAGCGAGTTGATCCATACAAATTAAAAGACGAAAAAATAATTAAAACACAATTTGGATCATTTCGGATTTCATCGAATTTCAGGTGAGGCTCTGGTGAGGCGGCCGCCTCACCTCTCCCCTGAATAAGTCTGCCATTGAATATCCTATTCAAAGGTCTTAGGTAATGCAGGGAATAGTGAAAGCATTTGAAAGTAGAGTTTGCAAAAGAGAAAGGTGATGCTAAGGTAGCATCCTTTAGCTACTTTTGCAGTGTGGAATTGAGGCATCAATGTCGTTGCTCCCCAGTTTGGTTTGCATTGCAAGGAAAGTAGTAAGAATAATGAATGCCATGCTTTTTATCTTGACTTTTGGAGATGGATCTTTCTTAATCGATGCATCAGCAAAAGCTCCAAGCATGGAGTTACATAAAGAAGAAGAAACTGAGAATAGAACAGCTGCTCCCGAGAGATTTCCTACACCCACCAACAATTTGGGGACTGTGGATTGAACACCAAAAGGATAGATTAAGGATCGTTTTTCTGAGATGATTTTTATTATTATATATATTAAAAATGTTAAAAGAAAAAGAGAAAAATTACAAAAGTGTTAAAAGAAAACAAGAAGAAATAAAGAATGATCTGGCTTATATTGAGTTAAGTGCATGACATATGATCGAGCTTTACGAAGCAAAGAATCCATTTAACCCACCTCTCCATCTGGTATGACAAAAGGCTTACTTTTTGTTGTTGTCATTGATTGTAAATTTGAAATGCACAAGTTTTTATAATCTAATGAGAGCCTATTTTGCAGATTAAAATGATAAATTAAGGAAGATCTTTTAAGATGAGTTTGCTTCAAGCTATTTCCCCGTTAAAAAGTCATGGCCATATTGGAAGCAAACAGTTGAACCACCTCGAAACCAAATCTTTTGGAAATGGAACCTTTAGAACCAAACCATAGAACAGCTGGTCCTACTAATGGTTTGCATCAGTCGAACCAGACGGAATTAACAGAAAATCAAATTGATTGGTAACCGAACCGAATCGGTTCATTCAGTACGGTTAGCATATTAAGTTTGGGCTCCATGGCTTAATCTCATGTTTAATGCTTGACCATTTGCAAACATAGCATGTATACTGGGTAGGTTCATTTTTTTGTTGGTTTTGAGTTTTAGAAACCGAACCGAAGAGAGTTGACTGACTTTAGATTTTTAAAACAGAAACCAAACCGAACTAAACGAAAACTTTGATCAATTCAGTTCGGTTAATTAGTTTTGACCGGTTTGTGCTCACTCCCAGTCCTCGTCAATGGTTTATGACCTTTCAAATTTTAAGCACTTTAATTTATTTCTTTATAAATGTATATAATACTGATTTTAAAACAAATTCATTTGGTTTTGGCCTCACGGAATTTAATATGTTTTTAAGTGTAAAACTGAAACAAATTTGTCATTATAACTGAAATCAAACTAGAACAGGAATGTCATATAACCTCGTCCGAAATCCAAACTGGATCAGATCAAAGTCAGAAGCAAAGAGGGGGCGCTTTATTTACATTTTGGGCTTTGGTGCAACTCACAACACACAATATTAAGTCAAGGGGTGGCAAATCGGATCGAAGTTGGGTAACTTAGAGTCGAGGTCCAAAACAGGTTGTCGAAAACTTGACCAAGTTGTTTGCTCAAATCTGTTTTGAAGACCTTGACACAACCCTGGCTAAGTTACATATGAATGGTTGCATGTTTCAATTTTCTTATATATACATACATTATATAGAGATGCACTTAGAGTGATTAGTTGTTAAGAACCACTAAATTTCAGTGCACTTTTGCACAATAATTGAAATATGAACTGCATCTCTCTCTCTATAGAGAGAGAGAGTAGAGAGAGAAAATTGGAGGATATAAGCTACTTATACGTGGTTGATATTGAAAATAAAAAGTGAGAAAGTCCATGTACTTTTTGTGAAGTACTTAATTGTTTCTAATATATACTTTTCAACCTTTTGTTTTTGAATCTCAAAGATTCGGCTCTTCAATGCTATTGAAATTTGTTGGAATAAAGTTTACATACGAATAGTTTATATATACATAAACACATATACATATAAAAATTGAGAGATGTTAGATATCATTTCATGTCAAACTCTATTAAACGATTGTAGAAACCACATAAATCAAGTTGCACATCAATATCAACACAAGAATCAAAGTCATTTAATGCATATACAACTCATGATGAGTATTATAATTGTATGAACTGTAACGATAATCAAGTAATGACTAGAATGAGAGGTGTCTACTAGCTCCCATACTCTCTCTCTATATATATAAAATATGTAAAATCAAATGCAAGCACAACCACACATCTCTAGTTTAGTTTGAGTTGGGCAGACCTGTCACGATTTTTTTTGAACGACCTGGGCTCGACCAGTGCTTAACCCTCTATTGGAACATGGATTTTCTACGTTGGGTCTAAAATTGCCACCCCTACGTGAATCCCAGACTCAGGTCAGGTCGCTAACTAGTAATTACCATCCTTAAGTGGAACCGGTTCCCGATCTACCTGTATCCAAGGTAAGTCCGACCCCTTGACGACAAACAGGAACGGCCGCAGGTCCCACCGTGTCAAAGATGTCAACAGACGATGGGCCGTGTCCGATACTCTCCTCTCTGGATAACGTTCATTTTGTCATTCCCGCTCGCTCTCACAGAGATGGCTGCAAGCACCCTCTCCTTTGTCTCCACGCTCCCTTCTCTGCTTCGCGTCTCCTTCAACAACGCCGTTCCTTCTTCCTTCCCTGTGAGGCTCGAGCCTTTCAAACTTTTCTTTGATGGATTTTTGTTCATTGCTCTCCAATTGATATGCTGTCAATCCTCAGGGAGCGATTCGCTGTCATAGAACTGAAGCTTCGGTTTCTGATACAGGTTCACTCAGCCGACGTGATGCACTTAAACTCTTCGGAACTGTGGTTGGCATTGTATGTAATGTTTTGCTTCTTCTCTTCAATTTAACTGGAAATGGCTACGTTTTGTTGGTGTTTTCTTGTTTTATCTAGCGTCCAGAGTCTCTTTGATTTTGACCAACAATCACCGTAGATCAACCCAAGTGAATGAGAAAATGAGACCACTAATTTTTCTTTTTCCATGTTTCGGTTGATGTTGGTTATGGATGCATTTCTTATATAATTGGCATGCACCGAGTATTTTGGGTAATGCTGTTTTCAGGAAATAGTGTCTAGCTACGGATCATTCACAGAAGCAGCAAATGCTGCCGATTTGATTCAACGGCGACAGCGTGCCGAGTTTTTATGTGAGTTTATCATTGGATACTGAATTCGTTTTCTCTGATCTGATTTTGGGGCTCGTCCACCAAAATGCTACGTTCTGAGAATGAGCATAATAACTTTCAGTATTTAATGTATTGCAGCAAATATCAAGGAGGTCCTAAGCACTGCTATAAAGGTAGGTTTTTTTGCAAGGTGGTTCATTTTATAAACCCTATGGTTGTTTATGATCAATTTCTGCCTCTGTGTCTAGTTAGTCAATGAATTGCTTTTCTGGTACCTCATATCTTTGAAGCAGAATTTGAATGTTTCTTCTTATAGAATGTGTTTTTAGTAATTGAAATTTTGCAGGCCCAGCCGGAACTCATCCCTTCCCTGTTGACTCTAGCCTTAAACGATGGCATTATTTTTGACAAGGTTCGCTATGACATTCAGGATTTCTGGATTTATGCCAATAATTAGGTGCAATGAGCATTTTCTCCTGTCCAATGTTTCTTTCCAGTCTGAACCTTTTTTTGTATAGAACACAACATTTTAGCTTTTTGACCATTTATGGTGTGTGATTCCAGACAACAATCGAATGTGCTCACTGGCTAGCGACCCATGGCTACTCGCGTGTAATAACTTCTTAAAACTTCAGATTTTCGACCATATTACTGTTATCTGAAAGGTGCTTCTAATTGTTCTTTTCTCTCTCTCTCTCTCTCTCCCCCCATAGCTTGGAGTTAAGCAGGCCAGAAAATAAGGGGTTGTCTGATGCAGTGAATTTCTTGGAGAAAGCAAAAGCGGAAATAGATTCTAGCTCAAAAGGGGGTCCAATTTCTTGGGCAGACCTTATCTAGTTTGGTGGTAAGATCACAACGTACCTTAGTTTCCTTTAGTGTTCTCAAACAGTTGATAATGAACTCTAGTTTCATACTTCTCTTTCTCTGTATTTCTCAAGTTGAATTATGCTTGATCATGCTAAAAGATGTTTGATCTTGTCGATATCTAAAGGATGCAGTCCATACACTGCAACTTTCATTCTATGATCAAGATATCATGCGTTGGTAGGTCATTTTGGAACTCAACTGGATTAGTAGCACCAACTGGAATTCTTGTCATGCAAACAGCACTTACTCTCTCACTCTGTTGCTGTACCGAAGTATGAGAAGGACAACTGTTGTTGATTTATAAGTACCGTCCTTGTGTGCAAGCAGCAAGATGAGATAAAAACTTCAGTAAAAGTAGTCGTGATACTTGTTAAATTTTAGTTAAGGTTATGTAATTCTAGCCAAGCACTTGACTGTTTCTGATGTTTGAATCATTTGAATCTTTCTTATTCTACCAAGAATGTTTCTGCCAATTGTGAGGTGTTCTCATCTTTTCTCACCGGTGACACACCTCTTGATCTTGGTGGCAAATGAAACAGTTTTATACTGTATATGTGTAAGTGAAATCTGCCTTTAGGTTTCAAGTCAAGATAAACAGGAAAATATGCTACCCTTGTCCTAAATACCTTTTTGGTTATAAGAGGCCTGCACCAAATTGAAATTACTCAAAGGCTCCTTTCAGGATTTCTTGTGCAACATAATCAGTTGCTTGAAAGGAATTCATATTTAGAATATATTACTGGGAGAAATCTTCTGGTTTTCAATGTATTGCTGCATAATGATTTGGATGCATGTTCTGGTTGTAGTTTCTGAAACTAAAATGTTTGCACCACAGCACAAGCAGCAGTGAAAAGTACCTTCCTTGCTTCAGCAATTCGCAAGGCCAGAGGAAATGAACAGAAAGGAAGAACACGCTACACTGCATATGGTTCAAGTGGTCAGGTTTCTTTCGTAGAAAGCTTTTCCCGTGTATATGTAGTCAGTGATTTCACATCACACTTTCTTGATTCTCTGTTGGTAACGAACCACGTGCTGTACTTGAATGCGTAAACACACTATTGCAATAAACTGAAACCTGAAGAAATATGACCGGGTGACTACTTAAACTAGTTGAACCAGTTTTTGGAACTTCCGATACCTGGATTTACAGGAATCATGGCTGTGTATATTGATTCATCAAGTTATTCTCAATTGTTTGCTGCTGTATTTTCATTAGTTTTGATGTCAGTCCTTGCATTAAACCCTTTTCCTATTCTATTACCTTGTTCCGATTTGGGAAATCACCTAATAGCTGCTGGTGTAGACTCGAGTATATATCCTCAAGTACAATACATGAATTTAAACTGGTTTGAGTTGGTCGCTTTACAACGTGAAAGAAATGAAAATGCTACACATTGTGAAAATATTTAAATTGAAGCTAGTTGACTTTGAGACCAAATTTAATGAGCATAGTCCTGATCAAAAGTTCAGATCAAGCTGTGGTTTGCATAATCTTCCTTGAGTATATGGATTGAGAGTGCAACTGTCCTTCAACATAGTATTGGCTGTGACTACCTATGCCACTTTGGTTTCTGTAAAAGTGTTTCTTCACAATCATGTCCAATCACTTAAAGATATCAATTTGTTCTGATGAGGCTCTCTTTTCTTTGTGGTTCTAGTGGGGATTGTTTGACAAACAATTTGGGCATAGCGATTCCCAAGAACCTGACCCAGAGAGCAGGATTCCACAATGAGACAAAGCCTCAGTTCAGGAAATGAAAGATAAGTTTTCTGCTATTGGCTTTGGACCCCGCCAGGTACGTATATTGTTTATTTTGTTCTCAGCATGTCTGAATTACAGATACCGTTTTCTGAAATAGATTTACGTATGCAATGCATTTGAGTGAAATACACTATCATGCACGCACACACACAGGCATATGCACATAGGCGGAGTAGCCTTGATTTCTACTACTGAACGGCGACATTGGTGATACTGCAGTTGGCTGTCATGTCTGCATTCCTGGGTCCTGATCAAGCAGCAACAGAGGCATTACATGCCTCATACCCTGATGTTCTTCCATGGGTTGAGAAATACCAACGCAGCCGGGAAACCATTTCTCAGACAGACTATGAGGTGCCATTTGTGTTTCACAGATTGCCTCAAGTTTTAGTCTCTGGCCTTAAGGTACATGACAAGCAATGAAACACCATGCCCAGTTGCATCTCCAATCATTCTCTTAATCGCTTTTGTTTTCATGCTTTCTCACCACTAATCATCATTTTCTCATGTCTCTCATCTGAAATCAAGTGATTTGGTTTCTGGCACTGAACGTTGATGTTTGATTGTTTCAAGGTAGATCTCATTACCACCCTGACCAATCTAAGCAGTCTAGGCCAAAAAATAAATTATGAGGCTTACACATATCCAGTGCAGAAGATTGATTTCAGCAAGCTCAAGTTGTAGAGATTTCTAAGCTGAGAATGTATTAAAGCAGAGATTGGTCAATTCAAGTTAGAACCAGTGTTGTCCGTATCGTGGGCCACCACGATACGATACGGGGGCCCGTATCGCAGGTGCGGACGTATCGCACCGTATCGTGCGATACGGCCCGTATCGCATGATACGGTGCATATACGGGCGATACGTCCTGGGACCCTTATAAAGGGTCCCGGGCCGATTGAAACCCGTGATTTTTCGCGGGTTTCCTCTCTCTTCTTGGGTTCCTCAAGCTCCCTAAGAGCCGGTTTTGTCCTCCTTAGTGTTCAAAGCTCCAAAATCGTGCCCTACGGTGTTCGTGCAAGCCTCCAAACTCGGATTTTGGTATATTTTTAATGTTTTTTCTATTTTTTTCCTTTATATTTATTGTTTTTTGTGTTATTTCGGGTTTTTTTTTAATGACAAAATATGAAGTTATTAAGTGTGTATACGATTTTTATTGCATTCATGAAGTGGGAGACACTCGATTTGAGTGTTATTTGAAGATTGGGGGATTTACGAAGTGCTTTTATTTTCAGGTTTTTATTTGAATTAAAGTACTCCATTGAGATGGCAGGAAGGGGTGGTAGAGACTCTCATTCAAAGTCTGATGATCCAGCATGGCTGTGGGTTATACCAGTTGAGGGTTCAAGGTTAAAAATGAGATGTTTATTTTGTGAAAAGGTGGTTAGTGGTGAAATTTCAATGTTGAAACACCACCTAACGGGAACTAGGAAAGAAGTTGCTTCATGCACAGGCAGAGTTAGAAGTGTGTCAGAAGGTATTAAATGACAATGCTTGCAGATGATTGAGAGCATACAAGAAAAGAGACAACAAAAGGATGATTTACAGATGTGTGAAGAAGCTGATGATGCTACTACCATTGGAGTTGGATTCACTGATAGTTTGCCTTCAGATGCTATAACAGATATTGGTAGTAGTAGTTCGCGAGCACCTAGCAGAGGAAAGAGGGTTGCAACTGAAGACTTTCGAGGTGGCAGAAGAGGAAGTTCAGGAAAGAGTAGAGGAAGAGCTTCTTCTTCTAGCATACATTCATTCTTTCCTCCTTCCACTACACCTGGTGCTCAACCAGGAATTCGTGGTACTATGGCTTCAAAACAACTGTACGATCAAGCAGACCTTGCAGTGGGCAGATGGTTTTATGATGCATGCATTCCATTTAATGCAGCAAACAGTTTTCATTTTCAAGCAATGACAGATGCAATTGCTAACATTGGTCTAGAATACAGGATGCCCTCTTATCAAAAGTTGAGAGGGAAGATATTAGATCAGACCGTGATTGAAGTGCAACAATACTGTTCGACTTTGAGACAATCGTGGAAGGAAACAGAATGGGCAGATGGATGGACCGATAGGCGAGGAAGGACATTGCTAAATTTTCTTGTATATTGTCTTAAAGGACTCATGTTTTGAGATCTCTAGATATGTCAGAGGATAAACACACTGCAGAGATCGAGATCCTACGAGAGGAATTTGATAAGGTTATACAGGAGGTTGGGCTAGAAAATGTAGTCCAATTGATTACAGATAATGCAACTAACTACAAAGCTGCTGGAAAGGAGTTAGCTGATATTTATGAGACTTTCTACTGGACACCAAGTGCAGCCCATTGTTTAGATCTCATCCTCGAGGACATTGGTGAGATGGATGAAATAAAGGCAGCAACTGAGTGTTGCCAAGATATTACAAAATTTATTTACAACCATGCATTTGTTTTGTGTATGATGAGGAGATACACAGAAGGTGTAGAGCTTCTTCGCACAGCTGCAACTCGGTTCGCAACAAACTTCTTATTTGTGCAGAGTATTGTGAGACAGAAGCAAGCTTTAAAGAGAATGTTCTCCTCAGATGAGTGACAACAATTTACAGAGTTGCCTCAAAACAGAAGGAACAAAAAGTTAAATGAGATTGCAGAAACGGTTTTTAGAAGTTTATTTTGGAATGCATGTATCAGATTATTGAAAATTACTTGTCCTTTAGTGAAAGTTTTGAGATTGGCTGACAGTGAGGAGAAACCATCTATGGGCTACCTTTATGAAGCCATGGACAGGGCAAAAGAAGCGATCAGAAATAACTTTAATGGAAAAAAAGAGATTATGTGCCCGTGTGGAAAATAATTGATAGTAGATGGAATAAACAATTGCATCAACCTATTCATGCAGCAGCCTACTATCTAAACCCATCATTGAGGTACTCAGCAACTTTCAAAAGGGACGGTGAGGTTAATCGAGGAATCATTGAATGCATCGACAGATTAGTCTCTGATGAGAGCATAGTAGATGCGATACATCGAGAGATGGAGATATATGATAATGCTCTTCACTTGATGGGTTTGCCTGTTGTAATTCACAATCACTCTACGATGCGTCCAGGTACATTATTTATTTTCATATTTAAGTTGCATCTTACATTACTGTGGATTATTATGTCTCTAATGTTTATATTTTTTTTACAGATATTTGGTGGAACAGGTTTGGAAGTGATTGTCCAAACCTTAGAGATTTTACAGTTAGAGTCTTAAGCCAAACCTGTAGTGCAACAGGTTGTGAAAGAAATTGGAGTGTTTTTAAACACATCCATACAAAAA
The DNA here is from genome assembly GCA_036023115.1 of Brasenia schreberi. Lineage (NCBI taxonomy): Eukaryota > Viridiplantae > Streptophyta > Magnoliopsida > Nymphaeales > Cabombaceae > Brasenia > Brasenia schreberi. The sequence goes on from JAYKKT010000088.1 coordinate 32,325,111, forward strand.
AGGGCAACAGGTTGGAACACAAAAGGCTTAATGATTTGGTTTATATTCATTGTAACATGCGCCTTCGTGAAAGGTAATGTTGTATTACTTTCAAATTTTCAATTCAATATTATTTAACTTCAGTTTTCAATTGTTAATATTACTTACTAATTGTTTATCTTTGTTTGTGTCGTAGGCAATTAAAAAAAGTAAATAGAGAAGAAAGTCAGTTCAATCCAATAAGTTTGGATAATTTTGATATATTAGAAGATTGGGTTATGGAAGACAGTGAAGAAAATGCCCTCCTAACAGAAGATGTTGCCGAGATTAATTTGGAAGGAGCGCAACAACATTATGGAGATGAAGAATTTGATTTTGAAGAAGAAGGTGTGGGCGTGGCTGATGATGATGAGGATCTGCAACAAGGAGAAGATGAAGATTATTTAGTTGATGATCCTGATTACAATTTGTAAAATGTAACATTATATGTAACTGTAGTGTACTGTAAACTATGTCTGTATTTTATTTTTTGGATTCAAAATATGTAAATTTGGATACAATTGTTCAATGTTGAATGCTCAATCTGTACTAAACTTACATTATATGAATTTAAAGCAATTATCAGATTTTTCCTGATTTTTTCCTATTTTTTTTAACTATTTTTTATTATTTTTAATTAATTTTTGTATTATTTTAATATTAAAGTATGATACGATACGATACGCCCGTATCGTGGAGCCCAGCGATACACGATACGATACGCGTCAGACAACACTGATTGAAACAACAACAACTAAGCCTTTTCCCATACTAAACGGGGTCGGCTACATGGATTCTTTGTTTCCACAGGTCCCTATCGTGTGCCATGTTAGCAGTTAACTCACAATAAGCTAGTTCATTCTTTATTGTTTCTTGCCAACACTTTTGTGGTCGCAATTCAAGTTAGCATTATGCTTTAAAATTTTATAATATTTCTCTTCTACAAAAGTAATTATGAATTTCAGAACCACATAGAAAAGAAAAGGAAAATTATGAGAAACAATGAGATTTAATTCAAGATGGAGCTTTTGGGTAGGTATTCTGGACATGAAACTCTCAAAATGTCTTCTTTCGAATTTATAACTCAGAGAAACCATCTTTCCATTTGCTGCGATGAACCCTGCATAAAACTCTGATTCTAGGACCCTTGGGTAGCCTACCAAAAACTATCTTGCATTCTTTACGAATGCAAGTAATATCTTAATTCCTTCTTTCTATTAAAATAGAGAACTCCCCTTTGCTGGATTTCAGCTAAGCCCCACTTGTGAACCAAATGGGTGAAAGGTCGGTAAAGGGTGGAGTTTCTCTCACCACCTCTTCAATAATACAGTGGGAAAGGATTAGCAGTTCTTTACCTAAGGATTTTTCCGGTGAATTGAATAACTCTCAATAGACACAAAAAGAGCATTTGAATTTCCGAAGTTTGAATACCATCATATAAAAAATTCAAAATAATTATGGTGTAAGATTAAATCGGCTTGGCTGGTACCGATTTTCCACTAATTTGACTCAATCGACAAATTCCAATCGATTATGGCAACAGCAATCACGACATACCGGATCCCTTAAGGGTGATGATGGTGTTTGCATGCAGGATTTGCCTGCACGAGTTGTAGGAACTCATATATATATATATATATATATATATATATATATATATATATATAGAGAGAGAGAGAGAGAGAGTGATTGGATTCTGCCCACATTGCTTTTGGGAGTACGATTGTCCATTATATTCTTTTTAAAACCCTCATAAGTTTCTAAATGGTCCAACGCTAAATCAATACCACTACGCTGAGGTTCAGGTTAGGGCGAAAGTATAGATATAACCGTCTTCGACCTGCCCCATTGTTATCCCCCTTCTTTTTTAGCGTTGGACCATTCAGAAACTTGAGGGTTTTAAAAAGAATATAATGGACAATCGTACTCCCAAAAGCAATGTGGGCAGAATCCAATCACTCTCTCTTTCTCTCTTATGAGGGTTTTAAAAAGAATATAATGGATAATCTTTAAAAGAGAGAGAGAGAGAGACAACCAGGGTCAGGAAGAGCAAGTTGTCCCGCTACACCCTCAACTCAGTTTTGTGAGGCGAAACGACCGGGGTCAAGTTGCATGAGAGAAATCAGTTACAAAAGGAAACGGGTTTTGGCTTTCACATTGCTACAGAGTTCAGAAAAAAAGCATGACAATTTCCCTGTAAGAAAAGACCAAAGGCATCAAAAGAGAGTTTCATGCAAGGAACAAAACGAAGAGACATAAACGTCCAAAATGAGTCCCTAAAAGTGATCTCTTTACAGCAATTTCGAATTGTTGTTCGCACTTTTCACATTAAGAAGACTCGAACTAACAAGTCAATCATGTAGAAGCTCCCTCTTCCATATGAGAGAAGAGACCAAGGCATGAGAATCTTTCCACCACACAATCGATTTATAACAGCTAGGGGTGGGAAATTAGGTCCACGTATTGGGTCGCTTTGCCGTAGAGTCCAAACCAGGTCAACCTGGACCAGACCTCACTAGATTTTATATATATATGAGAAAAAATGGATCTTGTTCACTGATATCCATTCGTTAACTTTTTGGTGATACAAATATAATTTTAAAAATTAAAAGTTTTTAAATATATGTGTATATATAAATTGGATCATGCCTATTATTAGCATACTCTGTTCACCCATTGCCTTTGTGTGACATATGAGTATAATTTAAAAAGTTTAAGGATTTCTGAAAAAATGAAACAATATTATTACATCTCCCAAAAATAACCGTCCGACATAAGTGGAATTATCAGTAACGATTAGGATCCAATCTCTCTCTCTTTATATATATATATATATATGTGTGTGTGTGTGTGTGTGTGTGTGTGTGTGTGTGTGTCGAGACTGAAATAGACTTTGCTATCGGCATTTTGCATGAGGTCATGCATAAGGCAAACCAAAACCAAGCTTTTCGTATTAAGCATGATCGGTTCCGCAGATTCTAAATTGGTGTTCAGCTCAACCTTATAATCTTGTATCATATTAGCAGTTAACTCTAAAGAAAAAGCAAAAGTTGAGTGTATGGATCCAATTGTGATGATTTTTAGATCGGAGAGCGGAAAGTTCTTCATATTGAGAGCAATAAAGATAGGATTTGTTTCAGAAAGCTGTAAAAATTCAAACACAACCATGAAAAAAATAAATAAATTACATACATATAAATTTGATTATATACAAATAAAAGAAAACTTTGGGTTTGAGGTGTATACCATTAATTCTCTAATTTTCTGAGGCAGAAGCGTATGAACGTTTGAAGTAGGTCAAGCAGTTTGGACTTGGTCTGACCGACACACCTGGGCTCAATCCAGCTTGCAAGATGACTTAAAGACTAAGTTACGAAAGCTCCTTTTTTAAACACTTGCATATCTTTGTCTTGACCGCATAGAAAAGACCAAGTCTCCCAAGTTCAAGTCTTTGACCTATTTTGCATTAAACATCAACACTGTTTCCCAAGGATGGACCCAAAACATGGGATTCATCTCCATGCTCTCGAATGACGGTTAATATTGACTAGATTTGGGTTCAAATCCAACTTTTGTGTCCAAGCCCAAATCCAAATCCTAATCCATTGAATCCTCCAATTCTAATTACAATGGTAATATTGTCCATATTGGAATTCAGTTTCAAACTCAGTATCCAACTTAATTTAAATCCTAATCCATTTGATAATCCGACTTCTGTTAATCATTACATATCAAATCGATCCTCCAGTTGTGTGGATCGGACCCAACTTCAATTATGCAGAATCTGATTAATTATCACATGGTATTGCCGATGGGCGTTCTGTGCCGGATCTTATCCAAATCTGGATTTTCTGGTGGCAACGCGTCAGATTCATACTCGAATTCAAATCCGAGGGTTTGAAACTTGTAGCTGATAGAAGATCTAATTCATAATTCGTTCAGATTCCATTTTCAATTTCTGCATCTAAACTTGAATCTATTATCGACATATATAAGTACAACACATTATCTAAATTCAGGTTTAGGATTCCAAAATCTGAACACAAGCACGATTTTTTTTTGAACCATATTACACAAGAACTGATAATCCGAACTTGGTAGCATAGGATCTGACTGAGTTGTGCCCAATTGAATGTGGATCAACCTACTATGGCATTATGTGGGTTGGATTCGGATCCCGACCTGATCCATAATTCTGTGGATGTGAGATTGTCAAAAGAAATCAATTGACAGATTGACTTTAGGAATCCGTAATAATAAAGTGTTCTTTTAGGAAAGAAAGATTGTTTATAAGAAGATGAGAGAAATGGGAGTGGGAAAAAGATTTAGCGTTCACATTTGCAAACAATTTCGCATTTGAAAAAGCGGGCATGGGCTCCGAAATCGGGCGGGCAGCGTTCACACTGAACGCGGGCCCGCCCCGCGTTGCGATGCACCGCAATTCCGAAATGCCCCCAGATTGAGACCCTGATCTCACTGATGACCCGGCGATTCGGATCGGCATCACCGTCACGGTTCGGTTTGGCAGTTCAAGTTCTCTTTAACGCTGGCAACATTGGACACGACATGAAAACCCAACGTAAGATTAAAAAGAGAGAGCTCTGTTTGGGTTCATCTGGTTTTGACACGAACATGCAATGCATGGAACAACATGAAACTGAAATTGCCACCCCTACTCTCTGTATGAGCCATAAAAATCCATCTCAATTTTGTATAATTGAATTCAAGTAGCTGACCCCGTCTAGTATGGGAAAAGGCTTAGTTGTTGTTGTTGAATTCAAGAGAGCTTTAGGCTTCCAACCAAAACCTCAGCTAAGCAATGTTTCAATTGATCGAGCACGTATTTTTCGGTCGTCAAGGAGCTCTATTTTGTGTCATTTAAGCGAATCATAAATCATATAATGTTCTGTTCTCTCATGCCCATTTTTAGTTTGTCTCTCTAACAAGATCTACATTAAATTTGTAGTCAAATTGCACACAGAAGGTTAGCTCGTCTGGTAGGGTACTCAACTCACATGATGCAAGTCGTGAGTCTGATTCTTGTGGCGTGCATACCTGGCTTCCGCTTCCCTTTTGTAACAAAAAAATAAAGTTGCAGCGACGTATAGATAATCAAAGTGCGAAGTATATGCGATCAATCCTTGAGAACCAACTATATTCTTTGTGGTTAGAAGTAGAAATCCTTGGGAAATGCTTTCTCAAGAATTAAAAAGATCAACCAGATTAAACAGAACATATATTGATTTCAATGAACAAATCATAGTCGACCAATGATCAAAGATTAATGAATAATACTATATATATGTGTGTATATATATATATATGAGATAAGTGGTAACAATGCGTACATATTGCCAAGGAAACTACGACTCTCGAAATCAATAAGGTCATAATTCCGAAATCTACACCGATCCATAGAACCGAGTCAAGAAAGAGACGGTTCGGCAATTCTCATGGCAACCTGTAAAAGCAACGGTAGCCTCAGCGAATCAGGAAACCTCTCTCTCTCTCTCTCTCACACACACACACACACACACAGACGCACACACTGAGGAATGATAAAAAAGAAAGGCATCATCATGGAGTAAGAAGGGCAGCAGCGATGGACTCGGAGATGGAGGCGCTGACGATGGGCATGCTGGCGCCCGTGCGGCTGGTTCCGGTGGATTTTCCCGCCGAGGAGTTTCCCGGAGGGATGGTCGGGTCGTCGTCGGCGGGGATGCAGAGGAGCGAGGACTCGGGGGGGAACCGGGTGCCGCAATGGAGCCAGGCAGAGACGAGGGAATTCATCGCGATAAGGGCAGAGCTGGAGAGGGACTTCACGCAGGCTAAGCGCAACAAAGCACTGTGGGAAGCCGTCGCCGCGCGGATGGCCGAGAGGGGCTACCGCCGGACCCCGGAGCAGTGCAAGTGCAAATGGAAGAATCTGGTCAATCGCTACAAGGTTACCGAACCAAAGCCTCTCTCTCTCTCTCTCTCTCTCTCTCTCTCTCTCTCTCTCTCTCTCTCTCTCTCTCTCTCTCTCCCGTGGGATCATTTGTGTATTGTTGGCCATTTGCACACACAGAAAAATGGGATACGACTGCTTTTTCTCTAATAAAAAGTGATGGGATTTCCGGTTTCCACGAGCTTTAGTACGAGCTTGGGAACTTAAAATTATGGGGCGACTGATGCAAAATTTCCGACCTTTACCACCTTTCTGGGTAATTCAATCAGTTGGTGAAACTATACTTATTCCGATTTGTGCTTCTCCGGGTTTCATTGCCTACTCCCCAAGCCCTAGGAACCAAAAATCTTTATCTCTTTCTATTGATTGGTTATTCTAAGCCCATTGCGTGGCTTTTGTTTAGGTGTCACTGACATGAAGGATAAACTTGTAACGGAGCATTGATGGGTTTCAATTTTAAAATCTAATTTCAGTGGGAAGTTGAATCCACAGTTCCAAGAGAGCTTCATGAAATGAGTTGATAATTGATTTAGTGGAGCAAATATTGAGTATAAAAATATATATGATATGGTTACACTGAATTACAAGCATTAAGGTCCTTTTAAGAGGTTTGAGATACTAACAAATATGAGGTACTTAGAGCTGATGCTTTAATTAGGTGATTGATATTCTGCAATTATTCTGCAATACCAAATCTTTAGTATCATGCTTGTAGAAGAACCAGCTAGTTGAGACTGGATCTATAGGAAAAGGACTTCTTGTCCTCATTGCTCACCTCTGATGTCTCTTCTCGTGAACTAGATTTATGTAACAATCTAGATACTGACACTTTTATCTGATTACCAAATATATTTCCATATTAGTGTCCTGTCTCTGCTTCAGTGCGATGTACTTAAAACATGTTGAAGGTGTTAGCTCTGTACAGTACTTCAGCATTATGATTAAGATTTTGCGAGCATTGCCTTTCATGATTCGGGTTGTCTCTGTCGTCTGTTCATCCATCTGAATTTTTATATTAGGGAACTGGAATCTCTGTCCATTAGTAGAGGACCTTGTACAGACTTGTTGGAGTAATCAATGGTGCTTCATTGTTCATAGGGGAAGGAGACTTCTGATCCAGAGAATGGACGACAGTGCCCTTTCTTTGATGAACTGCATTCAATTTTCACCGAGCGGGCGAAAAACATGCAGCGACTATTGTTAGAATCTGAATTAAAGGGTACTAACTTGAAAAAGAAAATGAAGAGACCACAGCAAGAAAGATCCTCGGACGACTTCTCACTAATTGAAGAAGAGGATGAAGATGACAGCGAAGAGGAAAGCATGGGGAGAAAAAGCAAGAAAAACAAGTTATATGAAGATAAGGTAAGAATGGCATGTGAGAAGTCTAAGCAGAATAGTCTCGAAGGCATCCTTCAGGTTTTTCTGCAGCAGCAGCACATGCTAGAGATTCAGTGGCGAGAGATGGTGGAGAGGAGGGCACAAGAGCGGCTTCTTTTCGAGCAGGAATGGCACAAATCGATCGAGAAACTAGAGAGGGAGAGGTTGATCATGGAGCAATCATGGAGGGATAGAGAAGAGCACAGGCGCATTCGAGAAGAAACACGTGCTGAGAAGAGAGATGCACTTCTGACTGCACTGCTCAAGAAACTTAACGATGAAAAATTCTAAATAATGAATCTTTGCAATGTAATGTCAGTTTTCTGTTTGCTTCTTGTTCATTGTAGCTAACTTACAGAATTTTGAGTACACCCTTTTTAGTTCGAGCAGCTGTACATTGAAAGACAAGAAACCACTGCTTGTTCTAGCTCAGAATCACAATATGGGTGGCCATACATGTGGGGGCACCCAATCTGCTGGTAACCCCACCTTGGTGTTCCTGGTTCTTTTCCCTCAAATTTCAAACTGATTGCCATCAGCACTCCCTCGTATTCTTCTCTTTGGGAAAATGTCGTGCTGCATTATGCATTTTGCTGCTAGTTCCGAGGATGGGCTAAGTTTCATTTTCAGAGCACCAAACAAAGACCTTGGCACCATGTGATTATTTTAAGACACATCTTGTTGAATGCTAAGTAGTTGAGAACACTCGGGTTTGATCTGAGCACTTCCTAGACCGGTTTCAGGGTCCTTTTCGGGGTCAATCTTCGGAGAAGGGCAATCATTCATTCTTAAAACTAGTTTTTTCAAAACAAGGAGTGGCGGAGCCAAGGTGGGGAGGCCGCCCACCCAAAATTCAAATTTTGAATGGAGAAAACACTATATCTCGTGGTTGAATCTGTGACCATAATGTATAGTTCGCCCCACCTTAAACAGCCTCATCGCCTACTCGCCTCACCCCATACAGATTTCTGAATCCGCTACTAAAAACAAGACCAAAGAGACGGTCCGAGAAAAGGGAGAGATATGTTCTCAAATATTCACATTCTAAATTCGGATCCATTTGGTACTAGTTGAGACTTTGGGAGGATTTCCCGTCCCCCGTTCTCCTATAGCTGGATAGGTTTTGCGAGCTCTTGATGTCATAGGTTCAAATCCCTGCCTAGTGCAGCAATGCTTGAGCCTCTTGGGAGTGCTTAAACATGTAGTTAAGTACTTAAGTGTGATAAAATTGGTACTGTAGACTTTCTTTTAATAACATATTATGATAAATTGCTTCCTTTACAAACACGGACCATATTTACAGCCGCAATGGCATATTTTTAGTAATTTTAACAAAATTGTTTTGGATTTATTTCTCCATCTCCATCGAGTTAGAATTATATTGCCTCAATACCAATTAAATTCTTAGGAGCTTGGTTACTTTGACATTGTAGACAAAACGAATAAAGTGTTGTCACTTACTCCGAAATAATTTTAGTTGAGCAGCAAAGATGAAAAAGTTTGAAATTTTGTCATGCATTACTGGGTTTAGGATCTTTAGATGAAGGTATCAGCTCAATAAATGTTAGTAAATTCAAATTTTGTTTAAAATTTTCTTAGATTCTTGTGGCCTAAGAAGTTGAAGGTACCTTATATTTGGATCGGGCTGCAAGATGCAATTCCAGAACTTATAATAATCCCACCATTTTTCCTTCAACTCAAAGAAATCCCTCCCAAAGTCTCAACTAGTACCAAATGGATCCGGAATTAGATTTTGGATGTTTGAGAACGTATCCAACTTGAAATATCTGCTTAATACCCGATATCCAAGATCCCATCACAGCACAGTTTTAATGTGATTTGGGCTTCTGATATCCAACTTTATCTGATTACCCTCTTACCGAAATCATCATATATCGTGAAGCCATATCCGATCCGTTATAAGGCTGATGGACCTCCTTCTAGAAGTACAAAATCAGAATATGGGTGCCTAGAGATGAATATGGTGCCATGAGAACCATACAATATGCCAGGTTTAATGAATTCACTATCGGTTGCTGGCACAACAGGGCGATGCCTTGCTTCACCGCTAGCAACATGAGGTGCCTCATAGAATACAGAGTAGGGATGGCAATGGGGCGGGTTTACACTCCACCCGCACTCACCCCACACTATAAGTCTCCTTTGTACACCCCGTCTTGTTCCACTTCAACCTACAAAAGTATTTTTTAAAAATCAATTAAATATTATATATTAAATTAAAAGCTATAACATATATATATATATATATATATATATATATATATATATATATATATATATATATATAATATAGTCCATGCACACATCAATATAAGCTTAAAGGTAAAATCGACATTGACATTTTTTTTCAAGTACAATAAATGCACCAACTACCAGTTATTTTTTGACTTAAAAAATCTCCACCGATATCTTTAAGATAGGAAAGTTGAAATCTTTGAAAATATGCGCACGTACTAATTTTTCATATATATATATATATATATATATATATATATATATATTCCCCGTTCCGCTTGTAAGTCTTTCCTCCCTTATCCTCGGCAGCTGGAGGGGTTCTCTTTAAGAACCTGTCCCATGTAGGAGTGGGTGGATAGTTATTGTTAACAAGAAGATCATAACCTGAACCTTTTGATCTGATTCTACGGGCTCTTTACTCGTCATGTTCATGATTTCTACAGCTTTCCAATATCCAGTTCTGTTATTTCTTTGCTTTTGCGGTAGCTGCACCAAAGTGGAGAGTTACAAGCTATAGGTACACCTTTCGGGCACCCACAAAAGGAAATACTCTATGGTGGTTTAACAAAATTAGCCACAGCTGAAAGGAAGCCCTATATCCTGAGTGTTTCACATACAAGAGTTCTTTCTGGAAGTGCTTGTATGTGATCCTCAGTGTCTGCTTGAAGCTACTTTTTTTGATAACTTAAAAAGATCAGGACATCTCCGATTGAAGCTAGTTTCATTCTGCTGGAAATCAATGTCAAAACACATTTCGGTTATCACCTCTGAGTACCAATAGTAATTTTATTTACTAAAAAAACAATTGGAGAAAGCTTTCCAATATCAGGACCTGTAAAGATATCATAATCCAACAGTGAGTGGTTGAACATTCTTTTTCAATGTATTGATCTTTAATACATTTAAGAATGAATCATGATAAAATATCAGAATATTAACATTACCCATCTGCTTTTCTTTTATGAAGAACCCAAAGAAATGCTTTACAACTTCGAAGTGGTCTTAGTCCCCTTTCTTATTCTTCTATACATCTATCGTTATATATACAGCCGCATTGTGCAACAGCCAGCCAGAGCATCTGCAAGGGCCATCTTTCCCAGCGGACGCACAAGATACAAGTATGTGCTGCAGTGCTGGGGCTATGCCAACGTACAAGGAGCTGCCAGTCAAAGCGTACAGGATTGTGGCAGGGTTTGGACGAGGTTTGGGATGAAAAGGAGACAAACGTACCAAGCAAATAGCAAGACCAAAGGAGTCTCTAACTACAAGAGCAATTGTTTTCATTTACAAATTCTCACATGGTACACGACTAATACAGATGAAGAAACATGATGCTCATAGACGATAAGAGTTCACTTTCTTCCCCCTTCCGATTTTGACATAAGACATAGCTTAGATAGCCAATGAAGGGATTACTGTTTCATAAAAGAAAAGCAGATAAGGCAGTTCTTTCTTGCAACATAAAGCAAAGATACAACCACATTTCACATTACCAACAGAGCGGGCAGAGTGGGGCCTCTGCATAGCAACTCAACCAGATTCACTAGGTGGCTTCTCTTTTGGATGCTTTGAGGAATAATGGTCTGCAAGTTGATTTTGATTTGCTAGCTGCACCTGAATGCCATAAACACAAAAGGTATGAGATGAGTACCTTCCAGCAAGACCTTTTTCATTCCCAAGAGCCAAAGTGGCTAGTGAAGTCTCAAATAGGATAATACTTATTCCAACTAGAGCAAGTCATGTAACGGATCCAAGCTCCTCAGGAAAGCCCGGCCAAGACCATGCATGGAGCCGCTTAGGTCGTCTAATTTTTTCCGTTACAATGAAGGCCAATGCCTAACAGAGACACACATGCAATGCACAGGGAATCGAACTTTCCACCTGCGAGTGGGCATCAGAGAGCGCTATCAGTAGCCAATGCTCTGGGCGCCACTTAGATCCATGGTTTTGATGCCAATAACAGCTCAGAAAACAAAAGCAGTCATCCAAATTCTACAGAGCACAGAAAATAGGACTACATTCATGTTCTACTCAAACAGGTGGGTGCTGTACGATCTATTTGTTATTTAATAATCCATGAATAGATTGTACTTGATAAGAAAGGGGAATAATTCCCAACCCCACTTCCATGCACGGTAAAACCTCAAGCTTGGCACCCTAACACACTCTACTTCTCTTCGTACACCAGTGGTGAAGATTCTGCATTCTGCAGGAAGCAAAGCATGAAACCGACCATCAACTGATTATTGTGTTCCATACTTTTCGAATCACAAAATATAGGTTGGAATCAATTCATACTGAAAGAAAGAAATGCAGATCTAGGAAAAATTGGTCTTTCACCATTAGGTTGGAAAATTGTAATCAACACTAAAAATGGAGTCATCAACCCCAAAAATAATTTCAATATCTTAGAACTCACTAGTCCTTTCCCATCAAGGGAATTCTTGCTATGAACTGGAGATAAGACTCGCAGTCTCCAAGTTTTGTCTTCCCTATTAGCCTAAGATTGATCTCGTGGTGACCATCTCACCAGGTGATAGGGTAGGGAGGGAGGGGGTATTCCAGGGGCCATGGCTCCCTCCCCTCCCCCCGCCCTTTACAGGGCTTTTGCATCCAAGGAAAATCCTGGATTCAACCTTGTCCATAACCACGGCATGCGCCCCCCTCCCCCCTTAGCTCTGCTCTTGCCATAACACTATCATGGTTCCCCAAGCTGAAAATCCTGGCTCCGCCTCTGCACCTCACGAACCCCCTTGTGATGACCTTAATCAGGGAACAACCTGGCTTTGAGGGAGGTGATTTATTCAAGAAGAGCAACCAATAATCCTAATATCCCTGCAACGCGATAATCGTTTATTGGGAAACAAAGATGAATCACCTTAACATCTTACAATAAACAGCCAACTTGCGTTCGGACCTATTCGTACAGAAGGCGAAACTATGCAATACATCGCATGTTTGATGGCGATACATATCCTAACTTGTGACCGTCCTATCTCACAATTTTCTGGAGATATGCACCATGCCTTCCCGAGAAATATTAAGATGAGTGACTGTGATGTTGAGAAAGCATGGCAGCGCAACAATACAAGCCTAATCCACAACTAAACTACTAGAGGCATCCCAAAAAAGGGTAAACCTCTTAGATCTGACGTTCTTATAATCAAAGCGAAAGAGAAAGAGGAACCATGGATTCAGTTGAACCAAAATCCGACTTTATGTCTAGCTAAATCCAATCGGCACAAATCCCTTAATATTGACAAATCCTAACCTAGCAGAAAATAGTGCAATCACCAAAAAGTCGTCTAAAAATTTTTACACGAAAAAGAGCTAACAAAGACGACATTAGGGTCCGCTTATAAAAGGATTCGAGATTAACAACCGAAAGATATCAAATGAAAAGAAGATGAAATCGTGACGAAAAGAAAACAATCATAGATGAAGGAAAATGGAGGACCTTGCAGATTGGGCAGCTAGATTTGAGGGCGACGGCCCTCGCCTCCAATTGCGAGCCTTTCTGCTTCTGGTTCCTCTCTGCATTTCGTCTCTGCGCCTCGATCTTCTGCTTTCCCCTCGTCATCTCTCTCTCTCTCTCTGTCTCTCTCTCTCTCCGCGTGTCCGTAAAATGGAGGCAATATATTAGTCTTCCCCAGGAATGATGAGAAATACCAAAGAGGGGTATTTTGTCAGCCAATTGCCAGAAATGACCAGCGGATTTCGGGTCGGGTATGAAACTGTTGGACATGGTAAGGACTCGAGCTCAAGCCTTGTGAATGAAGAGAGCTTTGCCGAAAGTGGGCCAACCCGGTTCAAGCCAGAAGCGAAGCTGCGAGGATGCGCGCCAACGCAGAAGATAAGGAGCAAAGCGTCACCCGCCAAGCGACGCGAATAATGGCCGCCCTCGTGTCCCCCATCCTTTCTGGCCGCTCCGGCGATCCACGCCTTCTCATCTCCTGTGAGCGAGAAGTGGGTCATCGTCATTCGTGGCCCCTCCTACGCGTCGTGTCCCCGGCGCCGGAGTCCCCTGCACCGCTGCTTCGTCTGGCAGCGTCGGCCGCTGTCTTCTTGAGCGTCGGCGTTAGGGCATGCACCGCAAGCCATCTCCCGTCGAGTCCGTCAGCGAGGAGGGTGATGGAGCACCTTCCTCCCCCTTCTATCATGGAGGCCAAGTTAGGTAAGGTATCAATCCGACCTCCTCTCTCTCTCTCTCTCTCTCTCTCTCTCTCTCTCTCTCTCTCTCTCTCTCTCTCTCTCTCTCTCTCTCTCTCTCTCTCTGCAAATTGTGTGCTTTTGATATTTATAAGCCAATTAAAATGAGTGGATCTTCTGCATATGGTACAATTATGGTTTCCCTATTGGTTGTCAATAGATATTGGTTGTATGGTGGGATAAAAGGATGTCACATATAGCACGTAACAAATAGTGGCTTGTTCTTGGTGAGGCTTTCGGACGGTTACATATGAGTCTGATTGTTATCTATTGAGCAGAGGATCCTGCTGGTGGAAGAGACTCAGATACTGTTGATATTTCTGAGAATGAGTTCAAGTCTGCATTCGACAAATGGCGATCAAAGACGTACGCACTGACTGTGCCTCTCAGAATCATTGCACTTCGTGGATCCATACCACCTGCATGGATTAAGGTACACTACGTTTTCCTAGTTGTTGGTAAAAGCGTTCCAATGTCTTCTCCTTAATTGGTGGACGTGTAACTGATCATTAGTTCTTTTTTGCAACAAGAAGCGCCTGTACCGGTGAAACAAAAAGTTATTTTTGTAGTCATTATTTGGTATTGCTTAAGTTTAAAACCAATGGCATCCTAAATCCAACTACGTGGTCTTATTTATCTGGCTTGTCTTAACTATAACAAGTTGGAAATCAGCCCATATGTGGCCTTCTTCATGTTCCGTGTTTCAAGTTAGACAATATTGACGGATTTTGAAAGGGTGATGCCTTCAAGTAACGAATGGTTTTGGAAGTTTTTAATTACACATGCAGTATACGATACTTCATGCTGCTAGTCTACAACTTTTTGTGAAATTTCGCCGCCAATTATGATGAAGATGATAATATAGTTGACTGGAGATGTTCCCATCTTGAGATCGCTTCATGAATAGCGACCAAGGCAAGGTGGAAACACGTTGCAGGAATGCATCAAAATACATGGGAATTCAAGCATAGTATCATCAAGACTGCAACCTTACGAAGGGAATTGTACTTGAACCGAACTGCTTACCTTAACCTGTGAATTGCTAGTACATGTTAAATCGATGCCACACTTAAACCTGATTTTCCTTTCTGGCTTAGATATGAGCTTGCATGATCTAAGGTACGGCACCATTTAAGTATTGATTTACATCATTGAGTAGTTACCTGATAGATGAGTCTAAACCAAATGATTAAGGTGGGTGTGTGTACATCCTGACAGCACCTTGAGATTTCATCATCGCTTGGGGCTTTTGTTGGTCTACTCCAAGATGTCTGGAAATGCCATTACATGTCGGAAACAAGTTACCAAGGAAACCTTTTCCGAAAAGTACAACTCAAGTTGATCTTATCAAGACGTGGTGTAACTTGAATTTGACTATGAGCTTGGCAAGCCAAAGTTGTGTTGGCTTGCTTGAGATGCATGCTTCCTGAACTTTTTGGACATATTCAATATGTGAT
Organism: Brasenia schreberi; assembly: GCA_036023115.1. Taxonomy (NCBI): domain Eukaryota; kingdom Viridiplantae; phylum Streptophyta; class Magnoliopsida; order Nymphaeales; family Cabombaceae; genus Brasenia; species Brasenia schreberi. Next base: position 32,340,378 of record JAYKKT010000088.1, read on the forward strand.
GGCCCCGTTTGCAAATCGCAGAGGCACATGAAGCCAATTTCTCGACTATCTTGCTTGCTGATATAAAATGAAATATGAATCGTATGGATCCTCACTCTGGTGGACCTATATGAGCTAAAGTGAGACAAAAAAACTTCTCATGTCTGAAGCAGTAAGCTAGAGCCACTGTGCATGACTTGGCTAGTGGACTGCAGCTTGTGAGTCTAAACTAGCTGTCTATAGGTCACAGGGTGCTACACCACAAACTACTCAATTTGCTTTCCAGCATGGCATTTAGGCATCAAACACTTCTGCCTTACCTGCCAAATTATATTGAAGCGTGCATCATATGGATCTCTCCACTTGCAAACAACCTACATATGGCTCTATGGTTCATTAAGCCCCTATATTTGAGTAAAATATGGTATTGGATTATCTTTTTGTGTATTTCTTTGTTATCATTTTACATTGATGGCAATTAATTGGATATGGAAAGCATCCAACTTGTTTCCTTATTCCATGGTGTAGGATTTTGTCCAAGTACAGGGAAAGAGGTTAAAGCTTCAGACTGAGTCCCGTGGGAGCCTTGATGCCATTTTTCAAGAACTATCTTCATCATTAAAAGGACATGTTGGTCTAAAGTCTGCTGTTGCAGCTGATATTGTAACAATAGCTGACTCTTGGCTAGACTCAGCAATACGTGGGGGCATGATTGAACCACTGGAAGATGCAGAAAAACAGGAATGGTTTAACTGTCTAAGCAACAAGTGGAAGGTGAGTATCTTGCACATTCATGAAGTGGAAAACTTTGTCATGTAACCCTTTTTCTTGGTTTATCTCGGGAAGAATGAATGCAAAAGCATGTGTATAGTTGGGCGTATGCAAGGTGATCGTGACAGTCAAAATAACTGATTATACAACCTACCCTTGAATAAATGTTCCAAATTGAAATTATTTAGATTTTTTATTGGACAAATATAGACTCTAGAAACTAGCTCAGCACAAAGATTTTATTTGTTTTGACGACTTCCTCAGATTCATCTTTGCAGGAATGCTGGTGGAGAGATAGATCCTAAAGGGAAGATCTGGGGAGTTCCATACCGTTGGGGATGTATGGTCATAGCTTACAAAAAAAGCAAATTTAAAAAGCAGAATCTCGCTCCCATTGAGGTATGAGTTTTTTCATTCTTGATGTACTACACACTTCTTTTTAGTAAAAGAAAAGCTTTTATTGGAGAGGGTCTCACAATGGTGACAACCACTTAAATACTTAATACAAGATACAAAGGCAGTTGTCTTGGAAACTCTATTTTCAACCCCGACCAAGTGGTGGCTGTTCAGTCTGATCTCCAGTTGCCACTGTACTGTAGCATCATTCAAAATTGTTGTTTTTGTTATGGCCTAGCCTTATAGAGAAACGCATTAAATTACAGGACTGGGGTGACCTCTGGAGGCCTGAACTTGCTGGGAAAATTTCAATGGTTGATGCTCCAAGGGAAGTTGTTGGTGCTGTTTTGAAGTATATGGGGGCCTCGTACAACACTCAAGATTTTGAGACAGAAGTCAATGGTGGTCGAGATGCTCTCATTCATAACTTGGCCATTCTTCAGAGACAGGTTCTTACTTTTATAACAATAGATGCGCCATTGTCATCCACATTATGTTTTATTTTGGGAAAGTTCTTTTCTCATTTCTTTTTTGATTTACTTATTTTCTGTGTGGCTTTCATGATCTCAATTTGTACCAACGTATTTGCTGATGGTCTCATCTGATATCTGAAGATCTTTGAAGGTTTGTCTATTTGACAGTGTCCACTACATGAAGGCATTTGGAGCTGGTGAGGTTTGGGTTGCAGTTGGATGGAGTAGTGATATCCTTCCTGCAGCCAAGCGCTTATCAGATGTAGCAGTAATTGTTCCCAAATCTGGCACCAGTTTGTGGGCAGACTTATGGGTAAGTTGTGACTTCTTTATTTTAAATATTCAAAGCTCTTTTGCTCCTTAAGATCTGATTTCTAGATGTTCTCTAGCATAATGTCCATAACCACAACCAAATGGAAAACGCATGGAGAATGCGCAAAAAGATAACCCCAGTAGGCTTTACTTGCCTGTATTTTTTATCAACTGTGAACGCATTTAATATCTAGCAATTCTAATTTGCCATATACCTATGGGATTAGCTGTGTTTCCTCCTTGTTGGGACCGTGCACAAGCTCAGCCCACTTTTTATCCATTTATATTAATATTTATACGCCTACCTATACACGTGATAGAAGAGAACGGTGCAGGCTATGTTGATTATTCTTTCCATGCTCTTTGACTCCAATAGATATTCAGTTTGAGATAGATATAGTAGATTTCATACAGAGAAAACTATCATAGTGGATAAGCATGTACGATGAATGCAGGCTGGATCACAATCCCATCACAAGAATTTGCTCATGTGGGATGAGTGATCCTCTAGTTCAGGTATGCTGGCGTTCAGCTTTGGTCGTTCTGAGTTAAATTGCCCACATTAGCGGATGCTTGTTTTGGTTGGCTGTTGCTTTATGTTTTAACTTCATTCTGTTTTGTCGGTCTTCTTAACGTAACTATGAATTGCTGTTGGTTCGCTAATCTATCTGCAGGCCGTTCCTGCTGCAACTAGCCTGGTCGCTGACCATATTGGTGGTCGAGTTTGAGGTCCATCACCTCTTATTCACCAGTGGTTCGAGTTCGGTCTGCAAGCTGCAAGAGCCATGCCTTTCCAGCAGGAAGTTATTCCTGGCTCACTGCCGCTGGCCCATGAAGATTCTTCTCTATCAAAAGTTACCGAGTATCTGCAGAAGGGGAAACCTCAACTGGAGACGAATCTTGTTGCTGGAATGCCGCCACCTGAAATTCTGGAGAAGTCCGAGTTCCTAGAACCTTTACCAGAGATGGCATTGAAGGATTACAAGCAGCTACTTACTGGGATACAGAAACCAAGTCAAAGTTGGATTTACAGCATGCCTAAGTATATGATGGCACTGACCAAGTCTTTTGGCGTAAACCCGAGACTAAGCTGAACTTGCAGTCGGTTTTGCAAATTCTCTATCTGTTCCATTGCCGTAGTTAACCATACAAAACCTGAGGCCAGTCCATTTACTTGTGACTGACTTATGTGATTTGTGCTGCTGCGTTGGGATCATGAATCAGCATCTAAGCCGTACCCACAGATCTTCATGTTCTGAGGCCTTGAATGGTTGCCTTATATTTCATTTGGCGATGTGCTGCACCAGGATTAGCTTTTTGGCGGTGTATCGATTGAATCCTTAAGCCGAGGTGATCTTAAGTGGAAGGACCTATATACAATGGGTCTTCAAGATGATGATGGAAGAATTCTCAGCATGCTGTGCATCTGGTTCATCTTGTCAGAAGATGCTCTTAGAATCCCTTATTTGTATCCTGCATTATTCGCCTTGTCCATGCATACCTGTTGGCGTCTGCTGTAGCATGTGCATGTTTTTACTCACCATTATCCACTAGGTCGTCTTTTGTATCAGTTTTCTAAGGTAAAACAATCACTATGTTGGCGCAAGTGGTGTGCCGCCTTTGTTTCCTTTGCGAAGTGCATTTTCTTCAGGCAATGGGATTTGAAACTCATTATATTATTAAAAATTGATTTGTTTACTGCGTCTAAACCTGTCAACGTGTCACGTTAAGATAGCATGTGAGGTCGTGTGTTCGGCTTCCTCTTGTTAAAAAAAAATACACAAGCGATGGGAAACACGAGACATGTTGGAGCATGAAGGTGACAGTTCTAAATGCAGACTGGCTATCAATTCTCGAGAATAAACATAGGATGCTAACACAAGCTCTCCCTCAGTTTAGGTGATGAACATGGTGCTTTACGTGCTACGCCATCTGATGGTACGTAGTGGCTGCTACCGTACTCGAGCTGGGGTATGGAGAAATAAGAAAATAGGGTTTCAGCAAATTTTTATAGTTCCTAATAGAAGTATACTGAGGCATAAAATGGCACTTTTCTGACTGTCCACTTGAAAAGTACTTGTGGTACAAGAGAGATGCCGCAATAGCCATTAATCACAATTGCGTTCAAGAGGTTAGAAAAGATCGAACCTTCGCCGTCTAGGCAAACATGAAATCCTGAAAAGAAAGGATCCTCCAGAAAAGACATGTTTTAAGGTCAATCCTGTACGTAGATGATAAATTATCTATCAAAATGTAAGTATAGTTCATGCTAGAAACAACAGCAACTTCCAAGGACTTTGCATTTAGCAGGAGCAGACAAGTGTCCAGTAAGACTTTCTTCGTATATTGCAACATGGAAATGCTTATCATTTAAAAAGGGTCTCCATGTACATGTAATATTCTCTTCTACAAGATATATTCCAATCTGAGAAAAAAGCATGATGTGCAATGATGCACTAAACAGTGCTGAATACCAACACTTTATAATACAGTTTCTGGCTTTTGACGAAGTTACAGATAAACTGCCTACAGTCATAGATAGCAAAGATTTCAGAGGTTGACAGACCTTAATTTCATCCTCAATCTAAATCTTCCAGTGGCCGCAACACATTTCTTCCTGTCGAATGGAGTTTGTACGTGGAAAAAAATCAAAGAATGAAAGAATGCAGCGGAGTGCATACCTCCTGCAGCTGCATGATTTTCTTTCCTTCCAGCTTGGGGATTCACAATATCTCGAGCTTTGCGGAATCATCTCTTGGCAGTTAATCAGAGTTTGAATCATAAAAATCACTGGGGCAAGGAGTCGTCACTTCCGATTCTAGAACCTGTACCACCCTATGCATGGTTGGCCGATCCTCTGGGCTTGATGATACACATTGACTTGCAATTGATACCAAAGCATCCAGGCTGTCTAACTGCACCCCCTCACAGGATGGACATGCAATCTCTCTCAGTCTGTTCTCGGAAGTTAATAGATTCAACTGCAAAGACAGACGTAGGTTATAATTCATCTGAAGGTCAATACAGAAATTACTGGTGGATGTGTGTATATCTAAATTAGGAAGGAACTTGAATAAGATCAGGTAACAATGGGATTCAGATGTGTCTGAATTCAAACTCAAAAACAAAATGAATCTGACGAAAGATGCTCAATCCACTTCCATGCTGCAGCATAGTCAGGTAGATCTGGATTGTGCACCCTTTGTCTCTATTGCAAACCAGAAAACAAGGAGCCCCAGACTTAGTTGTCTGAGATTAATCAACATTGTTCTGCCTAATCTTTTTACGTGCACTCAAGGTGGATGTGGTATCGCTAATAAGATATATGAACAGTCAACCCCCTCTTAGTTTCCTTAACCAGAATCCTATATGAAAACTCCACAAGGAGCTCCAGAGCAAGTTCTCAGTTTGGATTTGGAATACATCAAGACAACCAATGACTTGCGGACAGTGCCTGGTTGGCGGTTGATGTCAATGCTGTGTATTACTAACGAAGAAACAATGTCAAAAGGCAAGTAGCATTAGGAGTCAAACTATCATAAAGAAAAAAGGGATTCAAACATCTGTATGAGGTGCATATGACTTTTTTTATGGCCTTTGGTAAAGTTAAAAGAGTACTTATTGGAAGAAATCAAGGGTAGAAATTCTAATTTTTCTGGTAAATGAATATCATAGCCCACACGAACACATGAATATTAAAGGAATAGGCCTGCTTCAAGTATGAAAAGAGGTTGGAAACTAAAATATACAAGAACCATTTAGTTAACAAACATAGAACATGATAATGATTCAGATATGAGGAAACATATCAGAAACATACCCAGCCAACAATGTTGAGACCTTTCTCAATGAATGACGCATCATTGGGCCGTTTCCCACTCAACACTTCAAGCACAAGTACTCCAAAACTGTAAACGTCAGTTTTCTCAGTTGCTCTGCCACTCCATATATACTCTGCGAATCTAAATGTCAGTATGGAAAGTACTAAAATCATGCAAATACTGGATGTATCGTACTGACCACAAAAGTAATAGAAACATGCAAATTGATACTCAGCAAACATGACGAATTGCAGATAAGATATAATTCCTAGATGGTGTATGAAAAATAATAGGTTACATTCAACAAGAACCAAGTCAACAGAGACATTACCTCAACATAAGCTAATAATGATAATACCACTCATAGGAACACAACAAAATTTAAATCGTAAGGCACTGGCTATTATGATAGTTAAGCTTGTTTTAGTTAAGCTTGTTAACCAGGAGTAGCCTTTACTTTCACTGCTTGGGTAAAAGCAACCAAACATGTTAACCACAAATACACCTGCTTAACTTGACCCAAACATTGATATGAAAGATCGTACTCAGGAACCTTTACAAGCACATAAAAGGATATTTGTACAATAATGACGATCTCAGCAGCTCAACAAAAACGTACTAGTAAATGGAGAAGGAGACCCAGCTCTGCTGGGTAGGCATTGACTCGTAAAATCTTTACTAAAGGAGGTCATTTAGTTCAACGCCCAGGGGATGGATCTCACAGGATTCTGCTTAACCCTGTCTTACCGTCATAGAAAAGGTGCAGGAACCAGAACATGAAAAAGTTCATATGTACCAGACTAGAGCAGTTTTAGATAAAATCGTTTACCATCAGAAATATATTTTGGTAGGAATACATACCACTTGCTACTATTATGATCAAGTGATGCCCTTTCCCCAAAAAGAGAAGGAAAAAGGAGATGATGCAGTGATGCACAGATATTGGATGGCATATTAAGAGCCACCTAGGACTTATGCATGTCAGCAAGCAAAAAATTCAACCTACAATAAGGTGTGGAGTAATTTTCTTCAAGACCATACCTGGAGCCAAGTAACCAAAGGTGCCAGCAACAATAGTTGTTATATGAGATTCTTCATCCTCCAACAATTTGGCAAGTCCAAAGTCAGAAACTCGGGCCTCCAAGTTGCTGTCAAGCAATATATTGCTTGATTTAATGTCACGATGAATAATCCGAGGAGAACAATCGTGGTGCAAGTATGCAAGACCCTTTGCAGCTCCCAGTATAATCTTTAAACGTGCATCCCAATCCAGTTGTTCAGATCTTTCTGCTCAAGACATAATTTTATACAGGGTAGGGGATGAATAAACATAACTATGCCAAAAAGTTAAAGTTCCCGTTGTGAAACAAAAAACTCATGGTATATAAAAGACTGTAGAAGTAATCACTCAAATGTGTCTTATCTTTTAAAGCCCATAACATATTAAACATGCTAGAGACAGCATTTATCTCTTAGAAAGTTTTGAAAAGGAGTTTGGCACTATGAACATAAAATACTATCATGCTTCTTGTCATGTCACCAAACAAGACCACCATGAATCCGTGATGTTTGTCATGTCACAAGACAAGGTTGCCATGATCTCTTTCCAAAATAATTCGAGTAAGGGACTGAAGATCTTCAACACACCATCACGAAACATGGAGAGGCCTTTCTTGGTTTCTTATTTGCTAAGAGACTTGTGGAAGTCTTTGAGAGAGGAATCAGACTCTCCTGGAATAGTACCAAGAACAATGTTTGAGGATAAGTGGATTGGTTCAACACCCAATTTTACCATGGCATATGGAGAAAAGTTGGATAGAAGAGCTAAATAAGGAAACCATAAATAACATTCTTTCTGCTTTACATGCCTTCGCACCTCTTATAGAGCTGAGAATTTATGGAATGGAATGAAACTAAAATCGGCGCCAAGCTTTAGTATGAGCTTAGTTTATGATAAGCTTGAGCTTATTTGTATAGGCACCCTATGTTATCAATATAGCGCGCTATATCGATTTAGCGGAACAGAAACCGCCATAGCGGGTCCCCTTAGCGGGCGACCTGCCAAGGCAAATTTAGCGCCGCTTACAGTGCTATAGCGGTCCGCTATAATGCTGTAAGCAGACAGTTTCGGAACCAATTGGGTCGGGTCGATCCAGACCCAAGTTTTATAAAGGGTTGCCCTAATCAGATGATGTAATCCCTCCGTCTCTCGCCTCGTCTCTCCCTCTTCATCCTGTCGTCTGGGCCGCTCCCGCCTCTCGCTGCCACCATCTCCAGCCACTCCCGCTTCTCGCCGCCACCATCTCCAGCCGCTCCTGCCTCTCGCCGCCACCATCTCCAGCTACAAAATCTAAGGTACCACTCCAACAACCGATAGCACCCAGACTAACTTGACCACTCTGTGGTCTGATAAGGTAGGCGTTCACTAAAGGGATTTTCTCATTTTCATTCGACTTACAAGTTGTGAGTTCGATGCCTGGGGTGTGAATCTAGCTTAGGCTTCCCTATTTAAACACAGAAGGAAAAAAAAAAGAACATGAACATAGTGAAAATACTGCACAAATACCCTATGTGTGTCTTCCAGTTTTATTTCTTTGCCCTCGTTCTATCTCTAGTTTCAATCCATGTGTATGAGAGTCTGCAAATTGGCTATTCATTTTGGCGGGTTATATGGTATCTTTGTTGCCCTTCTTCTCCCGTGTATACTTTCAGCCTCCCTCTGTTGTTTTCGTGCGTATAGCGGGGAAGAAGGTTGTATTCCTTTTATTTTATTTTTCTGATAGAGAAGGTTTCAGGCTGTATTATCGCTCAACTCGTTCCTGCTGTTTCTGATTCTTGTTAGTATTATATCAAATTCCTGGGCTCTATTGATGATTTCCTTCCGTGCTTATAGAAAATATTTTATGTTGGCCAAAACCGAGTAACCAAATGGGTGATGGCATCTTTGCGTACAAAGTTTATGAAAACTTTTCTTGTATTACTACCTTTGAAATATTATTTATGTGGGTCTAGATGATAAGAAAAGAGGTTGTTTTCTTGGTAATATTCACCATTCACCCATTTTAGGGTCGAAAATACGGAAACAAAAGAAAACAAGATCCTTTTTCTGGAAATACTTTATTATCAGGTGTCTTCGGTGGCATGATGGTTTATCAAAAAGTCTTGTAATTTTTAGTAGCATGAGAAGAACATAAATTTTAGTTTTCATTCACTATTGCCTTCTACATGGTTAATTGATTAGCCTAAATAAATATCATGTATTTGTTGCTACAGTCCAACATATGCATATAAGTTTGGAAAACTCAAGCTGAGTTGTTATTCTTATTTTTTTGTAGTGAATAACTAAGTATGGAATCATCAACAAGTGCAGCAGTTTGTTCTCAAAGTGGCAGTGTAGTTGTGGCACAGGCACTAGTAGAACAACTGGTATTAAGTTTTCTAATCCAGCATACAATTATAGACCCCTAGGTTCGAAGGATCAAGGATGAAATTGGGGTTTGACAAAATGTAAGATGGATAATATGTCAATATTTTGTATATTATGTGGTCATATTTCTACCAATAGAATAACAAGGTACAAGGACCATTTAATGGGAAGAAGCGGAAATGTGACAGCTTGCAAGAATGCAACTGAAGAAATAAAGAAAACAATTTATGATTACGTGCACAATACATCTAAGAAAAAAAGGCCGAAAAGATTTCATTTTCATATCAAGTTAAACTTTTTAGTATGGAAGGTAACATAGTGACAAGCACCCAATGTTCATCATCTTATCGTTATTTGGCTCACGACCACCGCTTTCGAAGGGACCCATGGATTCATTTGTGCGTTTATCGCCAGACTCACTACGATAAGCTACATTGGAAAATCGATATAAGAAAGAAGAAAGAGAACGAGTATGCATATCCATTAGCAGGTGGATGTATCAAAATGGAATCCCTTTTAATGTTGTGAGATCCCCTAAATTTCAAGCGATGGTAAATGATATAAGGCAGTTTGGACCTGGAATGAAGGTTCCATCATACCATGAAGTAAGGGAAACATTCTTGGAGAAGAAAGTGGGAAGAGTAAGAGAGTTTACAAATGGATTTAGAAAGCATTGGGCTACTTATGGATGTTCTATTATGTCAAATGGATGGATAGATAGAAAACAGAGAACACTAATAAATTTTTTAGTGCATTGTCCTCAAGGTACAGTTTTTTAAGTCCATTAATGCATCCCATGAAGTAAATGATGCAAATAAATTGTATACATTGTTAAAAGAAGTAATCTTAGAGGTTGGAGAGACGAATGTTGTGCAGGTGTTTACATATAATGCAGCAAATTATGTTGCAGCTGGTAGAATGTTGATAGCTGAATTTAATCATTTGTTTTGGACACCATGTGCTGCACACTGTATAGATTTGATGTTTGAAGATATTGGAGAGACAAAAAGACTAAAGGGCATCTTCAGGAGGGCAAAGAAGCTAGTGACATTTATGTATGCTCATTGTCAGATATTGCATATGATGAGATATTTTACAGGAGAAAAAGACATACATAGACCGGCTGTGACCCGTTTTGCTACTAGATTCTTAACTCTAAACAGCTTGTGGCAGTCAAAAGAAGCTCTAAGATCGATGGTTATTTCTGAAAAATGGAAGAAATATCCTTTATCAAATAGTATTAAAGGAAAGCAATATAAGGCAATAATTTTCCAACTTAGATTTTGGAAGGGCATTAGTTTTTCACTTAGATCAATGGGTCCTTTGGTAGATGTTTTACGTATGGTCGACAATGATGAGAAACCAGTCATGGGCTACATCTATGAGAAGATGGATCGTGTAAAGGAACAAATAAAGGTGCGTAAATATTTTAATTTTATGTGTTATTTGTTAATCTTTACTCGTTAATTTTATAAATTAATAACATTTAACTTCTTGTTTTATAGGTTAATATGAAAAACAAAGAAGAGCAGTATGCTTTTATTTGGGAGATCATAGACAAAAGATGGGGCAGGCAAATGCATAAGCCATTACATGTTGCTGCATTGTATCTGAATCCAGGGTTGTATTATGATTATGATGGGATAGAATCTAATGTTGAGATTAAAGGTAGTTTGTTGCAGGTTATAGCTATACTTATACGAAGTAAGGAAGAACAACAACAAGTGAGTCATCAACTTATAAGTTATCAAAGTGCATCAAGTTGTTGTGGACTAGAATTAGCTATAAGTTCGAGGAAAACATGTGCACAAGGTAATTAATTCAAGAAACTTTGCTTTCTTAATTATTTCATTATTGAGATATGATTTAAGGTTTTTGAATATAATTAACTTATTGGTTACACATGATTTTTAACTTTTTATAATGGTTGAATGGTGGATGACCTTTGGTTATGGATACCCTGAATTGCAAAGTTTTGCTATACAGGTTTTGAGCCTTACTTGTAGTGTTACACCATGTGAGCGAAATTAGAGTACCTTTAAAATGATAAGAAATTAAGAATTATGCTTTTTATTTATATTATAAATAAATAAAAGTTTTTTTATTGAGTTAACAACTTACCTAAATTCTTTCTCTTTATCTTAGATTCATACGAAGAAAAGGAATAGATTATTGTATCAAAAGCTTAACGATTTAGCTTTTGTGCAATATAACGAAAAGCTCAGAAGAAGGTACGAAGAGAGAAAATCTAATGGATCAAATTTTGACCACATCATGTTGGTATCGGTTGAAGATCATGATGATTTCCTTACTTAGCGAAATATCGATATGGCATCCGAAGCATCAAGAGCGGGTGCTACTGATGTTTATACAAGGTCGAGGACACGAAAGCGACAAAGAAGGCAAAGCAAAAGGAAGGATAAGATTCCTATGGAAGATGAAGAAGAAATTAATTTTGAAGAAACAGATGAAGAGGAAGAGGAAACAAAAGAATACAGATCTTTTTTCTGAAAATGAGTGAACATGACCTAAACAATTAAATGTGATTGTACATTTGTAATTGAATTTTGATGGATGTTACGTACTTTTTGAATTAGCTTAATGGCCTTTATGTACCTTTGATGGATACATAACATTATGTTCAATCTTTAAAGATGCTTTCTAAGGCTACCTTCCCTGCTTTATTGCAAATTGTTGTTAAATGAAATTGTCATTGTCTTTGATTAGTGGGTAAGTATGATCAAAGTAATGTAATATGTTATCGGTAGTTATTGTGTTGTTTATAAATTGATGACACATTCGTTATCTTGTGATGTAGGTGATCATCGAGTGGACATGGTTAATATAAAGTTTGGACATTAAAGAAAAAAAAAAGGCAAAAGAAGATCATGAACTCCTATCACCAACATGTTCAATAAGTAAAACTTCAAATAATGAGATATTAAGGCAATAGCACTTGGATGGACATATCAAAGGCACACGTGATTCCCAAATGTTCCTGAATTTGCTGGATACACCGATACAGTGCATTCCATATGCTATCCAGCAATTTCAGGAACATTAGGGAATCTCGTGTGCCTTTGATATGTCCATCCAAGATCTCATTATTTGAAGTTTTACCTATTGAACATGTTGGTGATAGGAATTTCTGATCTTTTGCCTTTCTTTTTTGCTTTAATGTCTGAACTTTCATACACTTTGGCTAGAGATGAGGCATACTACAAATAATATGGGCTAAAAGGTATGTGACATTCCTCCTAGGCTTTACTACTTTTTCCTCTTCATTAGTGAGTGTTTTGCTCGTTCATTTATTAAAGAACCGGTTATGTTTCTTGATATTTCTTAGAAGTTAGAAAACCTATTATATATATATATATATATAATTTTTTAATCATAAATAAAAGTGTACCGCTAAATCCGCTATATCCCTGCTACCGCTATATCAAGGTCAACCGCTAACAACCCGCTAACCGCTATTGATAACATAGGCACCACAACGTAAAACTCATATGCATCTCATGAGATGTCTGCCGAGATCTGTCAGAATGTGCATAGGATTTGTATGTACACTTTTTCAATAAATATCGTAGGTATACTTATACAGAAGTACCTTTTCTGTGTAAAGCTCTTAGCTCAACCAGGAATATCTTTCACAGCATAGGGAGTTTCCTGTGAAGCGCTATATGGTAACACTGAGCAAAAGTAGGATAATACATATTTTGTTTTCTTGGATTACCCTTTCAAATTCCAAGTTCGGTTCAATGAAAATGGTTTCTTGTCCTGATAAAGTTATAAACAGCACAAGAACATTCAAAGCAGGATTTTACTTGAAGGGGATAAGCTCTCTATTGGACAGAAACCACAGTAAATGTCATAATTCGGTCTATCTATCCATGCAGTTATTTCTCTGAAGTTGGATATACATCATGAACCATAAACCAACGATAGAGAAAAATTTTAACATCATGAAAGAGATGAGTGTATAAAAGAACTTTGACTCACCATGAAGTGCTTCATCTAAATTTCCACCAGGTAAAAAATCATAGATTAGTAGCTTTGAAACAGGAGACTTGCAATATCCTCGTAAATTAACCAAATATCGATGTTTTATGCTCCCAAGAATTTCAAGCTCTCTCTCAAAGAAACGATCTAAGCCTTCATAAGTTTTGACAATTCTTTTCAGTGCAAAAACATTGCCATCATCCATTGAGAGCTTGTAAACTGTTCCAAATCCGCCAGAACCTATAATATTGTCATTGTTCAACAGTTCTATTTTCTTCAGGATTTCTTTTGAGGAGTAAGGAAGGTCGCCATGGAACATTACAACAGATGTTCCTGAAACAAGAAAAACACATAAAATAGTCATGCATTCATCTAAAACATGAGAAAGGAATGTCTGGCAAGCAGAATAAAACAATCATTATTAAGAAATTGAAGTTGCATCATAAAAGCATTCACCTCCATTAACATCAATACCAAGAGTTTTATTTTTCCTGCCAAGTCTTTTATAAAGAGAGCAACCCCAGAAGCACATTAGAGCTACAAGTAGTAAAGCACTAACAGTTGCAAAAGCACTTATAGATAGACGAGCTGTATATTTTCCACCTTTCTTCTCCAACTCTCTGTTGTTTCCTGCAAAATATGCATATATAACTGGAATCAACAAAGGATATCCATTCATGTGGCAGCTATCTGCAATTAGCATAGGTCCATCTTTTATTAGTGACTGAAAATACTATGCATCCAACATGCCAGAAATAAAGTGACCAGCATTAGGGGAACATTTAGGCTCTAACAAACATCTTACTTTTCAATCATCATCTATCATTTATACCATTATTATCCTCTTCCCAGTTATTGCACTTAGTTATATTTGGATGGCATTTTGTGTAATCTGTGTGCATGTGTGCCCATCTTCCAAAAATGGTTGCACCCATCCGTTACACACTCATAACCATAACCTGGTAATGCAGCGTGGTTCACTTGGTAAGTAAGGAACGACCTTCCAGAAACAGTTATGACCACTTAACCAAATGCATGAATTCTCCTTTACTCCAGCTTCAAAATGAAGATATACAAGCTAACAAGGATGATGCATTCCCAAGTTATTGTTCTTCAAAAGGCAAGCTGATTATTGTAATGGTCAGATAACCAGCATATATTAGCACAAAATTGAAATCAAGAGTAAGATATTTCTTCATGGCTCAAGTCTACTGTGATCTGTAGAAGTTCTTCAGTCATATTATACGTAATATGTAACACAGGATGTCCCTCAAATCATTGCAGAAGAAGTGCTATTTATTGGTTTCAAAATTTCGAATCTAGAATATCCATCTTACCTCCGGCAGGAGGTCCAAAATTTGCTGTTGGTCCTCCAGGAGGATTATTGTTGCATTGCACACCAACTTGCTTCCCACACAACCCACGGTTCCCAATGAACCTTTTTCAGAAAACATAAGTTAATTAGTGAATGACAAAGATCAGAACTAATGGTTTGCTAAACATTTCACAATGTGAATAATCAATATTGCTAAATATAAATTTTAGTTTAGGCACTTAATTCACAAGTGCCGTTTGGAAACTGATAGTCCTGTGAAACATTCACGAGTCTGCTAATTAGAGAAAGGAAAAAAGAAAAGATGGCTTGTGGCATGCAAATAGAACCATTGCAATATAAGAACGTAAAGTAAAACCAGGGAAAGGAACATTTTACAATGTGGATAAGCAATATTGACTCGATTAATGCCTTGTGAACAGTAGAATTTTGTTCACCCCAATAGGACATCTTGAGTTTTTTATCGAATTTTTGGCCTATTTTCAAGTAGCCGTTGGTTTTATATCTGCTTGTAGATTTACAGTATAAATATCTTATGTGATACATACAAGTCCACTGTTTCGGACTTGTCTGACAAATATAGGACTATATCTTTTATTACCCATCAGAGCATGGCCATGAGAATTTCCCTATGACATTGAGTCAAACAGGAATTCCAGGAGAAAAATAGTGGTTTCGCTCACATAAAATCAAAAGTGAAGTTGCAATCTTTTAGGTGGCTAAATGCTCTCAATGTTTCTGTGTTTGGGAAGCTCAGAATCTAGCCAGCTAGAAGCACCACCAGACACTACGCAACACCTGCAAGGCTGCAAGTGCGAAAAAAACACCAAACATCTGAATCTGGTCTTCTTCATGTTCGTTGAAGGGAAAGATGGATAGGTAACAGAAATGCATAATAAAGAGTTAGAGAACAAGAAAGGATGCATTAATGGTGAGATGGTGATGGACATGAGTGCAGAGTTGCCACTGGGGATGGAACCAAAACATGGTTAGGTTGTGGGCTCCAATCTCAGTTATTACCAACAACAGGCATATAAACCAGTATTTATGGATTAAAAGACAAAGAATATCAAGTATAACTGAAAAGAAAAGTTTGCGGTTCTCAATATTTTGAACAGTGCATCTCTTTATATTATCTGAAACATGCAAAAGAAGAGAGAATAAAAGGAGTTCAATAACCTCATAGAAAACTACAATGTCGCAATACCTACTAAGGCTTTCTTTTTGATTGAGATCCCACTGAAACAAAAGCATTAATATACCACAAATTACTTACGATTTTTCATTGAAATTGCTGAGAGTACCTCCAGCTGGTACTTCTCCCACCAGAAAATTAGTTGAAAGGTTTCTGTAGAAGTTTATCAACAAAATTCGTGAAAAGAACATCAGAATAACATTTTAAAAGAAGAATTTCATGTAGTATTCTTACAGTGTTGAAAGTTTCACCAAGTTTCCTAGCGACACAGGAATAGATCCACTGAGAGTGTTACTAGAGATATCTCTGGATCAGATAAATGATAATTAGAACAGGCAATTCTGCACTTATGAAGGTAAATAACAACTCCAGTATTTTGGCGATATAGAGAAAGATCAGATTTCTGATCCAGATAAAGCAAATCAATGGGCATTTGCTTTATCTGGATCAGCTCCATTGATTATATCGGATGAAATGGACCCAAAGAGTAATTAAGCAAATGAACTAAACATATTCCCTATTAGAACAATCAGTAAAACATTAACTTACAATGTTTCTAGATTCAGAAGGGTTCCAAGTTCAGGTGGGATGGATCCACTCAAAAAGTTATCTTGCAAATATCTTCCAAGGGATCAAAAATTGAAAGATGTAAGTTCAAACAGACAAGATTCCGGTCTCACTTATGTGAAATAAATAGCAACACGAGAAAAAAGAAAGCAAATGACTACACCATCCAATCTTAGAAGGAAACGTAAATTGAAAGATGGCAGTTGACTTTTAACAGATTTGCGAGAAAAATCTGATTGCCAAACAAAAAATAAAGACTCTGGCTAACAGTCAAACTAATCGTGCTTGTCTTCCTATTTACATCTTATTAAGAACAATTAAACTTCTTTACCAATATTTGGTGTTACCGTAGCATTTACTTTACAAATGAATGCAGCAGAATAACTACAAAATGATAGGCCTAAAAAATAGGTGAAATGGCAACTTGCTATTAAGATGTCTTATGCAGCTGAAGAACTTGTTTCCACCTTGGATAATTATGGTGCTGCAGAGTGCAGATAGACCTTGAGCTTCTGGTACTAAACTGTTCTGTTGGTCAGTCTGTGGATTAGAAGATTTCCACACTGCAACATGTTTTAAATCCAAAGTGACCAATCTTCTCCTACCATTGCTCAAGCAAATGATCACTCTTTAATATCAGTGCACCATCAAAGGAGTGAGATCAGTTGAGGAAACAGAATATCAATGTGAAGCAACCCACTTAATGTCTTGGTTTTGGTTGGATATGACACAATTCCATTTAAACAAACATTCATTCGGTATGGGTGCTCAACTTCTGCATACAAATCAATAGTTCCTTCAAATGATCTGCGAATAAATATAAATGAAACTGAAAAATACAAACTTTTAACATAATTTATCTGTGAAAGGGCACATAAAATAGTTTCAAAAGGCTTATGAAGTAAAAAATGCCAAAAAAGAGCGGATAATGAAATTTAAGATGGAAAACAATGAAACATGAGATTTTAATGGTTGATGGCCTTAAAAGTGTGAAATTTTGCTAATTTCATGAACACCCTTCAGATTTCCCATATCATCATGATATTTTCAAAAACTTGCCGTGATAAGGGGCAATGGTGCAAAGAGAAGGAATAGGAAGGCAAAAAAAAACTATTCACAACTTGCAAGGGGGCTGCCTTGCCCCCCAATGACAGAAACGTTTGTTACCTCATGAATTTTAGCTCAATAAAAAAGATAAAATGGAAGGAACAAACTCAAAAATCTTAATAGAAGTTGGGTTAGGATTTAAAATGATGTGACATATGTCTACATATATCTGACACTGATACACAAATCCATACCCCTACGATCCTATACACGGTATTATGGATCAAAGAGATCCTACACTAATATAAAAAGAACAAAACTCTTCAAATAAAAAAGGTCTGCACGTGCAAATTCAGATCATTATCAAAATCTTATGATGTTTTTATAAGGAAGGTGTGAAAACAATTAAAGGGATGGCTGAGGAATGAGGATATTTTAGGGGTCTTAAGAACAAGCATGCTATGTGATGGTTATGATTTCCACAGCAGAGTTCAAGGCATACAAGTTATTTACTAATAAAAGGAAATATGATCTTAGTTAGTCACTTACACGGCTTTTAACTCGGTGCAATTTCCCAACTCTGGCGGAATTGTTCCATAGAAATTATTGTCATGAAGAGCTCTGGAACATAGAAAACACTCAAATTGCTAATGGATGCTTTAAAAAAAATACTTACATGAAGAAAGTCCTAAAATTAGTGATGCGATCAAGTGAAGAGATATGAAACACTAGATTGATAATGTAATCCATGCAACAAAATCTGCAAAGGGTACATATACTCAGCAGTGAGAACATACAAAATCTGCAAGTGCTTAAGCTTCCCAAGATCAGGTGAAATGTACCCACGTAATTTGTGATATGCAAGGCTCCTGAAAGAACAAAAACACTTAGAAAATTAAACAAATAAGCCTGATAGAATTTTAATTTTACAAAGCAAGAAAATTTTGATAAATACAAATCGACACCACCACCCTATACAGTCGTTCAATGCATTCCCAAGCATAGAGAGTGGATAGGCGACAAACACATGATAGTGGGCTCATCATGTGTATGAAAATCCATGATTGACAACATTGAATGTTTGGCATGGGAATTAGCAGTTTAGGTATTGACAAATTGCTTTTTGAATTATTGAATGACAGATAATGGAATCATTAATGTGACCTCTAGGAGATGAGGATTCGTTAAGCAACTAGACATGCCATGGTACTAAATATCTGGCATAGAAGACAAGTATTCAAGAGGTGGAAATTTATACCGACATAGTGGCATGAATACAAGGCAACTGGGATCACGATGATTATTTAATCAATATAGACATCAAATATATTGTAGCAATCTGCAGGAACTCTATTGGCATGAAAGGCTACTATCTGGACAAGTAAAACAAAAGATAGCAGCAAAGATATAGGAAGACTAGAGTCCAAAGCATGCATTTTGTGACAGAGTGCTTCAAC
Organism: Brasenia schreberi; assembly: GCA_036023115.1. Taxonomy (NCBI): domain Eukaryota; kingdom Viridiplantae; phylum Streptophyta; class Magnoliopsida; order Nymphaeales; family Cabombaceae; genus Brasenia; species Brasenia schreberi. The sequence goes on from JAYKKT010000088.1 coordinate 32,359,158, forward strand.
TTACAGATAAATCACATTCTTTGTCTTTGGGTTGCATGTAACACCTCTCCATCCACAAGGATCAGGATCCTCTTCTTTCCATTGAAGAAGAATACCATCAGAGCTGACAATGTCAGTCTTAAATGTAAGAAGAACTGTACCTGCATGCCCCAAAGTTCATAGAGAGAAACCATTAGAAGGTGAACTGGAAACATTAAACAATTACAGCTTCAAATCTGAAGCCCAAGAACAGAGGAAGAGGATAGATGCAAACCATCAGGACTCATGGCACAGATTTGCTGTTTCAGGAGACAAGCTATTATAAAAGGAAGGATTAGCTCCGAACACTTCATTGCAGAAAAAATTACTTGAAACACTCATCAGGCTCATAGAGGTACCATATCTGTAGAAGAATAGTTAAAGTGATGAAGAAAAGTTAAATAAGTTCTACTTGATCATCATGCAATAAAAAGCAGATAAAAAAAGTTCTAGTTGAATATCAAGCAGTTAGGTCTAGAATAGTGAAGCAAATTCATATCACCACTGCATGCTATGGAGAAAATAGTTTTTCCTTATTATTTGAACAGCTCAACATCGAATGTGATTACGAAGTTATGGATTAATATTTGTGATCTCTGTGGAATTAGACCAAGATTTCTTGCAAAGGAAAAAAAACATATATGAAATATCCTTCTCTGATCTAATAGAAGAGTTCCATCAATTGTACGCACAACCTTAACATTGTCATGCAGACCCTCCACCACGCAACACATGGTGATTTTATATTCCAACAACATAGAATCCACTGAATAAATTTACCAAGTTGGTGAACTGTCAAAATTTATGGCTTGTAGACTAGCAGATTCACTAGAGGAACACTAAACACAATGAAATGAGAATAAAAACAATGTAAAACACGATAAAGTGCTAGCACATGGAACTACACATTCAGAGTAGCTCTTTGTATGTAACTGATGAAATGATATCAAGCATAAACTGACTGGGTCCAAACAATAGCAACAATGAGTAACAACTACCATCTACTCATTGTCAGGAAAATGAAGCAGTCCAAACAAAACTTCCTGATAGTAAAATCTGCATTTCAGGTCATGAATAAAATGTTAAGTTCAGGATAATATACTCCTTTCCAGAAAGATATGGACTATCCAAGTAGCTCCAATCAGGCATAAAAGCAATCAAATTGGTCACTCATCAGACTGGGATACAACTACCTTGATCGACTGAAAATGAACAGACTTTGAATTGCCCCATGAAAATCAAGAATGAGCAGTTCCTTGCTGAACTAAAAAGCATAAAACTGCATTTGGAAGTAAATGGAGGATGGCAGAAAACTAATATACAATTTCTATTAGACCCAGCGATGATTTGTTTGGAGCTTGCTCTCTCAGGCCCCAGAAGAACTTGTGAAACTCAGGAGGAGGTAATCAAGAAAATAGTTGGGAGTTCAGCTTTTATTTCCAATAGCAGAAGGGGGAGACATAGGACAAAATATATCTATAATAGGATTCTCATCCTTCTGTTTTAGAGTGTATTCTGAAATGACATTTCGAATATAATAAATATATAAAAGATGTTTGCATTAATAAAAACTTTTGAAAGGAATTCTAGATGATAAAATGACTTCCTCTGGTTTCAGAGTTGCATATTTTCTTCACTGGATGAATTATTGAAACTTCCGCTGCATGAGAACAGTAATTGAGGTAAGGCAATGGCCTGGTTAGAGTTACTGCAGAGCTCTCTGATAAGGCATCTAGACGCTGCAAGTTCTCCTAATAAAAGGACTAATTAGGATAGTATCTTATTTCTCGAGTATAAACTAACAGCATGGACCCAACGCCCTTTTCTGTTACGATAATTAACAAGTCAACGACTAGCTCAAAAACTGAAACCACCACACCGATCCCTAAAAAAGGCGATAATGAATACTGCCACCTAAAGAGTCCCATTCATAAAAAAGGAAATTCCGAACCCCACATGCATGCAAAGCAAAGAGAACCTGAAATGCATGCCACTTGGGAAGTGAATTCAAAGAAATAATGACTTGGTAATAACAATCCTATCACTAATCAGAAAATCACCAACGGAGGGGCTTCAATCGTTGCACCTCAACAAACGCAAAGGTCTACTATCAAGCTCACTGAGGAAAAATAAACTGCAGAGATCTAAAATGTCAAAAGAAAACAACCTTTTGCAAATCCAGAAGAAATTCCAATACTACAAATTGGCTAATCAAAACAAACCGAAGTAGACCAGAGTTGCGAATGGTAGAAATTCTGGCAAAGAAAGGAGGAAACACCCCCAAAACCCAACGAGAAGACCGACATTCCCCAGTTATCAACAATGCGATCCCATTTGGGGAAAATTAAAGTAATTGAGCGAACAAAACCAAACCAAAAAAGTGGAATCAAATCAAAAAAGCGGCGCAAGCAACAAACCGCAACCTCCCATCAACAAACAACACAATACCCAAGAATGCAACAAGATCCCAACACTAAGAGATTACATCCATCGGACGAAAAATCTCACAATACAATCCTAGACGACCAAATCGTGTGCGGCGAACACTCCAACCTGACAATCCGAACGAAGAAACGAGAAGGAGACGATAATCACAACGCGGCAAATGAGGAACAAAGTGGCAAAGAGTGGCATCCGGAGGTGGATACCCTAGATAAGATCTCAATGGCATTCCAGTAATTATTCATTTCAGCATCTGCAGAAAAGCCCTAGATTTCCCGCGTTGCAGGCACAGAGTAAAAGAGCAAGCGATCGGAGAGGGTTTGAGAGCGCGTCTGAGAGAGAGAGAGAGAGAGAGAGAGAGAGAGAGAGAGCAGTCATAATTAGAGAGAGGGGGGGTGGAATTTAAAGGAGGTGGTCCAGCCAATGGGAAGGGGAGCTCGCTCGGACTGGTGTACGATCACACACCAGCTGCCGACGCTGAGGATCGCGCTTGTGAAGCGTCGTCCTTCTCACACACACTCACACACCCACAGTGACTGCATTTTGGCTTCTCTCTGTTCACCCTTCATCCTGCGCGGAATTAATTAAATAGAATAAATAATTAAGGAAATACTGAAGCTACAGCACATCGGTCAGTGGAAGTGGGGAGCGAGAGGAGCAGACGTTCCCCAAGTCACCGAACCAGCACCGTAAGGATCCAGCACCAGATCACCTTGCCACGTGTCTCTGTCAAATCTCGTGCTTTGATGACCAAAAATGCCCTTCTCTTTTTAAAGAAAGTCGAGATCCTTTTCTGTCGAGTCTGGTTGTATGAACGAGTGGAATTCGGGTCGGGTTAAAGCATGACTCAGTCAGACTTAATCGGATCATAATAGTTCTAATGGATTAGGATTCGGAACCCAAAACCAAACCCTTTCAAACTGAAATTGACCATCTTTATGAACCAGTGGAATTCGAGTTGGGTTAAAGCATGCCTAAGTCAGACTTAATCAGATCTTAATAGTTGATAATGGATTAGGATTCGAAACCCAAAACCAAAACCAAGCCCTTTCAAACTGTAAGTGGTCATCATTAAATAATGGTGTTAAATTGAAACCACAGGAACCAAATTGAAAAATCATCAAACCATAATACTTTGTAAAGTTTTCTATCGAGCCTTCAACACCACTTAGTGGTTTTCTTGATCCGTTTAATTTTTCCATCTTCTGCTAGAGCTTCATGTAACTAATCTTCACATATCCAGACCACTTTGAGCGTGCCTTTTTGTTTTACCACTAACTATTTCCCTATAACTGATATCAAACTCGACGCCTTTCCTTGCAAAGGATGAAAAAACTAAATATTTGCCGTAATTTTATGTTTTACAGCTTGTTATGGAATCTTAATTGATGCAATGATCAAGTTTGGATCCAAGTTATATCAACTGAATCCAAATCATTGGCATTCCTATGTGAACAAAAGGTGTGATTTGTTGGATTTAATCGGGCAACCATATTGTGAACTTGAATATCACTTCTTCCTAGCTCAATTCAGTATTTGTCGGATTTTACATATTTGGTTCGATAGAGGTCGATACATCTTTTCTTCGACACGCTGGTTCTTTTCTTTGTTTTTAAATTTATTTTGGTATCTGCTTTTCACAGCAAAAAAATGATGCATTACTTAGAGAGCACTTTTGTTATATAACACATGAAATCAACGATTTGCATGCGTCGTAGGGATGCTTTGTCATCAGATTTCGCTATCGTCGCTAAATGTTCTATTTGGTTCTGGTCTTGGCACCGTCAGATAAAAGTTGATCCTCAAGCACCCTAACAGAAGCAATGCTTTAACCTTTTTTAAAAGTTTTGATCACACATTTTTTACTGACCTTTTTCTTAAAGTGTTAGGTTCTTCTGGATTTACACCACCTCTCTCTCTCTCTCTTTCTCTCCATATACATACATACATATATACACACACACACATATATATATATATATATATATATATATATATATATATATATATATATATATATATATATATATATATATATATATGTACGAATGATACATAGAAGCAGAAACCCCTTTTGCATCATACATATCTCATAATAAAATGGTGTGTCGATAAATAAACTACTCTAATACTACTACTCATAATCTTGGCCCTTCTTTTATTGAAAAAAGCTTACGCCAATCAATCTTATCATGTCATCAACTTCTTATTACATGTAGTGGTACACTGCCAACAACCTTACGGTGTGTGAGAGCATATTATATATATAAGAGAGAGACAGTGGTAGTGGTAAATGTTCAAACTTCATTCATGCTCAAATCTACTTATCATCTCAACCGTTCTATCTTTTCGATGAATGATTAATATGACAAAGCAAAAAATATTTAATGCATATGATGTATTAAATGAGAAGTAAAAAGTATAAGAATACTTTTAATTTAAATCGCAACTATAAATCATGCTAATAAAATGATAGAAATGTTTGAGTATGAATGGGGTTTAAGCATTAGGCATTTACTATTATATTTAGAGAGAGGTAGTAATAAATTTATAATGTCTTTAGGTGCATAAACATCCCTATGGTCGATGTTTGAAATGAACAGTTAAAGTGGTAAAATAAAAGTATTTAATGTAATATATAAAAGTATAATGATACTTATAATTCAAACCTCTACCATCGATCATGTTAATTAAACGATAGAGATGTTTATGTAAGATTACTATAGAAAACGTTATGTATTTACTACTCTCTCTCTCTCTCTCTCTCTCTCTCTCTCTCTCTCTCTCTATATATATATATATATATATATATATATATATATATATATATATATATAGAGAGAGAGAGAGAGAGAGAGATGCATCGCAACAGAAAATATTTCTTGTAGTCTAGAGCACACCTAACCAATCCCAGTTCAATGTTGGTTTTGGCTCCCGTTTGACAATGGTTCCATTCCTGTTCTGGCTGTCCAATTTAGTTTGGGTTTATATGAAAAAAAAAAGAACATTATCAATGATGAAAACCAAATCATCAGTTTCGAACAATTCGTTTTGGTTCTGGTTCTGGTTTTAGTTTGTTTTCTGGAGATGGTGGAAAGCGCAACTGAACTGAGGAGGTCTTTGGTTTGGTTCCAGTTTCCAGTCCAGGTTCCGGTTGGAACTGCCGGACCTCATCGAAACTAGCGACATCTACCCTGAATAATCATATCCTTACATAAAACTCATAGATGCTGGTTTCGCTTGATTTATCTAAACTGATTGATGAATTTATAATGGCTACTTAAGTAGAAATCACACAAAGAACAAAGAAAGGTGACTTAGAATAGCAATGACTTCATCAATCACAATATTTTGTTGCATTATAGACTTCAAGTTTTTGAAACAACAAATTAGAAAACCGTTTATACGTTGAGATTGCCTTATCCAGGACATGTTTCTTGAATTAACCATTGCATCCCTATGCTTAGATTTTTACAACAATTAAACAAATAAAATAAGTTTCTATATATTGCTCTACTTTTTCCCTCAAAGTTGTGTTTTCTTTTGATTTATCTTTTACTTTTTTTAAGTGTAGCTAATATTGTGCATTTTTGTTGTTATTTTTTCTGTAACCAAATAAAATTGAAGCGAAAGTGTTTTTTTTTTTTGCGGATCCACTTATCACCGCATTGGGACCTGTCTCGAGCGAGCCAAACCAGATGGTGATCAGAGATCAGCGTCTTGCTAGACTCTAAGTTACTACTGACGTTCTTACTCGCTGCCAGTTTGCCTCTGGAAACGGCTTAGTTGGTATATTTTGAGTTTTGTAGAGGATAGTTGTTGGACACAGTAGAGGTCCGGATAATTTTTTGAATGTAACAGGTCGGGGTCTGCCTGACCCCATCTCGCTAATCACCCCCTCTAAAAAATAAATAAATAAATAAACGAAAACCTTCTCTCACACTAAGCTAACCTAGACATTACCAATTCTAGGTAAACCGGTACCTGGAACCATAACCAAACTGGTCCAAAAGCGGCAGTAAGAAAAGGACCGGGATGTAGATCTCACTAAAATGAGTGTGTTAATCATTGATGCTGGAAAAGTGGATCTCCACCTATTCATTGGATGAACTGTGTTGCACTGAAGCAAAAAGATAAATACGGAAATGAGACACCAAAAACAACAAATCTCAAAAAATCAAGAAACATATAAACCACTCGTGTGTAATAAAAGGAAAATAAATGGTAAAAAAGGGGTAACATCTATCTCCATCCAACTATTTACGTGGTAATGTATTTAATATGTATTTTTAAGTAAAACTTATTCAAATTAGAAATAAAACCATATCATATCTACGTATTTGCGTCGTTTTGAAACAGGAAACAACTATCGATCCAACATAAAATATGGAGATATGACTAAAATGATGATGGAGAAGCATGAAAGCAGAGGAGCAGAATCCTCCTTTTTGAGTTAGCATGAATGGTTGATGTAGGATTTTTCTTCAGAGGCACTCCAACTGCAGACACATTGCCATGAGAAAGAGCGGAGTAATCTCAGGTTTCAAGAAATACAAACCTATGCACAGGTGCTTCAATGCGTGTATTTTCCTGCATATGCATGCATTGGAAAGGAAAAATTATTATTAAAAGCCAATTGCCATAAGTTACGTCAAAGATAGTTCCAAACTGAACAGTCTCAACTTCAGAAACCCAAGTTTTGCTCCTTCAGCAGACAAGTTAACAGGGACCAAATTGAGAAAATGTTCTCAAAATGCGAGAACATGTAAGAAGATTCGTGTAGCTGTCCTGTTCTGGGAGCTCACACTTCGGTTCTACCTAAGCCTGAAACGGAACCAAATCAGCCCCTTCCAGGCCAGGTTCTGTGGGTTTCAGGTATGATCCTGGTTTGTTTCCATCTTATTTGAAAAATAAAGTGGGAGCTTTTCTTTTGGTTACAAGAGGAGGCTGAAGCTAACACACCCACACATGTACCTTCTGGGAGTCGAACTCCCCACCAGCAGCAACGGCACTGGAGTGTGCTTCCGTTGAGCTAATGCTCCGTGTGCAAGTGAGAGTTTAAATTTGAACCGACTGTTCTATATATATTTATATATATATATATAAAGAGAGAGAGAGAGAGAGAGAGAGGTGTTTTACGATTTACCGGTCTTTGTTTTGTAAGGCACCAACTTCCAATAATTGCATTAGCACCAACTTTAGATCCATTGTCAAATAAAACATTTACTCTAGCAGGACCCGCATAGCCTTTTGATGTTTGAAAAATGAGTCTCTGCATGTTTGCCTGGAAGATCTGTACAACACTCCTACCGTATGTCCAACTTGTCCCGTAAATTAAACAATAAAAAAAACAATTTTGCTACCCCAAAAAATCGGCAACCATAATCTCTACAAATACATTTTCCTATTTGTTCTGTCATCAAGTAGAACACTGCAAGCATACGGCCTGACTTAATACTGGATTATACAAGAGCACAATCAGCAGAAGATCTACCTTACAGGCGAGATGAGGTCATCACTTTTTTATAAAAAATTTGGAAATAAGCAAAAGTATAACCCATGGTTAAAGTCACGGGCTTCAAAATAGCCGGTGGCTTGCCTCATAAGAAGTGTTGAGCTATTCACCTCAGCCTAAAAAGTTCTCTCGGGCATAATCTCGAACACATTGACTACCAAGGATACCGAGAATCCAACAATCTTTCAGCCAGGCACACGGTTACCATGAAGCAAAATGGACATGAGAAGTGAATCACTAGGCAGAGGAACCTAAAAGAAATTCAAAAAATGCCTTCAATGTGAAGCTGGAGACATTGTGGAGGTAATTGCATATGCTTATAATAAGAAGACTACAACAACAAACTAACCCTAGGTATTTAAAACTTGTAATGTATGTCAATTTTAATTTATATATCCTCCAACTCTGAAATAACCAAATGATCAAACTTATATTATAGTTTCAATTTTCTATTATCTATTAACTTTTCCTTAGACACGTTCACTCATTCAATGTCATATACAAATAACATACACCAAGGTAGAATATGTTTTGTTAACTCACCAAGAACCAATATAAAAAAAAACTTAAAAATGATCCCTAATGTAACCCAATATTAACTTTAAAGAAGTATGTGATTTCTTCACAAGTCCTCACATGTTTTTGCACATATATATATTATAAGATTTATATGTCAATGAAATACCTCTCTTTTTCAAAATTCTCCAATGAATATTTTTTGACATCCTATCGTAAGTTTTTTCTCAACCAATAAATACCATATGAAATCACCTTGTATTCTTTAATGATCTATTTTTTTCCTACAAACAAAATAACGATGCTCATCTCGCTTTTTAAAAATTATATTGGCTACAAAAAGATCAAGCATGAAAACAACCCCTTGCAGTCTCTCTCTCTCTCACGCCCTTCCAGGGCAGCAATTTAATACCCTAAAACTTGTGCAGTGTTAGATGTCATCATGATCTTACATAAATGACACACACGTCCGAATAAAGATAAGAAATAAGTGGGAAGCAATAGATTAAATTAAGTACACGTTCTGTTTCGATCGGTGATAAATCATGTTCATTAAACCATTCAACCATTACAATGATATATGAGCATGAAAACTGTAACCTTAAATACACTATGGGGAGGGCATCTGCAATTGGCTGTATCGAGGTGTGCAGGTTACAACGGATCAGCAGAAATTTAATTTACAATGGAGTAACCTCAATGACCTTACTTGCTGGAGCCTTATCGCGCTTCTGCACATAAACTGAAGGGAACCAGCCAGCTTCTCCCTTGCACTCACCTTCAGACCATCCAGCAGGTGAAACCTGTGAATAATAGTCAAAAGATTACAAGCCAATAAATGAATTACAAATTTGATATGTGATGATGCTTTAAGAAAAATATCTAAATGTAAAGTTTACAAGCCTTGTTCATTTCTATGCCTATATGACGGTAAGACACTAATGAGTAATGATGGTCAAACTTCTCCGCAGCCAAGGCATTCCAGTGATAACAATCAGACCCGTTAGTGCAAATGCCTCCAAGAGATTTAAGAATTGCTAATGCAGCAAGTGCATCGTAAACAATTTAACTCATACAGGCAGCCATTGGTATAGGAAGATAGGTTCAGAAAACTTGGGGTCCACGATAGATAGGGCCACTTCTCATAAACCAATTACTCACCCAGATATTCTAGGCCCAGGGTACATACAACGTATTCCCCTTCAAAACAACAGTCTTATTCTAAGGCAAGGTGTTTAAGTTTAACTACCAGCAGGAAGTTGATGTGATAGGAACCGGGATCTACTGTCAAAATATTGCAGAAATCATAAAGACAAACCTTGTCCTTAAACTGCACGTTACAAATGAACAGCTAGTAACTGCTAACATGTTTGTATTTGTTTTCAATAAGCCATATCATTATGACATTATAGCTGTTTCTTTATGGTCTCCAAATAGCCAAATCAAACCCAGAGTTAGTTAATGTATTTTTGGGTAATGTGAGTATTTCATATCAGAGTAATGCACGAACAGGTACTCAACCAACTTTTCTTCCAAGGACAAAATAACCTAATTGAAACTCATACCTGACGAACCACAACATAGTCTCCCACAGAAAGACTAAGTTCATCCTCAGCTTGAGCATCAAATGATTGTATAGCCTAACCAAAGTGACAAAGAATCATTAAGCACAACAAATAGAATAAAAGCACTGGAGAAAGATAAGAACAAGAATTATGCACTCGCTCCCTGCCTAGTTACTCCACTAGTTGCCTTTACATTTAACTGGATTAAGCAGAACTTTAAGTGCTCAGGCCAAACTCATGTACATGACTAAGGGAGGTATGCATATTTCAAGTTTACACGGTATCCCTATCCAGTGGATACTCCTAGAGCACCTTTAACAGTTCCAATAATTAGCATTTTCATGACTACTATCAACTTGAGAAAAGAAAAAGAATGTTGAAATTCATAACTCAACTCACAGAAGGTTTCTACGGAATTAGAGCGAACCTAAGACAGAATGAGGAGTGAAATTTGGTGTCAGGTGAAATTATGTCAAGCCATACCAAATAAGACCGAGTCATGCTGAAAACAAGCAATTCGCATACTGCTGTGGACCTACACAAGAAAATCGCAAAAATATAAACTTGTAAATCTGAAACTTTTTATACTGTGAACTGTTGAACAAGGGTTACCAATAGCTAAGCAATTGATAGGATATGACTGACCAATGACTGCAGACACGAATATATCAACATGGTCTTGTAAATTTAAACTCAAGGGAGTTCCAAAAGATCCTCACATTTAGCTAATACGAAACCACAGTTTTTTTATTAGTAGTGATGTCAATGTTACAATAAGAAAAAGGCATACACAATAACTGTGCTCTCAAGAAGAGAATGCATGTAACAAGTGGAAAACGAAATCATTAAAGGAGTCAAAATTAGGCAAACTTTGAGCAAGCAGCTTCTTTCTGACAGACGTAACAACTTCATACCTCTGCTATATAATAGACGGTCTTCTGAGTAGTTGAATCATGATTGACAGTACCATTGGCTTTCGCACCATCGGCTGAAGGAGATTTGTCATCATCAGCTGGAGGAGACCTCTCAACATCGTTATTGACAGGAGAATGTCCAGCACTATCAGCTGAAGGAGGTGAAACATAAACATCTGTTGGAGCATTTGCAGATTTCACTTCTACGGATTCGGGAGGACTGTTGGTCTCTGGTGGAGAGGCAGAAATAGATGCACTGACTTGAGTCCTTTCTGATTCAGCTGCAGCATCACCACGTTGTTTTTCTGCTAGCATCTAATCCCAGAAAAAGTTCTCTTAATATTTTCAAAAGAAAACAATCTCATGCTTGAATCTTTCTAGAGTTGTAATTGCTACAGACTGCTTGGTCGCAGAACCCCTTTATTTTCTTTATTTATCTAAATATTTTCCTATAAAAATCTAATTTGGAATACCTGACATCGTAAATTGCTGAGAATATCTGCAACCGTTTGATGATAAGCCTGCTCAGACTCAACCTGAAAAGTCAAACATGCAAAAGGGAAGTCTATCTTATAAAAATAAAACCAGAAGTCCTGAAAGGAACATTTCAGAGCAACAAAGCAAGATTTAGAAGGCCATAAAAAGATAAAAGTCTTTCACATCATTGTAAACTATCTAAAGAAATTTTAAAATAGCCATAGAACAACTTTGAAACAGCCAAAACCATGAGTCATCTTGATAGATATTCAGGCAAAGCTGGTGATTTTTACCGAACAATCAACTTAAAAGCTATGCAGTAAGAATGGAAAAATATGAAACATTCAATAGCAAAAAATGCACTAAGCTCATGATGTTTGAAGTTAAATGGATCATTATTATCATGGCACGGTTTTCCTTACTCAACTGAAAGAGCCACCGTAATGAAATAAAATGCACAAGTAGGAAATTTGGTCCATTTGGAATGCTATTGGAATTCCTCAGATGTACACGCTATTTAAACCACATTGCTAATGCAAATTTGAAAATAAATATTTTATAATATTTATTTTGTTCACGCCAACTATGGGCGGTAAATCTGTTTTTATTTTATTCTGTTGATAGATATTCACCAGGTAGTTGTCCATTTAAATTTTTTTGTAACCGGGAAAGTCTGGCATCTTCTTTGATGCCTATGTTGGGTTGATATCTACTAGAAATGAGAACAAAATGGTGTTGGCATCTCAACATAAAGAAAATGAATCACCAAAATCTTCAATATCCCTATTCGTTTTTCTTCCTTGCAGCAATACATAACAGAGGACCATCTCTGACAGATGTCTGGTTTTCATGGGATCTGAACTAGATTCAACATTGAAATGAGAACACCGATTCATCCCTCTTTGAAGTGCCATGGTAACTCCTGTGTCCCTTCTTTCTCCTCTTTCTTTCTTGACTTTTTATGTTCCTTTGCACAATCTTTTCTTTCTTCCATTTCCATTTTTGTTCCTTTCACCTTTTCTTCTTATTGTCCTTCTTTTCTTCTTTCTTCTCCTCCCCTTCTTTTATTCCTTTCACTTACAATATCATTGGGTCTTGAACACTTTAAAGAGAGTGAGAGGTAGGCCTCTAAAATCTTGGAGGGAGACAATAAAACATGAACTTTCTCTTTTGGAGTTAAACACTAATATGTACAATATCAAACTCCATGACAAGAATCCATGTATCTGAACCCAACTTAAAGTGGGAAAAGGCTTTATTTATCATTGTTCGCCTGCTTCCCCTTCCAATCTCTCTGTTTCTTCCTTCTATTTCAGCAACAAGAACGTGATGACATCAGCAAGACAAGTGTGAGCACCAATCCCATAAGTAAATGATAAGGGAGGTATTGTTTCTGTGCTTTACATATTTTTAGTATTTTACCTTATATATGTTTTCCAGCAGAACGTTCATCCTTGCATAAATAGATCCATCTACATCTTGCACTAGATGCAATATTAGGCTCTTGTTTCCACCGGTACTGGGTTAAATTAGACCCAGTCTGATCTGAGTCCAAATCCATGGCTGTGTATCGGATAACCTCATAACCCCCCAAAGGATCATATTTGAATTTGATTTTGTTTGGAACCCTTTCCCGCGACCTTAAATCTGAATTAGCCTGATAATATAACCTAGTCACATACAAACGTAATCAAATTAGCTATTTAAGTACAGATTCATTATTTTGTTCCCCAATCAACTCCGAATCTCATTATAGAAGATCCAATTACTTTGGTCACAAGCTAGTTTCCAAGCCGAATCATACTGTTCACATCTGTACGACCCTTTCTCAGCTTGGTGCAGTGTTAACTTCGAATGTTTTTGTGCATTAAATGTATAATGCATCAGCATTCATCATCTTGAATTGACCAATCACGTTGATGGTACACCTGCACCTCCTCGTTCATTATTAAACATCAACTCACAAAGAGAAAAAAATTGTTTTCCCCGGATCTGATTAGGGAAAACACAAATCAAAAGCATTTGAAAAATTTCATGTAGATACCCTTGTGTTCAAATCATACCACGGTGCTGATCAAATTTAGCAACAATATAACTATTCCAACACTTCAAAGCAAAAGGAACAAGTAATAGTTAGCAGAACAGCGTAGAACCTAATAGTCGAGCATCTTCAAAATTGAACGAGAAGAATATGCAAAGAGAACAAAGAAAGCCAAATAGAAAAACTGAGGATAAAACATCTCAATATGGCAAGCAATGGCTGAAACTGGCAGACGAAGCCCACAAGAGACTATGATCAGAAGCTCAACTCTTAGATTATCAGAACAATTGACGAGAAAATAATTTTGTATATGAGTTGATGTACCGTGACTATGGCCTCTCTAAGATGGCTCAAAAGGGCTATTTCTATATTATAAGTTGCTACCTGATGGCCACATTTTCCCCAAACAACTCAAAATAGGGATACGCATGGGTCTGGCCTAGGCACCATGATTTACCTACATATAGGTCTGCCACCTACACGACTTGCCCCTAGTTGGCAAATTTTCCTTCTTAATTCTGTCTGCAAAATATATAATCGGCATGTTAGTTATAAGTTTTATTTCTTTTCTGCTTTGTTGTTATCTATGAAATTCTGTATGTTTTACATTCTTCTTTACATTAACTCTGGTTTAATGTGCATATCATCTACGTGTCATGCATACTCCTTGCATCGGTAGTTCCTTTATCAAAATTTCCAGAATTGAATGCAATTCTGTTATTTCTTGATGAGAACAACTTCTCTACATTCTTTTGTTACATATAGTTCTAAATATGAAATACATTTATGAAGTTCGGTTGAATTGTTTAATCTGAATATGGATACTTTGATGGATATGTCAACAAGTAATGATTGGATATATTTATTATCGGAGCACTTTCTCCTCAATTCTGCTCGTGAAACCATCTGCTGTTTAATACACTTTTTACTCCCTTTCACCAACGAGTATGAAACCTATAATTCTGGCAATACTTAGATGTTAGATCCAAGAATACCATATATCCTAATAGTAGAAAGATGAGAAGAAAAAAAGAGTAAAATGAAAGAGGAATAAATAGCTAAATGACAATGAAACACAAAGAAAGTGAGGTGTTTATAGCTCTGATATCATAAGAACTTGTGGTACCGACAAGGAAGAAGTGAAAGAGATCAAGAAATGCGCACAACTAGCTCCAAACTGTTTTGTTTGCTTCATAGCTGCCAAAAGTAATCTTTTATTTCTACAAGAACCTCAACCGAAGAAGATTTTGCACCATCTAGTAGTTTCAATGACATAGCTAATGTCTGTTACTAAGACTCTTCATTCACCTAAAACACGATCGTGGATTAACAAAAACAGGAAGATAGATGCCCCATGTTCAGTAGGCCACTTTTCCATTGCAGGAATTTCATTATCTGATCAAAAAGAGCATTGATGAAAATGGAGTTGTGCAGTTTGGTTTCTAACAGTATATGGAAAAAGATTGAACTCAAGCTTTCAGCTTAGATTATCAGAAAGACAACTCTTATGAGACAAGAAGCGTCTTTTATTTGTTTAGGTTTGATTTTCAAGCATGTCAGGCTTTTGCACATGCTGCCTGGGGGGATAAACAAGAGGTTTCACTTTTCTTCTCATAGCTTAACAATTAAAAAAACATATTGAAAATCTAAAATGACAAGAAAATATGCGTACAATCATTTCAGACATAGTCAAAACGGCAGATTTGATATGCACTTTGCGTCAGTACAAAGGAATGTTAAAGATTATTACCATAGTCATTAACCGTTCAAAAGTGACTCGATGTTGTTGAGCTTCGACTGACATCATAGCAGCAACAGCTTCTTTCCCCAATGCTGACAGCATTGATTTAAGTTCTTCTAATCTAGATTCTGCGTTCTGTAGCTTCAGCTTGTTGTCTGTATTTGTCTCAGAATCTCTCAACTTCATCTGACGTCTCAGGACTTCAGTTGCCTAGTTAGCCCCAAAACAATTGACATTTATAAAAACCATTAACTCCTGCATATGACAGATGGAATAGAACAAGACACACCTGAGCATCAACATCCTGCCAGATGCGATCATATCGCTGAGTTAGGTGTCGAGCATCCTGCAGAGGGGCACTCATGACCATTGCACGTAAAGGATCAGAAACCTACATAAACAAACAAGTGAGTAGGGCACATAATGAGTTTTTACAATGAAACTTCAATGCAATCTCTTAAAGCAATTTTTTAGCAAACAAGTTATTAGACTTGTTCTTTTATAAAATCCAGCTAACGTGAGAAAGAAAAGTCCAGATTAACCATATCTTTTCAGTAGTTAACCTCTTCATAGCAATTTTCAGTTTAACATGTATAGGACATAACACTTCTTTTAAGTTTCAACAAAAAGCACCAAGAGGGTGCACCTTGGACATCAAGATGAAATAATACAGGACTCCATAACAAACTCACTTAATTCCACCACAGAACCCAAAGAAGAACCTGCGAAAAACATAAGATTCTTTCAACTTTCCAACAGCTTGGTAAGGATCTCTCTGTCCTCTCAAATACTATTTAATCCTTTCTCTCAAAACCAACCAAAGAATCGTAAAAGGTACCATTATACACTTCCTCTTACGTTAACGACAGATATAACTCCATGCCCACTTTTCCTCTCATGCATCCCTGCCCACCACCCACACAATCCCAAGCACCTTAAGGGCAGCCTCCCACAGATGCCTTGAGTCTCTTGACCATACAGAACAATAGCAAATTAACCACTGTCTCTAATTCTTGCTTGCACAGGGAACAACCATTCACCAGGGTCACACCTCTTTTGAAGATTACTGAAGAGAGAATCCAAACCCAAGCTGCTTCTCATGTAAAGAGAAAACCTAAGGCAGGATTCCGGATTTCCAAATGAACTTCCAAGGCAACTCTTTTAGCTGTCTACCAACCTCACAATCATTACATTCTTGATTGAAACCATATACCCTAAAACACCTATCAACCACTCCTTCCTATCCAACATCTCTCCCTACCCCATTTAACTTGAAAGCATATAAGAACTTAAAGAAGATGGAGAAGGACACCACCTCCCAGTCGTGTGGATTTCTAATAAAAGAAATATTCAAAGTCACCCCACCATCCCTCTCATCTCCCTCCGATCTGCCACCATAGCTTCTTGATCCCTAGCCACACAAGAAGAAATGAGGAAATCTCACTTTCAACAGTCGGTTGCTGGACCAAGTGTGATGCCAAAAAGACACCCTTTTCCCATCCCCCACGATAAATGACATCCCTGAAACTTATCCCATCCCTTCCTTATGGCCAACCATATGGATGATCCATAAGGCTCTCTTCTCGCCAAAGTGATCCACCCTCCCTTCCCCCCACCAAATCCGGCCTTTAGTACTCTCCTCCAAAGCCACCCATCCTCTTGAATGCATCTCCACAACCACTTCTTCAACAAAGCTAAATCATAAAGAGCCAAGAAATTCATCCTTAAACCTTCCACAGAAAGAGAGATCTTCAACACTTTCCACGCTAACGAGTGACACTTGAATCACCCTTAGTCGTGTCCCCACAAAAAAGGTTGTTGGAACGTTGTCTAGAAAGAAAAGCCTGCATAAACGGTAATTGTTCAAACAACAAAGAGAAAAGTCTATTTACAACACCAGGAATTTAGATAAAAGTATTTTTGCTTATCTACTTTATGATGAAAATTATTTCCCTTAGTCATTTACAACATAGCGCAAACTAACATTAGAATGTTGAACATGTTCACTAGGTTTTTTTTGTACACAACGAAAAGAACCAAAATCTATCCTAGAAGATCATGTGTATCTTAGACGTACTATGCATTGCACACATTAAGATTTTTAACCGAGTACCTTATGCAATATGAGTGAAAAGAGGTGAGGATTTGCACACACTTTCTCATGACACATCTTCTGGGCTCAAAACTCCTTTTGCATTGGCTTGAGAGATTTATTGTTCAAGGAATAGTATGAACGAATAAACCTAATTCTATAGATGGTGGAAAGAAACTAAAACTGAAATTTAGCTCAATGCTCTGAGAAGAGTATGAACTTCAAGGCAATTTAATTGCCACATGTTAACAAGATAAAGAGCTACTAAGAGTAATGACTCAACAACAACTTCCTTAATACGAACTCCAGCTAATGGTTGAAACTATTGTTCGTGCCAATGTCATGGCTATTTCATGCAAGAGCTCAATTTATTATTCTGAACATGTACATAATATATTTTAGAAGATGAAATTCATTGTTGACATTCAGAATTGTGCAAATTATCGAGGTATCAAGTTAATGAGCCATACTATGAAATTGTGGGAAAGAATTATCAAACGTAGGTTAAGAGAAGTATCAAGTACAACAGAGAACCAATTTGGATTCATGTCAGGCAGATCTACTGTTGAAGCGATTCACCTTTTGAGACGTCTTATGGAACATTTTAGAGCAAAAAAGAAAGACCTTCACATGATATTTATTGATCTAGAAAAAGCTTACGATAGGATACCGAGGGAGGTTCTTTGGAGAATTTTAGAAAAAAGAGGTATCCCATTGACATACATTAACCTTATAAGAGACATGTATGATGGTGCAAAAACATGTGTGTGGACTGATGAAGGAATGACAAACTTCTTTGAAGTTAATATTGGGTTACATCAAGGATCAACTTTAAGTCCATACTTATTTATAATGGTGATGGATGAGTTAACAAAACATATTCAAGATGAAGTACCTTGGTGTACATTATTTGCAGATGACATTGTGTTAGTGGAGGAGTCTAAGGAAAAAGTTAATAGAAAATTGGAACTATGGAGAGAAGCATTAGAAAGCAAAGGCCTCCGACTTAGTAGAACAAAGACAGAATATATGGAATGTAAGTTTGATCATTTGGTTACTTCAGAGGACATAGAAATTAAAATTGGCACACATTGCATCCCCCAGAAGGAAAGTTTTAAATACCTAGGGTCAATTTTTCAGAGTGATGGAAGAATTGATGGAGATGTTACGCATAGAATTAATGTTGGTTGGTTAAAATGGAGAGGAGCATCAGGTATTCTTTGTGATAAGAAGATACCATTAAAATTAAAAGGTAAATATTATAGAGCAACAATTAGACCTGTTGTTGGGCAGTTAACCATCAACATGTACAAAAGATGTATGTGATAGAAATGAAGATGTTGAGATGGGTCATACAAGAAAAGACTGTATACATAATGAGGTTATTAGAAACAAATTAGGAGTGGCACCAATAGAGGATAAAATGAGACAATATCATTTAAGATGGTTTGGACATATAGAAAGAAGATCAGAAGAAGAACCTGTAAGAAGGTATGAGAAAATAAATTTGGAAAGTATTAAAAGAGGTAGAGGACGACCACAAAAGTGTTGGAAAGAAACAATAAAGAATGATCTAGCTTATTGTGAGTTAACTGCTAACATGGCACATGATAGAGCTCTGTGCAAACAAAGAATCCAAGTAGCCGACCCCGTCTAGTATGGGAAAAGGCTTAGTTGTTGTTTGTTTGTTTGAAATTCATTGTTGACACTTGTTTGAGTCTCCTGTCCAAGATTAGATACCCTGCAAGAAATAGTTGTGGCCAAGATCCAACTTGTGTCGCCCTTCTTCTTTGGTTGTTCACATTCAGGTTTTAATAGAGGCACAACTTTCAAGTGATAAGGAAAAAGATAATGACCTGAACTCCAAGTGTCCTCAGCAGATTCTCCCTCTCTTTTTCAATTGTACTGTGTGAGTTACCAAAGTGAAGGACAGCCCCTGCTAGGGTATTACTGCCAGCATTCTGGATCTCATTTGAATATTTGCAACAATCTTCTGCAAGTTTCATTGCTAAAGAAAAATAATAGGTAAATGTGGATTAGCAGGTACCACGATCAATATAACTATGGGAAACATAGAAGATCTCTTCATGCTCACCTATTTCCATTTGCTTTAAACTCAATGCAATGAGACCCTCCACACCTCGTACAATATCTTTTTGCAAATGCTGTCCAACAAAAACAGTCAAAAGAACAAACAGTTGCCACTGTCATGATCTTTCACAATGTGCTGCCAATAGTTTAATGAAGGGAAAAAGTAGGAAAGAAGGACAGTTTACGAAGAATTGCCTTTGTTGCTCTTGTCGATGTATACAGCCTTTCAAGCTGATCATGGCGCTGAAGCTCGATTTCATCAGCAAAAGGAGCACCATTTCCAATCTGGCTTGCGAATTGCTTTAGAACTGCCTGTGCTGATGAACAGCTTTAGATAACGTGTACAAGTTATAGCGGAAAAGGAAAAAAATAGAATGGTTATTTTTCCAAGACCATATGATGCAGATAACTCACCTGTAGTAAATAGCCATCCAAAAAGAAAACTATCTGATTAAGAATATTATACTAGAATTTTATCAAAATTCTGCAATTCCCAAGACCCAAAACAGCAACATGAAGTGATTGTCCACATGAAACGTTCTTGTAATGTATTAATTTCTATTATTTCCCTATCTTCATTAGTGCACTCTTAGTGACAGGCATTCTTCTTTTGGCATCTTGGATCCAATGGAAAGATCCCTTTTATCCTTTATGCTGCAAATACACCTGTTCTATCAGCTAACATGTTTCAAGCATTCTTCCCACTCCCATCCGTTCAATACCAGCCATATATTCGTAAAGTTCACAAGTTTATGGTATTCCAGATCATGAATATTGAAATTTAGTGATGTAGTTGAAATTAAATATCGTGCATTTTTATGACATTTTTCTCACTAACTATTGTACAATGCTTTCGTTTTGTCCAAATAATAGTTTAAGCTGGTAGCACAACATAGTAATCCAATGTCTTATTTTCCTTCATTAATAGTTTCTATCTTGGCTAACAGGTCACACATTACCTTGTGAGTTTGAAAACCAGGGCTCCACATTATCTAATCTTTTATGACCAGCAAAGACTAACACAGCTTCATACATGAATACTAGTCCTGAGAGTTTCTACAATACCCTAATAAGTATCTTAACTACTTTCTTCCTTGTTCCCTGCCATAAGCTTTAAATGAACCTATAAAAGCCATATCCAAGTTTCTTCCTCCAACCCTCCAAGCATGCATTGAATCTGTAACAGTCCATTCACAATCAGATAAAACTTATTCAAACATAGTTGCCTCTAAAAGAAATGCAGACTATTGATCAGCATCCAGAGGTTCCCTTCGTAACCAATCTTCCTTCCAGCATAAACAAAACCACAAGCATGACTACTCAAAGCTTCAAATCTCTGTCCACCAAAATGTGCAACCAGATCAATCATCCTCGATGGTGCAAATCAGCAGTTCACCAACAGCGGTAGGCCGAAAAGGACACACGATCAAACCTGTGCATCTAAAGGGGGCGGCCGACAAGCTATCACTATCCCATACAGTTTAGCAGCAATTCAACCAAATGCAAGGAAGTATTTTATGAAACTAATGAAGTTCTACCGCATCATATTTATATTAATGATACTAAAACTATTTATATTAATGATACTAAAACTGTAATCAAGATGTATAATTTCTTCATATTAATGATAGAAATTCCAAGCCAGGTGTTTGGTTACAACCACTACAAAACAAACGACCATCAGAAAATCAAAGATATTTCCCAATTCATTAAAACACGAAGCCTTCGATTATTCTCCGTCATCCCCTAAACTAAACACATGGTCCTTAAGCAAAGAACGGAACGGAAGAATTTACGAGAAAATCAAGGCTCATTCACAGATGGTGTTCAACAAAGACGCTGAATACAAGACACACGGTAGACCCAATTAACCAAAAGAGAAATAGTTTGATCTTTCATCGAACTAGCAAGATTCTCAACCCCGACGGGCAAATGCGAGAAAAGAAGGAAGACATTGAACATAAGAATGAAAAACCTGTTGTTGCTTGGCGACTTGCTCTCTTAGTTTGCTGGCCTGCTTCCGTATCGCGTCCATTTTCCGATCGTTCACTTCCTCCTCATCTATACATCAACATACATTCGAAAGAGTACAAAGACAAACAAAGCTCCTTTCTCCAGAAAAGAGGAACCCTTTTTGACGGAGAGAGAGAGAGAGAAACGACAACTGCGACGAAACGGAGTCGGCGTAGTAACAAAGACTTCTGGAGTTCGGAGTCCAGAAATCGGTACTTTAGATTAGCGGATTAAAAATAGTCCGACGAGAGAGAGAGATGGGGGGGGGAGAAACGAAAAGGAAGAGAGAGAGAGAGAGAGAGAGAGGACGCAGGGGAGAATTTCAGCGTATACTATAACTGTCCAAATCGAATATTATTATCGACTGCTTACTAGTGGCGGTTTCTGCTTTAATTCTCTCGCGCGCGCGCGAGAGAGGGACATATTCAAGTAATACGTCATATCACCTTTCAAGCGTGCTTTGTAGAGTGAGCCGTCCAGATTTAGATGGACGGCTAGTACTCTTTTCTTGAGCTAATAAAAATGTTGAAGTGCTCGCACTTGATCTCCAAATCGCTGTATATCATCAACGAACGGTTCACATCTCGGAAAGCACGGTAGAACGTAATTCCCCATATCATTGAAGTGCTACTCCAGAGACACCTGCAATGATGACACAAGTCATTAGAAAGACAATTTTGTGTCATTCCGCTATTGGCTGACGAGGATCACAATATCCTCTATGGAAATGCTTATAAAAGCCCACCACACTAAAATCAAGCATTTTCTACACTAAGTAAGATTAATTAAAGTTATATAACAAAACACACCAAGATCATTAGCTCAACGCGAGGATGCTCACTAGCGCAATTGTTGCTGGTTGGGAGTTCGACTCTCAAAGTGTGCATGTGTGGGTGGGTGTTAAGCTTCGGCCTTCCCTCCAGTAACCAACCAAAAAAGTTATGATTGACCTCAAATCTTAACTTAAATACAGTTTTAAGTCTCGTTTTCGGCGTCAACATGTGTTAAGTCACTATTGTTTACGAGCATAGATGCGATAATCATGTAAACTTAAAATCCCATTAATCTTAACCAGATAATTATTGATAATCATGTAAACTTAAAATCCCATTAATCTTAACCAGATAATTATCATTGAAATTGAACTTATTTGTTCGAACAACAAATGACTTTCTTGATTCAATCTCTATAGTAGTTTATAATTAGCCTTGTCCACAACATGACTAATTGGCTTAACATTTTTTTCCCAAACATATATCGACCCTACATATGCTCATGACACCGACTTTACCTTGGCTCAACTCTTGAGACGAAATGTGATGGGCAACAAGTAGTATAAATAATCTGATATATGTTTATCATATCCATCAACAACATACTTTAATCTTAAATTTAATTAATGTTCTTCCGGTGGAGGTCAGTTAGAGAGTGCAATAGAGGACTTCTTACAATGTCACGTAATTTAATACTGTTTTTATCATGCTTACTTAACCTAAAAATTTGCAAGGTCCAATACATTACTCTTAAAAGATCACACCTTTTATACATACACAATAAAACTTTATGTCATGACTACCTAATGCAACCTCTTCTTTTATTTAGGTTTTCTCGAGTTTTATAAAAAAAAATATATCTCGTTAAAGACCTTTTTTTTAAATAATATGAAGCCGGCCAATGCAAGTCCTAAGATTGGTCCTCATGATGACAGCTCCTAATTTACTGTTTAAGCACTTTGGGGTTGCTTTTTTCTTTCCTTTTTTATAAAGTCAAAGAAAGTTCAATTTCATCTGCCACGCCAACAGAAGAGAGCATGCATTTGATTTTTATTAGAAATCTCCACCAATCCAAGCCACTTTTCATCTTGTTAGAAGCTTGCTCTTTTATAATACCAACTACCGGGTCGGCAATTTCAGACCCGGCCCAAAGTCCGGGTCAAAATGGGGTTTAGGCACCCCGGGTCAGGTCTGGGTTTTAAAAGATGAGGAGTCGAATCAGGGCCAATATGCTTTTGACCCAAACCTTAAATTATTGACCTAAACCCAACCCATCGACCCCATTTACCACCCCTAGTACCAGAGTAAGTATTTATTATTATTAGTACGTACATTTTTATCTTGTATTGGAAATGCATGATTTAAGTTCCTCAAATCAATAATATCCCTCAAGATTAGGCAATAATTGGACAACAATAATGGATTCAATTAGGATCCAATCCAAATCTATTTAGTCCGATGTACCGTATTTGAAAGACTCTCCTTGGGTTGAGGAGTGCCCTAATTTTTCTCTTGAGGTGTTTTAGCCAAGGATTTACATTGAGGTGAGGTGTTGTACAAGGAAAAAGGTTTAGCCCACGGTTAATCGAGAAGAGGATTTCTTGGCTAAGCGAGGGCTTGAATCACCTATGATCTTGTTACTCCTCCTAACGATCTTTGCACATTGCTAGGAGTCGTCGATACGGGTTCGTTGAGTTATAATTCTTGTACATAATATTTTGTACCTCTATTTTTTTTTTTGGGTATGTGAATATATGGTCCTTCTATAAGTATTATGTGGCCAACAATTTCATGTTTACAATCGTTTTCGTGTTCTATCATGTGTGTATGTGTGCAAACATGCCAATCCAAAACCAACCTGATTTCTCATGTTAGTTTGCTCCGACAACAGGATGCACCTTTTGTGTCGTGTATGTGTTAGTTCTCGTGTCTATCTTGCCATGAGCATTTTCCATGATATAGGTGGTGATGGTGCATGGGGCATTAGATTGTGGGTCACCAAACAGCAATCGGATGATGACTTTTTCGTGCCGGAAGTGAACAAGATCGAGTGTTCGTGTTCGGTGATGGTGTCGGCCCTCTCACGGGCAAACACACATAAACCGAAAAAAAGATAATCAGTATAATCAAAAGTCAGGTACGAGAGACTCTTCTTCAACTTTATCAAATTGAGTAGCATGACCACCAAGTCCTTCTAGAGAATAGTAAAGTTCAAACCACCATCCACAATAAACCCTAATTTGGATCTGGATTGAATCTGACTCCAAACCCATAACACTAAACCGATACGATAACCCGAAAAGCCAATCCACTACATATCACAACTAGAACCTCCAATGATGCTGACCGTGTGCGTATACGCCTCGGCAGAACCTCTCTACGGGTCTCAATACTCGTCGGGTTACAGATCCATTTTAAGGTTACAGATCCATTTTAAGTTTGAAGCATGATATCTTAACTTTAAGAGAAAGGAAAAGGGAATTTTAAGAAAAAAGGAGATTGGAATCACATTTTCACTGAGAAACCAAAATGTTTCTCAAGCTTCAATAAAAACAAAAGTTGAGAGGTGCTTCTCTTGTGTAGAAAAGACCGTGGGTGGGGTCTGATGGGAATCTACAGCTTGGCTCAAGCTCATGGACCTACTTAGATAGGACCATTTACGGCCCAAATATAATTGGGACCAAGTTTCTTCTAAGTTGATTTGCAAAGGCTGATTTCCCCCAAACTTATTTATGATTTATGGAAACTGCCTTTTTGAGGATCCGAATAACTTAAAATTTCAGAATTGATATGCGCTCTCTTTTACTATTCATACATTAATTTTTTTATTGTGATTCTGATTTTAGTCTTGCTAAAATTTGAATTTTACTTTGATACTCTTGACCATCTCAAACTCTGTCTCTCTGTCATTATGTATAATTTTTTTATTATCTATGACTTGAAGCTCGATTCAATGCATGATATTGAATGATATCTTATAATGCTTTGAATTCAATAAAAAAAGAAAAAGAGAAAGAAGGAGAAAAAAGAAGAGGAAAAAGATAAAAGGGGTCCGATTTGAAGAAGGTATTTCATTGATTCAATGTATTGATTTCATTTTTAGTTGAAATAAAAAAAATAGCGTTAAGTTCCTAACTCGAGATGCGGTACATAGTGTCTCTCCAACGAGAAAGACGTGCCTCAAGAACATCTCTTTATTAGTAGGAGACACGGCCGAGCTTCACCTCTCCTACTTGGGAGATGGGTGAGCCACGCTTTTTCTTGTTTCATATGATTTCCGTATAAATATAGTCATATGTTTCTTGATTTTCTTCTTCTTATTTTGTTCTTTATTGTTATTTCTTCTTCTTTTCTTGTTATTTAGATTTTATTTTTCTTGTTGTTGATTCTTTTTTCTTTTTTCTTTTTTTCAAGATTCGTAAGAATATGCCTTGTGCAACTCGGAAAAAGACAACAATATAAAAAAAACCAATGAAATGTTGATTCTTAGAATAAAGAAATGTGGCACGAGAGAGAGAAACAATGTAAGAGAGGATAGAGAAAGTGATGGGTAATTTTAGTATTTTTGAAAGAAGTGTGTGCATAATAAAAAAAGGTGTTCAAATAATAATCTCCTAAAATTTCCATGTTCACACCAATTTAGCTCACTAACATGACTCCCTATTTGCAGGTAACGAGTTCGATCACCCCTGCACATAGGCTTCAACCTCACGTTGTAACAACAAGTAAGCTTTTTCCACGTTAGACGAGGATCTTTTTAATCGAAGCTTCCTTTGATTGTCTTTTCAACTTGTAACCTCCTAAAAAAAAACTTTGAAGCACGAACCTTGTGCCTAAGATTACATGGGCGAAGGCGCAAGTTGGTAGACCGCAAACCGTTGACTGCCTCTATAGCAGCGAGGGCCCCTTCCGACTAAGCTAACTTGCTTGAAGCAACCTGCAAAGGATCAAGTTGGAAGGTGGAATGGTGTGGGCGAAAGGGACCCGATCCATCATGAACCTTGCCATTGGAACCCATTTAATTAGGACCAAGGAATAAATAAATAGGCCAATATTTTGTCATACGCCTGTTTCTCAATCAAATTATTTAGAAACGAATTCAGAGAATCAAAAGAAAAAGAGTAACAAATAAATGACCCATTTTAAATAACAAAAAATCCAAATACAGATAACTCATGGTCAGATCGGCACGAACCGAATAATGTTCCCAAAGCTTGATTAGAATTGGTAGGTAAGGCCGCAATTCTTTTCTTTCTTAGGGAAAAATGCAGAGGCCGAAACCAGATGCATGCTGCGGGTATCGGACTCACGACCTTCGACTCATGAATCGACCCCCTAATCAGGTGGTGATTGCTCTAAGCCCGTGATCCTTAATGACATTGGTTTCGGCCTAATAACTATGCTCTAAGTCTTAACAACTATGGTATTTATTCTTAATGAAATTTATACTACGTTTTATTAAACCCAATGATATGCATTATAGTTCTAATAAAGTACTGCATCTGGAGCGTTAGCTCAATTGGCAGGGCACTCTATTGCCCTTGCTGCTGGTGGGGAGTTCGACTCCCATTCAAACCCCGAAGTCTCGTGTTGCACCCTCCAGCGACCCTAGAAGAGATCCGAATTCGACCAAAAATCCATCATATTCATGCCAACCCCAGTTTGCATCACATTGAACCCAGGATTTGATTTGAATCAGAGGATCGAGGCTGATTTGATTTGATTATGAGAATACAGGATAATGAATGCGCCACACAAGTTCACTGAGTGAAGTATATAAACAAATTGTTTATACCTCATCTACGACCCAAACTGTATCATTTCCGCATTTTATGGATCTTCTTACAACCTCAGGTTACAAGAGGGCCGAAGCCAAGCACATACACACACGCACACATGTGCACCCCGGGGAATCGAACTCCCCACCAGGGCAAGGGTGTCAGAGTGCCACACCATTGAGCTTAAGCACAGGGATACCCTAATGCAACCCTTTAGGGCCAAGGACCAGACATGTAAAGGTAAAAGCATCACCATATGAAGACCTTGATGAGATGGTAGGACTGTGCTATTGAGCAGCATTAGTGAACATCCAAGCACAGAGCAGGATTGGGCCATTCTCATGTTTGGTAGTTCAGGCATTTGAATCCAGGATGTGGAAATCGATGATGGGATTAGAACTGGAAACAGATCCAGATCCAATTGTCGATCCATGTGCATGTCCTAGAAAGGGAAGGGACACGCTAATGTGAAAGATGCAAATGAGACGATTCTAACATTAACAAAAATCAACCTGAACTGATGCACAGTGGTAACAGGCTTATTGTAAGGATCCAGTTCCAATATATAATATGCCAGATCGAAATTAGATAACTTCCAAATCCAATCCACTAATTTGAAAGCCCAGGCTGGAAAGCATCTAGTAGGCATTAGGTTTATTTGACATATAGTATGTTCTAGATGGGCACGTGTGTCTGTATTTGCATACAAATGTGTATATTTATATTATGACTTATTTTATAAAGTTTATTATAAGCATCTTACATAAATAAGATGTAAATACATGCACACATGTATACAAATATGCATACTTTGTATGCAATATGAATGTATATGTATGCATATGCAAATAGGCGCACCTACTCACGTATCTATTTATCTCTATATGCATATCAATGCATAGAGGTAGTGATAAATGCATAATGTCTTTCGGTTTATAATCTTATACAAACATCTCCATTATTCGATCTTTGAAATCAAAGGTAGAGATTTAAATTAAAAGTATGGTTGTACTTTACATTTAATGTCCAAAAAATGTTTTATCACTTCAATAGTTGATCTCAAATATTGAATGGTGAAAGTGTTTATACAAGATTATACATCGAAAGACATTATGCATTTAAAACTAACTCTCCGTACCTATACATACATACATACATTGTGAATCCACAATGGATTGCAGTGTTTTCCACTCATAGTTGCTTTCTTGATTATTGCAAGGTTGGTAATTAAGTAGGTCAAGGTCATGGGTGGCCAATGAGTACTTGAAAGCAACCTGATGTACGTGGTCATGGGTGGCCAATGCATATCAATACATAGAGGTAATAATGAGTGAGATTGATGCATGATCACGTTCATGGCCAAGACATCTTTTCCCTCATTAACCCTTTTTATCTTTTGGCACATGAGAAGCAACTCCAACATGTGACTGATCGTCTTTCATTAGTACAAATCTTTGGAGCCACTCGACTTGTTCGAGTTGTTAGGCACTTCTTCGAAAAAAGAAAAAGAAAAGAAGAGAGATGGTGAGACATTTGCTTTTCTTGAGCAAGGTCTTGGGCAATAGCGGAACCAGAAACTCTTTTGGGGTGAGGCAAATTGCCCCTTGAATGGCTTCAAACTATGTATTATAGCCCATGAATTTTATCATGAGTTATAAACTTTACGTTGATTTTCAAAATTTTGAGTGGGATGAATGTCTCACCTTGGTTTATAAACTTTAAGTTGATTTTCAAAATTTTAGGTGGGATGAATGCCTCACCTTGGTTCAATGTAAATCTGTTGATCTCCAGTTTGAGTCTTGTAAGTGGAGAAAACCAGCATGAGGAGAGCTTTATCCATGTAGCGGACTGATCACCCTCCAGGATTAAGTCAGTCCTTGTGGGTAGACATGACCTGTTTAGAATAAGCCTTTAAGTTGATTTTCAAAATTTTGGCCTCCGCACAATGTAGATCCATCACTAATCTCGAGTTCGAGTCTTGTAAGTGGAGAAAACCAGAATGGGGAGAGCTTTATTGTACCGACCTTAACCGGCTTGGCGGTTTCAATCAGAACCAAACTGGGCCCAGAATCTGCTAGACTCAGAATTGGTGAAACCAGACTCAAAACCCAGGACTGCCAGGTTCCTGTTCCACCTTTTATATAACTGGAATTAGCAGCTCCAAAATTTTCTTTAAATTTTTAATTTTTTAAATGTTTTTGCCGGATCATCCCGGACCCAGAACCGGCTATGTTCACGTGTGGGTTTCCAGATATTGGTGGTTTAAGTAGAAAAGCAAAAATCCTAAGAGCTACGTGGCCAGATATTCTCCATACGAAGATGCAATTCATGAATATCCACGCTTTCTTTTTCTTTTTTTTAATTATTTTACTTTCATTAATATGCTGGGTGGAGAAAGTGCCGAAAGGCAAAAAATAAAGCATCACCTTACTGCATTGGACTTCCAAGCCAGCTGTGTGTTGTGTCCGTGTATGTGAGTTTTAAGTAAAGTTAACCTCATTTCCACTTGTGGGGGATATCTTCAAAGCGTATATGTTACGGTACGTTTCATTTCATTAAGTGTGGTTTTTTTTACTAATTACAAAGCTAAGACATTTAACACTCTCAACCGTATGGCTCTCGATTCCCAAGCCGTTGTGGCGAGTTCGATTCTCAAGGGGTGCATGCATGTGTGTGTTAGGCTTCGGCCTCTCTTTTTAAACGAAAAGAAAGAAGGTAAGAGATTTGCCCAATTTAGCAAGTTACATAATATTATAAGAGGATGTACGTGAATGTGAGGAGACTATCATAAATTTGAATGTAATTGTTTGACTCTATGTATTAAATTTAGACTTCACACCTTTATAAGGATTTCACTTATTTTTACTAGTTGGAAGCTTGCATCTCCATTAAGTTGCACCTTTTTTAATTAAGTAGAAGTTTGACATTACCCAGTTAAGCAAGTTGCACATCATAGTGAAGAATGTCACCCCTTTTTCTTGCATTATTTTGATCTAACCATGCGATCCAAATGCTCAATTTGACTAAAATCAAGAGGTGCTAATTTTCGTAGTCGAACCCTCCTCTGTGCTTGTGATTTGAACACACATCACGAGGCAGGGTCGCGAGTCGAAGAATTTTCCTTTTCTTCGAGTGTAAATAACTTTTTATAATTGATGCCAGTTCGAGAAATCCGTAGCCCATGAAGGCGTACCTCATTGGCAAAAGGTCAGGAGTTCAATACCCATGTGTGTATCTGGCAGGGGTCTGCCAAAACAACATCTTGCTTATCAAAAAGAACTAGCAATATGTAATGTGTTAGTATCTTGACTTGCTAACAATAGTATTATGTGATTCATACCCAAAGGAGAGAAACCTCATAACTTGTTTCACAAGGCTGCTTATGGTAAACACCTTACTGTAGTTAATAACAAGCTTGACTTGTTTTGCAAAGGCTTTTTGCAAGCTTTATAATAAGGGAATGACTTGTTTCGCAATGCTTATTATAAGTGCGTCTATAAAACCATCCACATGACTATATTTGTAGCAGCGTCGAGCTCGATAATGGCCCTCCCGAACACACTTAAGAGCTTAACCCACTACTTAACTACACAGTTGATATTCAAAGAGTGAAGAAGATAACAATGACTTTGGCATGCTATTGTGAACCATGCATACATGATCAGG
This sequence comes from Brasenia schreberi, assembly GCA_036023115.1. Classification (NCBI taxonomy): domain Eukaryota; kingdom Viridiplantae; phylum Streptophyta; class Magnoliopsida; order Nymphaeales; family Cabombaceae; genus Brasenia; species Brasenia schreberi. Next base: position 32,389,800 of record JAYKKT010000088.1, read on the forward strand.
CAGTCAATTCCTAGGCCATGGCTCTTGCAAGTTTACTTTTAGGAACTACATATAAGAGTTTCATATGACATCATGGCACCATCATCAAGTGAGATCATATCTAAATGTTCTTTGGAGGAGGAGTCTGAGTTACTATCAGACTTTACTTAGTAAGTGAAACTTTGTCTGGCTCATGTGGCCAGTTAAATATGCCCAACTGGGCTTTGAATTTGTGCAAGCCATGAGTTCGATACTCGGGGCGTGCATCCGGCTTTAGCCCTCCCATTATACCAAGAAAGTTAAGCTCTAAGGTAAGGTCGTCACAAAATATAAACCTTCAAATAATATTGACTTGAATGAAGGAAAGTCATTCTTTGTTAGATTCAATAACAATTTGGTTTGATTCTAGTGAAGGCAACTTCAACCATTTTAGATGCTCTCGATGCGCACTTGGAAACAATCAATGAGTCTCATAGCCTTGATATAAGGGAGCCAAAAGGGCTAAGATTCCTTTGATCTTAAACTTCTTTACTTCAATTACCCAAAACAAATTTGCATTTATGTTCAGGTTTTTGAGAACACAATGAATTGTACAATTGTTTTCGCCAACGCGAGGCGCCCTCGGGTTGCTTAAACATTTCAAGACTTTTATGAAATACATCTTTTGTGTAGCACTAGATTTTACCTATAGTTCTTCTTAAGGAAAAGAGCAATTGAAAGGTTAGAAGCTGCCCACAACATAGAAGTTTACACTTAGTTTCATCTCTAAGTTACTTTTTCTTGAATCCTATATACAATAATACATGCTTTCCCCTTTAAGGATCTGCCTTCGAGATAAACCGTCGAGTAAACACTAATTTCTACTCATGTAAGGTTGTTTGTTAATTAGTCTCCATCTAATCATAATTAATGCAACTAATTTGATGCATTGTAGGATTTAGCTCTCATGGTTTGATCTTCGCCTTGTGTTATTTTCTTGGTTACAGGTATGCATGCCTGGTGTATCGAACACATGACATGCAACTTGTGAGCCGAAATCCATAGCCAAGCGAATTATCACGCTGTCTGTCTTCACCTTGTGTTATTGTCTCTTTCAATTGTTGTAATTAATGTCATTAATGTCACACATGTAGGTATCTATGGATTCTAAACAACTAACGTGTTCAATAATTTCTTGATGTATGAATACTTTATGAGAATTAGTTTACATGTGACTGCTAAACACACGCTCAACATTGCTAAAATCCACTGTACTGCTCTACATGCAATCATCCTGAACTTTTTGTGCATTTCTTTATTCAAAAGCTATGTTTATAATGAATTCGTGTGACACCAGGTTTTTAACAAATGACCACTAGGTTCCGCGCATGTGTGCACCTGTGTGTGTTTTGATTGAGCACAAAGCTTATCCCCCACCAAAAATGAGGTCTTTGGATTGTTGGTATTGTTTAGTACTATCTTGTGTCATATTAGCATTTAACTCGAAATGATAACATGCTTCACAGTTTTCTTCGGCACCTAAGGCTACTTCTACAGGTGTTCAGCATGCATCTTGTCAGGCCGTCTGTATTTTAATTTCTGAACATCCAATATGATTAAATTTTGTGATTGAAAGAAATCAATCTTCATCAATCTATGTAAACCATATTAATTGAATTTTGTAAACTACAATATATGTAAACCATCTCTCTCTCTCTCTCTCTCTCTCTCTCTCTCTCTCTCTCTCTCTCGTCTGTGCATAGCATCTAATACTTGTGTTTCTTTCTTTGCCAGATGATTTCACACATATAGTGTGTTTTAAGCAATTTAGAGGGCATGCTAGTTGTCTCATCAACTATGCATGACTTCAACCATGTGGATTAAGTCCTCATGATATTACTACATCGTTTATTTGTGATTTATTTATATGACTATTAGATTAACATAGATATAAGATAATACAACAACAACAACTAAGCCTTTTCCCATACTAGACGGGGTTGGCTACATGGATTCTTTGTTTCCACATAGCTCTATCATGTGCCATGTTAGCAGTTAACTCACAATAAGGTAGATCATTCTTTATGATTTCTTTTCAATACTTTTATGGTCGTTCTCTATCTCTTTTAATACTTTCAAAATCCAGTTTTCATACCTTCTTACAGGCTCTTCTTTTAATCTTCTTTCTATATGTTCAAACCCTCTTAAATGATATTTTCTCATTTTATCCTCTATTGGTGTCACTCCCAATCTGTTTCTAATAACCTCATTATGTATACATTCTTTTCTTGTACGACCACTTATCTATATCAAAATCTTCATTTCTGTCACAGACATCTTTGTACATGTTGATGATTAACTGCCCAACACTGAGAACCATAAAACATGACAGGTCTAATTGCTGCTCAATAATAAACTTTCTTTTTTTGGGTGAAAGTCCAAAGGACTCCAACTAATCTGGCTAGAGTAAGGTCAGCCTACAATGGGTTTAAAGCTCTCCCAGTGCTGGTTTTCTCCATTCACAAGGCTAGAACTCAAAACTTTACTTAAGGGAAACAAAGTGCCGAATCACATGAACCAACCAAAAACTTAGTTTCTAAACCAGATTTTATCATAAAAATTAGATTTCAAATTAAAGTCAATGTCCAATATTCCAATGTATTCGGAGCGATAATAGTCAATATTGTCCCATGCCATTCACCGTTCAATGCAGGGTAAGGATGAAATGGGTCCATACGATCTGATGGGTCCAGGTAACGTGGACCTGGATCCAATTCATATTGGTTCCACCATGAGAACCATTAAACTGAGTTCCTGCAAGAAAAAATATGGACGGCACCCAAAAAATACTGCCTTGTCCCTAAGCTTTTACACGAAATTTTGTGGGCTTTGGTGAAGACACTAGCTGGATATGGGTTTGGTAGAAATATCCATAAATTGTACCTGACAAAATACATTAATGGAATCTTTCGTGTCTGATTCGTGTAATGAATGAATCTAATCTTTTGTTACAGACCCTTTAAATGACACCATACACCATACATCATAACCTGATGCAATGACAGATCTATATTGAGTCGAGGTAGGGCATTCGCTCCGGCCGAAATTTCAAAAATCAACTTAAAGTCTATAGGGATAGTGAGATTCATGGGTTCGCCCTACCTGAAACCATTGAAGGAGCTATTCGCCCCACCCTAAAAGAATTTCTAGATCCACCACTGACCCGACGGCTAAGTCTCACCACCTGGGTGAAGTTTTCCCAGGTAACAAATAAACAAAAAGCCCAAGGAGATGATGCATACGGTTTGATTAGTCAAACATGTACGATATTACCTGACTGTATCAAATGGACAAATTGTGAGAGAGAGCTTCAAACTTTAGGAGTTAAACTTTGATGATACCGAAAATCAACATTCGATGTCAAAAACAGATCCAGAAAGCACTCCCCTTAGTGAGTCAATCATGTTTCAATCTATCAGTAAGGCCTGTTTGAGAAAACCCTGTATTGATTTCCTTTACTGATAAGACACATTCAGTATTAGACGGAGTATCTGTTTCTTGAGACGGAAATAGCCAATATGTGTGTGTGTGTGTGTGTGTGAGAGAGAGAGAGAGAGACTCTAGCGCAGATGTCAAAAGGAACAGTTTTCAGGAGATACACGGATGCTCTTGTACTGCCTTTAATGATTGAAAAGCAAAATTACAATCACGTAGCTTCAAGGCATATACAGCTGCGGACCGCATTCTCTCTCTCTAGGTCTGTTTGTCTGAGTGATTTAAGCATTACAACTGTTATTGAGGGCTAGCTTTCTCTTTGTTCAACGTAATGAAAATGCAAATTCTCTGCATCATCAAGTATCAATCTTCAGCCTTATTTATTGAATGGTTCATCTCCTTTTCAGCCCAAGTGGGGCACGTTTCCTTTATGTGTGTCTTTAAGTCATCCATTTTAGTGTTCCCACTTGAATTGTGGGAGTATCTTTCTCTTGGTGTCTCATAATCAGATGCTGCCTGCCCCATACTTTATTTCTCTTCACGAGGTTTGTCTAACCTCCTTTGCAGATTGTGAAATCCATGATCCTTTGCTATTTCAGGCTGTGTCTTTGCCAGACAAGTGGATTGGCAATCCATTCTGAGGAAGTGCAAATGGGCCATATTGAATTCCATTATGAGGCCCCAAAAGGATCCACCTGAGATCCAAAGTCCAATCAGATCAGACACAGGAAAGAGGCTAGTGACAGAAGATTGTTTTTTCTAAGGATTTATTTTCCCTTTCTTATATTTCTTTTTTTCCTCCAATAAAAAATATGATAACTGAGTCAAGCTAAAAGTGTTACCTGTATTTTGTTGTTATGTGATGAAGGAAGACTAACATCTCCAGCTTTGCTAATTCATTCCCTGGACAAGAGTGGATCCCATTTCCAAATGGCAGAAAAGTATGTGCCTTGGGAGTAACCTGTTACAAGAACCCTTTTTTAACGACAAACATCCAAAATAAATAAAAATGGGGTCTTTTCTAATTCTGAAATTGTAAGAATAACCTTACCTCAAACCTAGAAGGATCAAATTTCTCAGGATCAGGAAAGATATCAGGATTATGGTGGATATTCCTAAACAAGGGCAGAACTTTCCATCCTTTGGGTATCAGGTACCCTGTAACATGCAGCATAACAGAAGCAAGTTAATTAGCACTACGAAAATGACCAACTGCTCTGTTTCAAAACATTATCAACTATCATTTTTTTATATAATAACATGAAGAAGTCAACAGTCTCACATGAGAGAGAGAGAATTGATAGTTTAATAATTTGAAAACAGAGAAGATAATGTTCGGAAGAAGTATCATGCTGTTTTTGTGGTGGCTATCGAATCAAGTACTATCATGAGAAAAAATGGGAGTCACATGCTACCAACCTTCAAACTCAACGTCTTCCATGGCTTCTCTAAATGTGAATGAGAGAACGGAGGCGACTCTCATTGTCTCCAGTATCACGCGGGATGTTATAGGCATGTTCCTTGTATCTGACCAAGTTAGAGAATGGTCACCATCACGCTTCTCTCTGGCCTGCCTTATCTCCTCTTGTTCCTCCTGAAATTGCCAAGAAAAGATTAGCCGAATTCAAATCAAACTAAAACTCTTATTAGGGTCTCTCTGTTCTCAGAATCTCAATCATAGAGTGGTCCACTATGAACTGACTAATCATAAGTTTACTAAGTGGGATTTGTAAAGACTACATCAGTCTATCTTTGGTTCTGCTTCATTCTATCTCATCGTATCGCAGTTGCTTGTTGTTCTTGAGAATCACCATCAATATCTTTCGGGAAGATATATTGATGGTGATTATCAAAGTAATCTTGAAGAAAATAACGGTAGAATTTTAAGATTAAATCCGCTCTGCATTTGATTTTAGCTTGATATTTATGGATCATCATGAATATGTTGAGTGAAAACTATTGGTGGTGATTCTCTAAAGAATATAAAAGAATGAACTCGAACGCAAAGTATTGAAATCTACCGTGACTGCTTGGAGAACTGATGGATTATCTGCAAGGTACTTTAGGATCCAAGTGAGCACACTCGCGGTGGTGTCGCGTGCAGCAAATATCATTCCTATGATATTATCTGAAATCTGAGTATCAGTAAGTGCTGCTTCCTCACTCATGAACGAACTTAGCAGATCATGGCGTTGTCCTGAACTTCGCCTTCTGTCAGAAAGGATTTTTACCAAGATCACATTCAATTGTTTCCTCGCCTTCATTGCTTTGTTAAAGAGAGTCCCCGGCAAATTGATTGCCATAGAATTGTATCCCTTCTCCAATACGTAGTACAATCTTTTCAGTTCTTCTCTGTCAAAGCAGTCATCCTTTCCGAAAATTGACAACAATGCAACGTTGAAAGCGTACTGTCAAATGAACGAGAAAACTACATCAACGACCATTGTCACAAACTAAACTTAAAGGTTGATCAAATGAATAACTAGTGAGTTCATTACAAATTTTGGGCTCTGAAATAAAGTCCTTACTGTTTTCAACTCATGGAAAGCAGTTACGGATTGGCCATCACAAGATTGCAGAACGTTCGCAGCAATAGAATTGATTTCAGAAACTGATTTCTTCAGGGACTCTGGTACCAACGCTCTGATCACCAACTTTCTCAACTTTGAATGGTACTCCCCTTGATGGAAGAACAGAGCTTCCCTGCCAAGCATCCTCATTTTGCTCGCCGGAAAGGTTGGTTTGAACAAGTGAGCCTGAGTTAACACAAACCGAACAGCTTCAGGTCTTGTGAGCATCACACAAGGGCAGCCCAATATATGAGTCTTGAATAATGACCCATACCTGTGAAAAATCAATAAGATAAAGTGAATAGTCAGCACCGAGAAAGAGAGAGAGAGAGAGAGAGAGAGAGAGAGAGAGAGAACCAACTTCTTCTGTTTCTGGAAGAAGAAGACATTGGGGTTTTGGGAGTATAGCTGGAGGGTCTCTCCAATGTATGGCCAACCAACAGTGCCAGGAGGCAAAGGTAGGCTGCTGAAATCCTTGTTGCCTCTGCAGTAGGAAGAGATGAAGCAACTAGCCCAACTGTAAAGGGACGGGAAGACTAAATAGATGAAGAAACAGAGTATAAGCACCATCATGAGGAAGAATTCCATGCTGAGAATTGCACAAGAAGGGACTCAAGAAAGGCTGTCTCCCTCGTTTTGGTTAGATTGTGTACTGGATGTGTTGAGGGAGCAGAAATGAAGAGGAATTTATAGGGAGAACAACGTATATGGGTTGAGATCCAGCGCATGATCCCACACAGAATCCAATTCCACATCTGGGAGGAAGGTTACAGAGAGAGAGAGAGATGCCATCTAAGAGGGACCAATTAGTATGCATCTAAGAGAGAGAGAGAGAGAGAGAGAGAGAGCATTATGCATCTATGGTAGACATGGGCGGTTTCTAACGGGCCCGCTGGTTCCAGTTAAAACCGAATTAGGCCTGGAACTGGTTGAATCTCAAATCAGAGATTATTAGGTTCGGTTCTGGTTTGGCTTCTTACAAAACTAAATTTGAAACCGCTGGTTTTAATATTTCTTTAAAAATTTTGTTTATTTTTTAAATTATTTAAATAATTTTACCGATTCTAAAACCATAACCGGATCCTGATCAGTTTGATTACGATTCTAAGTTTCGGTTAACCCGAATGAGCTGTGTACAGAAGGTGCAACAGTCACCATCTAGAGTAAGGGAGTCAACTAGTTGGATTGACTTGAATTCAAACCCGGGCCCGAAAATCCATTAGAGTCAAGGTTCCAAACGGAAACCTGACCCATTAGTATGCACCTAGGGTGGGGCTGTTGAGTTTGACCAAACACAACCTGCAAACCCATTCGGGTCAAGGATTGACTGAATCCTGAACCGAACTCAATTTGACTTGCAAACCCATTTGAATCAAGGTTCGACCAAAACCGAACCCCAACCTCTAACAATCAATTAAGAGAAACAATATGTCTGTCAGTATCCGGTGAAGACCCATGAGACATAACTAATATATGGAGCTACTTTAGACTTATGAAAGTTTAAAGCAAACCTAAATGGAGCTTGATTTTCAATTAAGATCTATAATACTTCAATTGCAAAAAAAAGATAGCGTATTAATTTTCTCATTTTACACATTTTTATAGCAAAAACGAAAACCAAACCAAGCCTTCTTGCACTCGAAGTGGGGGCGAGTCGATCTATAGGTTCCTTGTTGTTGTTGAGCTAAATCTTGTTTACACATAGGATTTAGATAATTTTTTTGAAAACTTTTGGAATTTCATATAAGAGACTGGATCCAATTCCTGAAGAACCTTGACCCGAAGCCTCGAGGCTTTTGTCGAACTAGAGAAGGTAACGGGCCCAGCTAGTCGTAGTTCGATCTGAACTCGTGATGGGCTCTTTCATGTTCAATTGATAATCCAAACAAACTAAACATGAGCGTGACCCGTTAAGTTATGCATGCTGAACATGGAAAGTAGGTATTGGTTCAGTTAAGCTCCTTTTAGTCTGTTTTAGTTAAACATGCTGAACCTACTACCCATGTTAACATAATTCCATACATTCCATTTTACTAAGCATTCATTCTTTTTTTAAAATCTTAAATTACTCCTGCTCTATATTCTCTCTCCTCCCCTCTTTACTGAAGCTTCTTCTCCTCGTGATGATTTCTCTGTAAATCTCGGTTTCTTCAATTCTTTTTCTTCAAACACTTTTTAAATGGTTTTTTTATTTCTTTATCAATTTTTCTTTCGTCTCTTTCTCTATTATATCAACCTCTATTTCGATATAAACATGAATCTTAAGAAAAGTTAATAGAAAATAGAGTCTCACAGAATCGATCACAACGAACATTTCAAGTAAGGAACGAAATCGGTGACCGATGATCCGACGCGCTTAAGGCACATTTTATTTAAAGAACAAATACACCTATGACATACGATAGGTGTATCTTTATTTAGAAGATAACGTGATTGAACTATTACATCATTTACAATGAACGTGAAATGTGCCTAAGGTATGTTATGTTTAAAGGATAGACACACCTTGGGTGTGTCCCCATTTGAAGTGTGATGTATAGTGAACACGTTTTTTTTGGAAAATGATACACGGAGAGAGAATAAAAGAAGAGAAACACAAATGAGAGTAATTTGGAAAAAAAGATGAAAATGGTATATATTTAATAAAAAAGAGTATATGAATAATAATACTTTCAAAACAAGCTTGTATATATATATATTATTTATTGTTTGTGAATATATAGAGGGGGAGGGTGGGAAAAGGTGTATGTTGGAGCTATCGCTAGCGCCAAGAAATCGCGTCTACCTTTTTCTCTTTCCCTTTCAGTTGCTGCCGCCAGCCAGCTTTGCCTTTTCCCTAACGCGGAGGCCGCCTTGGCCTACACTGAGCCTTATCGACGTCCCTTTCCGTAGCGACCGATGGATAACCTCTCTCTCTTTTCCAGCCATTTTATCCGTGAGTTCATGCACCGGTACAAAACCTTTCATCTATCAATTAATTGAACAGTAAACCAAGCAACTGAACCTAGACGATGCCAAATATATTCCTTATTTTCCATGTTTAATTGTACATATCCTTATCTTCGTCATCGTCATTAAAATAGGATGTTTTAAGTGCTTGTTCCCGATACGCATCCCAGTCATCTGATAACATCGACTAGCCCTCATTTCGTGTCATACAATTGTTTATATATATACATATATATACAGTATATGGAAGTGTTTAGATGAAACATGGGTTAAAAAAGATAAAATGAGAGACACGTTTAAAGATGATTAAGGTGATAAAATGAAACTCTTATTCGAAAGTATAAGAAATTAGATGGTCAAAATTTTGAAGCAAGCATCAAAAGTAAGAAAAAAAATTATCTTACTTATTCATAGTTAACAAGAACAAGAATTTGACAACTATGGCGATGAGAATCAATGTACAAGCTTACCCATGCTCAAACTTGGTTTCTTCTCTTTTTTTTTTCTGTTTTGGTTTGTTGAGTCAATGAACCTGGAGTAGTTACGTCACCAAGATTCATGGTTGTCTGCGCACACGACTTGCAAGTCCAACTGAAATCCACCTTTTCGTTTGAATATGACACCAACATATGCCTAGAAAATACTTTGTTCATTAAAATTGAGGACTTGATATATATCTCCTAATGAACGTAGGACAGGTAAAAGGTATACATCAAGGTCAGTCTTATATGAGCGGCACGGTCGTAAGCCTCATCGAAGGATAATGAATGGCATATATATATATAAAAAGATAGATAGAGAGAAGAGGAGGAAAAATATTCGAACCTTACCTATGTTCAAATCTATTTTATCATCCTAAACGATAAAGATCCTAAACAATAAAAATGTTCAAGTAGATTTGAACATCAATGGAGTTTGAGTATTTATCATTATATATATAAAAAAATAGTTCATAAAACTGAAACTCGAACTACAATTCTAGTCCTCATTATAATCAAACACGAGCCTCAGTTTAAAACAAAAAACAACAGGATCATACAACCTTTTTTTTTTACCCAATTATGAAGCTTATCAGCAGCTGCCCACCCCTGAAACCGGAGTTTCAGTTCCCAGTCCCAGCTTCGTGATCAAGCACCACCTAACGGACCAGTTCGATTATGGTTTACACCGGCGGGCCAATTATCGGCCGGTGACAGTTAAGAGAGTGGGCCGATCCCGATACCCCCGTTGAGCAAACATAAGAAGCGGTGGCCGGCCATTCTGAGGGCAGCACTACAAAACACAGAAGGGAAAAACAGAGAAGCCAGCCCGGCTCCTTTGGACTATTGCACTGATTCCACTGAAACGATGTTCGCCTTTATGCATTTAAAGCGATTTGTTTGCATGAAGTGCAGAGACCCTTCCTTGCCTTGCCCTCTCAACACGCTGAGGAGTCGCCATGCCCATGTGCTTTTTATTTGGTTTTCCCCTCTTGCCACTACTTGTCAAGTTTCCCTTTCCGGACTTCACATCTTTTGTTTCCATTTAATTATCGATCTGCAGTCTGAGTTTGGGCTTATCCAATGATGTGATGTTTGGCCAAACATGCTGACTGGTTCCTCTAGTTCTAGCTGTTGCTTGGAGCTGAATCAGCAATGCATATTTCGAGAATAGCCTTTTACGACCTCTATAAGTTTAAAATTAATTAAGACAACCTTAGTATGCTTCCACGTGCGCATACACACACACATATATATATATATATATATATATATATATATATATATATATATATATATATATATATATTGATTAGATCCACAATACATGTTTGAGCTTATTTTTTAGAGTAACCTTTTAAAGACCTTCAAAAAATTTAAATTATACTCATGCCATAAAAAGATAATAGGTGAATGTCACAACATATCCATTCTTTATATACATATATAAGTTTATATACTTGACATGCTATATACTTACTATATCTTTAATAAAAGCAACATTTAAAATGTATAAATGTTTATGTTGATATAAAAGCAGAATGTTCATTGACACGTGTACTTTTGCTTTTGGACTTAATTATCCATCTATTAAAATGGATGATTGAGCTACTAAAGGACAAATAAGTATATAAAGTCTCAAATATAATACACTACATAAATAGATAGATAGAGAGAGGGGGGAGGGGGGGGGTCCTTGCTAACGGTAGCATGTGCTATGTTTAGTATGAGGTAAAAAAAGAGGCGCGATAAATATTCTTAATACATGCTAGCATTAGTTTCTCAAAATATACGGTACTTTGTTATTTAGTATAAATAAAAGAGGTGATTACATTTATGTGCAATTCAAAAGGAAAAACATAACATAGGGGTAAAATTCACATAGATAGATGCAACATTCATGATAGGGTTTTGTGGAAAAAAAAAATCAATGTAGCTGACCCCGTCTAGTATGGGAAAAGGCTTAGTAGTTGTTGTTGTTGTAGATGCAACCTCCATGATGAAAAGCCTTGGCAGATCAATTAGAGAAGTCCCTCAAGTAGAAGGTCCTGAGCTCCATACTCAAAAATGTGTATTTTGATAGCACTCTCCCTCACCCATCTTGTCAACAAAAAAATTTGTTTGTTCCCTTTGTATAATTTTGTGTCTTCTCAATTCTTGAACATAATCTTTAAAAAATCCTAATCAAATACTAACCCATATATTGAAAGACAGAAGGTTTGATGATAAAGCAGAAACTATGTGTGTGTGTGTGCACGCATGCGCATGTGCCACACAAGCAAAGCATGCAAGTTGAACATGGAGATGTGCTTTGAAGGTCCATTTGCTTTTCTGTAGATTGGTGCACAAAGGCAAGGCTCCAAGATAAAGCTTTTTAGGGTTGTTGAGTGATTCATGCACTGGGACTCACATGGATAGATGAGCAAATGGGAAGAATACCATATATTAAAATTTGCATATGCTCAATCAATCTGTAAAATGATTGAACCATGCTTGGCCCATAGTGCCTGCCTGATACACAAAGGGAAACTCTATTTCTCCATAAACAGTGACGGACCTAGGAGCTTTTCAGATTTTAGGTGAAGTGCATGTCTCACCTTACCTTAAAGTGGATCTGCCTGATGATACTGATGCTCACATGGTTAAGGTGAAGGCAAACTTGAAAGCAAAAAGAAGAAGAAGAAAGAAATTAAGCAAGAGAATCTAAGACCATAGAGAAAGAAGTTCGAGCAAGAAAACAAAGGTGGCCACGATTTTTGCAGGGTAAGAAAGGGTAGAAGAATGCCTCAAGCCGCGAGACTGAAGTAACCCATGTCATACTCCTAGAAAAAGCTTGAGCAACCTTCAAGGTGAGAGCCAGGATGAAGAGAGGAGATACCAAGCAGGGATGGAAAATAAGATGAGGAATGCCGAAGTTTGGTCCTTATCAAAATTTTATTTTCTGTCTATATCTTCTGTCAATTTTTGCTTCGGTTCGGCAAGATGCAACTAAAGTTGTCAAGATCATAAATCATACCAAAGATCAAGGGTCGAAGATTGTGTGACTGAATCAGGATCTTGAAAATTGTACCTTCTTCTCTGTTACTTCAATTCATATAAGGAGAATCATATGATTCATATCTTTAGCATATTACCATAATATGGTCAATTGCTCATATGATTAATGAAATTATGTCCAAGAATTAGCAATAATATGAGACGACTAACGTTTAAAAGTTAGTAGTTCCAACCGAGTTCCGGGCCGTAAGATGGGTCGGAGAGTATAGCAGGCCTGGTACCGAGCAGCCTCTATTCAAGCTCTCCATGCTATGAGTGGGCTCAAGAGAACCTTCAAGTTGTATGTCACGATTTCGATACCCAAGGGGTGCATCTCATAGGTCTCTGTGCACCCGTGCTTGCTTACCATAAAAACAAAGTATTCACTCTAAGTTGAGCCTCTGGCCCGGACGAGTCTTAACTCGCATCCTCCTATGTTCGACCATGTACAATTTCATGCATGCTCGGCCTAGATTTAAATGAGTTGGGCCTGATCTAAATTGGGTACCAAACCATACAACTGACCTAGAACCTAACCATATCAGGAACCATCGAGATCCGGAACCGGAACCAGCATTCAGAAGTGTCGGTTCAACTGGGCAGTTTATGGCCCATTTGAATTTCAAGCCCTTTAATTCACCTTTTCCTTCCATTTTTTTTGTAATAATTTCAAAATAAAATCATGTTCTAATTTGGTTTTTCCCCACAACACTAAATTTAATTGTTCAATATGTTTCGAAATGCAAGAACCAGAATCAAACTTAAGTAAGTAGCAAACCATGAACGTAAGCCGGACTAAAACCATCAAAATCAGAATCAAAGAGGAGGCGCATCAGGTTCTCTGGTATATCCCTAACCAGTCATGTCTATCTTAAAAAGAACTGGCAAATGGAATCAGGAACCGGAATTATGTCATGGTTGGTCCAAAGAACACCGGAAGTAGGCATGGCCGGTTCTTCGGGAATCAGGAACCAGAACCGAACTGGGATTGGCCTGGTTCCAGTTCTGGTTTGAGTCCTAAACCATCCATAATTGAAAAAATATTTAAAACTTCAAATTTAAAATATTATTAGGACCAACAGTTATGAAACCACCGATGTTGGTTCTACTTTAACCATCAGCCGTCACCTTCACCAATCAAAACCCATGTCACCATGCTAAAACCACTTAGAAAACCTATATATGAGGAGCTGTGAATGAATTTGGTGCATAATGTTGCAAAAGTATTATTACAATTCGATCTTTGAGATTATAGAGATTTGAATTAAAAGTACCATTGTACTTTTGTATTTTGTATTTATTAAATAAATATAAACTAATTTAAATCTCTATTAGTAATCTCACATATTGATTTATGTAAGATTAAACATCAAAAGACATTATGCATACAAGATATCACATATATATACATACATATATATGTAGAGAGAGATGGTTTTGTGGTTTTTCATATGCTTTTGGAAGTGAAGGTGCTTTCAATAGATGGAAAGTGGTTTTGAAAAGTTGAGGAGTAATAGAAGGAGGTGGAAGGAAGCTTTTGGTGGTTGAAATGGAACCGTGTGAAGTACAGGATTATGCACGCTCCAAAATTATGCATATAAAATATATATGTATATATGTGTATATATACATACAATACATACATATACATATACATACAGAGAGAGAGAGAGAGAGGCGTGCATGTTCACACACATACACAATCTATAAAGATGAACGAGGGCAAGAAATCCAAGAGTGTGTGCGTGCACGCAGGCGTGCCTGTGTGTAAGGCACTACTATCTCGATCAAAACAAGGTGGAACTGGAATCGTTTCTACCAAAAGAGTGTCCTCTCCGATAACATCTTTACATTTGCTGACTTTTTGTACAATTGTAAAAGAATTGTGTGTATTTGAACGCTTTACAATCATAAAAGATGAACCGATGCATCCTCTGGATGTTACAAATATTCTCTTTAATTCCCTCTTTTCTTCTTTTAATCTATTGTCGCTTCAACTCACTTGCTGCTTGTCCCGCCTTCCTCCAGGGATTCCTTCGCTCCTGCTGCCCTTTTCTCCATGGCCCTTTCATCTACGTATGTTATTGCAGAAGAGTGCATGGCTATTGTGCAAATGAGGGTGACAATGGCCAGCAGAGCTGCGCCCGAGTACACGCCCGGCCTAACGACGTAGCATTCGCCGTTTAGCCATCCTTCACCATAGGGCTGCCTCTGGTTCATGCTCGATCCGACCCCCATCAACAGGATTGCCAATGCAAGGCATGCCCTGCATATGCATCACAATTAGGGAGCCAAACACAAGTAACTTAGACATAGTTGTGTCGAGAAAAAAGAAGAGCGTTGGCCTTGTTTGCAAGAGGTCACGATTGAAGTGCCACCCCTCTTCTGCTTGCTTGAGCTGGACTTACGCTGATTGTTTGGTATAGCAAGATGAGATGTGATTGGTGAGGTTATGTATATTTTCATTTGTGCTCAATCTCTTCTATACTTTGTGAATATTTGAATTTAAAAAGTAATATGATTATATTTTTCGTACTCGCATTAATGCACAATAATATAACTCTACTATTAATTTTAAACATGGATTCAGATCTCCACACAAGATAAAAGCCGTGAGTTCAATACTTGAAATATGCATACTTAGCTTCAACCACCCATTTTATTGTAATGGATAAAGAGTCGCTAACTATGCCGAATGTGATAACTATCTATATGACATGCTGGTTTGGAATCAGTGGTTTCGAACGGCTGGTTTAAAAAATAATAATTTTTTACTTTAATGTTTTAAATTTTTTTACTTGGTCTAAACAGTTCCAAACTTAAACCAGAACTAGAACTGTGAACCAGCCCTGGCCCGATTTGTTATGGTTCAAAGTTCCGGATATTTGTCGGCCATGTCTAGCTATGGGAGCCGTCCGGCTCCCGATTTATTTGTGGCTCTCGCCACAACGAAATGAACGGTACACCAAGGACCCGCTCCACTTGGATGACGATGACGCATTGGACAGCCCGAGAAAAGTATGCGGGGAAAGATTCTCATCTCAAGCCAAACAGATGAAAAGCAAAGAAAGTGGAAACGGGCGTTTGAGTGAAAACCGCGGATTACCAGGAAAATACGCCAAATCCTACAGCGACGATCTTCTTCTTGTCAACAAATCGGAGCTTTTTGTTTCTGGAGAGGCACTGGGTGGCCATCGGCAAGAATCCTACGGCTTGAGCAATCAGAAGACAGAAGGCAGCCGTGATCCCCAATCCGAAAGCCGGGCTCTTCGGCAACGAACAGAATTTCTCGTCCAATCTTACGTCCCCCACCTTCAAAATCCACGCCAATTACCAAAGCCAATCATGGAAAATTCTTAGGAAAACTAAACCACCTTCAAACATCAATAAATGAAACTAAGCCGGTGGCCGGAGTTCGATTTCCATTGGCCCGTTCGCTCCAACAAGAAAGCCAACGTCCTGGCAGTGAAGGTGCTAATATCGAGGAGTTAATGTTGGTTGATTTCAAACAAAAAGAAAATGTTGGGTTATTAACTCACCACCACCAGCAACCTTGGAGTCAGAGAGCCCTGACAGACGAGCTAGCGCCCGTGCAGAAAACCAGTGATTCAAACACCTTAAGATACTGTTGATTTTTTTGACTTAGCAACAAAAAATATTGGTATTAAAAATTCAAAAGAAAATTAATTTTTTTGGTATAGACGGCATTGCGAAGGATGGACGAATGACCATTCGAATCTAATCGTCTAGCATTAACCGGTTTCATGAACCTTCGGCCGCTGCCAGCGGCTGCTACTTGTACTTCCCTTTGGCAAATTTTCATCTTTGGGCCCTTTGTCAGCGCAACTCCCTTGTGTCCTCTATCTTACATCCCTCCCCAACTCGAAGCCTGCGATTTTGATACTTGGAGCAGGTTCTAGCAGATCCTAAAGAGTAGTAGCTACCAGCTTCTTTTGAAAATTGAACCTCAATTATTGGCAAATTAATCATGACACACGCAGATGTTTCCGTGTTGATGAAAGGAAGGAATATGAAGTTTTTGCTTACCTTGTTCTTGGTGAATTCCGCGGCGATGCCGGTGATGAAGGATAGGACGCCGAGGAATCCTACCGTCCCAACGACGGCGGTGTTGCTGAATCTCAGTTTCGCCATAGAAGGCAAGAAGAAGGCGTGGGAATTAAGATGGAAGAGGTGCTGAAGGGGAGGCGAGAAACTTGGAGATCAGGTTATCCAGAGGGAGAATTCAGCTCTCCCTTCGGTTCACGTTTGTGAATTTCTTGCACAGGGGAGTTTGGCCATTTTGACGTTGCTTTGTGGGTCATCGACGTTGGATCCCTTCAGGAATACAAATCGACGACGATAACAACGAAATTTAGGAGCTTCCATCGGCGGCTCCATTGGAAGAAACCGCAGTCAAACCCAGGGATATATGAGAGAGAACAAACGCGTTCCGTCATTTGAGGATGGGCCAGAAGGCTTCCTGCTTCTTAGAAAATCTTAAAATCACAAGAATTTATGTAACCTACTTAATGTTTTCCATATTATGGTCAGCAACCTATTTTATTCGAACAATTTTCAAACAGCTGCAAACCTTTTTCTTGCTAGAGCCTAAAGGAAGAAAGAGTTGGTTGGTTCAACTAAATGTAACCCTTCTGACTGCAAACATGTTATCAGCTACCCTCTTGTAAGAGCCTTTCAGATGAGTAGGAAGTGGTGAAACTACATTGAGCTAAGGTGAAGCAACTGTCTCACTCAAAATTTCGAAAATCAACTTAAAGTTTATAACCCAAAACTATAATACATAGTTTGTCCAACCCGAAAACATTCAAGAGGCTATTTACCCTAGTGAAAAGGAGTTCTTTTATCCGCCATGAGGAGTAGAGCTAGGCTATATTAACGTAAGATAGTGAAATAATGCATCCCCTTTTTACTTTAAATTTGTTTTTCCTTTTTGTGATAATGTTGCATTTGCACGAACAAGATGTCTCGAGACTCCCTAAAGCCTTTGCATTCTAGGAAGAGGATGGTCATGTTCATGCGGTCATTTGAACAAACAATGATGGATTTAGAATTTTTTGTGGGGTGAGGTGAACCGCCGATTCAACCATTCTAGATGAGGTGAAGTATGTATAATAGTCAATAATTCAATTGTGTCCTATATATTTTTCAAATTTTAGGTGGAGCGGCGGTCTCACATCGCCTCAACATAGATCTGCTATTGTTTACAAAACTGTCCATTATATGCTTGAACGAGGTTGATGCATTTAAACACATATCACATATTCATGGCACGTCAAGAAGTCCATTAGAAAACGCACCTATCTCCAATTAACAAACAATGGCAATTTAGTGACACTAAAAGAAAAAAAGGGAAAGTTTCTAAAAACTACTTCGGAAAAGGTGAGGTCTCGTGTAAATTCCAAAAGTTAAATGGGCTAAGTGATCAGAGATCTAGGTTTTTGTACGTCCCCTTCTGTGTTCAACTTTTTCATACTTTTCTTCGGAAAGCGACGAGTAAAGATCCAAAGCAAGTTCAAAGAAAGCAACTTCTTTGCCGACTATACGCATTTATTGAAGTAACAGCAAGTTAGTGACTGTGTCGTGTTTGCCTCGTGTCATTTTGTGTTGATGTGAGAAACAGGTCAACCCAAAGATGACAATCTTTTCTTAAACGATACTTTGGGTGGAGAGGAACACAACCTTTTCGGATCGTTCCTGTACCTGCTGTTTTGGTTTCAGACGATATATTAGCAACAATTTTGTGTTTAAACAGGTCATGATTGTGTCGTGTCATTCTGTGTTCTTGCGAGAATTATGTGGGTACGTTCTTTTAAGAGCAAAATGTAACTGTTACTTGCGTAAGACTCGAACCGTTTCTGCTTTGATTCAACGATGCGGTTACCGTCAGAGGCCAAGTTGGAGACGTAGTTTGACGATGAGATAAGAGAGGGAAGTTTTCAACTAAAGCATTCAAACAGCAGCATCCCAGAAGTTGCGCTTCCCTCTAGGATGGGATCTGGGTGTATCGGATTTGGATCTGATCTTAATCAGTGTTGCTAACACTGAACCTGTTTTAGTTGGGTTCTACATAATAAGGTTCGGATCCAGATTTTGTAGACAAAGTTCAACACTAAATGCGATCCAAATAAGCGACTGGGATCACATATATATATATATATATATATATATATATATATATATATATATATATATATATATATATATATATATATAGAGAGAGAGAGAGAGAGAGAGAGAGAGAGAGAGAGAGAGAGAGAGACCATGACACTAAGAAAGTTTATTATGCTACGTGATATATAGTGAGGCCAACTATGTACTATAACCCATAGTTCCAGAAAAATATATGGATTATTATGCTAGGTGAAATACTAAAATCATTGAAAAATACAGTCCCCGTAGTTCCAGAAAAACAACAACTAAGCCTTTTTCATGTACTAAATAGGTAAGTCACATGGATTCTTTCTTTTCATAGAGGAGGATCATATCATATGCTAACAGTTAACTCAACATAAGCTCCATCATTTTTAACTATTTCATTTAAATTCTTTTAACAATTTCTGAGTTTTAATTACTTTTTTTATGACCCTTTGGTTGTACTTATGTCTCCAAACTATCTTAAATGAATTTTCCTCATTTTGTCATCTATTAGCGTTACTCTTAATTTATTTCTAATAACCTCATTAAGTATATAGTATTTTCTTATGTGATCACTCATCCATCTCAACATCTTCATTTGTACGTTATTTGGTCTTTGGACCATAACTTCCGCTGCACAAACAAAACCAGAAAATGTTGCGAGTGGTGCAAAAACAAAAAAGAAGTTCGCCACCTCAAGCTCCACCAGATGATCGTTGAATCACCACAGTTGGGCAGTCGAATCGCAGAAAATTTGACCAGAAACCCGACCGGTGATAGATGGGTTTTAGCGAAGGTTTTCTGGACTAATTCTGGCTGCTATTTATGCCAACTCCAGTCAAGACATGGGTTGATCCGACACCAGTAGCGGATCTAGAAACTCTCTGGGGGTGGGGGCGAATAGCCCCTTGAATGTTTCGGATGAGGCGAACTGTGTATTATAACTCATGAATCCCATCATCAGCTATAGACTTTCAGTTGATATTTTTACAATTTTGAATGCCTCGAATACTCCACCTCGGCTCAATGTAGATCTGCCACTATCGGACACCCAACTGGGTGGTTGGAAAACTACGAAAGACTGAAGGAACGGCGGTAGCTAGTGTTTCTGATCTTTCTCGATCGATTCCGACCAACTCCAGTCATGACAGTGGTTGATCTAACACCAATGGGTTCGCCTCGGTTTACGCTTTACAATGGCAACTTATTTGTATCCAACTGACCATCCAATAGTCGGAAACCATAGAAAAACCAGAAGGGAGTCGTTCCAACTAGAGTTTCAAAATCTCATGGTCAAATCCGTCCAGCATCAGTGGCAATTTGCTTAGGTAGAGATGCTCTGAACGTATTAATCTCTATACAAGAAACAAACGCACTATGCTCAATGTCCGGAGAAAATGAAAAACATGAACAGAAATTAAAAAATAAATAAATTGGATAGCGGTATTGATGGGAATCGTCTCAAGCTCCGACTGCCTTCTTGTTTGCTGGTTTCCGTAATCCTTTGGCTTCTACTTTTTGTCCAATCTCCTGGATGAAACCTGCAATGGAAAAATGACGTTTGCAGAAATGGTATTTCGGGTTGTTTGAGGTTTCCTTACAGCAACCTTTTTACACAGAGACGGTATTTTGTGTCTTGTTTTGTATCAGTCTATTATGTATACGCATTACTCTTATTTAGAGAGCAGTGCCTGCTCCTCGTCTCCTGGCTTTTCATGCTGGGTTTTCCTCATATGAGCAGCTATATTCGAACTGTTACCGGGCTAAGTTGCCAAGAATGACCACTGTAATGTTTGTAACATCTTTCACTTGGCCATTCAAGCCAAGTGTACTGACTTATTGGTTTTTCGTCCACTTTTCCAGGGTTTACCTAGTAATGTCAATTCATGATTGTTGCTGTAATCAATACCCGTTGTGTAGTTATTTCCCTACACAACAATTTGTCCATTGTGTGGTTATTTCCGTACACAACAATCAAACATACCTCAAACCCATGTTTGTAACATGTTTTGAGAATAGTTCATCTGTTATGCCTTTAGTCAAGGGGTCTCCCAACATATCATTAGTTGTCATGTATGAGATGGATATTTCCTTTCTCATAACTATATCATGAACATAATGATATTTCACTATTATATGCTTGCTTTTTTAGCACCACTCTTGATAAGAGTAATTGTTGCATTATTATCACAGTAAATGACAACTAGCTTGTTGGTTATTACCAACTTCAAATCACTTATAAAGCGGCTTATCCAGACAGCACTCATTGCAGCCATATACCAAGCTACATACTCAGCTTCCTGTGTATGTAATACTACATAGCACTGTTTCTTATATGTCCAGGAAACAATACCACCTCCAAATAAGAATATCTGACCCGATGTTGATTTGTTATCATCTTTGCTCCCAGCAAAGTCAGAATCTGAGTATCCTACCACTTTCAGTTCATCTACTTGAAAACACAATTTCAAGTCTCTTGTTCCTTTTAGATATCTTAAAATCTTTTTTACAGCTATCCAATGCTGCCATCAAGGATTACTTTGATATCTACTTATAAGACCAACAACAAAGTTGATATCAAGTCTTGTACACAGTATAGCATTCATCAAGCTACTTACAGCTTGTGCATAAGGAACATTAGGCTTATCGTCTCCTTCACCGGGATAATCAGCCATACTAATTTTGACCCCTTTTGCAACAGGTATATCAGCAGACTTGCATTCACCCATTTTAAATTTCTTGAAGATATAATCAATATATCTCTCATGACTCAAGTTTATTAGCCACAAACCCAAGTTTTATAATGACATTTTGAAAAGTCAAATATCATTGGCGAGGTGACTATTTCAGGCCATATAAGGATTTTCTCAACCTATATACTTTATTTTCTTCGCCTTCAACCACAAATCCTTCGAGCTTGTATATGATTTCATCTAAATCATCATTTAGAAATGTTATCTTTACATCTAACTGATGTAAATCCAAATTATAGTATGTAGATATTGCTAGGATTATCCTTATAGATGCAAATTTTGTAATTGGAGAATATATCTCAACATAATCTATCTCATCTTTTTGCGAAAAACCCTTTGCAACCAACCTCGCCTTAAACTTGTCGATTGTTCCATCGATCTTGTATTTCTTTTTCAAAACCCATTTACAGCCTATGACTTTCCTTTATTTTGGCAAATGAGTCAATTCTCAAACTTTGTTTTTTCAATTAATTAAATTTCCTCATCCATGGCTTTCTCCAGTCTCATGCTTCTGATGAGTTCATAACTTGCTAATAAGTCAAGTTATCAGTCAACTCATCTAAATCCATCGAATTACACACTTCTTCTTGAAGATGAGTGTGATAATCCTTTAAGTAGGATGGAGTGGCCCCTGGCCTTTTATGTCCACTTAAGGTTTCGGTTGTTTTAAAAAGATCTTCTATGGGCTCAAAATATTATTCATCTATGTCTACTAGATCATCAACACATTCATCATTATTTTTTAGGATGTCATTCTTAGTTTCTTCTAAGAATTCAACATTTTTGCTTTCAATTAGTCCGCGGTCATTATGATAAAACTAATATCCTTTTAAACCTTTCGGATATCCAATGAATATAAATGTTAAGGACTTACTATATAGCTTATCTCTAGACTAATCAAGGATCTTTACATATGCAACAGATCCCCACCTCTTGAGATGACCTAGGTTAGGTTTTCTTCCAAACCACATCTCATATGGTGTAGTGAATAAAGCTTTACATGGTACTCTATTTAGTATGCTTACTGCTTCTCCCCAAAATACCCTTAAAAGAGAGGCATCGATTAACATTGACCTTGTCATATTCAATAAGGTTCTGTTTTATCTCTCAGCTACACCATATTGAATACAGCTTTCCTTGTATACAAGTTTCACACTTGTTGAAAGTATTTTCCTCAAATCCAGGCAGTAAGTCAAAGTTGGATAATTTCCTCAACTTTTCCAAACTTATATACCCAAGGCATTTATGCTACATATTCATATCAACAGTAAAGGCACACTCAATATAAGCATAAGAAGTAACAATTTCATTATCACAGAATTTAAACAATCCATGTTGTACATCAAATTCCCCAAAAAATAATATTCTTTCATGTTTTCCTAGAGTCATCTTCTCAAGAAAAACCTGACCTAAAAACCTTTCTTTACTGTTTGCCTTGTATATAAATCTTAAATGACCCAATACCCAAAACATCTGAAAAGGTATTGTTACCCATGTAGACTCAATGTTCACCATGTTTGTATTCTTTTAGATCCATTGCTCATTCCTTCATCTTTGAGATGTGTCATGTAGCTCCGGAGTCTATCCAACAACCTGTCACCGGGTTGTCCTTTTATAAACATTCTGAAATCATGCAGATTATGTCCTGCCCTCTAACTATCCACGTTGTGGGTTGTTTCCTCCACCTTTCTTGTTGCGACAGTCCCTTTTAAAGTGTCCCATCTTTTCACTTTTGAAGCACTTGACCCGATAAGCGGTTTCCTATAATTTCTTAAAATTTTGACTATCCTTCTTGTTATTCTTGTCAAACTTTTTGTTTGATTTATTTTTCTTCTAGTTGTGTTTGGAGCTAGACGCTATCTCATCCTATACCACTAGTAATTTTTCTTTCTTGTTTTTTATCATATGTTATTGCTCTATTGCTACTTTTAGGAGCTATTTAGAAAGGTTAATTTAAGGGTAGTGGTGACCATATTCTATGACAGGGGCAGATTGTTTAAAATAGTTGATATATACATCGGTTGAGAGATGACTGATTTTGCCACGGCTAAGTCCTTAGCCATTACTAACATTTGGTTTACATGTTCTACTATATTATCTCCTTCTTATATTTTGAAGGAGTTACACTTTTGTAGTAGCAACTGTACATGTAATTTTGCAGTTGTTTCATACTTAATTGTTATTGAGTAAAATAGCTCTTTAGTGGTCTTGTATTCTTCGAATACCCTAATCAAGTCATCCTCCATGTTGGTCAACATAATTGTCCTTGCTATGGTGTCATCCTCCATGTAGGTCAACATAATTGTCCTTGCTATGGTGTCATCCTTTACAAATATTTTATACATTTCTATTTGTTACTTAGTTGCGTCTGGTGGTGGCAGATGCATAGTTTCCTTTAGAACGTACTCAATACCCTCAAGTGTTAGAGCAAGTGGAATTCTCCTCTTCCATGTTTGGAAATTCAGACCGTTCAATTTCTCAGATTTTGCCAATTGAGATACACATATTCTTCAACTTATTTTTATGTGTTTGACAATTATAACAATTAGACGGTCTAAAAAGAAAATAAACGTAAAGCAACAAACACGCTTAGCAAGGACCATGTTAGAATGATCCATAATATCATAAAAACAAACTAAAAATATTTTATAAGCAACTTGCGACAAATTTATAATTTTCCCAAAAATTTCTACCTTTAGCATTTTTCAAATAATATCAAGGGTAAAACTATAATTTTAACTATCTATCTACTTTTAAAAATTTTTGAAAAGCCTAAGGACAGACTTATAAAATTACTCTTTGTTATTTTTGTAAAATTCGTGATTGATTGAGGTTAAAACTGTAATTTTAACGCTCAACCCGAATATGTAATTTTCTCAAAAGTATAGGGATAAACCTGTCTTTTGACATAGTGGCAGAAAGAAAATTAACACAAATTGGGAAGGACAATAACGTAAAATTGTAGCCCGGTATTTTGTATTTTTTACAAACTCCCGAATGGTAAAAAAGACTTTTTGCTCAGTAAGGGCAGAATAGTCTTTTTGATCAAGGGCAGTTTCATAATTTTTAAAATCTAGTCGGGGCAGGACGAACTTTTTTCCATTCCCGCGGTTTTCGATTGCCCGTTTAAATGAAGAGAGAGAGAGTCTGTTTCAGACTTTGGAGAGAGAGAGAAGGGTGTGGTGTTTAGCTGGCGGTTGTCACCGACGGGCGCTATTTCTTTCCGAGCTGCGGCAGGCGACCTTCGTCGTTTTGCCATCTGCAGCCATCTCTGGCCTTTGGGCCTTAGGGCCGACCGCGGTTGTCTCTAGCC
Organism: Brasenia schreberi; assembly: GCA_036023115.1. Taxonomy (NCBI): domain Eukaryota; kingdom Viridiplantae; phylum Streptophyta; class Magnoliopsida; order Nymphaeales; family Cabombaceae; genus Brasenia; species Brasenia schreberi. The sequence goes on from JAYKKT010000088.1 coordinate 32,414,509, forward strand.
TTTCGACCGTTTGGCTGCCTACGACTGTCTCTGGCCTTTCGGCCGTTTGGTCGCCTATGACTGTCTCTGGCCGAATATAGCTATCTTTGGCCTTTCGGTCGTTTGGCAGCCTACAACTGTCTTTGGCCTTGCGACTGTCTGGCTTTCTAGCCGACTGCTTTTTGGGGTTGTCTGGCTTTCCGGATGACTACCTTCAAGCTCTCTTCCTTTCCCTCTTTTTTTTTCCTTCTTCCTCTCTCTTCCTATAAAATGTGTACCTGATTTAAGTTTTTTTTTGCAGGGTCACCAACGAAGCCCTGATACTAGTGATGGAGATCGTCTGAAGCTTCGACTGCCTTCTTATTTGCTGGTTACCGGAATCGTTTGGCTTCTGCTTTCTGTCCAATCTCCCAGATGAAACCTGCAGTGTAAAAATGGCGTTTGCAGAAATAGTGTTTCGGATTGTTTGAGGTTTCCTCACGACGGCCTTTTCACAAAGAGATGGTATTTTATGTGTTGTTTTGTATTAGTCGTCTCCTGGCTTTTCACGCTGGTTTTCCTCATCTGAGCAGCTATATTCAGACTATTATCGAAAAATCTGGTAACGGACCGGCGGTTACAGGCCTTATTTGTAACTCTTGTCACGATAACGGTTTGGATGGCCAGTCGAACCGTTACCGGGTTGTGTTGCCGAGAATGGCCACTGTAACGTTTGTAACAGGTATTCTATTTGCCATTAGCCTTTTTTCCATCAACTCCATACCAATATCTTTGATTCCAACTCTCAATTAGAAGCTAAAATTATGTTTAGCATAATGAGGATTTAATCCCTCAATTTATAGGTGATAAATCCTAAATTTAATAGGAAATCATTTCCTTATCAAGTTAGGCTTTTCTATATTTATCTAAATTCTGTGCTTTAGTACGACTATATCACCTCTTCTTTCTTTCCTGCACATTTTATAGAGATCTTCGATCCAAATTTTAATTTTAGACCTTTATATGATATATTATAGTTCACCCCTACAAAATCTGTGGCGTACTTGAATAGGTATAGGTATTTATCAAGCATCTCATCCTTCAACTCATGAGTAACCACACACCAAGAATGATGACCTTACTCCACCTTTATTGCTCTTACTACCTTATCTTTTCTATCAATGATGGCCTTCGATTGTTCATCGGAGGTTTGATCTTCAAGCACTTGAGCTGGTTTGGCCTCTATCACATGGGATGGATCAAGCACGTATCTCCGCATGTGAAACACATTGATTATAAACCCTAAATTTGATAGGAAATTATTTCATTATTATGTTAGGGTTTTCTATGCTTATCTGAAATTCGACATTTTAGTAGGACTATATTTCCTTTTTCTTCGATGAATTTTCTGGATTTGGAATCCAAATCTTAATTTTGGGTTTAAATTTGATCCGGATACTGAAAGTCCATGTTGTGTCCTATACAAACCAAGCGACTCGAACATGACCCATAACCCAAAAAGACCCACCCCCACAAGGTATATATCCATCTCATGTATTCACAGGAAAATGCACTCGCATCAATCGAAGAAAAGAAAAATCCACAAACTAAAGGCTCCATAATTGGCGGAAGAACGGCCTGCAGCATGCAGGCAGTGCGCCCTTACGGAACCAAAATAGAAACAAAAGGCAATATCATTAACATTAAGCACCCAATACCTCTCTCCCCTGAGAGAATCAAATCCAATATATATAAGTTCTACATTCCACTCTGAATCAAGAACCACACTATGCTTAACTTTATCATATTCACAATCCCTGCACATGAAGTGATTGGCTTGCAATATGCTCTGCTAGCCCCCACAGCATACTACGTCTGTGCATGGTCGGCTACATAACTGCACTTGATGTGTGAGTGTGAGTGTGTGTGCGTGTGCGTGTGCGTGTGCGTGTGTGTGCCTGTGAGAGAGAGAGAAGAAGAGAGCATATTTAGTGCACATGCAAGAAGATGGATGATGAATGATGAGTGGGTGCTCACACTCCTCGAACTCTGTGGAATACTAGTGTCTGCTGGCGAGACCGGGTGGATCCTCGTGACCGACGCCGGGGCTGTGACCAGGAGAGGTAGGGCGGAAGGCTTGGATTTCGTATCTGTTCTGTGAGATGCGGCTGAGCCGCCTAGTTCCGCTTGCGCGAGACGAAGCCGAAGGAAAGCGGAAGTCGTGAGGGTCAAGAGGCGCAGAAGGCGTGCCATCCGGAATGGCTGGCGCGCGCGGGATCATTCTTCTGGCTGTGACGAAGAGTGTCAAGTGGGGCGAAGCTAGCAAAAAGATAAGGGTGGCAAGGAGTGCCAAGTTTACGTGCACAACTATTGAAGGTATAGCCATGTTATAGCTTATAGGGCATAGAAATCTAGACTGAGAGTGAGAGAGAGAACTTAAGTGGTCCTGGCGTAGCAATGTGTTGTAAGGATTGGTGGGTATTTATGGTTACCTCCGGTGGTATGACTTCACAAACACACACACACAGAGAGAGAGAGATGATGATGGCTGGGTTCGGATTCGTTAAGAATTATAAATAAACGATAATCAGATATAGAATACACTTTGATTTTGGAGGTGGGACAGTACACAAGGAATTCGTTGTTTTAGGTAAAAGTAGATGGTTAAGAAGGATCAAAAGCAGCATAGCGACCCACCAAACACTCTCAGCATTCCAGACTGTTTGATTATCATGTATATTCAGAGAAATCAGATAGAATATATATGTGTCTCGGCGGACATGCGTGTGCACGACATACATATATACACACACAACTTTTATTTGTCCAACTATAATGAACTAACAGATTCTCTTAAAATAGTCAATTTAGTATATATGAATCATAATTGGATCGACTAAGAAGTGTTCATATCAATCATCAAATCTATGGTCCATTAATTAGGATGCAACATATTGCAGACCACCTATACGAAGATTTTACCAATCATCAGATTATTTTGATGCACGTAGAGCATCGAGACCATCGAATCTTAGAACTTCTCGTACAACTAAACTAATTATATATATATATATATATTATAATGGTGATGTAAAATAAAGTGGCATTTCATTTCATGAGCGAGCATCTATGAAGCTTACCAGATATGGGAACTTTCACAAAACTGGGAAGTTTCACAAAACTTGGGGCCCTTGCCAAGCATGACCGCTTTATCTTCGAACCTAGTTTTAAACGATCCCAATTCACGTGGGTCGGCCTTTATATAATGTGAAAGGAGGGGCCAGAAACATCATTTAAGAAGGCAGCCTCCCACCTGGGGTGGGTGTATGTAAATTCCATGTGTATATTTTTAATCCGGATCCTAATTAAATAGAATCGCATAATCATCCTGCCAATTGTATTTTCTTATGGTCTATTACTGATAACTTAAGCATATCCCTGGATGTAATTCTTTGTTCATTGTGGAAAGATCCGAACGATATCCACGATTAATTTTGTTCAACGTACAAACCCAATCCCGAGGTTGGTTAAAGGAAGAGCATTGCATCTAATAGCTAGTATAAAATTTTGTTGGATTTATCTATCATGAATTAATAAGAAGATACCATTAAAGGTAAAAGGTAAATATTATAGAAAAGCAATTAGACATGCTATATTTATGTTTTTGAGTGTTTATCAATTAATCATCAAATCAATATCAATATGTATAAAAGATATCTATTATATAAATGAAGATATTGAGGTGAATGAGTGGTTATATATATATATATATATATATAATGAGGTTATTAGAAACAAATTGAGAGTGAGTTCAATAAAAGAGAAAATCATTTAAGATTGTTTGTACATGATGAAAGACTAAAAAAAAGCTCCAATAAAAATATATAAATGTTAAAAGAGAAAGAATAAAATCATATAAATATTGGAAAGAAACAATAAAGAATGATCTAACTCATGTTGAATTAACAGTCATCATAGCACATGATAGTAGCCAACCCCATTTAATATAAGAAAAAACTTAGTTGTTCTTGAACATACCAACCATTTAACTGTGCATTTTGCACCATCGAACAGGACCCTTTTTTCTTTGAATCTTCGCAGATCTGTTCTCACTAGCAACAGCTTTGAGCTGCTCATGTGTGCTTATATTCTAGTGTCCTCCCTTGAACTTTTGTTTCACGCAAATAACACCATCACCACCACCATCATCGTTATTATTAATAGTATGTAAATAGTAGTACGTAATATTGTTGATTTTTTGGTCTAGTGAGGGGCCGAAGCCAGATGCACGCTCCCCAGAATCGAACTCATCACCTTCAAATAGTGATCGAATCGACCCTTAGCCAGGTGATCAATCTACTGCTTTTCCTGCATAGTACTACTCTCATTGATGACGAGGAAAAGTTCTTTCTTAATCCCAGACAAACTAGGGTAACTGGTCCTGCTTCATCTCTTAAGTCATCAACGTAGAGAACCTGACCGATGCTCTATCACATGTATTCGGTTAAGCGATTCCTAAATGTGTTTGGAATATGGATCAGTTGAACCTTTTAGGAACAAATTATAGTTGAGTTAATCCTTCATTTGAATGAGTAAGGGACAGATTTAAACTGTAGATTTTGGTTTTTGCGTGGAAGTGATTGTCACTAACACATTAAACATGCTTTCTTATGCTTTCTGTAAATAAATTTGACATTTTCCTGTGCATTTTTTCCCCTGAGAGAGCTATACATTATTTTTGTTGTAGCCTTTGCTGCCTCATCATTAGCGAGATATTAGATCGGCCCCCAGTGTTGCTTCCTACTTATAACGGGTTCGTAGCAAAAGAATCACGCCCTTGACGATCGACGTGTATCTTCATATCCAGACGTGAAGTCGTGAAGTGAACCGACATCCACAATAATCTAGAAAACATATGCATTTACATATACATATATATTTAAATAGAGAGAGAGAGACGATGAGAAAGATGACAACCTCAGTTAGCTGGATATGCATGGAAAGTAGATGCGTGGTACAAAAGTTAGGGTCACCATTCAATGTTTCTCCAGTTATAAATATTGTGTGCAGAACAAAGAACTTCTATATTTTATTTTCAAGAGAATATGGAACAAGGTCACCCCGCCTTCATGTTGCGGTGTGTATGTGTGTGTGTGTGAGAGAGAGAGAGAGAGAAAGAACGAATTTGGTGGTGTGGAACATTGCCTTGAATGGAATATCTATATCTTTCATCTTTCGGGTAATGAGCTCGAGCTCATGCAGAACATGTGGCGAATGGGGTTTTATAATATTGAGGTAAATCTGCCAATGCCTTTTGTACATGACATCCGCTCGGCTTAAGCCCTTCATCTTTTTCCTTTCTCCTTTGTTAAGTGGGACACTTCCACCCTTCTCTTTTTCCTCAGATACCAATACGTAAATTAAGCTTGACGAAGAAACATCTGTCTTTCAACGTAGAAGTTGTAGTAATACAAATTCTCATCATGTACTACCAACAACTAAGCCTTTTTTTATAGTAAATAGAGTCAATTATATATTTTTTGTTTTTATAGAGTCCAATAATTATGCTAATAATTAATTTAATATAAGCTAGATTTATTTTTTATTATTTTCTTCATAGTTTTTCTCGTTTTCTTTTTACATTTTCATAATCTAGTTTCTCGTATTTTCTAAACGAAACTTTTTTTAATCATTGTTCAAATCATCTCAAACTAATTTAGAACTCGTGACTGCTTATGCCATCTTAAACGATTTTAAAACTGTGACAACCTCGCCCGCTGCTAACTGGTGGAAGCTGCCCATGAGTAGCCTTGGGTTTGCAGTTATGCTGTGCATCTATATATATTTAGGTTATTTTGAGAATCACGGTCTCTCTCTCCTATATATATATAGGAGAGAGAGAGAGAGATGGCTCTTATTGGTGTTATAAGTGTGACAATGCATGAGAATTGAAGTACAACGTACGTAGCAGAGCTAAAACATTATATACGTTTATCTGTGTTCCGTACACCGGATTCAAATGTGGAGGATAGAAGAAAGGCAGATTCTTGATATGACCCGAGAAGGATCAAAAATAGGTTTTGTTGGTTCTTCTATTGCCAATAGAAAAAGTGGAAAACAGAAAAGGACGAATAAATGTAACTTCGAACTTTAGGGAGAAGCTTTGGTGCCATCTTTTGGTAGGGAGTGCTTGCTCACCAATGTCTGTTGTTAGCAAGGAACAAACATGGGTTCCTTGCATCTTTCTTTTTTCCACATGAGGAAACCGATCTTGCTATTCCAGTCAACAGTTTATACTCACCGTGTTTGGTGGAAGTTGCTGGGGTGCTTTTTCATTCATTAATGTTATCGAATCATCTCTATCTTCAAATTTTATATGAACATTCCAACTGTCTCCTGCTTTGTCCAATATGGCAGTCTTGTTCTCCTCATTACCTTCTTTCCTTCAGGTGTTTCTCTTCTAGTAGCCGTCATTATTCCTTTGTATTCGATAAAGTGTTCTCTCTCTCTCTCTCTCTCTCTCTCTCTCTCTCTCTCTCTCTCTCTCTCTCTCTCTCTCTCTCTCTCTCTCTCTCTCTCTCTCTCTCTCTCTCTCTATCACGTATGTGTGTGATCCGTATTAGATTGGATATCCAATACAGGGAGCTTCTGCATGTTTTATCTGTGAGGGTATAGGTTTATATGTTTTAATCTGTGAATTAATTCATTTTTTCCAAGCACAACAATTCAATAAGCACTAATCTCTATTCATTCATTAGTCTAAACATTATTGATAGTTTCTAGCAGCCATTTGAATTGGATAAATCAGAGAAGCGACTGCCAGTTAGCACATATCTCCACTAGTGGGTTTCTTTAGCACCCAGAGCGTTAACTCAACGGCAGGACGTTCTAGCGCTGTTGCTGACTGGTGGAGAGTTCGACTCCCAAAGTGTACATGTGTGGGTGTGTTAGGCTTCGAGCTCCTACTCTTATAACAACAAAAATGGATTTCTTTCATATTACACACATATATTAATTGAATTAAGATTGTTAAAAGATGTTAATATAATTGAATATTTAGCAGCGCCTCACACAAGCAAGGTTGTGCCCCTGCGCAAGGTTTAATTACATGGGTCATTTTTATGACTAAGCGTGTCGCCAGCAGTTAATATTCCAAATAACAATCATAGTAGGCACTAGATCTTCTCCTCCAACTTCCTCTTACAAGGCCGGCGCTCCCTTTTGGTTCACCCAAGCTGCCCTCCTAAATGGGAGTTCGGAAACTGTCATCTGTCAGGCCCACAGTATTTTGAGATTGTGAACCGAGTGAAACCTTGATGTGTCTCAGTTTTTAATATTTGTGTACGTATCTTTCTTCATTTTGTCTTAAAAGTGATATATATATAGAGAGAGAGAAAGAGAGAGATTTGATGTTGGTACTGTTAATTCATGTTGAATCATTATTTTTTGGGAACATGAATTTCATAATATCGTCTTACATATTTTTAGAAAATTTAAAACTTTTCATATAACACTCATAAAAAACAATGAGTGGGTATTTGAGTGGTGGCACGTGATCCAATTATATATATATACGTGTCTGTGAGAATCTAGATTTACTGCATTGTAGATGAGTGATGTACCAGTGCACCTAAATTTTTTTTTTCATGCTGCACAACTGTTATATATATATGTTTTACACGTGCGCAAGTTCCTCTTTCTAAGAGGTGGTTGCTTCTCGTAACTGAAGTTCTTTTAGATCCCCAGAAATTTAAGAAAGGGTTGCAGTCCCGTGTTTGGATGGCTATCGTGCTACTGAAACGAATAAGCGAATCCCGATTGAACGGACCTCCCAAGTGTGCTATTGATTAGCTTGTCAAAAGGGAGAGAAGGTATGCACCATTCCGAGGACGCTGGCATCCTTAAACTCGTCGTCGAACTTCTTACTTAGATTCAGCCTAAGAAACGCTACTGCAACTAGATGACTAAAACAGAGCACAGTGGAGCAAGCTGAGATTTGTGCAATCATCTTCATGGTGTGTTTATTTTCTTGAGAAGAAAACTTTTTCATATTGTTGACGCCGAAAAATGTTTGAGAATTGCCATTCAAGCTGAGTTCCGACGTTTGGCGACAACACATGTGAAGTTTAATCGATCGAGGTTTTCCGTGGCATTTGCTAAGGGATGTTAATTGTTAGGAAATATTTTAGTTACGACCCGTTTTTGTATCCGAGTGGCTGGAAATGGTAATCCAAACTAGACATGGTTGGTTCAAAACCAGTCTTGCAGTTCCAACCGGAACCAAAGCGGGCCAGGAACCATCAAACCAGACCACAAACTGGGGACCACCTGCTTCGGTTCCACCTGTCATGGCATCGGAACCTGAGGTTCCAAACTATCGGTTTTATACTTTTTAAGGGTTTTATTTTTATTCATTTATGGGTAGTTTAGGACTCGAACAAAAATCGGAACAAATCTGACCCTGATTCAGCTCCGATTTCTGAAACTCCGACCCTAATTTAGTGTCGGTTCTTAGTTCCAGGAAACCGAAACTGATGGTTCCAAACAGCCAGAAACCAGAACATGTCTAATCCAAACCATAACAACGGAGAGGCTGGACGGACGCCCCAGGTATTGGACTCCTGACCTTAAACTTGCAGGTCGAACCCCTAGCCAAGTGAGCATTGCTCCTTGTGCAGATATCCTTCAAGTGTTTAGGGTACATCCACGGATATGCGACCTGATTACAGTGCATTTATGTTGTTATGGTCCTCGCGCTCGAGCAAAACTAAAACTAAAACTAAGCCTGCCCCAGTAAGTGCTGGAATTCGTGGCAAACAATGCAATCATCTATCTGATTTTTTCGCCTGTTTGTTCCAGAGAACCATGGGGACTTCCAACAATGGAGTCACCACAGACATCTCAAGCTGTTGGAAAGAGAAGGCTTCACCACATCTGCTGAAACAGAAGAGAGTAATGGATGAAAAACGACACCCATAGTCGAAAAGAGAATACTATAGATGAAAGTGCCACTGAAGAACATTAATAGTTGCTTTGCAATGTTCTCAAAAGAGATCTTCGCACAATGCGTGATAATTATCAAATTATCACCTCTTGTAAACAGTTTCAGCCTTCCATAAATACGCTGGCCACCGAAGTGTTACATGTCACCTACTCTCTCAACTCCCCTCTCATCTACAACCATTACTTACTCGCAAACACTACCTCAATTGCCTTCCCAGCTATGTTTTTCACAAATGATCAACCATGACCACCGTAGTTTCACCAAATAATATGCCAAGCGTGACGTTGACTACTGTACAGTTAGTACTTACAACTTCTTAGCAGAGCCTATCCATAGAGACTGAGGGTGGACGCATTCAATTTTCTTTGACAACACAGCCTTGTTATATATACCAAAATGTCCAACATATTCAGCAAGAAGATGCAATATATACAAAAGCAATTTCAAGCTTATCTAACAGAGAAACTAATAGATTGATTCCTTTATACAATGAAAACATTCTCTTAGCAGCCCACCTTATTTTTAACATGTTTTGAATGATTTAGCTTTGCCAGAAGCAGAAGGGAACCGGACGAAAACAAGATTGACGCTGTGAAGCAAAGCAGCTCAAGAGGAGAGCTGATTACTACTTTCTTGCTCTTCTCCAAAAGCCCAACCAGAAGGATCATCACAATCACATGCCCAAGCTTCGTCTTCAGTTCGTTTATGGAATGTATTTCTAACCATTGGGGTCTTTCCTGCAAACAAAAAGGATTTCCTCTGCCAACATCATGAAAACAAACAGTTTTGATGCAATAGATGAAAAAGAGAACCCTAAATGATTGTAAAACATCCTCCATCAATCACAAGAACTCATATGAAACAGAGTAGAACAATAAAAGCCCATCTCTTAAACTAACAATCTGCAAGCTCTCATATCTACCAACAGTTGGGAGATGAGTTTGACATACCATGAGCTTGAACATGCCAAACAAATTTGATCCAGCAAAGCTTCTTTCTTCAATAAAGGATAAGCTGTGAGGTTTAGTAACATCAAAGGTGCTAACGAAAAGCTCATAGAGACCCATTCCAAACACAAACATCACGGTCCCTATAAGGTAAACGTCTGAAAATAAGAAAAATAAAAAGGAGAAATATGTGAGTACTCAACTAAGTCTTGATATCATTTCCAAATACTGAGAATACCAAAAGCAGAAAATTGAACAGAGAAGAAGTAATAGTGATAGGAGTGTGTTATGCTCAACACAACAATTGACTAAATTACTTGAACATAATTGTTCTACCAGATAATTAAACATGTGAACACAGAGAACTACATGGCCCACCAACTAAATGCAACATGAAAATCAGATAATAACTTCATAATTTGATTCCATAGTGGAGGTGGAACAAATTGAGTCATGGAGGATTCGTTAGAATTAGAATGTCATAAAAAAAATTATAGATAAGATGTGGTTGTACCTAAGGCACATTGATGTGCTGCAAGTTCCTCAATGGCGCATGATTTTGTGCTGCCATCAGTATAATGTCTCCAGGACACACTAAAAAGGAATACACAAGTCAACCTAGCAAGCTTTGTGCAAAAGTTCCTAGTGTTTGCCTATACAAGTAAAACCGTCTGCTTCTTGCTTTCTAAGATGAGAATATACTGCAAATGATAAAGAATATAATTGCAACCTAAAGGTAAGCTCTATGACATAAAAATTAAGATATATACGATCGGAAATTAAAGACAGAGTTTAGGCTGAGACGCTCATCAGAATCACATGCACGACTAGTCACTTATAATTATTTGAAAACAAGTATACTCGAAGAAAAGGAAAATAATCTCATGCTGGACATACCAATAGCTTCAACTAGCAAAAGGACGATTTTTCCACCCCCTGAGAAATATTCGAGGAATGCATCAACCACGTAGTTGCAGCCCTACATAAAGAGTTTCAACACTTTGTAACACTTTTTTTAAAGGTGTTCCCTTCCTTTAAAAAACTGTATCCAAAGATTAAAGAGATCCCGGTGAAGCTATCTAAAAATAAGTACAACATTTTCAAGTGCCAACAACAACAACGACAACAACTAAGCCTTTTCCCATACTAGACGGGGTGGGCTACATGGATTCTTGGTTTCCACAGATCCCTATTGTGTGTCATGTTAGCAGTTAACTCACAATAAGCTAGATCATTCTTTATTGTTTCTTTCAAACACTTTTCAAGTGCCATTAAGTATAATTAGTATCTTCTCATCTAGTTGAGGATCCTCATCAAGTTGTTGAAAAACACTCACTTGGGTAAACAAGGACTCTATTTCCATATAATCTCTCACACGATACTTCTACTAGCGTGCCACTAAAGAATTAATTGTTTCAAGTATCTTTTAACTATAATTTTGTTATGTCTCATTAGGCATTAATTATTTTCAATATCTCAAGATTCTCAACCATAAGTGTAGCCTAAAATAGTTTAGTGTCGTGCTAAGGACCGTCTTGTATTGACGATTGATATTTATTAATGAATAATAAAATTTAAAAGACTGACTTTTGATGAGATATCATCGATTAATATTTATTAATGAATAATGACATTCAAATTTTGACTTTTCATGAGATATTATCAACTATATACGCATCGTCGTCTCCCAACACATTATATTTGAAGTTATGCGATCCTGCACTTACACCCGCACCCTCTTGACATTACATAACTCATATGAGATGCGTCAACTGTAATTCCAAATTCCAGCAATCATTCGTCTCGGTTATATTTTTCATACGAATCAGAAACCGAAGTAATAAAAGGGGAGAAGGAAAATCACCAATACCTTAATGAAGCACAAGACTGATCCGGCCAAGGAACCCAAAACAGCAAACAACGTCATAAACCGGCACCGCTAAATGACCTGCAGAACGTCGAAAAGTCCGTCATTCCGGAGACAAACACGATGCTCGATCCATAAGAACAGGATTAACAGGGAAAAACCCGATTTGAACCAATTTTTCTAGATAATTAGGTCAGAATACAGTGAGAAAACACCGAAGGTTAACCTTATCGATGGATTCCTCGGCTTCCGCAGGATTTACGTGGTTCTCCGCTCTGATCGCGTTTGAAGCTGAGGCCGACAGCTGGATAGATCTTGCCCGTCAGGTTTTCCGAGCCGATTGAACCCATGAGCGCCCAGAATCCAGCGGTCGGTACCCGGGAACACGCGGAGATTGGGACGCCCGGAAGCAGCTTCGGCGGATCCTGGAGGACCAGACCGTACATCTGCTCAGGCGGTATGCGAAGACCCCTCATGGCGCCCGAGAGAGAGAGAGAGAGAGATTCACGCTTCCGGCAGGGGATTAGGAGCGGGAAGCGTGGGTTAAGTGGTGGGCTGGGACTGAGATCGTAACGGAACCTCACACTTTCTGCCAACTAAGAAAAAGGAGACGACGGATACTGACAAACGGTAACACCGGGAAGCTTGAAGTAGTTTACGTGAGAACTACTGACTTTTCATTTGTTTTCAGAAAGCTTGTTCGTGAATCATCAATTCCCTGTGGGTTCCTTTTTTTCTTTCCAAATTCTGGAGTAATTTCGGTTTTGCTCTTTATTTAAGTTTGTGAACTGGTAGCCATTTTGGCGGCAATGCTGGTAAATGAACTTAGCTGCTCTTGATTCAAGCTATCTTTGGTTTCAGATCTTACGAATACGCACTCCCTTTGCTCAACTCGGATCGGCTCGCGAACCTCACAAAAAACAAGCTCGGGCAGCACGGTTTAACGAGCCCATGAGCTAACTATGCTAGAATCCATCACAACCCTATTTTCTCTCTTTAATCACAAAGGTTGGGGCTGGTAAATGAGCTGAATAAACAGAACAACACTTTTTTTGGAATTAATGTTAATTACGGTTGGGCCTTGTTTTGTTGTTCGGTTCGTTTTGACAAGCTCGATTAGCCACTAAAAACCAAATAGCCATGGCAACGGGAAAGGTTGGGGACAAGTACACCTATACCCAACCCGGGCCGGAACCTTAACGGTTGAGGGGGGGGGGAGGGGGGCGGACTAGGCTTCTTTTCTCTCCAACTAGTACAGTTAAAAAAGAGGTGGACACATACGCACATTTTTTATATATATATATATATATATATATATATATATATATATATATATATATATATATATATATATATATATATAATTCAGTAAAAAGTAATAAAAGTTTGTACATTTTCGTCCAAATATAGTGAATCAATTGAAGAGATGGTTCCCACGTCACAAACGAGTATGGGTAAAAAAATTACTCTCACTATATTGTCACCCGAATGTAATGAACAAATTGTAAAGAGGGTCGTCGCATTTTAAGTATGGATGGATGCGGGGTAAAGAAGTTAGTCATAGATAATAAGATTCATATTGGTTCTTACAATATCAAAACATTGTCCGGTAAGCTAATGGAGGTGATAGATATTATGATTCGAAAAAAGAGTAATATCTTATGTTTACAAGAGACAAATTGGGTTAGAGAAAAAGCAAAGGAGATTGAGTATATAAGTTTTAAATTATGGTACTCACGAAAAGAAAAGTCTCAAAATAGAGTTGTTATTATCATAAATAAATATTTAAAGGATATTATAGTAGACATACAATGATATGTTGAAATTAGTGTTAAGAGCAAAAGTTTTTAATATAGTTTGTGCTTATGCACTCCAAGTAGAAATAGAAGATAGACTCCTTCAAGGAGATGCTTAGAATTATATTGGTACACCTTATGATACGTGAAACAATATAACTATACATATTAGAAAAGTGGTGAAAAATGTATTAGGTGAATCTATTGGAGGTGTACCAGTACAAAAAGAAGCTTGGAGATGGAATGAAGTAGTGCAAGATAAAATCAAGGTAAAGAGAGCTTGTTACAAATTACATTATGCTAACAAGACTAGTGAAACTTTAGAGGCTTATAAGAAAGCAAAGAAAGAATAGAAAAAAATCATCAGTGAAACAAAAGCTAAAATTTGAGAGAATTTATATAAAAAGCTCAACTCAAAGGAGGGTGAAGGAAATATTTTTAGGATATCTAGGGCTATAGATAAGAAAACCAAGTATCTTAATTTTGTTAGATCCATTAAAGACGAGGATGAGAAAATTCTAATGGCAATTGATAATATAAAAAATAGATGAAAAAAACTATTTTTATAAGTTTTTTAATGAAAATAAAGATATTATTAACTCAAGAAAGTTAGCCAAATCAGAAAAGTATATAAAGTACAATTTCTATCAATGTATTCAAAAGAATGAAGTCAAAGAGGTTCTTAAACATATCAAGGGTGGTAAATATGTAGAACTAGACAATATTATTATAGATATGAGAGAGAGGAATCACTTGCCTAACAAGACTATTTAACGAAATATGGAAAAACTAAAAGATGTCCGATGAATGGAGAGTGAGTACACTTATATCCATATACAAGAACAAGAAATATATTTAGAATTGTGTAAATTATCAGGGTATCAAGTTAATGAGTCATACTATGAAATTATAAGAAAGAATTATCGAACATAGGTAAAGATAAGTATTGAATATAATAGAGAACCAATTTGGATTAATTATCAAGTTATTGAAGTGATTCACCTTTTTAGATGTCTTATGAAATATTTTAGAGCAGAAAAAGCCTTCGCATGATATTTATTGATCTAGAAGAAACTTACGATAAGATACCAAGTGATGTTTTTTGGAGAACCTTAAAAAAAAGAGGTATCTCATTGACATACATAAACCTTATAAGAGATACAATGGTGCAAAAACATGTGTAAAAACTCCTAAAGAAAAGACAAACTTCTTTGAAGTTAATATTGGGTTACATCAAGGATCAACTTTAACTTCATACTTATTTATAATGGTGATTGATGAGTTAACAAAACATATTCAAGATAAAATGCCTTGGTGCATGTTATTTGTAGATAACATTGTGTTAATAGAAGAGTCTAAGAAAAAAAAAATTGGAACTATGGAGAGAAACATTAGAAAGTAAAAGTTTTTGACTTAGTAGAATAAACAAAATCAAAAGAAGTGTCTCTAAAAAAGTATGAAAAACTAGATTTTGAAAGTATTAAAAGAGCTAGAGCATGACAAAAAATGTGTTGAAAAAAAACAATAAAGAATAATCTAACTTATGTTGAGTTAACTGTTAATATAGCACGTGATAGCACTATGTGAAAACAAAGAATCGATGTAGTCGACCCCGTCAAGTATGAGAAAAGTCTTAGTTGTTATATATATATATATATATATATATATATATTAGGTTGGGACACCTTTCCACATACCCGAACCAGATCATGTCAGGCACAGGCAGAGTCAATATTGCCATCCGTAGATACAACCACTATTCCAAGTTCTCGGAGTGTTCGCCATCCATAACCAAGTGGAGACAGATCTCCCTAAATACCTTCAATAGAAATCATCTTCAACTTGTTAGCCGACAACCTAGTCAGACGAGCCATGTGCTGATATACCTTAATTCGATTTCCTTCTGATATGGTTTAAATAAAAGTAATAAAAATGCAATTTCGCCACCTTTTATAAGCCAAACTTAGCTCCCATGGTTTAATGAACTCAACATAAGTCAAGGATGAGCTAAAACCAGCCAAACTCGGGCAGAACGGTTCACTTACCAGCCCTTACTGACCATGGAGATGATCAACAACCACCATCAAAGCTTCCAGAACCATGTGATAAACACAACATATGAATGATACTGCAGAATCAGGTGCACACTAGCTCAGAAACGCACTGCAGGGTCCACAGTCGCAAAAGTTGACTATATAAACGTGTTACAGAAAGCAGTGGAAAGCGCACTCGAGCAACATGGCAACCATACTAGTGTGATTTTACTTGTAAAGGGGAAGAGGGGTTGGGCTTTGAGACCCTTATCACAAGATCTCAACCAAATCAGTCCCTAAGATTCAACTTGCACTCTTTATTCTGTCCCCTTGTGTCTTAATCGTACACAAAAATGTCAAAATTGATGAATCTCGTGTCATTTGGATGGATTTCCATGACACGCCATTTTTTGCTGATCAGGGAAGTCATATAGGTTGCACAGGTCACAGTAGTACTAAGGAGAATGGGAGGGCCATGGAGTAAAATCTACGTAAGTGTGGTTCCCCCGGGTAAAGTGTTTTTTAACTAAAATAAAAGTTGCAGCTTCAAGCAGTAGATTTCAATGGTTGAAACAGACCTTTCCCCGGAACACACAAATTTAAAAAAGAAGAATTGCTTAAGCGCCTACGCTCAAGAATCTATCAGAAGTTTACAAATTTACACACCACAAAGAAAAATACAGTGGGTTGCCAATGTAGCCAAGACTTTTAGCTAGAAGGTTTCATACACTTAACTAAAATACTATACAGGCCTCTATTGAAACAGCGGGCATGGGGAGCATCTGTTCTCAAATTTCAGGGAAGGATCAGCATTATAAATACAGTCAAGAGCAGAATATAAGGTCAAACTCTTTAACCATTAGGATAGCACTTCACATATACTCCACCCTTCAAGCTTCGGCCATGGCAGAATATCTTAGCCTTCAGAGAGACGCAAACAAAAAAAGTTCAGAAATGTCATCAATGAGGTTGGTGGCCACGACCCTTGGATAAATCCTGCAGAAATCATGACAAACTATGGTTTCATTTGATATGGTTTCGTGTCCCCATGCAGTCTCCACCAGACGATGATGGCACTCAATCAGAAAGAAGAAAATCGGCAGAGAGATGACAATGTTTCCATCTTACCTGTGTATTAAAATGAGTGAGAAGATTGATGTCTTAGCTTTCTCCTGAATGGTTTACAGGCTTCTCTGCTAAGGTCAACAGCAGCCGCAAGAGCCATAAAGATTGCTGCATCCTCTACAGACTTAACATGCCTCGTGGCCAAGTGAACCACTGGCTTACTGCTCTTGCCTTCACCTTGGACACGACAGTTCATCACAAAACCCCCAGTCAAGTTGCGAGCGGGAAATATGAAGTCTCCACTACTGTGGGGGCTCGGCAAGGGCGTGGGCACAGGTGTCTGCCTCGTAGTATCAATAAAAAATTCACCACCCTTGTCAGCATTGATCAAGATCTCTGATACCAAGACCCCATTGCTAGCCGCTCCTAAGCTGCAACCTCCTTCCTCAACAAGATGGAAACGGCAACCTATGGCATCCTTTCCATTATGGTCACGCCAAGCCTCTAGCCGCCCCCAAGGTCGCCAACTATCAAACCCTGCCGGGTCGGGGTGCAAGATCAGCCAGGCACCAGGGTTTGGGCGTGCTACCCGATCACAACCAGCTGATGGCACAAAGGGTGTGACCATGGAAGCAGCAGCAACAGCAGAGCCAGAGAGATCATGGATCATCACTCTCCAACCCTTTCTTTCTCTCTTCTCAATTTCCTGGTCACCACCACTCGATGTAAGTCGGTAATTACCGAGTGGGTCAGAATGTGTGCCCCTGCATATGATAATCAAATTTAGTAACTCTTCACTGAAATGTAATAACCGGTTGTACCCCCAATCAGCAAATGAAGCATAGCCAACACAAAGTATCTGAGCAAGCTTTGGTTCTCAAATATTGGACAACTAATAGCTTATGCATCCAAAACACCGAATATATGACTAACAGCGAGAACATCGGAGAAAATCCCCCTAAGTTATTTTTCTTTCTCTTCAAAACTTTTGGGTAATCAGAGACACAACCTTCCAAGAACTTACAATCATGCGTTTAGAACATTTAAGTAAAGTAGTATAACCTTCAAGACACTTATAACAAACAGGCCCATTCTTATTCACTGACAAAATTAATCAATTCAGCAAGTGCCCGCAACCCAAATAAGAGCTGTCTCATGATCTATTGTTTCAGCTTAACGAAACTTAGTAACCTCTTACTTCTCCCTGAAGGAAGCTGTTGGAAAGCATTATCAATTTTCTCATCAAGTTTGGACAGGTGCTAACTATCAGTTCAATATCATATTTACACTAGCTAATGATTTTGATAAGATAATTAGATCTTATTGGTATCTAACCACGTTTAACTAATCGGATTGCATGTGTGGCTAAAAGAGCAAGTGAAGAAAAATAAGAAAGTGAGTCCACAATGTCAGCTTTATGCTTAATAATAGTATTTCACAACCCTTATAAAAGTCCACCAAGCACCTGATTTTAAGAGAAATCTTCTAAAACTTATTATTACACCCCTAACAGTGTCCAGGTCACATCGTTATACTGGGCCCAAGATGGTCCATTCAATCAGGACACTGGTGAAATTGGTCCCATTGGCAATACGAACAGCTTAAAGATGCATAGAAAACTTTACTAACCCCGGTGTGGTTTTGGCCTTCTCTTGTAACCAAAAAAAAGAAAAAGAAAAATAAGAGCTTACTACTCATGAGATAACCTATGCAGCCATCAGTAAACATCACAGCTATGCCCCAATGGGACATAGCTCACTCGCTAGCATCTAACAGAAGGCCAGGAAGTGTACATATAGTGGGGAACTGCCTAAACCCAGCTTTCCTATCCAAAAGAAAGGAAGGACCGCTTGACTTAGTCCAGAATCTCAAAGTTTCATTATCAAAAACCACAATGGAATCTGCACTCTGAGCGTTAGTTCAACGGTCGGGGGCGTTCTGACACCCTTGCCGATGGTGAGGAGTTTGACTCCTGGGGTGTACATATCTGTGTGTGTTAGGCTGCCATTGTAACCAAGAAAAGAAACACAACTAAATCTTTTAGGCTTCATATAAAAGAATCTTCACCTTCTCTCACGGAGGAACTTGCAACTAAATATCGGCTGCTTAGAAGATCCCTGAAGATGCATGATCTGAGGACTGGAGGTCGTTTCATCCTCAAACTGGAAGACATATCGTGGATCAGGATCAATTCTCACTTTCACATGAAACTCTGCCCCAGATTTGCTTGCTTCATGTTTATTCTTGCCAATAGAAGTCCAACCATTGTGAAGTAAAACGGCCTTTCCTTCACTCCACTCTGGAAAGACTTTCAACCTGAATGTTCCAATTTGTTGTTTTCGGCTATTGATGCCGCAATGCGCGCCTTTCTTTCCTGAGGATATGGAAATCTCAAGATATGCATGAGGAGCTTGGAAACATCCACGGGAGAGCAAGGCACGAACATTAGATTGTTCCAAGTAAAAGCTGGCGGCGATACTGTGATTATCAGGGCTCTCTTCAGGTGAATGCATTAAGGGAACCGTTGCTATCTGCACAGGGAATCCACGAAGGCGGATTTCGCACATGCATGGAGTTGACAGAGCATGAGCACTTGCTCTAACGGACTTTGAATCTGCAACAGGAAATCTCAGGCCCAGAGATCCAACCGAGAGCCTCACAAAAGCTTGAGGGTCCATCTCAATCACAAATCTATCCTCATATTGGTATGCTATAAGATCTGACAATCTGCTCCTGTTGTGCAAAAAAGAAAAAGTGGTCTATATGATGCAATACAACAAGTATAAAGCAACATTATCACCAAGGTTAAGAATAAGATCTAGAAAAAGTGTCACAATAATGATGGAAAGATTTGATGTCTTGAGACAAACAAGCCAAGCTATGTGAAGAATATCAAATACTATAAAGGCCATGATGTGTTTTGGCAACCAACAACTTGACTCGGAAAAATATCGCCTTAATCCAAAAGTGACTCTCATATCAAACGGACTTGAGGAATCCCGCTCTAAACAAGCTATCAGATTGATTGTCATCAACTTCTACTTCAATTAAGAAATTTTCACAACAACAGCCCAACTCGTGCTTCTGCAGGAACTAGAAGTGCTAAAGGCAGACAAAAAAAATCTAACTACAGAAAAGCAACTTAGAGAAAAACTGCAATTCCAAACTTGAAAAATATGGGCTTAACCAAATATTAAGCTTCAAAGAATACAGCTCATAGAAGCCTAACACAAGCAAAGGGATGGAAGCTAGGATTCTACTTCACGAAGATGACAGGAAAAACATGGAAAAGTTTGAGCCTAAAAGTTCTGAACGTTGAAGTTTGGTATCTCCTTAACCTCAAATAGTGATGCAATGAAGTTCCAAAACTCAACTACATTCCCCCTTGTCTATGTCAAGGTACCATATCAATTTTTCTCATTTTCCTTTCTGATGTACAATCAGGAGCAAGGTTCCTTTCAAACGTTCTTGCTTGCCCACCTATGCCGGTGCTGCAGTTGGTTCATAGCCACAAATGGCACAGCGATTTCTTGATGCTGATCGCACTTAAGCCACTACTTGCACATTTAATGATTGTTTTGCTTTGATACCGAAAACCAAGGAGCAAATAATTTCTCCAGGACTAAAGCAAAATAACAATTCCTTCATTTTGTGTAGCTTTCTCCTTTGCTCTTTCTTTATTTTCCGGAACAGCTGGGAGAGGATAGAGTCCTGGTGCCATTGAAACCCTACAAGAGCACTCGACTGTCATATAGAAGAACCCCACAAATCCACTACCCCTAGAAACTTAAGTCCTCGTTGAAAAGCACAACCAAAGGAGAGTTTCAATACAGCCATTTTCCCATGTCAAATGATTGAATCGGGAAATGGCACTAAAAATCATAATGTAAGCTCTCAATTTATCCCCATTTTATGTATAATTTGATTCCTCAGAGTTGAATCCACTAAAAGATAACAGAAAGACCGTCTGGTCATAACACGCAGAAAAGAAAGCGCACATGCCAGGAAAAAGATAAAGCCTTGTTGAGGCATAGATTGAAGAACAAGGAAGGAACAATGAGAATTAAAACCTGAAAATACGCTCGTGGGTTGTTCTGAACAGATCTACTCTGTCAGAAAGGGCATAAAGCGAATCCTAGGAACGAACCAAATTCCACGCATACGCCACCAAAAAAGCTCCACAATCTTCGATTATTTCTACCAAAACCTGCTTCCGATAACCAATTTCATGAGAATGCACAAGGAAAAGCAAGAAAAGAACATGCATATGTCCTAAAATCTGCTACAAATTTCCATATCTATCTGGTAAGCAACTTGTACGAGAATAAGAATACAAAAAAGAGGAATCAGACAAAAATAACAAATTTCAGAAGAGCAGAACCAGCTGGATTGATGATAAAATGTTCGACCAAACCCGAAAAGTTGAGTTTTTTGGACTATTTCAGGAAGAAGAAAGCAGAATCGCGTCACATTCTGGCAATTCTTGACAGGAAACGAAACAAAAGGATCAATGCCGCAAATAGGGTGATAAGGGGAGGAAACGAATTGTCTCGCTCACTCCCATAAATCTCGAGAACTACACAGCTCGACAAAGAAGGTCGAAGCTTGACTGCATAATCTGGGGAAGATAACCCAAAGTCGAAACTCATAGGCTCACCACGTGCATTCCCCCAAGAAAAGCGAGGCAGAAAGAAATTATCGTTCCCACCAAGACAACGAAATCACCTTTACATATTCTCGAAAGATCAATAAATATCCATTTTTTGTACCCTCACGCAGAGAAACAACACGAAATCACGTTTCTCTCCGATTCTTTAAAGCTAAAAAGATTCTCACCAAGAGAAGAACAAAGCAACGAAAAGCAAGCTACCGAGAGAGAGAGGGAGAGAGAGAGACCCTAGTGTGGGTTCCCGGAATCCCGGATCAAGCTGCCGGAGACCCAAACGGGACAAAGAGCTCGGAGTCGATTCGTTCTCTGCGAGCGGGTGCAAAGAAATGGGAACCGGAAGGCAACCGGCAAAGGGTGGGGCAGCTCACTGGACGTGACCGGCTATTACCGGTCGACTGACTCCGCTCCGGTGACGGTTTCCGGTATGGACGCTCCCCGTCCTCTTCTGCCAATGAGAGAGAGAGAGAGAGAGGGACGCGGGCGGGTGCGCATGAACGGACGAGTGATTCACGGGTTGTTTCAGGCAAAGGCGATGATGGGATGACGGACCGAATTGACCGCCCAGTGACGACGCTCTTCTGTTCTGCCCTTTTCCTTCCTTTGCGGCCATTCTTTCCAAAATACCACAACGAATCCGGCGTGCGCGCACGCATGCGTGTGTTTCTCAAATGCGTGTTATGATACGATCCCGACAAACTCAAACTTAACGGCTCTTTCGTTCTTATAGCACAACCACAACCATCTGCAGCCACCTTAGTTCGGGATTGGACTCACAAGATCAATGTCATGAGTTCGATACCTATACCGTACATTTGGCTTCGGCTCGCTTCGGCCTCCCAATATCTTGTGAAAGGTTTCATGATTTTCTTATAAAAGCAGCATTGTTTTTTAAGGGAGTGTTTTTTTACGAAGCTAGGACTACAGCCCATCATTTGCGAGGGGTCATTGGTGGGTCTCGTAATATGATTAGAAGTCGTATTATGTGCACTCAAGCCCATGTTTAATTACAACTGGAATTGGAACTGTGGTTTAAGTTTTGTAGTTCTAGACCTCATAATCAAACACCTCTTAAGAAGGTTTTGGAACCCATTTTGCTTGGTTTCGCTACTTCGAAGGCATGGATCACGTAAAATTGCCCAAAAAAATGGTGCAGTGACACACTCAACACGATCTTTCTTTCTGTCTTTCGAGTAGAAGGGTCTTATTCTTTTACTTTGGAATGGCAGGCTCATTCGCGTTGTAAAATTGTTTAGAGAACCCAATCGGCCAAATTGCTGGTTTAAACAAGCTAAATGTCCACTTAAGCTTGACCCATTTAGTTCAGGAGCAAGTTGGAAGTGAGCTTAAATTTATCAACAACACGAATTTAATTAGCTTGTTCGTTGTGATGGCTACCCAATATGGTAAAATATGGCCACACCATATGTCTGATACCGATAAACCTATCGGCACTAATCTTTTGTTTCTTGTCGTGATCACGTCGTGTCGGTTTGTACAGAAACAAACACAACCCCTTTTCTATTGGTGGAAAATCATGGATCGT
Organism: Brasenia schreberi; assembly: GCA_036023115.1. NCBI lineage: Eukaryota > Viridiplantae > Streptophyta > Magnoliopsida > Nymphaeales > Cabombaceae > Brasenia > Brasenia schreberi. The sequence continues at coordinate 32,437,391 of JAYKKT010000088.1, forward strand.
GTCGTTTTGTGTTTGTGTTGCAAACAGGTGAACTACTTTGTTGTGTGTATATATATATATATATTTCGGTGAAACTTTTCTGGTCAGTCTCGTGTCAGGTTTTAGTATTATTTGCATCTTTCCGCGACGGGATAAAGCATTTAGGGAAGAGATTAATGGCAGGAGCGGACCCGATATAATCCGATTCATAACTAAGGTCATGGGCTCAGGGTACGATCAGTGGCAGAAGTGTAAAAGTATCAAAATATCTGCCTCATTTACCTTTGATGCGATGCGTCATCTAATCTCACTCCCGGGCTTTCTTTGAACGTCGAACAATGATTTCTCGAGTCATCCGATAGGCAACTTGGACACACAAAAAAATGACAATTTTATATTCCAAATTACGTCCTTAACCTCCATCCTGAACAGCGAGGAAAACGGATCGGATAAAACTTATACATTTGCTAATTTCGGACGACTTTCACTTACCACCGGATTCACTGCCGTGGCCCTCGGATGCCAAGAAAAAGACAACAAATCTTCACAACGAGCAACAGCAAGTTTGTTAGGGGTTCGATTCACAAGTTATAGGTCATGACTTCAATACTGGGGCACGCATAAAGAAGAAGACAACATATATTAAAAAAAACTTATTTTCATGTAGATTCCTGTTAGACAAGACAATATATTAAAACTAACACATAATTTGATTGGCATTATATTATATAGAGAGAGAGAGACAGAGAACCTCATATATGCTAGCATCAAATAAATCTTAATTGTCTATTTTGATGAATTATTGAAATTTAAATATAAAAAGTAAAAAATATGTATATAAATAAAGAACATTTACAAATACTTTGTGTATGTATATTTTACTTTTTGAATTTACGTTTCAATTGTTTATCTCTTTATGGTAGATGGTTAAAATTTGTTTGAATATAAATATGCTTGTGTACCAAGTTCTTTTTTTATTTATGTGTACATGTTCTATTGTGTATGTATATATATATATATATATGTAAATAGTGTTATATGTCTGTAAGTACCAAAGTGGAAGTTGTTCTTTTTCTATATATTATGGTGCCATACACCATTTTAATTAATTTATTATAATTAAAATAGGATCAACTGCACTTAGAGGGTAGCTCAGACAGAGGGGACTCACAAGTTGAATGTCATGAGTTCGATGTTCAGGGCATGCATAATGACTTCAGACTCCCCATTAACTACAAATATTGCAGAGAGGGAATATTAGGAAAAGGGAGCGGTTCAATGTAAGTTTAATGGTAAACTTCTACCTAACAATATATTAAGAAACACTAAATACTTGAGATTCGTTGGACGGTATTTTCTGTAATGAGTAAGGGCATATATGTCATTTATTCATCCCCGACGTCAGGCGGTTTACAGCTGTCAGAAAGACTCCCGGCATCCAGCTGGAAGGCACTTTTCTAGTTTCGGATTAAAAAAGTGATATAGAATTGAAGAAAATGAGTGAGGCAGGTGGGCCCCGTTTTGCGAAGCAGACGAGTCCCCGGCAGCCAGCCTGTCTCCCGCTGCCGTTGCCTTGAGGGGATCTCCCTCTTGACGTGGACCAACGCCCTCATCTTAACCAGCGCTAGCTGTGTCGTCACCGTTACCTGTGGGAACTCGTGTTCGTGTCGTATCCATATCAACTGGTCACGTGGTTATATATATATATATATATAGAGAGAGAGAGAGAGAGAGAGAGAGATCAGTATCCACTAACAGCTAACATATTTAGGTGAATGGTTGGAATTTAAATGTAAAAAAAAAGTATATATATGTGTATAAGTAGTGTTATATGAATAATTAAACATGATGGACAGTTTTAAACTTGAAAAAAGGAATTGGTTGAACCTAGAACAAAGATCACTTGATTTTGTTCCGGTTATAAAATTGGTTTTAAATTATTGGTTTATGATTTTTTTGTTTTTTTAAATATAAAATTACCGCTTTAGTTTGAACTTGGAATTGGACTGGTTTAGTTATAGTTCTAGATTTTGGGTTAATTTAAACCCGTAGTTTAGAATCGTTGATTCTTTGTTTATCCAAAATCGTAATCGTTACAAAATCACTTACTTTTTACGTGCATACTTTTATTCCACTCCATTAACTATTAACTGCCACTTTTTACCATTTTTAATCATTCTACTATCTTTCATGCTCACTTTTTACTAATCAAAACAGAATTGACATTGCTTAGGACCATATGAAATTGAGAGATTATTGTATTGTGCATGATTGCGCATCTAACACTCACATATATATATATATATAAACACTTGTATATTTTAGTACTCTTAAGTACTAACAAAGTCAAATAAATCTAAATCACTCATTTATAGTGATGAGTAATTGAGATTTGAAAGTACATGTATACTTTTTATAAGTACACTGAAGATTTTTATTTTTAAAGTTTTAAATAGTAACCATAAAGATTGATTGAAATTTGTTTTAATTTGCTAAGATCAACAAACATTTTGCACGCATTACATAAAATAGATGGTTTATCACCAATTGCATGACCTTATTAAAACAATGGACGCAACGCTTTACAGGAAATAAATTATGTTGATGCTTCCCGGTTGATTCTACCTCTTCACTATGCAACGTCGTGCTTGAGATGCTCGAAGTGGTTATTCTTTAGCGGCACATGGTGCGTGATGACACGAAACAGAAACACAAAGAACTTGGACTAAGCTGGCAAATTGGTATCCCACGGGAAGAATAACACCGGTCCATATGGAAGGTGTTGCTGTGCCGGGTTGGCTTCTTGCGTGTCCTTGTGACGCTCAGGTTGGAAGGACAGTTCGACCCTCTCGTGTTGGGTAGTGTCCCTATCAACTACCATGAGAGCCTCATTAAAATGTCCCATCCAAGTGTACCTTGCCCTGCATAGGCTCATCATGCCGAATAAAATTCAGGACACGATGACTTACTCTTATGATACGTATCCTTGTGTCCATTGGGTCCCCTCACAGTGGCTTGCAGAGATGTGATGAATGACATGTATTTGAGTCGAACATATTTATATATATTACATATATGACATCTTAAATGTATAATGTGTTTTAGTATATAATTTTATAAAAGGATTTTCAGATGTTTGAAATTGTGAAGATTGGAATTAAAGCACTATTGCACTGTGGTACTTTGCAATCTACTTTTATACAATACTATGAAAAAACATTATATATTTATAAATATAAACGAGTAATATTATATGTACAATTATGTCCACTAATTTGACATGATTTCACTATTTTAAACATCTTTCACTACTTATTCACCTTTTAAAATCACCTTTAATTTATCAAAATGCCGTTGTTACCGTAAAAATTATCTAAAACGACTAACATACCTAATATTAAGATTTGTATATATTTAAAATTCTAAATAATTTTATTGATAACGATTAAATAACGTTAAAATCGAGAAAGAGGCTATCAATGAGTGAACACCAATCCGAGTACAAGGCCGCATTCATTGCAGTGGAACTCCACCCTGGCGGGGAACGCGACCCGAAGAGGCACAGTCTCGCAGGCCTGCATTGCGTTCCTCCTGTTGGTCTGTCTCTTACTTCTCAGATTCTTCCGAAATGCAAAGCGTGCGAGGTGTCGTTGCCACCTCCATCATTGTCTTGTTACGCGTCGATATCGCCCTCACACCTGCGTCATGCGCGTCGCCTCACCCTCCTGTGCCGTCTGCGGTTTCAGAGTTGAGATTCGCAGGTGGAGTTGTTGGGAGGAGCGATGCGCGAGCGAGCCCGGTGATGGATGTGGTACGGTTAGGGTGGGGGCGAGATGTGTTTCATCGTTGAGCTCGTGAGCTATGCAGTTATGTTGGTTATCAATTGAAACTCGGGGTTCAGTTCTGTTTCGACGCCGTTGTGTTTGTCTCTCGCGGTCAATGGACCTCTTGTGGTCGGTCTATGGGCTTCTTGATTTCATGTCTTTACTGAAGGGTTGTGCCGGACTTGTGCAGCTGGAGATGCATGTACAGGAGATGCAGAGGCAGTTGGACTGCTTGTTGTGGGAAGTAAAGGAACTTGAGTCGAAACTGCGAGGAGTTATCGAAGATAAAGAAGCACTTGAGGAAGTGCTAGAAGAAGTTGAAGATGAACATGATAAATCTATCGCCAAAATTAGCATTTTAGAGGACCAGGTATAAGCATTACGAGTTCCAGAGATTTTATTTTCCCATCCTATGCATATTTCCTCATTACTATACAAGTTCAGATTATGTTAAGTATTCATTCTGGCTGTTGCTTCACCACACCGTGTTCAACACTTTACACTCGTAACTTCCCCGTGACTGGACTCTAACTAAAATTTCTCAGCTAAAAATTCTAACATGGTAACTTGGTCTAGTTTTATGTCACAGGAACGTTTCATGGGACAGGGACCGGTTATTACTTTATGAACAAATTATAGCCTAGAAAACCGAGTTTCTTCTCTAGTTCGTGAGATATTAGCAATTATATAGTATACTATACATTATCTATAATTTATGCGTTTGTATTGTCGTGTTTCTGCACCCACCATTTTCAAGATTGTTGTGCCCTGTCTCCACACCTGCATGCGCATTTAGCACTGCTTTCCTTGTGACATATAATTGCCTCACAGCAGTATATGAATTTCTCAGCATACAGTTGAAGTTGTCATGCGTGATATTATTAGTCAAGATCAACATTTGAAATAGTTTCAGTAATTTTTAGAGAAAAAAGTGTGGTTGTTTGCCCTGCGGCTCCTTGCTTCAGATTTTTGAAAGCCAACACAGAAAACGATGTGTTCCTTAGCAAATGAATGGTCCTATCTATCTCAGACACCAGGAGACAATTCGATGTTTTGGACATTTCATTCAACTTCCGAAACAACAGTCCAGTTTTCGAGAATATTGTTTTAAGCATGAAGCAATCTCTCAGGGTTCTTTACATATGGGCTGGAGCTATTTACAGGGTACCAAATAACAAAGGTCTTATATGACACCAGCTATAAATCATCTACTGTAATACAATTGAATTCACTTGGTCTATGCGGCTCCACCTTGCAACTTAGAAGCTTTTCCGGTATAACAAGTCCAAGGATACTTCCAAACCCGCTGAGAGCTCCGTGGGATGGTGCTTTTGAGAGAAGCTAACGGCCCAGAAAGTAATGCATGCATGGCTTGCATTATGTTATGTAGTCTTGGTCTTGACCTCTTTATTCATGGCCTCGTCTTAAATTTGTTAAGAGAATTTGGACGAGCTTTCACCAAGGTCCAGGTTTTGCTTTTCTTTGAAGAGGCCTACCTTGTTTAGAGTGTAAACTATATTAGTGTTTCTCTATGATGTAAAGAATACGGCTTTCTCACTGAGTTCCTTCCCATTGTTGTATAGCCTCACTCTCATAGTCGGTCTTGCTTTATTTTTGGGTTAAACACTTTCAACTGATGTACAAATTACAGACACTACCTACTTGCCATGGAACTCAGATTCCGGTCATTTCCCCTTTTTTGTCTCCTTGGATGCTAAAGTTGACAACCAGTCTAGGTAGTTGCTATCATCCTGCTTGAGTGTTTCCCTGAATTGATCACAGTTGGTCTTATATTTTGCCATATGACATGTTCTTGCTGATGCTACTCAAGCGATTGGTGCTACCTATGACCAAGTTGCCTATTTGTTTAGAGTTGTGGTTCATTTCTTGATATGTTTGGTTCTGTTTTTAACCTCCTTTCTTCTGTTAAACAGTTAAAGAATCTGAGAGATGAAAACCATCGTCTGAGTGATGTCCAGAAAAGGCTGTGGGAAGCAAAAATATGGGAAAGTTCTGTTGTTGTAGATATTGGTATACCATGGAATTCTGGGTACGCAGGCAGTGACACGGTGCTTAAGGAAATCAGTAAGTGGGACAGTGAGAAAATCTGCAAAGCTAGACATTCTATGTTGTCGAAATCGGAACAGCCATTCAATGTTCGCAATACACCAGAAAAGGTTGGGAAGACGCTGGAAAAAGTGCCGGTAATGACATCAATGGATCGGCGGCGGGGCACTGCACTACAGCAGAGTCTATTCAGCGCATTCATGTCAGTGCTGGTGGGGATCATTGTGTGGGAAGCCCAAGATGCTTGCATGCCTCTGGTGATTGCTCTATTCATTGTGGTGGTGATGTCACTGAATAGTGTGGTGAAGTTCTTCTCTACCATAGACAATCGGCGGCGTCCGATGCAGTTGCTCTCCTGAGCTTCAACTGGTTCATTCTCGGCACACTTGCATATCCCACTTTGCCGAGCATCGCACGTCTGCTGTTGCCTTCGGTATTTTGCCTCATTAATCGGTTGATGTGTGTTGGTTTGGTTTCACCAACAATGAACCAGTGAGTTCTTGATCAGCGATGAGATCCTTCGCTTTGTATATATAAAGTACACCTTGTGTGTTTTCTATAGAGGTAATTGTCCTTCAGTTCCCACGTTTGGTATTGTCAAAAGAATTGCAGCCATGTTACAAGAACTTGCAGAGATCTTGAGATTAGTTTGGCCAGTGAAGAACATGTATTCTCGGAGGTATTTGCTTTGCTCTGCCATTTCTCAAAGCTAACAATGATTAACGATTTTCATGAAAATCATGCTATCTTGAATCGAAACAAAGTTGAGAAAATAGAGCCTGTGAATCTTTAACTCTCATCTGGCGTGCTTGTTTTGATCACAGGCTTATAGCCTGTAAAAAGTTTTCCATATGTGACGGCGAATCCAACATGCTCACAATCACAGTTGAACTCTCGTGTTCACAATTACGCTCGGTTGGTAGCCGGTGGCTCTGGTGTGAACCAAACACCAAGGGAAGAAGTAGAAAGACTTATGGAAAGGGGTCAGTGGTTTGAACCGTCGGTTTGGAGACTGGTCGACGAGCCAGATCGGAATGGGCCGTCTCTAGCAAGACTTACAGGCATATTCTTTGTTTTCCAACGGTACGTCATGCTGCTTATTATATCTTCACATCTCCTCATGGTTCAATGCTGATTGCTGAATATTCAGCATGGCCCAAAATTGTCTCGACATGGACTTTCCACAGGAAAGGTTGAGGTGGTCGAAATATTGGGGAAATATCTATTGAATAATTGAAGGTTCAATCTTGAAAATCTATAGAAAGAAAAACATTTCTAACTCAAGGCTTCCAGGCATATCCTACTTGTTTTCCAACATAGTATACGGAGTTAATTATCAAAATTCAATGCTGCGAATTCAGCAAACCATAATAGCTTCACGCATAATTTTCCGAGAAAAAGGATGGAGGATTAGAATTTCGAGAAGAAACGTCTCAAGGCTCAAACATTGATTGTTGAGGTCATTATTATTTTGCGTTTCCTTTTTGTTACAAAGGAATGCCAAAACCTAACACGCATACACACACATTCACCTCAGAATCGAACTCCCCACCAAGAGCAAGAGTGTCAGGGCGCCATAGCTCAAGGCTTAGGGTGCATCATTGTTTTGCACTTTTGTGTGCCGTTGCGGTTAGATGTTCATATGGCACAAGATGGAGCACAATGACCACTAGAAATTCATACAGCAGATCTCCCTTAGTGTGGAATGATGTTTTGTTTGATTTAGACGGGATTTATCTGCCTACTAGTGTTTTAGTGGTAAAACCCAATTGAGACTCATTTGCTCGCTTCATGGGCTACAAAAGCATACGAAAAAGAGCAAAAAAAATGATGAAACGCCGGTCATCAATGTAAAAAGATCCGGTTGAGAGAGACCTTTGTTAGAATTGGATGAAAGAAGAGAGATAAAGTTATTAGGAGTAATTTCATTATTTTTTTAAAAAGGAGCATGTAGATGGTAAAAATAGTACAAATGGTAATCTCCTTTTTAATTCAAGGCTTTGAAATGTATTTTTTTTATAAAGAGATCCAACTCTCTTTGAGAGTCGAACTCCCCACAAACAACGCTGGCATCAATAAACCCTACCAGTTGAGCCAACACCCTTTTACTTTCATGACACGCTAATTATTGTTTTCTCATTTGTGTGTATCTGTCATTGGCTTGCTAGTAAAGTGAGTAAATTGAAGCTTTAGGCCCCGGAGTTTTTAGGCACCAAATTTTAGAACACAAAATGCTGTAGACTTCTAAATGTTTACACCACACTTTAACTTAGGCTCCATTTTAGTCTTCAGGCCTCAACTTGTGTCGTCAAGTCACTTTGTGCATGCCCTCAAGACTCAACACTGAAAACCCAGCAATGCATAAACTATTTTCCTCATATCTCCCCAAGAAAAGGCTTAACAAATATTACTTGATGGTTGAAATACTTCATGTGGAACTAATTATTATAATAATCATTTTCTCGTGCCCTGGTGAGTAAATTAAATGCTAATATAATAAAAACAAAGCACACCAATGACGATGATGTCAAAAGATCCATATAAAGTTTGGCATAAGACTTGGTTTGGGTTTTGGGTTTTGGGTTTGTGTGTCTTGGTGGTACGCTGCTGCTGAAATTCCAGCGACACATTTTTCTTTCTCTTCTCAAAAAAAGACTAGATCAGAATCGGTGATTCCAAACTTCATAACCAAACCGGTCTGGAACAGGTTTTGGTTTTGATTTGGTTCTAAACAGGTCTCGGTTTGAGTCAACTAACTTGGATTTTTTACTTTTCAGGGTTGCTGAAGGCTTCATTTTTGACTGCTATGAGTCGACCAACTTGGATGCCGTTTTCAGGGTTGCTTATATATAACCAAACAGATTCGGGTTCACCCGACCTACATTTGTCGGGTTGCTTCACTTGGACCCAGACACGACCCAACATGCCTAAATCCCGACGAATCCCACACTTTAAGTTGATTGCTATGAGTCGACCAACTTGGATGCCGTTTTCAGGGTTGCTTATATATAACCAAACAAATTCGGGTTCACCCGACCTACATTTGTCGGGTTGCTTCACTTGGACCCAGACACGACCCAACATGCCTAAATCCCGACGAATCCCACACTTTAAGAGTCCATTTTGGGTTGGGTCCAAATTCGACACCTTTAAACGCCTGCCATGTACGCCTCCCTTGGTGAAAAAAAATCTGCAAAATCCAATCGAAACTGAACCGGATTAGGATGATTAAATCTAAAACCAGTAAAATCAGAAACAGAATCAAGACTATTCGATTTGGTTTTTATTTCACCTTTTTATAAAAGCAGAACTCAAATTGGTAGTTTAAAACCATGGGTTCGAGTATAAAAGATGTTTGTGATAGAAATGAAGATGTTGAGATGAATGAGTGTAAGAAAAGACGGTATATATAATGAGGTTATTAGAAACAAATTAGGAGTTACATCAATAAAAGAAAAAATGAGAGAATATCGTTTAAGATGGTTTAAACATATAGAAATAAGATTAAAAGAAAAACCTATAAGAAGGTATGAACGACTAGATCTTGAAAGTATTAAAAAAAGTAGAGAACGATCACAAAAGTATTAGAAAGAAACAATAAAGAATGATCTAACTTATTGTGAGTTAGCTGTGAATATGACACATGATAAGGCTACGTGGAAACAAAGGATCCATGTAGCGTAAGCGGTCTAGTATAGGAAAAGGCTTAGTTATTGTTTGTTATATGGTTTTGAACTCAAACCAAATCGTAACCAGAACCAGTCTTGAACCGATTCAGTTATAATCTAAGTTTTGAACTAAACGAAACCGAAGACGTTTAGGAGAAAAACCGGATATGAACCAGGTAACTTGATGCGAAAAGCGATTTCACGACAAAGCCCTTGACATTACGACGAATACCAGAGACGATCCTCTCGTGCTCGGGATGATGTATCGGGATGTTTCTATGCGTCCATCACAGATAGGGTTTCTCTCTCTCTCTGGGGAGAGTCTCGCGCTCACTTGCGTCTCTGCTTCGCTTGGTGCAGGTCGGGAATTCTCCTTTCCCTTGCCGTGATTCTGTTTTTGGTTTTCTTCTTCGGGGAAGGACCGGGTTCCCGCCTTGCATCAATTGAATTGGAGACGACGGTGACAAAGGAGGAATCGGACCGTAGCGGTCGGATTTGGTTTTATTGGTAAGGAAAGATCGGATCTTTTCTTTTACTGTTTCCGTAGTCTATCTGCATCTTCCTTTTGGTTCGATCGCGGTTGATGCGTCGATCCTCTGTCGATTTTCTTAGTTAGTCTGAGATTCAATTTGATGTGAATCTATAACACGGGTCTTTTGTTGAAGTTTCTTGATCGGATTTGTTACCAGCTAATCCTTCTGAGGTTTAGGGTGGATCGAATGATGCAGCTGATTGAGTCTGGTCGGAGATCCCTGGCTATCCTAATTACCAGGAGAAGGCATAGTTGCAATGGTTGGATGGTTGTGTTGTTTGTGCCTGATTCCAACTGATTAAAAATGGTAATGTTCTCAGGACGAGTTTTAGTGGCACAGTGATGCGAGCTGCTGCATATCTGGGAATGAAAATAGGATGCATGTTTTTCATGTCTAATGTGTCCATTTGCTCATATTAAGTACCAATTAAAACAAAACCATCTTGAAACCAAAACGTTCTCCCACACTAAGTGGGATCAGCAAAGTGGATTTTTGGAAGCAATTATGCTCCAAAAAGCAAGATTATTTTGTTTTGGTTCCGTTCTAATACTTCTCTGCCTCTTTTGAAGTATTGGACATCTAATTCGTAGGACTTCTCAACAAAGCTCTGGCTGTCTACATCCAAACATCCAAACCACCTTTCAATATCTTTTAGTGGTGCTATACAAATTCCTTTTTTCCTAACTTATAGTCTCATTATGACCCAATCTATTCCTTTACGTGGCCAAACATCTGTCTAAGCCTCTCCCTTTTGTCATTGTTGTGCACATATGGATAATTGATTGCCCATTCCTTGGAAGATATCCATTTTTTATCTTACCTTTGCCTTATACTAATTATCCTTTGATTTAAGTGGTCTGACAAAACTGCTTTATAATATGTAGCTTTTAATTGAGTGCTAAAGCAACATAATATTCAACTTTTGTTTTGACTGATGTCTGAGCATGTCTAGTGCATCTTTCTAGTTTAGCCAACCTACATTACGATAATAGGATTCATCCTATGGTGACATGTTGGTGAGTTTTTCATCTTGTTAGAAAATTGACCTCAAGTAAAAGTATATGTCGCCCAAAATGCTGCACTGATGTTATGTATATTCTGTTCTGGTCTACTATGTCAAAACTTTCGTTTCAAGGTTTCTTTCTGTAACCCTTAAGTTTTTCTCTTTTTACTTCTCTCATCTCATCCATTAATTCTATATCATCAATAAATAACATCCACTAAGAAACTTCATCTTGCTCTGTTAAACTCTCCTAGAATGACCTTGCAGTTATACACAAATGATTTTTTTTCTTCAAGCGATCCACTTGTGTTTTAACTAAATTACTCTTATAAGTGATTAAATGCTTATTCCACATTTTAAAAACCATATTTAGTTTTCAGCAACAACTAAAAAAACACTTGTTTCTCAAATTCTTTATAATGGTAGGAGATACAAAGGGTCAGAAACATGCCTGGCAGATGCTTTATGTTCAGTTAGCAATAATGGAGGATGTAATTGCATTCTGTCAAGTAATTTTATTGAAACAACAATCTTCTTTCTTTTATGGGTCGTGATTTGGTTCTCAAGTTTAATCTGTTGAAGTCTGAGAACGCACCTAGTCATGGATTGGTGGAATATATGTGTGTGTGGAAAGTGGAAACAACAATCTTCCTCTAACTCTTTATTAGTCATGATTTGGCTGTGAAATTCAATCTGTTGAAGGAGACTATAGACCAACCAGTTACGAATTAGAAGCAATATGTGTGTGTGGTGTGCATGCTTGTGTTTCCATTAGATCTCAGTTAACAGGTTCTTGTGAATAATTTGATTGATTCTATTCTTCTTCTTGAGAGCCGAGTATTATCTTCTTTGTTTCTCAGGCATTGTCTTCTGCTTTAGGCATACAAACACAATTTAGTAAAACACCTGCGCAAATAGCATGATACCATGGAAGGAATCATGTTAGCGAAGATGCTAAATATCTGTATGTAAGATGTGCAGATGTAGTCAACTAAACTAATCTCAAACAAGAAAAAGGAATTCAGTGTTTTTCTTTATATGATCTAGGAACCATGCACAAATGTTAAACCTTGTTATCAACTGCAGTCTCTCGTACTATAGTTTTTGCGGTCATCAGACCCTTGTGCTCTTTATTTTTCTGTGGCAACCATCTAATGTACTATTAGTTTTTCATCGAGTAAAAAGAAAAGTAATCTCAGTTGTCCTTCTTGAGATGGACCGCTTACTGGCAACCCTCAACTGTGGTTCCTCATGCTAAAGGGTCATTGACTCCAAGGATGCTCGGAAAGAGTGGGCTTTGACCCGCTCGAAGAACTGTGAAGCCATTTTGGTTAGTCTGTTCAGTTTCTAAGATCCAAAACTGAGAAAAACGAGGCGGAACTGAATTCCTCTAAGCAAGTTGTTGTAAAGGTGGTTTTCCTTACATGGGAAAATTGTAAAGCACATCCAGTTAAGTAACATATTATCCTTCCTTAAAGGCTGTTGTAAATGTGGTTTTCTTTAAACATGTAAGGTAGTAAGTAGTTGGGGAGTTCAATTCATATCAATATACATATCTACAGACGCAGTTGCTGCAGGTGGGGAGTTCAATTTACTGTGGGGGTGAATGTGTGTACGAGGCTTTGGCTTCCCTTTGTAACAAAAAAAGGTGATATATATATATATATATGTGTGTGTGTGTGTGTGTGTGTGAGAGAGAGAGAGAGAGAGAGAGAGAGAGAGAGAGAGATTATGACACACGATGAGTCACTAAAAAGCAACACACAAACACATACGAAAGTCACTTAAAAAGACATAGAGCCATAATAAATCATGTCTGACAGGATACATGAAAGCATTTAAAGAAACCAAGCACAAAAACCACTCATGGATACAACAAAGAAACGTTTAACCACCCAAAATTCAACCCCGGTAACAAATATAAATGCCTAAATTCTCCTGTGATTCCAACTCCAGATGACAAGCACAATTATGCTTGACTGAGAGAAGGGGAAGCAGAATGAAGATAGATGGGGATCAAATTCTATTTTTTAACAACTAAAAGGTTCAATCTGATTGTATTTTCTTTCTGCATTCTTTTTTCTAAATTTCTGCTCAGCGTCCTATGTATTTTTGCACAATTTCAGACACCTCAACTCTCTTTTGAAATTTCCAAGGGGGCCGTGAAAATTTCCGCTCGCTGTATTTTTGTTACACCCACGTCTAGGTAGGTGTCACGTCACTCAAAAGCAATAATGTCACTCTTTCACTCGTGTGGTGAGCAAGGTAAAATAAGTGAATGATATATATATATATAAACATGAGTCCGATATTCTTATATTGTGAGTCCAATATATGCTATGTTGCATATTCTACATGTAAAAATTTTATTCCAAAACCTATGTAGAGACTTGAAATAATCTTTCACACACTACGTCGTGTGCGAGTGTTTCAGCTAGTTTCGCTTAAACTAGCAAAGTTATATTTCTTATTTCATGGAGTGATTGTGGAGAAGCAGAATCTTTTCGTCTTAGGCTTTCTTAAATCGGCGCTCAAGGGTTAGCCTACACGCTTTGAGGATTAATTTTAGTAAGACGTGTATTTTCAAAATTCACTTTAGAGCTAATTTAAATAAAAAAAAGTCGTGCACTTGGTGTAGGGAATGAAAACTTTTCAAGTTCTGTTATGTTTTCAGAGCTTGTTTTCAGATTTTTTTAATAGCTTAAAGATCTCAAAAATTCATGAAAAATTTACAGTGTGCAGAGCAAAATGTGGATATCCTAAAACTATTTTTATTTTGTTTTTATGTGCTTTTATTTTATAAAATTAAACCTGAGAAATGCCTCTTCTCAGGCTTTTCAGAACGTTCTGTTACATAAATATAGATGTCTAAAAAAACCTCTTTATTTTTGTGCAAAGAGTTTTGATTTCTATGAATTTAGTGTTGTTGTAAATCTATGGATGTTAGCTTTTCAACGAGACTAGTTTCACCAAATTTGGTTAACTGCAGACAAAGTTATATGAAGATTACCCAACCTCTGTTGCAGGAAATCCATACTAGACATTCTTGACTCTGAATTTTCTCGATCTTCCTCTATTTTATTTACGATGCTACACGACTTTAAAATTCTTGAAAATTTTATTTTGAGTGGGTTTGTGTGTGAAGATTCAATGTTCCAAATTTCAAATTATTCGGAGCAAAGGTTCGAAAATGAAAAATAGAACAACAGACATATGCATGACTCTGAAAACAGAGTTTCAATTTTTAAAACATATGTGAATGCATTATTGTGAAATTAAAAGCAAACCATAATTAATTCAAAGTAAATGACTAAAGAGAAATGAATGTAATATGTTTATAGCTTAATAATAAGGGGGATGAGGAGATATAAGAGAATATAGAATATAGGGAGGTAGAGAAACATGAAATTAAATAAGTATAATGGATAAATGTAAAAGGACAACATTTCTACTCTATTACGACATGATGAGAGACTAAAGCTTCATTAATACAACTCCTTTTGAATTGAATAAAAAGAAAAGGGATTAAGATCAGCAAAGATGAAGCATTAAACTTACACTTCCTCCAATGGATCTCAACTTCAATGAAGGGGATGATTCCCTTCTCTCACTCTCTCTTTCTTTCTCTCTCTCTCTCTCTCATAGGCCCTAAGCTCCTCCTTCAAGATTGGAAATGAGCCCCCAAGGCCTCTATTTATAGGCCAAGGGAGAGATCCTAAAGGTTTCCACGATGTGGATTGGGTGGAGCTTCCTTGGCCCAAGGTTTGATCCAATGTTGGAGTTGATTCACATGTCTTGGTGGTCCCCCTTTGCTGAGTTCGGTCAGCTCCTTTGTGGGTTGAGTCACGGTGAGACGTGACCCCTTGTTTGGTCCAGCCAAGGTAGGCTAGGTCTAGGTGATTGGGTTATGCCTAGCTAATGTGGTTTGGTCAAGGCATATTCGGTGAAGATTGTTCAAGGTAATTCGATCGTTTAGTCAATGTAGTTTGATCAAGGTCATTTAATTAGGTAAGGCTAAAGAGGATTTGGTCAAGCAGTGTTCAACCAATGATTTTGGTCAAGGTTAGCCAATGGGTCATGATTAGTAAAGATGATTTGGTTAATCAAAATAGGTTCGGTAAAATAGATTCAATTAGTGAGGTTTTTCATTTAGAGTAGCCTTTGATCTTGCATTTCATGGAGCCGTGCCTTGACTTGGTTTGTGCCTTAGTCTTTCCTTGTGCATATGGACTGAAGTGTTGCTTTTGACGGTTTGATCATGGTCTTCATCTGTTCCTCTTTATCCGTTCATTGCTTTAATATTGTGCAGGTTAGGCTCTGAATCTTCGGCAATGCTTTTGCTCTATGATTTTGATTTGTGCTGCACTTCCTCGATTCCTCTTCTATAAAACTTGATTTACAAAATCTATTGAACATTTAAAATTCTTTTTGTTTTAAATTTAAAAACATTTAAGATTCTTTTTGCTTTTACAAAAATTTGCAAGCTTTATAACTTTTGAAAACAAGTTTATTGTTTTGAAAATTGTGAAACAAGGTTGGCTATATTTTGAGTGTTTACGCATACCATCTTCCCGCTTGAGAACGGAGTCAGTAATTTGAGACGATTCACAAAACAATACCCGTATTCCATCATGTAATTAGTACATACATCATTGACATGCAAATCGAACGCGAGAAGATCCCCCACCGTTTAAATAAAAGAGATTCCTTTTCCCAAAAGAAACGTTGTAGACAACGGAAAGTGTTCCTTCCCATAATTTTTCAGACTAAGTGCTCAAATGATTTATAATTTTTGGTTGATACACTTTACTTTATCTATTTTCTCTCTTTTCCATTTTCTCAAGTTTTGGTTTCTTATAAAGTTTATTTATTTTGAGTTGAACAACATATGCCATTCATTTAATTAACAATTCATAAGTATAACTACCAAATTTGTAGTTAAAAATGACTTGCATTTTGTTTTAATTATTTGTCACAAGCCTTTGCCGTTTCAAACCCGAGAAAAACGGTTTAAAAAACAGAGATTTTGCCGTTTTTAAACTTTTCCTGCTTAGCGTGCCATAGTTTGAAAATTGAAGGCTGTGAAAACCGGCGGCTGTAGCAGTCAGAGATGCCCACATCCCTTGCAGGAGCGACCGACTAGGGAGAGGAACGGCATCACCTCTTCCCCCTCCGTGACTTTTTCATCCTTGACTGGCTGCTATCTTGAGGACGAGACACGATTGAGAGAACGAAGAAGACGGGTGAGATTGTCGAGCGGAACCATTGCCCGCAGTTCGATCAGTTACCCTTACTTCTTCAATTGTTATCAATTTCGGAGGGCATGAATCACGGCACGCACGAGCCGAGATTCGCACGTCCCAGGTCTCAGACCAGCGAAGTAAATCCTCATCTCTTCGTCGCAAATTGCGGCCCGAGAATTGGAATCCCCTTTGATAAGATCGCGCAGGCTTTCAGCGGCTTCGGCGAAGTTACTGGCGTCCGGGCTGCGGACGACAGCGGGGCACGTGTGGTTGTCTCTTTCTCTACTGCGGCCTCCGCGCAAGCTGCCCTAGAAGCGCTGAACGGAACGCCTTGCTCTCATCTCGACGGCCGCGTTCTGCACGTGTCTTACTCCGTGCAGGTGCCTTGCAAGGTACGTTCGGAAATGCTTTAGCATTTTGTCATCTGTCTTCTCTGGGCTTTTTCTATACCGTAAGAGAAGCCTTGACTTGCCTTATGCAACTTGAAATGCTGGAGGGATACCTGGAGATCGGAGGCTGAGGAGTTGGGAAGTTGGATAAGTTGAACTTCTCTGATTTCTAAATTCTGCGATTCGTCGCGTTAAAAATTTTGGTGTAAATAAGATGCTCTGCCGAACATTAGGTGCCCAATTGGAAAAGTGGAAGGATTTGACTCTGGTATAGGTCTGCTGTAGCTTTGTGTCTGGAGATATGTAAAGACTTAAAGTAGTGTGGGATTCCCACATGGGGCTACCTTGGAGGGGCTTCCTCATCCCATAACCAAATCTTCTCAAACACCAAATGGGGTGGGTACATGGATTGTTAATTTCTATTGTGATTTATCTTGACTCTTGAGTCAAACCTTCATTCAGATTTGAAAAGGTAAGAAACTGTTCTATGATTCTTCACAACGCTTCTTGGATCTTCCTTTTTCACTTTTCTGCTGCAAATCCTCCAATTTCTCGGAGCACCGGTTGACAAACTCTAGACGTGTTCAACCCACCACCTTAATTGCATTCCTCTCATTTATCTTTTATTACTACCACATTTATTTTTTACTTAATAATATCTTAAAGTGAACCCAACTGTCTTTTTTTTCTGGGTACAACAGGAAGCCAAAGCCAGATGCATACCTGGCGTGTCAAACTCATAATTTTCAACCTTGTGAATCAAACCCCTAGCGAGACAAGCTGTTGCTCTGTGTATGGAACTCAACTGTCTTTGCTTCTACAAAAAGTTATCTCTTTCACATGTTATGGTTGACAATGGCACCTTAGTATCTGCATTTCTGATGAAGAGGGCTCCTCATCATAAAAGAGGATTGTCAGTGAAACTGTGAAAGTACTAATAGGAGAAATCCATTAGAGATGAAATGGCTTATAGTGGCACCAATTGCTCATCAGCCTGAACATGTTCTCCGCTGCTTTAGAAACATATTTTATTAGTAGCGAATCTATATACGTTGAGGTATAATTTCAAGCTTATTATTATCATTGTTGTTGTAATTTGTTCTTCTTGCAGATTAAAGTTGATAATCCAGTTACAGTATCGCTGATCACCTCCAATTTGGGAGTTCCCGGGCTTTATCTGTGGCATGAGTTTATAAGCAGTAGAGAAGAGAAGGTATTTTATTCTTATTAATAATTCACCAACGACATTCTAATCGCTACTTGCTATCAGTGGTGGATCTAGAAATTGGTGTTAGGTGGCGCCAATGGCTCATGAATCTGTTTTGTGGGGTCTGTGGGGGGGGGGGGGGCGTGCAAACTATGTATTTCAACAAGTAAACTGTAGCTTCTATGTTGATATTTCAAATTTCAGGGGTGTGGGGGGGGGGGGGGGGTGTTGCAATAACCCCGCAATTTCTAGTTATTTGCTTTGACGAATGAGACCCAAACCATTATGATTTTGACGCAACGAAAGAACGTAAAATTACTTTTCCTTTTCTTTCTTTGTAACTTTCTATAATTGTAGAAAGAAGATTCTAGAGACGAGTAATCTTTCCTAGAGCCTTCCTTTTTCCTGCTTTCTACCCCTGCTTCCCACTTATGTGTTTATTAGATATAGAATCTAAAAGTATTAAGGCATTGTTTTTGTTTTTGTTTCTTCATTTCAGCTAGCTTAGCTCCCAACGGCTTGACGGATAAATTTCTAGCCGTTTGGAGGCCAGTTGCTGGGGCTGGCTCTCCTCTATATAATCCCCACTTTGTATACTATTTGGTACGCCTGTATGGCATGTTAATGAATTATATTTTGAAGTTGCATTCAGTGATATTCAGTTTGCTATTGAATTGTGCCTTGTTAGTGTGAAACAGTCACGTTTGCAACTATATCTATGAGATTTCTACTGGTGGACTTTGGTAGCCACCATTGAAGTATTCAAGGAGCAGTTCCTTAAACCACCTCCCCTCTATTTAGATCTGCCACTGATCGCTAAAGATATGGACCATATTTTCAGTGTTTGTTATCATGATTATGATGGAAACAAAGAATCCATGTAGCCGACCCCGTCTAGTATGGGAAAAGGCTTAGTTGTTGTTGTTGTTGTTATCATGATTCTGATATATTGATCATCAATGATTGTTGATTATGCCACCAGATTCTTTTACAAGCTTCCTTTCATATAGAGAACTTCCACTTTTTTTTTTGAGTCTCAAATTAGTTGTGGGCCAAAGAGTCATGTAATTTCATTCATTTCCAATTGCACTACTCAATCCCTATTTTTATTTCAAAGTTGGGGAGTTACATACATGCACTTTCCTTCTATTTTCATGTGTTTTTTCTGTTTTGTTTTCTAGATGAAAGTGAAAAACAAAATGGTTGAATTGAATCTCTTGCACAAGTGTTACAGGCTGAAACTTTGCTAGTGTATTTGATGTTTTCTTTTCAAATTCTGGTTAGATTCGAGATACTAATGGAATGTTTTACCTTCTCTTTTTCAGGTGATTTATTGCTTCATTTTCTTGCTTAAAACAATAAGAAAATCCTAATATCTTGCAGAATTGTTACAGGCTAAAACATTGTGTGTTTGTTGTTTGCATTTCAAATTTATGGATTTGGTTAGATTTGAGATACTCCTGGCACTATGGTTTCTTATTTGCTTCATTAGGAACTTCTTGCAGCTGTTGATACCAGGCCTTGGAAGAGACTTTCAAAGCGGAGGGTCCAACATTACGGATATGAGTTCCTTTACAAAGTAAGTGCCTTCTGTTCTTTTTATGGATTTGATACATGGTGGCATGTCAACATGTGAAAGTTCAAAAGAACATTGGCCTTATTTATCAACTAGAATCTTGTTGGACTAGATGTAGTTCTCATAATAGAACACTCTCGTCATGCCACTAGAAAAATGCAAAACTGGTGCATATCTAAATTTCGAGTTATTACTTGGATAGAAAATCCTAAAGAAATCAACATCCACACAGAAAGATACGAGGATAGAATGTGTTTGTGTTATGCGTTTCATAATCAACAGCAATTATGTAATGTCGGTACAAAAGACTATCTCTGAAGATTGTTTGTTGAAGGACATGGCTAGTATATTTCTAGGTTGTTTTACTTCTATATTGGCATTTTCTAGTAAATATCTAAGCAAGTTCGAAGCTGATATTTTTCAATATCTGCAGACAAGGAATGTTGATGCAACTCAATACTTGGGTGAACTTCCACCATTTGTTTCTTTTGTGCTTGATAAGATATCCTCTTGCCTTGATGAGAGTGGGGAATTTACTGTTGATCAATTGACGGTATGTTATCTGCTAAAGACATCCTTTGCTTTCTTGGTTGGGTTTACCTTTTTATACAGGAGCTTCATTAATAACACTTCGGTATTCTTCTTTGTGGCCTTTAAGTTGGATTTTGTGAATCCTCACAATTTTCAAGCTGTCGTATGAGGAAAATTAATGTCAATTGTTTTCTTTCAATTTGATATTTGAGTCCTCCTCTTTCAGGAGAACACATATGAAGACACTCACCAACAAAGAGTAAAGTAATTAGTGAAAATTATCAAGCATGTTTCCTCTTACAATGTTTTACCGTGGTGCTTTATTGCATTGATCTAGGCTATTTTGTCAAATATACAATCTTAATCATTCCAGTGACAAGTATTCATTACTTACAGAATCAGTGGTTCTTGAGCATTCTGAAATTCTGAAAGTAGTAATGTCAACAGTGTTAACATCCCTGTTGGCATGTAGTGTAGCCCTTGGACTGGCCCTTCAACACCCAATGGCTAGTAGTGTAGCCGTTGGGAGCAGCTGCTCCATGTTAGTCTCTCTCTCTCTTCTCACTTGTATAGCCGTTGGGAGCAGCTCCTCCATGTTAGTCTCTCTCTCTCTTCTCACTTGTAATAAACTTCTATAAATAGAGAATGTTGTGAAATGAATAATTAGAGCTTTTGTGCTCACTGGGCTTGTTTGGTATTATACCTGTTTGGTTTGTCTTGAGCACCAAGTGTTTGGTGATTTGGCTTGTTGAAGATCTTGTGAGATCATTTTTATTTGAGTTTTTGGACATCTTGCGAGATCATTATTTCCGATTAGCAAGGCTCTAACCATAAAAATGTGGTGATTTTCCCCTCTTTTGTGCCATTTTGTTGAGGTGTGTACGCATACGTAGTCTCATGGATAATACCATGGTTTCTAAAATAATGCTTCAAGGGAGTTTCACTGAATTCTCCACCATTATCGGATCTAATACACTTAACAGTGAATTCTCCACCATTATCGGATCTAATACACTTAACAAAGCGCTGAAATTGAGTTGCCACAAACTTATGAAATATAGAAAATATAGTGAAAACTTCACTTTTGTTTTTCATTAAGTAAACCATTGTGAATCTTGTATAATCATCTACAAAAGTAACAAACTGTTTATAGAGAGACGTAGCAACTACAAGACTTGGACCCCACACACCTAATTGAACAAACTCAAATGGGTTTATTTTTTATGGACTCACTACTAGAAAAGCTAGCCTTATGATGCTTAGCTTTTTGACAAGTGTCACACTCAAGAGACAAATTACCAAAATCTAAACTCAAATCAGGAACCACTACCTTCATTTTTTACACATGAAGATGACCAAGTCTTTGATGCCATATTCTGATTTCCTTTATACTTTCATCCACGATCCCTTTATTAGTTATCACCCATGACGAAATTTCATCCAAGAAACCTTTTGCTGTACCATGCCCAAGGATCCTCCCTATCCTCCGATCCTGAAATATAAAACCATTCTCATGAAATATAAGTAGGCAATTTAATTCTTTAATAATAGCATGGACAAATAAAAGGTGGGAATTTGGGGACATGTAAGACTGAAGGGAGACTGCTAATTGTTGTCTTCACTTTTCCTTTGCCTTGGATGTGAATATGGGAATCATCTGCAAGTTTTATACTACTGCTCATTCTCATATATTTATAAGAATTGAATATATATCTATTACCTGTCATATGATAGGTAGCTCCTGAATCAATAATCCAAGAAGTAAAAGAAGACAAACCAATAGAGTTCATAGCAGTAAAGCATGATGCATGCACCAATGAAGCTTGCATGCCGGAAGTGAACTCTTGTCCCTCTATAGATTTACCCAGGTCATGTAGTGTCTTCAATATTTGGAAAAGCATATTATTCTCTACATGAGATATTTAAGGAACTCACATTTATTCTTGAGGTAAGGGAGTTTTTCAATAACTCCCCACATTGCTCTTTAGTATTCTTGACTTCCCATGGTGGGAGCATTTCAATTTGTCTTTATCATCGGGTCGTGAGGATCCACGTCCACGACCACCCATAGAGGCACCCCCTCTTCCATAGTTGTTTCCCTGTTGTCCAAGGCTCACATACACTGTTTTGTTCCCTGTTTGTACTTCCTCTTTCTCAAAATTCCTTTTGTCTTCCTCTCCTATAAGTAACGAATAAACTACACCCATAAATGATAGAGTTTCACTAGAGACTCCCCACGACAGATTGAATACTTTATTTTCCTGCATCTTTGTTTGTGAAACATTGAGAACAATCTCCTTGAGTATAATATTGCAGTTCATCCCAAAGACATCGAAGTTCTACTTAGCAGTCGCTAATCGATCGATTTTCTTGTTGACACTTCCTTATTTTTTCATGTATCTCATATTTTTCACAGTATTGATCTTTTTATAATAAGAATCTGTTACGACTGTCCAAATTTCAAATGTCATGTTCAAGTACATGAATATGCTGTCGATACTTGGAATCATGGAATTTATCAACCACGAGACTGGAATTGCATTCTCCTTCCTCCATTTTAAGTAACTAGGATATGAGAGATGTGGTTAGGGAATTTCACCCGTGATAAATTCTTATTTCTCACTTGCAATTAGGGCAAATTGAAGTGCCCTAGACCAAACATTGAATTTTTTTTATCAAATATAATAGATGTGATTTGGACTACATCTATCTTACTGGTGCTATCATTTTCTTCCAAATTCTACATAGGACTACCAAAAAACTCACTTTTTTCAGCCATTTGCTGATTTAGGGTTTTCACTTACTGCCTTGAGAATCAAATACACACGTGCAATCTGCCACCTCAGGATTTGTGTCGTGTGTCACCTTGCAATGAATGTTGATCAGTTTTCTGATTCCTAACGAATATGCCAGTGTTGTGGCAGGAAAGATTTACTATTATGCTTCCCACATCCTAAAACACAGGATATTGCCTTGATACCATGTTGAATAAACAACAAACAAAAGGAAATAATGATGCACTAGAGATCAAATACACAATGGAGAAAATAAACTCATCCACTATCTTGTATTCGGTTGCCTTCTCTCTTTTCTTCTCTTAGTGTAGTCGGTTGACCACTAGGGTTATATTAATTATAATACATGAAAGAAAAAGACTATAATGCCTCGAATAAACGACTCAACTTTTAAAAACAACTTAACATAACAACCAAACTTAATAACGTCTATTCTAACATTTACAATCCAAAAGAAGATAATTTTGTGTCTAGAGATATCAAATTCATTAAACATGAATGTTATTCTGGAGATGAGTCACAAAACATCCAAGATAATTATACGTTTTTAAATGAAATCTCATATGAAAGGTTAGATGACAAAGAGGAAAGTATGGTCTATCTAGAGGATCAACTTAAACATCCCGAAATAAGAGAATAAATCATAAGACCTTTTGAACATCATTATGTAAGGAGGAACAAAGAAAATGATAATGCTCCTGACAAAAGAATCATAAAACCTCCTCAAAGATTTGTGTTTTATGAAACATTTCAACAACATAAAAACCATATAGTAATCATATACCAAATCATTACGACCAAGCAAAAAATAACTTAGAATGGAGAAAAGTTGTGAATGATGAATTAGAAGCTTTAGAAAGGAATAGTACTTGAGACATTTTTCGAAACCCAAAGAAAAAAATTATTGGTTGAGTGGGTCTATAAGGTCAAAACCTATAGTGGATCTATTAAAAGGTACAAAGCAAGACTTGTAGCTAAGGGGTATTCTTAAGAATATGATTTGATTATGAGGAAATTTTTGCTTCAGTTGCTTGTATTACTACTGTTCATATATTAATTTCAATTTGTGCAATTAAAGAATGTGATATATATCAATTAGATGTTAAAAATGTTTTTTGAATGATAATCTTAGTGAAGATATCTATATGGCTCCTCCTTCGGGATTTAATGCTCCAAGTAATTATGTCATTAAACTAAAAAATGCTTTATATAGACTCAAACAAGCCCCTAAGGCTTGGTTCGATAGATTTGAGAAATTTATGCATGCACGGGATTTCACTCTTGTTATACTGACAGTGCCTTGTTTGTAATGAAAACTGATGTAGGTATTGTGATTTTACTTCTGTATATAGATGATATGATCACTGGAAGTGATGAAAATGGGATAATACATATCAAAAGAGATCTGCACGAAGAATTTGAAATGAAAGATTTGGGTCTACTTAGTTATTTCTTGAGAATAGAAGTAACCCGTAATAACATAGGTTATTTTATGTCACAAACAAAATTTGTTAATGATATTGTTAAAATATCAGGTTTGACAGATGACAAGAAGGTGAGGACATCAGAGGTGATGGAAACCAAACTGAGAACTACAAATGGAGAAAAATTAGAGGATCCCACTCCCTACAGATAAATGATAGGAGCCTTGACATATCTTATCATCACTCGACCAGAGATAGGACACTCCTTACATGTGGCAAGTCATTTTCAACAAGCTCCCACCAATATACATAAAGGATACACTTAAAGGGGATCATTCTAACCTCATCATCTTCTCTTAAATTAACTGCTTATACTGATGCTTATTGTGGTGAAGATGACAATGATAGGCATTACATCACTGGATTTTGTGTATTTTTATGTGACTCATTAATCTCTTAGAGATGTAAAGAGCAGCATAAGGTGTTTCTATCATCTACGGAGGCAGAATATAGCATATAGAACTATGGCTACTACAATAACACATATATGTTGGATCATTGAACTTCTTGTAAACATGGAGGTCACACTGGAGGATTCTACTGAATTGTTTTATGATAATAAAAGTATCATGTATATTGCCTCAAATAATGTATTCCATGAATGAACCAAGCATACACTATATTCGGGAGGAATGCTTTAAGAAAAGATTGATCTTATGTTGTGTTCCTTCATAACTACAACTAGCAAATTTAACATATTTCTTTACAAAGTTTTTGTCAGCTTATAGATTTATGTTTTTGTTAAACAAACTTTCGGTATATACACCGCAAGTTTGAGGGGTCCTAACTTCTAAGAGTTGGGCCATTAGAGCCCAATTGGCCCTTGACGCAGGCTCTATTGGACTGACCCTAAGGGTCGGTCAACATCCAATGGGTACACTACTAGCCGTTGGGAACTCCCAACGGCTTGTAGTGTAGCCGGGAGCAGCTGCTCCATGATGAACCTCTATAAATAGAGTATGGTGTGAAATGAATAATTAGAGCTTTTTGTACTCACTTGACTTGTTTGGTATTATACCTATTTGGTTTTTCTTGTGTACAAGGTGATTTGGGTTGTTGAGATCTTGCGAGTTCATTTATATTTGAGTTTGTGGACATCATTGGCAAGATTGTGGTGCTACTTTTTCAAACAGGCTGGCCCTTATGATTACTAAATCCAACTGGATCATATCATGCATAACCTGATCTGCGATTAAATTCAGAGTTGGATTGCCTTTTCTTTTCCCGTGCTAAGTTGTATTTCCTTTTTACTTTGCTGGAACAATATCCAGATCTAAATGTTGCTCCTATTTTGGCCTACGGGATGTCGATCTCTGTCTTGACTCCCATAGCATGTGGAAACTGGAAGGCGTCAAATAGTTGCACCAATTCTATCAGTGTTTTCCTTAGTATGACAAAAATACTCTGGCCTTCCAGGATAGCTGAAAATTCCTGTCTCTCACACTTTCCTGGGGGAGAGGAGCATCAGGTATTCTTTGTGATAAGAAGATACCATTAAAATTAAAAGGTAAATATTATAGAGCAGCAGTTAGGCCTGCCATGTTTTATGGTTCTTAGTGTTGGGCAGTTAATCATCAACATGTACAAAAGATGTCTGTGACAGAAATGAAGATGTTGAGATGGATGAGTGGTCATACAAGAAAAGACCGTATACATAATGAGGTTATTAAAAACAAATTAGGAGTGGCACCAATAGAGGATAAAATGAGAGAACATCGTTTAAGATGGTTTGGACATATAGAAAGAAGATCAAAAGAAGAACCTGTAAGAAGGTTAGAAAAACTAAATTTGGAAAGTATTAAAAGAGGTAGAGGACGACCACAAAAGTGTTGGAAAGAAACAATAAAGAATGATCTACCTTATTGGGAGTTAACTGCTAACATGGCACACGATAGAGATCTGTGGAAACAAAGAATCCATGTAGCCGACCCCGTCTAGTATGGGAAAAGGCTTAGTTGTTGTTGTTGTTGTTGTTGTTGTTGTCACACTTTCCTGGGGGGACAGACCAGACACAAATGTCACAAAAAGTGAATCCATATCCAAATCTGATAAGATTGTACTCATCTTTAACCCGGATTTGCCCCGTTTTCTTTTTGGATCTTAGATTTCTTGCAAATCCTGGATAATCATATTTAAGCGAGTCTGGTTCTTTGGCGTCCCTAACTACAGTGGTTGTATCTAACTTTGATTTTTAGCAATGCAAGTCTGTCATCACTTACCACAAATTGCATCTATTTTGTGTACAAGCTGGAAATCACATAACAACCATGGCAGCCGTCAGAAGAAGTATGATCTTATGAAATCATCTTAAAACAGCAAAATGAAATACAGCTTTCTGATTTTAACAGTTGCAATTAGCTGTAAAGAAAGCTTTTATTCAAGAGGTGCAATTGTGATAACTTGTACAAGAAGCTGAGGATAGTGAAGTTTAGCAGGTCTTAAGGTGATGGCTTCAAAATTTAACAGAATTTTTTTTTTGGCCAATTCAAAAGGAGGATCACTCTGGAAGTTCTGAACAAGTTAAAAAGCTTGTATTGTCATTGAAGTTTGATGCCTTCCTTTAGTTTAGATGGTTTTCAGTGTTGTGTAGGTTTTGCGTGGACTGGGATGAGAAATGTATGATGTTTTCAACGCCACAGAGGAGTCATATTCTAAGTCACGCTGCTATATGATGTAATAGATTCTTTAAATGTTACTTTCAACATTACCGTCTGAGAACATTAGCAGATGCATACTACATCCATACTGGACCAATTTTTTAAATTATTCAAGTAGAAGATGGAACAACCATCAATGGACGTGAAAGAGGACATTGCTTTAATCTTGCTAGATGCTTGCATAACCACGATTCTCTATGATGAATAAAAAGGGCTCCAGCTTTTTTTCTCCTGCAAAGCTCTTTGACTTTAGCTCCGTTCTTTTTACTTTGCTATTATGTATGTAGAACAGGCTTTAGGTAGAAGGTGCCCACAAGCTTCAAATCATAATTGTAGGATTCTCATTTGGCATCTGCCCTAATTCTTGTCATTAGGGAAACACCATTTTGATGATGGATACTATCTGATAGCCACAGACACAAGGTGAAACTTGGGCCTGTTATCAACTCATGCAAACACCAACAACTAAGCCTTTTCTCATACTAGATAGGGTTGGCTGCATGGATTCTTTGTTTCCACAAAGCCTTATCATAATTTGTAGAATCCATGGTAAATAAGTTCGACAAAGTTTTACGCTGGCTGTCGGAGGCATAACACGACCCTCCTCCTTTATCCGGTCTTGGAAGTGGTCATGCGAGGGTGATCCCTTACATGGGCGGAATTAACACCATTTTGATATTATTCTATTGATTGTGCAATGCTATTGCTATATTTGTATAGTTTGCTTCTTTCTAGAAGCATGAGTGCTGTTACTTTCAGGATTAAGCAAGATGAGAAATTGTGGTAGTATGTGATTGGCTATCTGTTGTTTGTTTAGGCTGGGTGAATATCATATCATGCTATGTGCTATAATTTTTTTCTTGTTTTAAATCCTTTCTTGCATTGTATTAAATCTCGTTTCTACAGGTTAATGACTATCCTGTTGGTGTGGGTTTGTCTCCTCACATAGACACGCATTCAGCTTTTGGTAGATTCATCTTTAGCCTTTCATTAGGTGGCCCCTGCATCATGGAGTTCAGAAAATATTCTGAAGGTGTGGGGACTACTTCAATAGAAATGGATCATGATCTAAAAGTGGGTGAGCGTCAGCATGGATTGAGTTTCATAAGAAAGGCACTTTTCCTTCCTCCCAGATCAATGCTTTTGATGTCTGATGAAGCCCGATATGCATGGCAACACTACATTCCACACCACAAGGTAATGCCCTTATCTTCCATGTTTCAAGCGTTTGTTTTTTCTAATAATAGGAAATACTGTTATCCTCCCTGGGTGCTCCTATATTATTGATTTTCCCTCTTTGTATTTGTATGTCAGAAGTTTATGGCCGTAATTGGTTGACTAGAACAGATGTGGTGTGCAGTATACATAGTTTTAACCTAAGATAAAAGATCCCTCATCTTTTACATCTGCAGTTGTACTATCTGTTCTCTTTTCATGGTACATATGTTATGCTTATTACAAGTTTTGAGTTGTTGGCTATTTTCTAGAGGATTCTTTTCTTTATACCTTTGTAGGGCCCAATTCGAAATGAAAAGGTGAACTTTTAAAAGCACACCGTGAGATATAGCGTGTCAGGAACTAGCACAAGTTTCTGATACTATCAAAACAATTGTTTTTCCCATTATAAAATTAAAATAGCATTCAGGCATTTAAGTTAGGTTGTCACTAACCCATTTTTAGGTAATGGATTAAATGCATGAAACCTGGGTGCTTTTCTGATTTTTTCTAATAAGTTCAGAGTGTTCTTCCCCATCTAGTATGGGAAAAGGCTTAGTTGTAGTAGTAGTAGTAGTGTTCTTCAAACATCAGTATTGAATTAGGCACGCTTTTGATAGTTATTTCCTGTGGAAAATGGTAACTTGACATTTAAGTAATGGCAAAGTAATGAAATTAGCTGTGCACGCTTCTACTTGGGCCATATAAAAAGGTAGGCGTGCTTTTAACAAAATCTGAAACTTAGATAGCTCGTGTAGTTCTATGTATGTTATTCGTTCTGATGATAATCATAACCCTTATTGCAATCTTTCTTGTGGTTACAGGTTGACGTTGTGGGAAAAGATGTAATTCGAAGAGGCAGGAGGGTTTCTTTTACATTTCGCAAGGTTATAACGTTGACCTTGCATTTATCAAGTAGTTTTCTAGATGAATGAAGGTATTCATGACCTAGAGAGTATGGAACTGTGAGGAATGTGAGTCATATATTACTCGCATTACAAGATGGTTTTTGTTAAGACACATTTGCAAACAATAGCTGGTGTCGTAGATGCTATAGGAGCTGCAAAAGCAATAGAGGGGATTGATAGAACTGCATTGGGGTTGCAACTATCATACAGGAAAAAAAGGACATTTGTTTGCTTGAATGATATGAAAATGTTCTAAATGACTGTCGTTTTCTATTCTGTGCCTTATAATTCCTTTATGGGAGCTATTCCGAATTTAGAGAACCATTATTCCCATGAGCTTCTATTTGTTGTATGAGGTCAATAATGGAAAATAAAATTTTATTGGTCAAACTTCTCAAGTAAAAATGAAGTTTGTTTATTTGCATGAGGAAGAACCAGAAATTGAAACGTTTCTTCTCTACTTACTATTAAACGACGAATGGCATTTTACAGGATTAATTTATAAAAATGAACCCTGTCCCACTGGATGGAAATGCATGCAACTTTTTTTCTCTTAATAATGAAACCTGGAAAATCCTTTTTCTTCCCCTCGTGGTTGCATCATGTAGGATCTCTGATTCACGTCCCTCTAGTGATCATTTGACTTGTCTATAGGAAATGCAATGGAGAATACCTATCTGTTTATTCACATCTTCTTTAGTCTATAGGCTCAAATATGCGAGCTATATTATAATATGAACTTGCATCTTAAAATTTCCTGTGGCATAAGCTGGATGGGGCCTCTCGTTTTCTGCCATGGTGAAACTTGAAGCAATTGATAGCTGTGCCAACTTTAAACATAAAGTCTGCCTTGATATGTCGTTTTTTTCCATGTGTGGGGGAAGAATTTGAAATTGTTAATCGGGTTATTCAGCTTGTCACATGATGTAAGTAGCGTCTTTTTGTTTTATAAAGAAAAAACTCTTCGGTATTTAATGTTTTGGTTGATGAGTAACCATCACTGGTCTAATTGTATTTACAATGCAGGTCCTTGTCGGGCCATGCCAATGTGATTTCAAGCAATATTGTGATTCTCAAGGGAGCTCACTAGGAAAGGTTGGGGCCGCTCATAGTGGTTTGGCCAAAGATCCATAGGGACTGCCCGCTGCTTTCGATTTCCTCTGCGACGGTCTCATTTGCGAGAGAAAGTTGGTGAACCAATTGTATCTCTTCTAGTTCTGGCTCCATGTTTTGGTTTCATCTACTGCTCCTTGTTCTAAGCAGATGCCGATTTCCCTATGAAAGTAGCCATTTGTTCACCATCTCTGCCAGGATCAAAACAAATGCTGCAGGAGCAAGTTCTGTCGGTGCTTGGACCAGATTGGATCACTCAGTGATCATTCAATTCTCTCACTTGGTTGGCTCACATGACGATATGGAACAAGCAATTGATTGTGTGGAACTGTTGTAAACTTACATTTTGGCAAGCATGAATTGCTTTACCTTTTGCTTTACTAGTAGCAAAAATCTACTCCTTTCATGTTCTTCTAGGTTAGGTACTCTTTTCTCGACCGTCTGTGGTGCCAATATTTCTTTCCCAGATGGGATTGGGAATTTGTCTCTGGTTATCTTGAAATGGTGATTCTTACTTTCCCTTTTCCAGTAGCTTTATAGTAATGGTCCAACTAATGTGAACCACAATGAGAATCATACGTGACCCATGTGAGTGCTGTCACTTCTGAAGTGTGACGGTTAAGGTTTAGGTTGCCTCAAGAGCTGGGTAAGGTGATTGGTGCCCCGTCCCAAGCTCCATTTCTATCAAAACAAGAACCTACACAACTGGCATCTTTGACAGTCTACAGTTTATATTATAGTGTTTAACTGTTGATAGTTGTTTCTCTTAAGATGGTCAACTATCGGTTTTCATCCGGGTTCTGTTGTTTTTAACAATCTCATCCCGTAATCATGTATCCAGATATAAACTAGGGTAGATTATGGTGCAGGTTGTCGTTTTGTTTGGTGCATCGAACAATGCATTGTTCTCAATACTGACGTTTCGATGCGTCATCATCAAGGTTTATCCCTACAACCTGTGTCAGCTTGGCAGATTATTGTTTATATGGGAAGTTTTAAAATCATTGAAGTTCGTTGTCTTCTGTTTGCAGTTTCTATCAATGTTATATACATAGCTTGAGAACCATCATTAAGTGCACCTGAAGCTTAAGAAAGCATCTACATGCTCAAACCCAGTTCCTTTAGGTAGCTATTTCTAAATTATAGTTGTGTGCTTGTGCGCATTAGTTGCTAATAATGCGGCAAATAATTGGTTTCCACCATGGATCGAAGTCAAGGGATAACACTTCCATTATTTGGATATCCATCTAAAATTGATAGAGAAAGATACTATTAAAGAGAGAGACTTGTATTTGTTGGTTTTAAGTGGTTAATTATGAAAATGTAAAGAAGATGTTCGTGACAAATGAATGTGAGGTTACATGATGAAAGACAACGAGGAATAAATTGATGGAAACATCAAATAATGAGGAGGCTATGAAAAACAAATTGGATAACACGATAAAATGAGAAAAAATTGTATGACGTCAAAAGATGACACAATGAAGTTTTGGTAAGAAAGTACGAGAAATAGATGATGAAAATATTAAAAGGGAAAGAGATCACAAAAATGTTGGAAGAAAACAATACAAAATTTATGTTGAATTGACCAACGTAAAAAGTGTAAAGTGAAACTTTAGGACGTCGGAAAGGTGGTCTATTATTATTATTATTATTATTATTATTATTATTATTATTATTTATTATTATTATTATTATTATTATTATTATTATTATTATTATTATTATTATTATTATTATTTTATTATTATTATTTATTATTATTATTATTATTATTATTATTATTATTATTATTATTATTATTATTATTATTATATTATTATTATTATTATTATTATTATTATTATTATTATTATTATTATTATTATTATTATTATTATTATTATTATTATTGTTATTATTATTATTATTATTATTATTATTATTATTATTATTTATTATTATTATTATTATTATTATTATTATTATTATTATTATTATTATTATTATTATTATTATTATTATTATTATTATTATTATTATTATTATTATTATTATTATTATTATTATTATATTATTATTATTATTATTATTATTATTATTATTATTATTATTATTATTATTATTATTATTATTATTATTGTTGTTATCCTTAATTGTCAAGTTCTTCCAGTGAAGAGACATTGATTTACTACGATTGGTTAAAATGCCTCCAAAATGAGCAATTCGTATCCTGTCGTCGACCATATCTTTACTACTTTGCACCACCGATTATGTGCTGTCTTCTGCACTTTGATACATCGATCATTTGCACGAGTTTAAAGATTCTAAAGGGGTTCTCAAGACTGTAATTACAAGATTAGTCACTGGTTATCGATTCTCATGGAGATCTTTTCTCACATGATGATGCTTCTTGTTGAGGGAGGCAGAGCTTGTCAAATTTTGTAATTAGTTTATATATTATGGATTTAGAAGTAAAAAAATGAACAAAGAAGAAAAGAGTGCATCGAGCTATTCAGATTAAATGGTGGAACCTCAAAAACGAGAAAGAAGGTATATTTAAACAAAAAGTCCTTCAAAAAAATGTGTGGAATTATGTTGGTACACCTTGTGATACGTGGAACAATATAGCTATAAATATTAAGAAAGTGGCCAAAGATGTTTTAGGTGAATCTGAAAAAGGTATACCGGCACAAAAAGAAGGTTGATGGTAGAGTGAAGTAGTGCAAAATAAAATCAAGATAAAGATGACATGTTACAAATTACATTATGCTAAGAAAACTAGTGAAACTTTAGAGGTTCATAAGAAAGCAAAAAAGGAAACGAAAAAGGCGGTCATTGAAGCAAAAGCTAAAATTTTATAAGATTTATATAAAAAATTCAACTCAAAAGGAGGTGAAAGAGATATTTTTAAGATAGCTAGGACTAGAGATAAGAAAACTAAAGATCTTAGTGTTGTTAGATGCATCAAAGCCGATGATAAAAAAATTATAGTGGCAAATGATGATATAAGAAATAGATGGAAAAACTATTTTTATAAGCTTTTTAATGAAAATAAATATGTTAGTATTAACTTAAGAGAGTTAGCCAAATAAGAAAAGTATATAACCCTAAATTTCTACCGACATATTCAAAAGAATGAAGTTAAAGAGGCTCTTAAACATATGAAGGGTGATAAATCGGTAGGACCAAACAATATTACTATAGAAGTTTGAAAAATACTAGGAGAAATAGGAATCAATTGACTCAAAGACTATTTAATAAAATATGAAGAAACCAAAAGATGCCTAAGGAATGGAAAGCGAGTACACTTATACCCATATATAAGAACAAAGGAGACATTCAGAATTGTGCGAATTATCGAAGTATCAAGTTAATGAGTCATACTATGAAATTGGGAGAAAGAATTATCGAACGTAGGTTAAGACGAGTATCAAGTACAACAGAGAACCAATTTGGATTTATGCCAGGCAGATCTACTGTTGAAGCGATTCACCTTTTGAGATATCTTATAAAACATTTTAGAGCAAAAAAGAAAGATCTTCACATGATATTTATTAATCTAGAAAAAGCTTATGTAGGGTATTGAGGGAGGTTCTTTGGAATACCTTGAAAAAAATAGGTATCCCATTGACATACATTAACCTTGTAAGAGACATGTACGATGGTACAAAAACATGTATGAGGACTCATGAAGGAATGACAGACTTCTTTGAAGTTAGTATTGGGTTACATAAGGATGAACTTTAAGTCCATACTTATTTATAATGGTGATTGATGAGTTAACAAAACATATTCAAGATGAAGTGCCTTGGTGTATGTTATTTGCAGATGACATTGTGTTAATGGAAGAGTTTAAAGAAAAAGTTAATAGAAAATTGGAACTATGGAGAGAAGCATTAAAAAGCAAAGGCCTCCGACTTAGTAGAACAAAGACAAAATACATGAAATGTAAGTTTGATAATTTGGTTACTTTAGAGGACATAAAATTAAAATTGGCACACATTGCATCCCCCAAAAGAAAAGTTTTAAATACCTAAAGTCAATTTTTGAGAGTAATAGAAGAATTGATGGAAATGTTACATATAGAATTAATGCTCGTTGGTTAAAATGGAGAAGAGCGTCAGGTATTCTTTGTAATAAAAAGATACCATTAAAATTAAAAGGTAAATATTATAGAACAACAATTACACCTGTCACGTTTTATGGTTATGAGTGTTGGGCAGTTAACCATCAACATGTACAAAAGATGTCTGTGACAGAAATGAAGATGTTGAGATGGATGAGTGGTCATACAAAAAAAGATCGTATACATAATGAGGTTATTAAAAACAAATTAAGAGTGACACCAATAGAGGATAAAATGAGAGAATATCGTTTAAGATGGTTTGAACATATAGAAAGAAGATAAGAAGAACCTTTAAAAAGGTATGAAAAACTAAATTTGGAAAGTATTAAAAGAGGTAGAGGATGACTACAAAAGTGTTGGAAATAAACAATAAAGTTAAATGCTAACATGACACATGATAGAGCTTTGTGGAAACAAAGAATCCATGTAGCCAATCCCGTCTAGTATGGGAAAAGGCTTAGTTGTTGTTTTGTATGGAGAAACCAAAAGATGTCTGAGGAATGGAGAGTGAGTACACTTATACCCATATATAAGAACAAGAGAGACATTGAGAATTGTGTGAATTATCGAGGTGTCAAGTTAATGAGTCATACTATGAAATTATGAGAAAGAATTATCGAACGTAAGTTAAGACAAATATCAAATACAACAAAAAACCAATTTGAATTCATAACAGGCAGATCTATTGATGAAGCGATTCACCTTTTGAGACGTATTATGAAACATTTTATAACAAAAAAGAAAGACCTTTATATGATATTTATTGATCTAGAAAAAGCTTATGATAGGGTACCGAGGGAGGTTCTTTGAAGAACCTTGAAAAAAAGAGGTATCCCATTGACATACATAAACCTTATAAGAGACATATCCGATTGTGAGAAACAAATAAATAGGTGGTTGTTTAACAATTCCATGAAATAACCTAAATTGGTAGTTTAAGTTTTTAAAAAGAGAAATAAAATCAAATTGAAAAGAATTTCAGAATTATCTGAAGCAAGAGTGATGTGTTTATGACTGAGTCACTATATGCAAAACATATAAGTTTTATATGTAATATACAACACGAAAGTGTGTGCCTGTGTGTAAATTGTGTATAAAGGACAACACCTTCGCAACCCGAGTTAAGCTCACCAGAATGTGAACTAGCTTCATGAATCAGGGCAAGACAAGCCAGACACTTTTGAGCTGTCTCAAGCAATTAGTCCCGTTTTGCAGCCATGGGTGCAGGCTGCAGCAGAGGGGAACCATGGATTTTTTGTGCACTAGCTTGCTTGCTGGGCTCTTCCTTTGCAATGCAGTCGAGCCCGAATAAAAAGATCGAAAGTCCAAACAATAAGGGGAGGAAAACTGGGACCGCTTCTTCTTTTTCTAAGGGTACAAAATTTAATTCCATAGTAATTGACATTTCTCCACAGACGGGAGGCATGCTCAGAATTGCATGACAAACTTCATTGAAAGGAACAATCAGCGTCGAAGAAGAATATAAAGGTATGAATTTCTTGAAAGAAAGCATGAGCATCATTTTACACAAGGAGACACGGCTCTCCTGGCTAGAAATGAGAACCTTCTACCTGAGACTAGTTTGACTCCAACACAATACAAAGAACCAACTAATCCAAGCATAATATAGAGAAGATGATACAACGTACTTGGTAGCTGGTACCAACCAAGGAATCCCTAACTCTAATCCATACATTAACATCAATTAAGCATTTTTTTTTCTCGTGGTAGATGGCTGCAAAATGAGGTTCTTAGGAGGGAGGTGTTTCATTATGAGGTCGGGCATGCAGTACTGGTACTGTAGGCCAAATTCCAGCCCCACCCTAAGGGGTGAGCCACAGGTGGTCCTCGTATTCAATTAAAAATGGGAACATCCAACACTGCTTTTTATTGTGCATTAACCCTTTGTTCGATTATTCATAAGGGCTAAGACTCATAATCAAAGAGCACTCTAAGAAGTTAATCATCCTGGTGCTGCTCCTTCCCATGCAAGCTCTATTTCCCACAGGATCCAGTGCATTAGTGTTGAACTACATCCGACCATAATATGTAAACCGGACTACGGTAGGATATAATCACTACGTGTTAAGAAGCTGTATCAAGAAAAGCGAATCGTTGACAGTTGGATCTAACTTGTGATTTGACCCAGTCATGAACCACAAAAGAAAAAGGCTCGTGACTTGCAATCAGAAGACTGGAAAGAAGGCACTTATTAATAATATACAAAGTAACTAATTAATCAGGATGTGCATTAGCTCAGGACATCTCTTTTGAGCTATGACAATGGCAATCGTGCAAAAGAACATGGCTGATTGGCATGCACAGCCACAGGAATAGATTTAAAAGAATAGAACAGTCCTCACTCATAAAAGTTCCAGATAACAGAGATAGATCCAGCTAACCCGTTTGGATTTCTTTCTTGGCATACAGCTGATGTTGGTGAATGTAGTCAATTACTTCGTCTGCCGTCAGGTACTTTATGGACAACCCTCTCGTTATGCATTCCCTGCCAAGTGTGCAATAATCCAGAAGTTTATATATATATATATATATATATATATATATAGAGAGAGAGAGAGAGAGAAAGAGAGAGATCTTATACTGGAACTTAGTTGTTAGGAAAAACCAAGTTTGGGAAACTTGTCAAGTGGTCAACTCCAGTCTTTTGGCATTCCAAACATTTCCACAAGGCTAGTAGAAATTTAATCACTCTTTAAATATGGACGCATAATAAAAAGAAATTTACCTTACTCTTGTAGAACTGATAAGATTGGGGATCAGCTCATCAACAACAATTATGTTATCCTGTGAAACACAAGAAAGATCACTTAGCAGAACAACTTGCGTATTGGGTTTTTTCGTTCTCAAGGTAAAATTTGCTTATTGATAGAATCACTAAGGACGATATAAAACACCATATAGCTTGATCCCTCCAAAATATCTTATCTTGTTCTTATGCCAAATAAGCAATTTTTTTAAGCATGATAAATTGTTCAGACTTCAGTCTTCAGACATCCAAATTACCAATTCTTGGTTAGTGAGTATAACCACCTAGCAGGTAGTAGAGTTTTAATACACGTTTTCATTTGGTTAGGCATAACCAAACAGTGGCCATATCATGTTACAGACACATACTAGGTAGTAGAATTTTAATACATCTTTCATTTGGAAGGGCATTACAGAACAGACTTAAATGCAGCCCAGTTTCAGATGAATTCATCATCGTCATGACGCAAATGGACATTTACTTCTTGAAGAAGCTTAATATCGATCAAATTGATGTGAGAACCACCTTGTCTTCAGCAGAAGATAGTCCTCAACTATTATTTTTGTGGGGATCAGTGAATAATCATTCAGCTTTGTGTTTTATGCAATCTTCATCCTCCCAAAAGTAGAAACTGAAAGCACAAGGTCCTGCTAGCACTTCTTTTCCTTTTCCGACCCAATACCTTTGGACGGGTGCCTAAAGTTAACATTAGACATGTTGGGCGTTCCTCCTGTTGAATGCCACTCGCACTTCCACTCTGAACATGGCCATGCCAATAGAAGAAAGATTTGAGAAAATATGCCAACAAACGTGCAAGTATGGTTTCTTACATGTTTACATAAATCTCTTGTCTAGAACACAGATACATCCCTTTTGTCATCGCATGTTTTCATATGAGCCCACCCCTAGTAGAAGATGTAGGTGCTGGATGAGGGGGAGATCCACACAACTTGACTTGGTCAGGGCTTTTCAATCATTTCAATGCACACACACAAAGGAAGCATCCCAAGGAAAGAACAATTAAAAGGAGGACAAAAACATTACTCAATACAAGTCTAACCTATTCAACAAATAATTTATGGTACTGTGTGGGTTACGGAATAACATTTGTTAAGCTTCATACGTATTTAAGACTTAAAACTAGAAGAGTTGGAGGGCCACGTGGCACAAATAATACCTTATTTTCACACAATATGTCATCTGCCATTATGATCCCTTCCATCTCTTTTCCTTCTCGGCGAATGCACACAACCCCAAAGTCTCTACAAATAACCCTGACCTAAAACTTGAACAAATAAATTCTTTAACTCAAAGTCAATCATGTTAAATAATGCCAAATTTTTCTACTAATATAGAAACTGGAGAAAGCGAAAACTACTCAATTATATGAATATATATTTATACACACACACACACACACACACACACACACACACACACACACATATATATATATATATATATATATATAATAAACACACACAAATACATACATGTGTGTGTATTCTTGTGACAGTGACATGATCCTTTTGACCTGAATAGGGCAAAAGAGGATCTTTGGAGATATGGAGTACAAATATCCTCATTTTCAGAGTTTTGCTTTAAAGTTTAGAAAATAGGCATATATTACAAATCCAGAGCCATCAAGGACATCAGAAAAAATGAAAAATAAGCCACAATGATCAGTATCGAACTCTTCCGTGCATAAGCATCACATATGTGTCAAAGCAAGTGACAGATACATCTACCAGCGATTGAGCCAACATGGAGAGTCAATCTACCTGGTCACGAATCCAAGCTCCAGGAATGCTAAAAGATTCAAGTAAATCAGAACCACACAAAAGCATGATCTTCATTGAATCTACATAAACAAAAGAAGTCCAACACTAATAAGCAAGGTTTTCAGTCAAGTAGCAACTCACAAAGGGACAGACATTCAGGTATTGTCA
Organism: Brasenia schreberi; assembly: GCA_036023115.1. Lineage (NCBI taxonomy): Eukaryota > Viridiplantae > Streptophyta > Magnoliopsida > Nymphaeales > Cabombaceae > Brasenia > Brasenia schreberi. The sequence continues at coordinate 32,476,407 of JAYKKT010000088.1, forward strand.
AAAAGTAAATCAGATTCTGAATACAACTAAGCCTTTTCCCATACTAGATGGGGTCGGCTACATGGATTCTTTGTTTCCACAGAGCCCTATCATGTGCCATGCTAGCAGTTAACTCAATATAAACTAAATCAGATTCTGAATGATGAAACAAAATTCCCGCTCAAACACCACAAGTAATTATAGCCATGAAAAACAAAATGCAAGACCTTGGTCTAACAACCTTGAATGGTAGTACGTTATAATTATGCCAAAATAATGAAATTGTAGGTTAACGTCAACTGATATCTGCAGAACTTCACTTAATTTGGACAATGAAATAGTACGGGGCACTGGGGTGGAACCCATATTACTATTAACTTGTAAACATTTTTAGAGTCTTCTTCCATAGAAGAATCAGCCCGGCTCTAGGAGAAGACAGTTGTGACATTATAGACTGTGTCACAAAAGGGACTGTGAGGAATATTTCCATTAAGAGTTAAAATATAAGACAAAAGCAGAAGATATAAATAAAATTTAAAAAATGGCAGCATCTTAAAATCTATCATGGGTCATAAAATAATGCCAACAGCAGCGCTGAAAGCTCTTGGTATGTGCACCCATAAACTAATATCGAGCAATAGAAAGTCCATAATATATACATACACAGACACACATATATGTATATAAAAACTAACATCGAGCAATAGAATGTCCACACATTTGACTTTTTCTTGTGATGGTTGGACAGTCGAAAGACATGATGCACCTTTGTATCACAGATAGCTGTTAGCATACACTTTCATGAATCATAAATTTGTTGTCACGTAAAAAGCAAACCACATCAAGTATTCTTGAGGACAGCACATCTCATTCACACAACACACATATAGACATATATATAATATACATACATACACACACATATATACAGACATAAGTACATACATATACATGTGAGTTTGTGCATACATCAAACAGCAAATCTCCACCAAAATCTCTGAGAAATCAATCGACTAAAGCAGAGTGCTTCATTCTTCAAACTATAAAAGCATCTTGTATATTGAATGTATTACTGATTAAGTATAATTCACGTCAGATATACACACACACACACACATATATACATACATACATACATATAACTGTGTATGTGTGTGTGCGATCACCTTGCAGAGAAGTGTTTTCTCAAAAAAACGTGAAGGAGGAATTGTTACCCAATGTCAGCTAGCTTGCAGCAGATTCAAATATTTTTGATACTACAATCTTGTTATGTAATGAATTTGTTTTGCCCAATCAATAATCCGTTAGTTCACTCTGTGAGATTTAAAGAAAAAATTATAATATTTGTATGGTTAGTCTGCTTCTAGTTATTACTTTGTTTAGCAATAGAGCTTTTCCAGATTTGCAATTCCTCATCTAGTCACACCACTTCACTTTTACGACAGGGGGATCCTTAAAAGTGAAACTCGGGAACACAACACGTTGCAAGGTAAAATATTTCAAGACCAGGGCATTCTTTATTGATAACGAACAAACCTACTTTACATAAATTGGTCGTACAAGCATTCCAAACTATTTGAAAAAAGGGTCAGCAACCATTCAGAAGCTTAAAGTGCACAAGCAATAAAAAAGAGAAGTCCTTTCGAATATTATCATTCATTCAAACCCGTATACATGTACAAAAGATGTCCGTGGCAGAAATGAAGATGTTGAGATTTGAATATTATCATTCATTCAAGCCCATATACATGTACAAAAGATGTTGAGATGGATGAGTGGTCACTCAAAGAAAGATCATATACATAATGAGGTTATTACAAACAAATTGGGAGTGGCACCAATAGAGGATAAAATGAGAAAAATCGTTTAAGAAAGTTTGAACACGTAGAAAGACGACCAAAACAAGCCCCGTAGGAAGGTACGAAAAACTAGATTGTGAAAATGTTAAAAGAAGAAGAGGAAGACCACAAAAGTGTTGGAAAGAAACAATAAATAATGATCTAACTCATGTTGAAACTGCTAACATGGCACATGATAGGGCTCGGTGGAAACAAAGAATCCATATAGCCGACCCAATATAGTATGGGAAAAGGCTTAGTAGTTGTTGTATTCAAGCCCCAATACCATTAAACCATTCATTGATTACCTTTAGGAATCAATCCATTTTCACACAAGGAACTTTTAATTCTGGACAGAACTGTCAAGGTGCGCTGATAGCTGTTTTGCTGAGCCTACAGAAGCAACAGAATCATGATTATCAAGAATAAACATGCTCATAAGTAGCTGAAGATGACATCTGATGAAGATCACAAAGTATAGTTTGAAAAGATTATATCACAAAGGCGCTAAAGTAACCACCATTTGAGAAAAGCTTAAAAGCATCAAACAGGAAAACACCATTTCCCATGGAAGCAAATAGAAAATGAAAGTTATACAGGGTAATAAGAAAGTTTCAGATGTCCTAGGATGCCAGTAACTTGCTAAACTTTATGTGTGTATGTACTTGCATGTAAGAAACCTCTACACCGAAGAGCTCTGCTGGCCAGATAGGACTCAATACCGAAGAGTTGTGCAAGACACCTCCATGCCACCTCAGTATCCCAGAATGTAATAAGGCAACAAAAGATTACCTCCCAGGAATCAACCATGATGAATGATGAACTCTTGCAAGCCAGTTCACATAGGTGAATCCTATGCTCCGCAGAAATTAGTCCCTATAGAAAATGGCATGGTTATCACGGTCGGGCTCAACAAAAACAGATTCTGGCATCTTCAAAGAATGCTCTAAGTGTTACTTCTTTACCCCATTATTCATGCAAGCGTGAAAACATAATTAATCAATCAGTAGTCATACTCACCAATTAATGAACAGGAAAAGATTATTACTAGAAAAGACCGTATTCTGTGACAGAAATGAAGATGTTGAGATGAATGAGTGGTCATACAAGAAAAGACCGTATACATAATGAGGTTATTAGAAACTAATTAGGAGTGGCACCAATAGAGGATAAAATGAGAGAATATCGTTTAAGATGGTTTGGACACATAGAAAGAAGATAAAAAAAAGAACCTGTAAGAAGGTATGAAAAACTAAATTTGGAAAGTATTAAAAGAGGTAGAAGACGACCACAAAAGTGTTGGAAAGAAACAATAAAGAATGATCTAGCTTATTGTGAGTGGAAACAAAGAATCCATGTAGCCGACCCCATCTAGTATGGGAAAAGGCTTAGTTGTTGTTGTTGTTGTTGTAAAAGATTATTACTAGAAAGCTTAAACCCAAGGTGCACTCAAGTTCTGGTTTACAAATGCCACGACATGAGAATAAAAGATATGCCTGGCCATTTTCAATTTATATGCAAGTCTTTGCTGACACTGCTCTTTTTTTCAGGATTAACTTTGCACCAGTTGACCAAAGACAATTATTCAGACAATTCAGGGACATTTTCATGCAATATCCCTTTAAGTTGGCCTGTCGTGCACAAAGAAAACAAATGATGCCTGCTACAGATCATATCGAGTCTCTTATTGAGGTAAACACATGTGCATTGACAAAGGAACCATCTCAACATGTATGAGTAATATATCCGAGCATATCTTGTGTGCAGATAGCATCATAATGTTTTTTATTTTGAGTATCAGGCAATGATTATTTTCATGCAACATCAGATAGACAACTAAAGTCCAACTACTATGCATTTTCTTCCCTTTCTCTTGTCTTACTCTTGATTCCTCATCATATTGTTCAATCCATGCTTAGATATGACAGTGAGTCATTCATCATGAACTTTCAGCCTCACTAAACCTATGCATATCTTTTGTCAAAATTCAATCTGAACCAAACACTTCGCTCTTTCCATAAAGTCAAATCCTTGTACAAGAAATCCTAGGTCATACCATCTCACCCAACCTTAATAGGAAAAAGAATTCTAATCAAGGCCTGTTTAGAGTGAACATTTTTATACGTAAGCTCATCTTTGGTTGGGATCTGCAATCAATAACCATCATCCGTGATTACATATTGGTAGAAACATTATTTACATTAACTGCATGTCATTCTCCTCGATGTGGTCATGTATTACCAGTACAACTTAAACATATACCAACCTTTTTCCCATAAGCATCATTTGCAGGTGACATGTATCCACCAATGACATAAAATCCTCTTGAGGTCAGCGCATCCTTTGCCAACTCTACATGTGGATAAGTAACTGATGAATGACTAGGATCATTAATAGTTTCTTGAAACCATGCAAGAAGTAGATTTATTGTGATGAACAATTGAAGTAGCCGAATCTTATAAATATCACGAACAAACAAAATTTGTCCTCAAATGCATGCCTATAAAAATTATAGACCAAACGCTACCAGTTCTTAGAGTTGCATACTTGAATGAGACACCTCAACCAAATTAACTCTTATTGCAAAAGATAAAATATCAAAACACACAGAATGAACTCCTATAACCTGGTCAAAACGCACTAAAAATAACAAAATTGCATGTTCATTTCAAGTACCGCATTCTCTTGATTTACACTGACCCAATAGTCTTTTAGGGGTTCCCACACAAAGAATGAACACATACAAAAGTGAAAGAGTATAGAGCATAAAAGAGTACTAAAAAGAAAGAGAATTAAAAGCTATATGCAAGATCTATAAGAAGGTGAAAAGAAGGGATTAAGATGAAAACAATTTTAAAATAAAGAACTTAGTGTTGATGCACCCACCAACCAGTCAAACATGATAAGTTTAACAGCTTATTGTGTTTTATCTGAATAAGTGAGTGTATCCAATATTAGCAACAGAAAAATCGAGAACGCAAGAGAGGAAAAAACTAATTTCCCCTTAAGTTTGTAACAGAAACCACCACAACATATGTTTATCAACATTAGCACCATTCTCTAACAAGTTCTTGGTAATGACGTTGTATCACATGAAAATAGCAAACCTAAGCCAAATATTGCACACAAAATTGCTCGAAGATAGTTAAAATGGAAAACAGGCTAGGTGCATTATATAATAGGCAGAGACCTGTTAATACTTTATTTACCAACTCGGTGAATTCTCAACCTTTTCTTATTTTAGCAGTGTTAGTCAATTAGCTTCTGAAATGTCGTTTCTGTCAAAGGAAGTAAGATTAGTCATCATGTTTACCATCTTGATAGATACTAGCCAAAATAACAAGTCATCAGTTCATATCCTTAGTTTACATTCTGACCCAATCATATTAAGTGAGACCTTTTAGCAAAGATGGCACCTACAAGTCAACACCTGCATCTCATTAAGTTGTTCTTATATCAATATAAAAAATGATAAGCCATGTAACATTAAACAAAATATGAACTACTAGATTATGGAGACAATATATCACTGCAATAAATAAATTTATGCTTTTGAGTTTGAAAACTTTCTTGCTTCCAAGAAATGGAGTGCTAGTAAAATTGATTCTTGAGTGGAACAGGGATCCATGCTGTTATTAGATGTCTCCCTGAACCACATATGAGATAATAACAAAAATAAAAATAGACCTTTCTTGCCCCATGTGTGTCCCTTGATAATAAAAAAGTTATTTTTGAGGATATACGAATAAATGAACATGTGCATATATACATACATAGAGAGAGATCCAATGTACACAAGGGGGGTGAATATAAAGTTATAAACATAAACATAAGTGACAAATATAAACAATATCTATCAATAAGGAAATTCCACAAGAACTTACTCAAACAATTCATAGTCATTGGTTTACCATTTGAAGAAGTATATGAGGGCACTTACCAAACATGCGTAAGTGCATGTAGGTTGGAGGGTTAAAGCTCCCTGCTGATACCAGTACAACAAGTTGGTTCCTGAAGCGAGAAAATGAAAGGTGGAAGGCATATCAAATGAACAGATATTCGACCTCAGCCTTGACATGCAGCAAGAGAAAAATGAACATGTTACAAAAGCAAGGCGTTGGCTCATAAGTCCAATACAATGGATGGTCATGTCGATCGGCAGCATCAACATATTCAAAATCAAATAATTCTGATGTGCTCCATGGATGCATCCTCTTATCCAGAAGGTGGCTCTGATATGGAATGACTGTAACCAGAATAGGTACCAATTCTGGGTAGTCGGTGTAACGGTAACCAAGGTAGTCGGTGTAACCAACCATCCTTTCTTGGAGAAAGCAACTCTAATGCACCTCTAGTCTCAGCCCTCTAATTTTTTAGACCATATATATCCCTTGCTTTGCATGGGAAACGAAAAAGCTGTCATTCATGATATTAAAGCTGTTACCAAATTTATTGTCCCATAAAACAAAAAAGAACAAATATATATATATATATATATATATATATATTAACAACCCAAACAATCTACACATTGCAAACTTATTAGTAAAATCAAATAACAAGTCATTAACATTTTTACCTCTCAATACTGTTCTGCATGACTATGAAAAGAGTTGTCATCCTAATAAAAAAATATTCTTGTGGTAGGTCCTGTTCCTGGTCAGAGATATAGTCAAATCATCTTTCCCTCCCATCCTTTCTCCAGATCCCACTACTAAGAAAAAGGTTCACTACCAAACGTTTGATACCAAACCACCAGAACGAGAAGTTCTTGGTTCTGAAGGTGAATACATCAAGCATACTTTTGAATTCATGGACAAGCAGGTTTCCCGTTTCTAAATCATGAAGGTTCTACGACATAGAGCACCATAATACAGAAGAAAAATCATTAACAACCTGAACAACGTATGCAAGTTTGATTGATTTTATATTGACAACTGGCTTGACTTTTAAACAACTTTGGTTGGTTACTGACGATAATTTGTTGTACGATGTTTGGTTGTACCCAATTAACCAGAGCAACAATGGTGTCAGAAACGCGAGAACGGATGAAGCTTTTCTCCTGATTGCTGCTTTTCTAGAGAAACGTTTCCATTGAATAATCAACAAATTTTAGATGACTGCACCGACACCACAATCTGAATCATGACAAAAGGCACACTTCCATGCAAAGACATCAAAAACATGTAGTCCTTGTCAAACTCTGCCTTCCAGTTTCTTGCTCTGATATACTTCAGAACATAAAGACAGAAGCATCAAGTATCAAATCTTTAACGTTAGTAAAATGTTTAATGCTTGACTCGCAAATGCAGAATTTGTATAAGCACTACAAGTTCGTTGCGGATCTTATCCTCAAAACATCTACCAAAAGATGTATGCAATTGCATATCAAACCATCCCTTCCCTAACCTCAGATTGCCAAGGAGGCTCGAAGTATGCTATCTCGCTAGTGGCTAATCATTATAAACAAAAATATACAACAGAATTGGATTAACAGCACAACAGGAACGCAGAAGATCAAACCTATCTAAAGAATTCACACATCCGTCTTTTTCTGTGGATGGAATCGATATCTTATCCAACGGCAGCGGTATGTCCATAGATCCGAAGTAACCAAAATGAGAAACTTCACAAAACCCAATAGCGCAATTGAAAACCTGAAAGAGAAATGAAAAAGCTCCGATCAGCTGATTTGCAAATCGATTGTGCATCAAACGAATCTGAGACGAATTCGCGTGGAGATTTTGGCATGACCCATCGCATGTTAACAAAAACAAAGGAATCCAAAACAAAACGTGGTCAGTGAAAACAAGTACATGAAAGATGAAAATAGGCAGATGGGTTCGAAGTTTCCACCTCTCTCTCTGGTTCTGAGATATTGTGGAGTTGGACTTCGTTGCCACCTTTTCGAGGAAAGAAAATTTACGCGCCAACCACGCTATTTGACAATCAGCGGAATTTAACAATAACGTCTTTTTCCTTTTGAGAGCCATTAAATTCAGGATGATGAAACGGAATGCGGTGAGTAAATAGCTTCAAACAACAACTACAACAACAACTAAGCCTTTTCCCACACTAGACGGGGTCGGCCTCATGGATTCTTTGTTTCCACTTTATCATATGTCATGTTAGCATTTAACTCAAAATAAGATCATTCTTTTTCTTTCCAACACTTTTGTGGTCCTCTACCTCTTTTAATACTTTTCAATTTTAATTGTTCATACCTTCTTACAAGTTCTTGTTTTGATGTTCTTTCTATATGTCCAAACCATCTTAAACGATATTCTCTCATTTTATCCTTTATTGGTGCCACTTCTAATTAACCTCATTATGTATACGGCCTTTTCCTGTATGACCACTCATCCATCTCAACATCTTCACTTCTTACATCTTTTGTACATGTTGATGGTTAATTGCCCAACACTGAGAACAATAAAACATGGCAGGTCTAATTGATGCTCAATAATATTTACCTTTTAACTTTAATAGTATCTTCTTATCACAAAGAATACTTTATGCTCCTCCCCATTTTAATCAACCAACATTAATTCTATGCACGACATCTCCATCAATTCTTCCATCACTTTGAAAATTTGATCATAGGTATTTAAAACTTTCTTTTAGGGATGAAATTTGTGCCAATTTTAATTTCTATGTCCTCTTAAGTAACCAAATGATCAAACTTACATTACATATATTTTGTCTTTGTTCTACTAAGTTAGAGGCCTTTGTTTTCTAATGTTTCTCTCCATAGTTCCAATTTTCTATTAACTTTTTCCTTAGACTCTTTCACTAACACAATGTCATTGGCAAATAGCATACACCAAGGCATTTCATCTTGAATATATTTTTTTAACTCATCCATCACCATTATAAATAAGTATGGACTTAAACTTGATCCTTGATGTAACCCAATATTAACTAAAAAAAAGTCTGTCATTCCTTCACGAGTCCTCACACATGTTTTTGAACCATCATACATGTCTCTTATAAGGTTAATGTATGTCAATGGGATACCTCTTTTTTTCAAGGTCCTCCAAAGAACCTCCCTTGGTACCCTATCGTAAGCTTTTTCTAGATCAATAAATATCATGTGAAGATCTTTCTTTTTTGCTCTAAAATGTTCTATAAGACATCTCAAAAGGTGAATCGCTTCAACGGTAGACCTGCCTGGCCTAAATCCAAATTGGTTATCTTTTGTACTTGATACTTGTCTTAACCCACGTTCGATAATTCTTTCCCATAATTTCATAGTATGACTCATTAACTTGATACTTCGATACTTCACACAATTCTTAATGTCTCCCTTGTTCTTACATATGGGTATAAGTGTACTCGCTCTCAATTCCTCATGTATCTTTTGGTTTCTCCATATTTTATTAAATAGTCTTGTGAGTCAAAGTGATTCCTATTTCTCCTAGTATTTTCCAAACTTCTATAGGAATATTGTTTGGTCCTACCGATTTACCACCTTTCGTATGTTTAAGAGCCTCTTTTACTTCATTCTTTTGAATACGTTGGTAAAAATTATGGTTTATATACTTTTCTGATTTGGCTAACTCTCCTAAGTTAATACTAAAATCTTTATTTTCATTAAGTTTTTGTAACGAGAAAAAAAAAGGAAAATAATCGTTTAGAGTTTGAGTCACACCCGTGAAGGCAGACTTGGGAGTCTCGATCCGGAAAAAAATGGACATAATTAAAAGAGAAGCTCCCAGCAGGATAGCACTACCACTATGCTATGGAAGCTTGATTGGATGACAAAAAGTTTTTTTTATTCTGTAAGTTACTTGGCACACAGGACTTCAGTCCCTGCCCTTCCGCTTTGATACTTTTTGATAAAAAAAAATGCGTACATAATTGTTGAATTAGCCTAATTAAAATCCATGTGGCTTCCCAATTAGCAACCGGGGGTTCAAAACCAATGACCATAACATCTTTGTATACTTCGAATTTGTGGTGAACTTGAGATTTTTTTTAGAGTGAGGCGTACTTGTATTTGTTGTATTTCAAGTTCACAAAGCATTTGTGTCTCCATATATAGAATGACGAACCCAAGAGTTCTTTATATTTCACAAAGTCTAAAATGAGTCTGCCACTGATTCGAACAGACAAATGTTGCCAAACAACCTTTTTCTTGTGTTCACCTAAACCTAACTAAGCTTTGAAACACAATAGATCTATATTTTATGTTTGATCGATTTAAGGCTATAAACAACCAACCAAACTCTGAACCTTTTTCCACACGAAATGGGTCCACTGCTTAGATTTTCGTCGGCATTGAACTCAGGATTATGTTAGATTAGTATTTAACTGTAAACAACCTTGTTGTCTTTTCTTTTCATGCGTTTTCTCTCTCTTAAAGTATTTATTGTCAAAATCAAGTTGTCACTCTAAACCTTCGTGTGGTTGTCATTTCAACAGTGGGCCGGATCAAAGATGGGTTATACCTATAATATCTTTTTCTCAACATGCAAGGGATTAGGGATGTGTTTATATGTCAAAATATGAAAGCTGAGCGTATGGGTGAATGCAATTTTATAGTGATATATTTATATGGTGATAGATTTGCAAGACTAAATCTTATTTCTTCTAGTAGATATGATTGAACCGTGTTCTTTCATTTAGAGATACAATACAACCACATTAACTGTGTTTCTATATTCGATCATGTCGACCCAATGAAAAAGAAAATGAGAAAAATAAGACAGATGATAGACATGTCTAATTAACAATCAAACTTCAAATACAATGGATTGTATTTTTTTCTTTTTCGATTATGTGAAAAATATTGTTGATTATTTTGAAGGTTTGTTAATTATTTAATTTGACTGTTTTTTTAAATGTTGAATATAAATTGGTAATACCTGAAATACATGAAAACAAAACTTCAACAACGATAGTCGAAAGATAGATGAAGTTGTTCAAATATAAATTGGTAATACCTCAAATACATGAAAATAAAACTTCGTTGATATTCAAAAGGTGTATGAAGTTGTTGAAAGATGGTGCCAAGAGAAAGTGTGCATTTGAAGGGATAAACGGTGTCAGGGGTATTTTAAATATTTATCGAGAAAAGGATATATAATAATTTTGTAATAAAAGTCGGGTTGAGTCCTGGCATTATGTGTCGACGCGTCTACCCGATTTTCCATGATCCATCATACAGCGGATGACTTGACTCGTCCATGAGTCCTGGCATTTTATTATTTTGAATATTTTCTCTCACTCTCTCTCCCCTGTGTCACTCAAAAACCCTTGTCCGCAGGAGTATTTCTTTTCTCCTCTCCCTCTCGACCATTTTACTCTGCAAGTCATCGATCCGTTTGCCGACGGCCGTACGCCAAGAAGGAGAGAAGCGCAAACCCTAGAGGCCAGGGTTGCAATGTTCTGCGCGAGTACACTTTCTTTCATCCTCCAATCCTTTCTCTAACCACTTCATTTAGTCGTTTCACCTGTTCTAATCTTCTTCTGCCGTTCTATTTCTATTAAATGTCGTCTGTGTTTTTTTGTGCGTGTAGTTTCCGGCACGACTCCGGAGGAGCCAGTCGTGTCGAAGAAATCCGGCCTTCTTTTTGAAAAACGACTGATCGAGCGGCATATTTCGGTATTTTACCCGTTTTCCGTCTGATTTCCAGGAGATTAAAGTGATGCATATGAAGGATATTGTGCATTTGGTTCTTTGTGCAGGAGTATGCAAAATGTCCTGTCACCGGAGATCCTCTTACCATGGAGGATATCGTCCCGGTAAAGACGAACAAGGTAACGGGAAGTATAGTTCTCGTTGTAGTTTGCCTTTTTTGCTTAATTTATCTGGTGTTCGCTGGCCTCGGTTCTGTTTTCTCAATCGGTTGTTTCGCTTCTTTGCGTTGAACAGGCGGTGAAACCCAGACAAATTCAAGCAGCAAGCATTCCAGGGATGCTCGGGTTGTTCCAAAACGTACTCCCCATGTGGAAAGAAAACCTCTTCTCATTTCCTTCGCTTTATTTTCATCAACAATGTAAACATTAGGACTATGCAATGTTTAACACAACTTCATCACCCAAGTACTCCATGTTCATGGTATTAACCTTTTCTTTTATGGTGTTGAAGATAATAACTAATTACTTTAGTTTTGTTTCTTATTCCACAATTTACTACACGCCATTTCATTGTTTCTAATAGTTTGCTGAATCAACAAATTTTCTGTTCAACCTTCATAGATGTTTATGTCTCCAGGTATCCTTTACAAGCTTGTTTGTGGTCATAGCTGTTCCAACATGATCCAAATAGGAAATATGATGCAGCCTGAAACTGACAGCAGTGTGACAATGATAGTTTGAAGTTTGATTTAAAAGTGAAAAACAAAAACACCTCAAGAGAGTAGTAGGTTGCTAAAATCATATTTTGAACTCATATGACACAAGCTGACTACTGAATATGAGAGTTTGCTGAAGCAAAACTTGACCAGAGAGAGTAAGAAAGGAACATGTTTGTCTGACAGTCTTACACCTTCAATCAATATCTGGTTGATGGGGCTGTTTGATTAGGTGTGGTTCTTCTGAATTTTGGCTGCTTCAGCTGATATGTGATTGTTTAAGTGAGCCATCTCCAGACCACAATTCTGGATACTGGGATGCACTTGTAAAGAAACTTCATACAAAATTAGGATACTAACATCGATCAATGTAGTATTCATGTGCCATGGTTGAACTGAGCAGTCACTTCGGGCCGTATCATTTGTTTTACACTTTTAACACCACTTAATTGATGCATCCTTTAGTATGCGTTTCACATGCCTCGATTCTCCTTGATTGAATTTCTTCTTTTATATTTCCACATTATCAGGTAAGCAATTGGTTCCAACAAAACAATTGGATTTTGCTTGGGTTTGGTTTGATGCTTACATTGTTGCGTGCATGAATCTGCTTCCTTATGGTTCTTATTTTCTAATTCGGATGCTTTTATAGGAATGGGATGCTATAATGTTATCTAATTTTGCGCTAGAGCAACAACTACGTACAGCAAGACAGGAACTAAGTCATGCATTATACCAGGTACCCGATGCAATTTGGTTCTTTTATGATGGTATTTAAGGACTTCTCTTTTTAGTGTCCTGCAAAACTTGTAGCAGAACTTAATATTGTGATTTTGTATTTACTTATGTTAAAAGCACACGTGTCTTTAGCAATGTTTGGGGTTGACGGTCCTACTAAGTATGGAGACATCAACCTCACAATTTAAAGTGAACTTTTAAAATTTAAAGAGAACCTACCAAAAAAATATTGGAGTTGATTTCGAGAGTTAGACAATACTTGACATAGATGGCCTCTAATCGTCATTGACCTGGGGAATCAGTTTAGTGCATATTAGACAGAAGAACAAAAAGAATGCCGGAATCCTCAATGCACATTTGTTACCAACCTTTAGGCTCATTCAGTGCACTTGATATCTAATGACCGGATGCATAGGACATCCGTGAATCCCTCTAGAATACGAGGAACTCTTGATTTGAATTGCACTCGCATAATTAGGTTTAAGACAAAATCATCTCATTCCACTATAATAGATTATGCTATGATAAACTCCTACGTACCCTTTTTGCACGCCAAGGATTGTAAGAAAGGACATCAGTGAATCTCTATAAGATACAATGAGAAACACTTGATTCGCCTTGTTCTAGCCTAATCAAGTCAAATGATTTGATGCAAAAGACACCTGCAACTGAAGTCCCTATAGGATACAATGAGGAACCCTTGGTTCACCTTGCATTAGCCTAATCAAGTCTAAGAGAAGATCATCACACTTAGTATGATGTGCTCATACATACACAGCCTCTTCGCGTGCTTAGGATTGTAAGTAAGGTTTTCTAAAATGGAGTATGAAAATGACTCTTGTGAGGGAAGGTGGTTGACATCTCATATCTCAACTAGGCATACTACCTCTTTGTATATGTAGGTTTTCATGGCCTTTTTGGTCATTTGAAATGACTGCTCATCCTTTAGCATGTCCACCAGATGTGGCTCTTTATAGGCCACTAACATGGTTTAGGCATATTATGCCTAAATAAATGAGATATACCTTTTATTTTGAAAATCTCACAGAAAATGGTATTCAATAATCATATAAACAATAATTATTAAACAAAAGATTGAGAAAAAAAATATGCAACGATGTAAGCATAATAGATTCAATTTACTTATGCATACAATCATTAAACAATGAACGATAGTCATTTAAAGAAGACTTGCAATGGTTAGTCATGTAAAGGAGAAACTTGCAATTGCTCAAAGGCCTTTGACACCGATCAAGGATAAGGCCTTGTCCCTTAGGTGGGGCTCTAGACTTTGTTGAATCACAATTTTTTGTGCTTGTGATGTTGGCTGCCATCACAATGTCTCTAGTTTGGTATCTGATCCATCATGAAGAATGAAGACACGGTTCTCAATCGAGACCATCCCTATTTAGTAATAGTATTTACCTCTCTTCTTGACTTCTTGCACCTTTCCAAACTTTTGCATCCCATTCTCAGGCTGACGTTCAAAACTTAGAGGCAAATTTTCTTGCTAATAACCTGACCAGTTGACCAGCTTTTACAAAAAACAGTAATACCTTGGTATAAGTTGCAACATTTAAACAAACAAAACTTGCATTCACCATTTCTGTTTAAAGAAAAGGGAGTTCCACCTCTAGGAAAGAAAATATGTCATCCTAGAAGGCAGTACTAATTATGTTCATCTTCGTCAGCATGATGCCGCTTGCAGAGTTATAGCAAGACTAAAGAGAGAAAGGGATGAAGCAAGGGCTTTACTGGCTCAGGCTGAAAGACAAATTCCATCAACAGCAACTTCTGGTGTTCCAATCAATGCTTCGGTTGTTAGCAATGGTAAAAGAGGTACCTAAATGTCCACATTCTAGCAAGTTCTGTCTGTCTTGTACAATTTACCTCTTTCAACAACAACTAAGCCTTTTCCCCAATTTACCTCTTTGCTTCTGGAAATTGTTGTGTAACATAACACATTGAATTTGTCATTGGAATTTTCAGTTGCTGAAGATGAAGATATGGGCCCAGCTGGAAAGAAGATTCGCCTGGGTATATCTGCAGAAATCATCCAGGAACTCACAGAGTGCAACACTGTGCTATCAGGACAGCGTAAGAAACGCCAGGTATGGGTTTCTTTGTTCAACTTGTGCGAATCCGCCTCCATCTACTCACTCTTTTGAATGATTTTATCACGTTTGCAGGTGTTCCTTTTAATTTCCTGCTGTAGTTAATAGTAATAATGCTTTTTCTTTCATAGATTCCATCAACATTGGCATCAAAAGAATCTTTGATGAGATACACTCAAGTTTCTAGTCATCCACTGCACAAGACAAATAAACCAGGGATATTATGTGCTGATATGCATCCGCTGAAGGTAAATTTTCATGAAATCCATCTAATTCTCCAGTTGTACCATAGGTTTCATGGTGCATGAGCAATACGAAGTAAAGACTTCAATATTATAAAGTCAATTGAAATGTTTTATAGCCTTTGTTGATTTCTGTTGTGTTTAATGGTTTTGAGTGTTGGGCAATTAATCATCAACATGTACAAAAGATGTCTGTGGCAAAAGTGAAGATGTTGAGATGGATGAGTGGTCATACAAGGAAAGACCGTATACATAATGAGGTTATTAGAAACAAATTGGGAGTGACACCAATAGAGGTTAAAATGAGAGAATATCGTTTAAGATGGTTTGGACATATAGAAAGAAGATCAAAAGAAGCGCTTGTAAGAAGGTATGAAAAACTAGATTTTGAAATTATTAAAAGAGGTAGAGGACGACACAAAAGTGTTGAAAAGAAACAATAAAGAATGATCTAGCTTATGTTGAGTTAACATGGAATCCATGTTGCCGACCCCGTCTTGTATGGGAAAAGGTGTAGTTGTTGTTGTTGTTGATCTGTTCTTGCTTATGTTGGCACTTCATGTTTTTCAGCTGAAGTTTTCTAATTGTATGCCTGTTTTACTCCTCTCCATGACAGCTCACAAAGTCTCTATATTGATACAAAAACTTTACAATCTGTTTTTAAATAGAAGACTATGCAATTTCAAACCTTTTCTGTCTTTTTGCTCGACTTCATGAGAAAAGTTACTGGATTGCATGAGAACATGTGTGCAGCCGTTTCAGAGATGGAAACCATGAGTGGTTCCTCTCAAACATCTGTTGCCACCTAAAAGGTTTTCATATACAACGGCGGTAACGATGCACATTTTACTTATTGATAAAGTGATGCCTTTTTATTTTGTTCAACCAGAAAAGGGGTGTGCTCCATATGTTACCATGAGAAGAACATGCCTTGTAGTTGATGAAAAATATGGCTATGCTTAAGTTGACTTCCACTATTCACATTACGCAAAGATAACTCTTTTAGAGTTTTGCTGGGGATTTTTGGAGCTTACTCTAAAACATAAGACACATTATGCAGTTTTACTCACCTTAAATTCAAGTAAAGCTCGATTGTTTCATCTTTTGCATACATATGACCTTTCAGGAATTAACAAAATGATCTTTTCCTAAGCATGTCATGAGCTGATTATAAGCTGAAAATTCACTTGCCTTCATTTGTTGATTTGAACCCTTTGTGAAGCGGGTTTCTTGCTGCTAATTGGTGGTGTCTCCAAATCTTTTCTTGCTCTTAGTGGCTTCTTCTATTCATGTGCAGGATGTCATTGCAACTGGAGGAGTTGATGCAAATGCTGTAGTTTTCGACCATTCCTCCGGACAAATTCTTTCAACTCTAAGTGGGCACACCAAGAAGGTCTACATGATATTTGTATTGTCCTGGGGAAGTGCATGATTAGGATGTTCAATGTTGTGGAAATCATGAATATTTGTTGTATGCCAGACAAATACTTGGTTCTCAAGTTTCTCCATGAACTAGGCAATTGCAAGAAGTGGAACATAACTTGCATTTCCTGCATGAGCTAATGTTTTCTTTTCCTTCATGCTTTCTTACTCCTTTCACAGGTCACAAGTGTCAAGTTTGTACCTCGAGATGAGCTATTCATAACCGGCTCAGGTGATAAGGTATGTGAAAAGCGCATGTTCTTGCCTCTATCACTTTGGTTGGTGACTAGTTGTTATAGTTGAACTGGCTGGTTTCTTACTTATATACAATACTTTAGTGTGGGGAAAAGAGTGCATATCTTCAGTCACCACAGGTTAATTTCTTGCTGCTTGTCTCATGCTTCTTGTCCTTCCTTTCATTGAAGTGTTGTCAAATCTGAGATATCCTTGTTAAGCATAGATATCAAAACCATTTAGTAGCTGAGCTCTTTTTTCCCTTCCATGGCATCTTATGGAGGGTCTCTGTCTATATGAAGAAGCTCTTAGGTTCACTATTATTCTATTAGTTTTCAAAATTCCGTATAAGTGATGAAGGAAGCCAACTCTTCTTTCTTTTGGTTGACCTTTTTGGATGTATGTTTCCTTTTGCCTGTTTCTTTATTGGTGGTGATGGTGGTACATGCTGGGTTGGAGTCTACTTCACCTGCTAATGCCCTTGGTAATTACAAAATGTTTAGCGAAATGAGGTCTTGGAAGGGCAAATAATTTCACCTTTTCTTATAATGAGGAGAAACCATATTATTATTTGGACATGATGCAAGCTGATACATATTAATCATGGCCCCACTCAGTTTGTGATATGTAAAACTCCATGGGTAATCTTGCCGACCAAAGATATTTTTCTGCTGACTTTAGCCTTGCTGCAAAGAATGTAAAGTTTCCATCAAATTCTCAATGAATTATTTAAAACCCACCTAGATGTGTGTGCAGGTGTGTGTACAGCGTCCATGTTGACCAAAGGTGACATCTTAGTTGCACATAATGCAACTTATAAGGTTATTCGGATAGCATCCTATGTGCATATCTTTCATGCTAGATGAGGACCATATTTTCTCTTTTGTTACTTTTAGTCCCTTGGGGCCAAGAAAAGTGTAGTTGGATGGTGAACAAAACTGTGGTGGTAGTGCCTCACCTTAGTTTTCGGAGATAAGTCTCCCTGACATTCATCGAGTTTGCGGGCGGTAGTCACATCATCATATCTGGATCCAGGCTTATGGCCTAAATTGAGTGTATGGTTTGGGTTCAAGCTAGACCCAAGAAAACTGCATGCACGTGCATACACATGCCATGCTTTTAAATTTTTCAGTGATTACTTTCAGAGTTGTGACTTATTTTGTGCCTAAAATCCCATTTAGGTAGATTACACCTTGCAATTCATATGTTTTACTTTTCTAAATAACCGTATGACTTTATTTTTAAGGGAGCTAAGAAGACTTCTAGTTTAGCATTTGAATTGTTGCTTTGACATTTCAAAGGCTTCTTTTTCTCTTTTCATCATGTACACAGGGACACAAAGATATTCTTGAAGAACACTGTCTCTGTCGGAATAAGATTTACAACTGCTAAAATCTAATTTGCCATGTTATGAGCATCTACTTTATGCTAAGACTGGTTTAATGTTGGATAATTGTCCGATGCCAATGCTACTATTTCTTGCAGACAGTTCGATTATGGAAAGCGTCTGACAATGAAAACTACAATTGTCTTCATATCTTGAAGGATCATACAGCAGAGGTTTATTTTCTTTCTTTTAAGACTTCTCCTTTCTAATGCATATTGTCTGGACCTATTATGTTGCTAATCAGTGAGTTTCGTCCATTTCTAAAATGTATTTGGTATCTTTTGAAGGGATATAGCCACTTTTTGATGGAATGGATATATACATGGTTGTTTGTACTAATAATAGTTTGTTTACAATGTTTGAAGTAAGAACTAATTTTGAGTTGTGTCCAGGAACCACTGATGAAGTTCAGTCATGATGATTTCTTTCTGAATCTTTTTAGTGGCCTTGTGTGATTATCATTTTCCTATCAGAAAATTGCATTCTTACTTTCCTGTCATATGCTTTAAGTATTCTGTCTGTTGTATACTTTGCTACAAGATTCTCTTTTTGGTTATATATTGCATTCATATAGTTTAAAAAGTTTCTAATTCTCAATCTGATTTGTCATTACTGTCGATTATAAGCGAGATGTGTAGCAGAGTAGTGTAAAAAAGCGTATTGAAAATGGGAATCAAGCATCCTCTTGTTGATGATAAAGAACATAACATGCAACTCTACTAGGGAATGGTAATAGCACACGTTGATCTAACTTGAGTTAGAACAGCCTTGAATTAATTATGGTTTCATTAGCTATTTTGGTTGCCTTTGGAGTTAATTTGTTGACTGTTAACACCATACATTTAAGGTTTTTTCATGGTCCTTATGTTCATAGATGTTAGAATCTCTTATGGTCAAGGAATGTTTAATAGCATCTGACGCATTAATCATTCATGTATAACTTAAAACAGCAGGTCTCTGTCTCACTCTTCGGAGCTATTTTCTCCTCCCTCAACATTTTCTTTTCCACAATCACTACATTTGTCCCTCAGTTTCCAACTTTAACCGTAAGCTGGTTAGGAGGTCTGCCTCTTCAGAGTCATTTTTCTTCTCGACATTTCCTTTCCCAAGATCAGTATCTTTGTTCCACTTATATCCCTTTCCTCTGCAGGGGTGGTAAAATGAAAAGTTACATGTCCACAAGCACTTGCTTGCGGAAGCTTCATCTTTATGTCTGCATGGCTCATTGGTTCTGTGCATTTTTCCTGAGTTGCATATTTCTTCTTCTCATTAGCCACCCAATCTTTTTATTGCCAGGTGCAAGCTGTAACAGTACATGCCACTCATAATTACTTTGTGACTGCTTCTATGGACACCACATGGTGCTTCTATGATATTTCTTCAGGGATGTGTCTGGCACAAGTCCTAAAGGTCTCTCTCTCGACTGTGCTTATAGATCCATTGCACGCACAGGTGAAACTTATAGCTACTTGAAATGGTTATGCAGGCCGATGACTCTTCTGGTGAGGAAGGCTACACTTCCGCTGCTTTTCACCCTGATGGTCTTATACTTGGAACTGGAACTTCAGCAGCGGCAGTGAAAATTTGGGATGTGAAAAGTCAGGTATGATCTGAATTAATATCAATTAGTTTAAATTCTTGCGACTGTTTAACTGTTTCTACCTTACAATATTGGATTATGTTTCTAATCACCTTTGTACTGGCTTTTCCTGCAGACAAATGTTGCAACTTTTGATGGTCATGTTGGTGCAGTGACCGCAATCTCATTCTCAGAAAACGGATACTTCCTTGCTGTAAGTATTGCGCTATAACATGATTTGAAAACCATGTAGGCGCATCAAACAATTTAAAGCTTTCTTTCTGAAATTTGTCTATGGTTATTATGACCTGGAAAAAGCTGAAAGTTTGAGAAATCCTTGATGAGTTTTCTTTCAACTACGTATCAGACTGCAGCCAAGGATGGCGTGAAACTTTGGGATCTTCGCAAATTGAGAAACTTCCGGTCCTTCAGCCCCTATGACCCAAATACGCCAACAAGTTCTGGTTAGATTATTTCCACTTGGTTATCACTTGAGACTCTGGTCGAGAGCATGCTATCAATTTTCTTTTTTCTGAATTTAAAGTTATGTTAGTTTTTGAATATTTGCTACATCATCATCTCAGCCTTTTATCTAATCTGATGGCCATCATATTGTGTTCCTCCAAGCGAGACATTTTGATTTGGTAACCTTGGCATGCAAAGAATAGCGCATAGGTTCTTTCAAGTTTTATCAGCTAAAGTGTTCTGCATGTGCTTTGCAGTGGAATTTGATCATAGTGGCTCTTACCTTGCCATAGCTGGTTCAGACACAAGGTTAGACTTTTCTTTCCTAGAAGGAATTCTACGAACTTCTATATGCTTAAAATTTCAGACATTGCATAATATGTGGAAAAGACGCTGAAGTAATCACTGATTGTCTAGTAAATTTGTAATTGTTGCAGGATCTATAACGTTGGTAGTGTCAAACAGGAATGGGACTGTATTAACACCTTTCCGGATTTGTCGGGAACAGGTCTGTGTGTGCAGACAGCACGATCATATCTACGAAGATATGGTTAAAATCCTTAGATTAGAACGGAGTTCCTCTCTCTCTCTCTCTCTCTGCAGTGTGATCTCATATTTACCAAGATGAGAGCAAGTTAAATTGTTAAAATTCGCAGAATGAAATGGAATGGCTTATGTATTCACGTGAAGCTTATATGTTCACATTTTGGTTGCAGAGAAAGTTACGACCGTCAAATTTGGGCCAGACGCAAAATATTTGGCAGTGGGAACCATGGACAGAAATCTTCGCATCTTTGGCTTGCCTGTTACTGGAGCCGAAGAGACGTGAACAAACACGAATCGGAAAGTCTGAGCTGCTTCTTTGGCTTGCAGCTGCAAATATGCCGTGTTGGAAAAGAGAACGTCAATTAGGAGCTGTTCCATTCAGGGGTCTGTACTTGTATTTTTTTATCCGGTTAAAAAGACGCTCTTCCTGAAGCATTTTTGCACTTATTTAGTTTCTAAGATATTTCATTCTTAGGAGTTGACTGGACATTGATAATTTGTTGACGGCAAATATGGCTGAATCATTTCTCTTCTTCTAGGTCGCAGATCCTCCATATTCAACGATTGAAATTAGTCTTGTTCAATTTGTCAGGCTTGATTTACGCAGATTCCTAATGTAAAATAACACCTCAATGCTGCCTGAGCCGTTTGACTTCTGATGTCCTCGAAAGCCCAACGCTATATCGCCTGCCTTGTGGGTATATAGCTGACTCGAAGTTTCAAGGCTAATGTAAATAGATCCTGACAGCGAGTACTGGATTAATAGCGTAAACCCAAGGTTTATGTTGTTTCAGATAGAAGCGTGTCCTAACCTTCACTGGAGGATTCTACATGCCTACGGGTCCACGGTCAACCCTAGGCATCGTCACTCTCCAAGGATGAAACAAAAGGCACACAGGCACTTCCTTATGGCTCAGCGCTTGGGAAAAACCCGAGGAGCCTATCATGCTACGCTTATCTACATCAACCTTTACCACATACCATGTCTTTTCGTGCAATTCTCTCTTCTTTGCCCTGTTGACACCCCCATTAAAGTAGGCAGGTAACTGTAGATAAGCCTCCATTGCTATCACCAAACAGATGAGTGTTGACACGCCATTAATGTAGATAGCAGGTGTACCCTTGCAAAACATACCTTCATTGGTATCATTAAAGAGATAAAAGTGAGTTGGAGCGGTGGTGGTGGTGGTGGTGGCTATGTTAGGGCTTGAAAAACAGCATTGCTTGTGTGAAGTTGCATGCAAGAGATCAGCCTAACGGCAGATATTGCTCGGGAGAAAAACAAGGCAAACCATCGCGAATGGAACAAGTCGCTTTTCTTGCATGCCAGGGAAAATCGCACCCAAGGTACCCTTCAGAAGCGTGTCTTCTAAGGTGACTCCAATTCCTATAACAGGGCCTGGAGTGACCCTGGTAATAGTCTAAAATCAATGTCAAAGAATCAGATATCAACTGAATCCATTCCCAAGAACAAAAAAACAGGGAAATTGTGAAATCAGAACGGCAATTTGAAATTCAAAACGACAGAAGAAATCAGCGTATATAAAAACAACTGAACCAATTTAGGGCCTCATTGGTCCGATTCTGTCAAATTTTGACAACACTAACAGTAAAAAATTAAATTACCTGCAAGATACTGCAACGGTATGAAAGCAGAACATACCGTACAAGAGCCAAAGCTAGGGTTAACAGGAAAGCACACTTCAAAGGGTTGTTTATTCTTAGCAAGAAAGTGAACAATCAAATTCATTCAAGCCTAGGAAGTCCCATGGCATGGGAAGCACAAAGAATGTTTCTCCTATATCTGCTATCTGGCAGCATAGTCCACCAAGAACAATATAAACTAAAAAAAATGTGAATAACCAAAACCGCAACTAAGGAGATGGGAAGAAATAAACTGTCCCATCGAGGAAGTCCCTTTGTTCATGCCAATGATCAACTGGAGATTGGAAGTTGGTATTTAGGTGAGGTATCTTGAGCAATGACTAAACCCCCAAAGCTGAAAAGATCATCAGTAGAAGTATTAGTAACCAATGAAAATAGCATCACCCATAAATCTTAAAACTCGAGAATTCATGTCAGATTTTTTACTATTTCTCCAGGACAGTTGGAAGTGAATCAGCTATACATTGACAAAATTATGCCACTCATCAAGTATTCTCTTATCGACAGAACCCTATTTGTAGCAGGAAAAAACGTTATAACTATCATATGTAGCTTTTTTATTATAGAAGAACCATAATAAATATAATTTTATTTATAAATAACACTAAACCATACTTGTATTTAACAGCATATCAGCTAAACTTATTGAAATAACTGGAATACCTTACCAATTGAGGGTATTTTCGAAAAGACATGGTGCCTTTTCAAGGAAAAGGGTCTTTTCTTTCTACAGGAAAGTTGAGCACTTTCTCAGTGTCCAGATAAAATTTGAAGTTAGAAAGAAATAAGGTAACTTCTTTGCCTCAAGAACTAATGTATATGTATATGGTGTGGTCTAATATGCTTGCCCATCCTTGAAAATATAATTACATGGATAGTTGAGATTTTCAAGGATATGACTATATAACATAGCAAGCATATTAGACTTTTCATATATATATATATATATATATATATATATATATATATATATATATATATATATATATATATATATATATATATATATATATATATATGTGTGTGTGTGTGTGTGTGTGTGTGTATTAAAAGTCATGCATCTAAGTGAAACTGAACTGGTCTAACGTTTGATGATACGAGATACAAAATCCTGAGATATTTATAGGATACAGACACACATCATTCTTAAGGTGCTACCAAGATTTGAATGAGGCTGCTGCATATAACGTCAAACTGAACACGTTCGGTGTTTGATTACCAGTAAGATATGGAAACTGAAGATGGTAAGGAAATGACGGAATAAGGTTAGATATGGAAACTGAAGATGGTAAGGAAATGACGGAATAAGGTTTACTTCGGAAAAAAATGATCGCAGAGGAAATACATGCGCACTCATGCACACACATCCCATTCTTAAGGTGCTATCAAGCTCCTAATGAGCATGTCCATTTCCCATAAAGCTCAAGCTCAGTTGATTTAGTAGCAGAACTTTAATTTAGAGTCAAATGATGAAGAAAACAAGGATCTCAAACTAAAATCTCTCCTTCACAAAGTACCAGTTTTGTTGCCTCCACCACTATTGACATGCCATCATCCCACTTTCAACCAAAGCAATCTCAAGTTACAAAGATGCAACAGAAAAACATGAACGAGAACAAGCTTTGGCTACTTAAAGCTTGCTCCTCAACTAGACGTACACAGACCTCTCTTGGACTCCACGTGCACGTATACAAACAATAGCTATTCTACCTTAAGAGTACTAATTATGTTAATGTACATTGACCACTAATGCCCTTGTAGTGTTATAACTTCTGCAGCGTTTTCTAAATAGGAAGTTCATCCTCCAACACATCATTTTAACTAAACCAGAAGTTCTAGTGAAACAACATATCCTTCATTGAAATTAGTAAGCTCGAAAGTATTAACAACGAAAATCATAATGAAATCTTGACATATCTGTTATACACCCAACCAGGTGGGAAACAGCTTTCCCTTGAGATGTGAGCTTGAAGAGAAAAGCAGACAGGAGAGAATTTTCCAATGTGAAAGCAAGTTTTAACGTTAACTGCACTTACTACAACTTCATTTTATTGTTTCAGATCAAGTGACAAAGTGTCTCCTTCATATAAAGCAAGTCCCTTTCGCTCATTTTAGATAGAAACAGACACCCGATGCAATATAATGCTTAATGAGAAATGCAAGTAGAATACTTTAAGAAATGCTACCTTGCACCTTTTCCTTGAGATGGACCGAAAAATATTCTTGTGCTGAAAATAAGAAGCCTTGACGATAATATAGTCTTTTGTCTCAATAGTATCTACATGCACTATACACTAGTTGCTCAAATAATTGACCATGGAATGTAAAAAGAAATGATGCCTCACATTACATTGATGGATGCACTAAGCATTGCCATTTCTTACTGAGTTGATCAGGCCAGGTCAACTCAGGAGTCAAATCAGCAACTCAAAGTAATAAAGTTCGAACCTTAGCTACCCAACGGGCATTTGAGAGAGAGAGAGATTCTTACCTCCACATTCTTCAGTTCGAACTCTTCATTATGAGCTAAGCATTCATTTCCAAAAGTTTCAGATGGTCCACTTGTTCCACGCAAGCTTTACAAGAAAGTATGTGTAGGAATAAGGATCCAAATATGGAGCAGTTTGAATCATGAAGGTCCATGTAAATGGCTGACTAGCAATCAAATTGAGAACATGATATATTTCAAAATGCATGCACTAAACAAACTTACAGATCTCCATCCAAGCATAATGCATAATTGCCACCCCCTCCAAGTGCCAAGAGGTCATTCAAACACATGAAGTAGTATCTGTTTGCACCTAAAGACAGAAAAGACTATCATTGTTCCGCAAATTACAACTACCTAGACATAAAACCAATCACAGTTTAATAAAACAAAGATGTACACCAACAAGAAACATCTCTCTTTAAATATGAGAAAATATGTTGGTAACGGATATAGACAAGTACAAAGATTCACGTGGATAGAATAACAGAACATACTGCATAATACTAAAAGAAGAGGTTAAAGATAAGGGAACCAATGTAAAATCGTAACTAGAATTTCTTGAAGCACACCTAGTCAAAAAGGAAAATGTCCAGTGTTAAGCAAAAAGGACACATGCATCAATGCCTTCAATAAATCCATGGGCACGCCCCCAGAGACAGAGAATGACACTGGGCAACAATTCTCCTTTAGGCCTATAACATGAGGTAGACAGTATGACAGGGCAGAGATTGAACAAATCTCAGCTGTTGCCTGCAAAGACGTTGAAATTTGCCTGCAACTCCTTTTCTTGAGAAAGCTTTTCTTTTCCATTCATGACTTCGAGAAGTGTAGACACTTTGATAAACTGAGCATAAATGAACCAAAAGGAACAATGCAGACAAATCTCAGATTACCCAAGCTCATGCTTCAGGTCATACTCATTTTGCTGGATTAAACAGGTTCAGCTTGGGCTGACCCTCATCCTACTCACCCACTATGCACTGTGAATATACTCCTTCCACAAAAGGCAATATATCAAGACAAAAATGTTTTCAAAATCATAGAGATCCCAAGTATCAAAAGAAGAAGGGAGACATCCAAACACAGCATGGTTATTGGACCTATTGGAACATAGATTTAGATTTTACCAACAACAACAACTAAGCCTTTTCCCATACTAGACGGGGTCGGCTACATGGATTCTTTGTTTCCACAGATCTCTATCGTGTGCCATGTTAGCAGTTAACTCACAATAAGCTAGATCATTCTTTATTGTTTCTTTCCAACACTTTTGTGGTCGTCCTCTACCTCTTTTAATACTTTCCAAATTTAGTTTTTCTAACCCTCTTACTGGTTCTTCTTTTGATCTCCTTTCTATATGTCCAAACCATCTTAAACGATATTCTCTCATTTTATCCTCTATTGGTGCCACTCCTAATTTGTTTCTAATAACCTCATTATGTATACGGTCTTTTCTTGTATGACCACTCATCCATCTCAATATCTTCATTTCTGTCACAGACATCTTTTGTACATGTTGATGATTAACTTAACACTCAGAACCATAAAACATGACAGGCCTAATTGCTGCTCTATAATATTTACCTTTTAACTTTAATGGTATCTTCTTATCACAAAAATACCTGATGCTCCTCTCCATTTTAACCAACCAACATTAATTATATGCGTAACATCTCCATCAATTCTTTCATCACTCTGAAAAATTGTCCCTAGGTATTTAAAACTTTCCTTTGGAGGGATGCAATGTGTGCCAATTTTAATTTCTATGTCTTTTGAGGTAACCAAATGATCAAACTTACATTCCATATATTCTGTCTTTGTTCTACTAAGTCGGAGGCCTTTGCTTTCTAATGTTTCTCTCCATAGTTCCAATTTTCTATTAACTTTTTCCTTAGACCCCTCTACTAATACAATGTCATCTGCAAATAACATACACCAAGGCACTTCATCTTGAATATGTTTTGTTAACTCATAGACTTAAACTTGATCCTTGATGTAACCCAATATTAACTTCAAAGAAGTTTGTCGTTCCTTCATGAGTCCTCACACATGTTTTTGCACCCTCATACATATCTCTTATAAGGTTAATATATGTCAATGGGATACCTTTTTTTTTCAAAGTTCTCTAAAGATGCCCGAGGAATGGAGAACAAGTACACTTATACCCATATATAAGAACAAGGGAGACATTCAAAATTGTGCGAATTATCGAGGTATCAAGTTAATGAGTCATACTATGAAATTATGGGAAAGAATTATCGAACGTAGGTTAAGACAAGTATCAAGTACAACACAGAACCAATTTGGATTTATGCCAGGCAGATCTACTATTGAAGCGATTCACCTTTTGAGACGTCTTATGGAAAATTTTAGAGCAAAAAAGAAAGACCTTCACATGATATTTATTGATCTAGAAAAAGCTTATGATAGGGTACCGAGGGAGGTTCTTTGGAGAACTTTGGAAAAAAGAGGTATCCCATTGACATATATTAACCTTATAAGAGACATGTATGATGGTGCAAAAACATGTGTGAGGACTCATGAAGGAACAACAGACTTCTTTGAAGTTAATATTGGGTTACATCAAGGATCAACTTTAAGTCCATACTTATTTATAGTGGTGATGGATGAGTTAACAAAACATATTCAAGATGAAGTACCTTGGTGTATGTTATTTGCATATGACATTGTATTAGTGGAGGAGTCTAAGAAAAAAGTTAATAGAAAATTAGAACTATGGAGAGAAACATTAGAAAGGAAAGGCCTCCGACTTAGTAGAACAAAGACAGAATATATGGAATGTAAGTTTGATCATTTGGCTACTTCAGAGGACATAGAAATTAAAATTGGCACACATTGCATTCTCCAAAAGAAAAGTTTTAAATACCTAGGGTCAATTTTTCAAAGTGATGGAAGAATTGATGGAGATGTTACACATAGAATTAATGCTGGTTGGTTAAAATGGAGAGGAGCATCAAAGATACCATTAAAATTAAAAGGTAAATATTATAGAGCAACAATTAGGCCTGCCATGTTTTATGGTTCTGAGTGTTGGGCAGTTAATCATCAACATGTACAAAAGATGTCTGTGACATAAATGAAGATGTTGAGATGGATGAGTGGTCATACAAGAAAAGACCGTATAAATAATGAGGTTATTAGAAACAAATTAGGAGTGGCACCAATAGAGGATAAAATGAGAGAACATCGTTTAAGATGGTTTAGACATATAGAACGAAGATCAGAAGAAGAACCTATAAGAAGGGTAGAAAAACTAAATTTGAAAAGTATTAAAAGAGGTAGAGGACGACCACAAAAGTGTTGGAAAGAAACAATAAAGAATGATCTAGCTTGTTGGGAGTTAACTGCTAACATGGCACACGATAGGGAACTGTGGAAACAAAGAATCCATGTAGCCGACCCCGTCTAGTATGAGAAAAGGCTTAGTTGTTGTTGTCTCCAAAGAACCTCCCTCACTACCCTATCATAAGCTTTTTCTAGATCAATAAATATCATGTGTTCTACCAATGAACCATAAATTTCTTTTGCGAAATAAAAGATGTTATTTAGACATCTTCTTTATGTTTCAGTAGCATAAGTTGACAGAAGAAATCACGACAGTTTTACCTACGAAAATTTCAGGTGTTTCAAAAGATGTTAATTGTGACTACAACATAATATAAAAATGTAACTCTGAAAAATCAAAAGATGTGGCAAGATAGATTTAGTTACAAACTCAATACGTAAATACTTAGAAAATACCAGTATGTAATTATAACATTAAGGAAAAACGAAAAAAGTTCCATATGTGATAACAATTCCAACATGGAGAAAACCACTAACTCCTCATACACCATTTACCAGTTGCTCTGAAGAGTCTTGGTCCACCATATATGGTTGAACCAAAAAACTCTCGGTGGGAAAAGGAATTGCCTGCAAACGCCAAAAACACAAAAGAAATAAGACAGGTTTAATAAAAATGGAGACACAAATTTTGTGTGAAGGCACGTATTATGTGCATCGCGGTTCTGTGCATGCTTGTCTCTGTGAGGGGCAGACATGTCTCGTTTCTAAAAGTTTCATACCCAGTAACTCAAACTCCAACTTCCCACACCAAATCTTGCGTAGGTAACAGAAAAGATAGCTATATAAATTCAGATGCACTGATCAAGTGAAGGGATAGGAACAGTCTAGTCAATTGCGCGTAGCTATTTGGAAACACTATGGCTGCCGTGAAAGATAAAACATCGTCTGAAATTCCTGTCTTGAATGTGGCTGCTAATGTGCAACCCGAGGATGAACTCAAGCTCCACATGGACTGGGAATCACCTTCTTCATCTTATGAACTTGTTGAGCATTCACCTTCTTCATCTGAATGTGCAACCCGAGAACGAACTTAAACTCCACATGGACTGGGAATCACCTTCTTTATCTGATGAACTTGTTGAGCATTCACCGGAGGTGCGCCTAACGAATTTGTCATTTCCTTGGTGAATGAGTGCATGTACTTGCCAGGCAATCTCCACATCCAAGGGTAATTTCAACAATCTTCGTATCCTAGTTATGAAGAAATCAAACTTGAAAACCGTAATGATGATCCGTATGATGAAAATGCAGCAAGTTTGTTCATCAAGAAGGAAATCTGAAAGGCGCTCAACTTTACTGTCTAATTCCTTGTGATCCGTCAGTTTTTCTTTAACCGCACGACATAGAAAATACGCACGATTCTACGCACCAACTTGTAAATACAACTGCAAACAATATTTGCACCAGATCCAGGGCTATCCAGACCGAAACTCCACGTATATGCTAAATATTCTACTCATCGTACGGATTAGTGCTACTAACATGATACAACAAAGGAAACCCTTGTCATAAATCAGATCCAAACCCTAGGTGGAGTGAGTAACACAAGCTCCGCACATAACACGCACCACCTGCAAATAACGAAAACTCCGGGGAAAAACACTACAACAATACGAACCACGAAATCCTAGTCAGAAAAGGGTTCTCCGACACACCTGCCACAAACTTCAGGAAAAAATAGACAAAACACGCACATAAAACATGTATAACTCTAACTTTGAGCTTTAACTGCCACTCGAACCACTAGAACGAAAAGAAACAGTCGATCCACCTGAGTTTCGGGCCGAAGCGTCGGAGATTCCCTTGCGAAATGGGACGAAGACGTCGGAGATTCCCCTGCAAAATGGGACGAAGACGTCGGCGAGTCCGCGAGGAGGCGGGAGAGCTTGTCAGCGACCTTCTCCTTCCAGTAATTCATCGCCGGCGCGGTAGATCGCTTGCAGAAGGAAACCTAACCCAGACTCTCTCATGCGTGTGCAAAGGAGGAGGAAGACGAAGCGACAGCGGAAGAAGGAAGTGTCGGCAAGAATGACCGTCGGTCCCCTGCTCTTTTCCTATAAAAGGGCGGGTGAGATGGGAAAGGTTAAGATAGGCTGGCGGGAAGCGCAGGAGAAGGAAAGGCCTACAGCCACGGAAGGACTACTTTAAATCATCTTTAATGCACTCAAATGTTAAGCCAGTAATTTCAAATCCGCCACGTTTATTAGTACTCGATTTCCAGCCTAAAGTTCTTAGGGTGACGGCTTAGCTTGATGTTTCCGTGTCCTCGTAGTTTTTTGGGAGCTCACCGAGTTACTCGGCGAGTAAGGAGAAACGCGAGCTCTCTGTCGCTCTCCGCTGTCCACGGTGTCTCGCCCTAGCGTGATTGCCGCGGAGTCTCGTCGCGATTGGCTATAAACGGTTCGGATCTGAGTCGGTCATGGATGCGATTCTAAAAGTCTGAAGTCTTTGGGTCGTGTAATTTTGTGTCGTGTCAGGTGGATCTCGTGTTACTCTGGGTGGACACAGATGGAATTCTCGTGTCACGTTCATGTTGGCCATTATGTGCAGGCAGATCTTTCTACCTTTTCAGAAGCTGCAGAATCGAACATGCAGGCAATTCCTCGGGATCTTTTGGTTTTTCCATATTTCATTAAATAGTCTTGTGAGCCAAGTGATTCCTATTTCTCCTAGTATTTTCTAAATTTCTATACGAATATTATGAGGTACTACCGATTTACCACCCTTCATATGTTTAAGAGCCTCTTTTACTTTATTCTTTTAAATATGTCGGTAGAAATTATGGTTTATATACTTTTCTGACTTGGCTAAATCTCCTAAACTAATACTAACATCTTTATTTTCATTAAAAATATTATAAAAATAGTTTTTTCATCTATTTCTTATATCATCATTTGCCACTAGAATTTTTTCATCCTCGTCTTTTATGCATTTAACATAATCAAGATCTTTAGTTTTCTTATCTCTAGCCCTAGCTATCCTAAAAATATCTCTTTCACCCTCTTTTGAGTTGATTTTTTTATATAAGTCCTCTCAAATCTTATATTTTGCTTCACTAATGGCCTTTTTCGCTTATTTATTTGCTTTCTTATAAGCTTCTAAAGTTTCACTAGTTTTCTTGGCGTAATGTAATTTGTAGCATGCCCTCTTTGCCTTGATTTTATTTTGTACTACTTCATTCCTCCACCACTAAGCTTCTTTTTGTACCAGTACACTTCCCTTAGATACCCCTAACACATCTTTTGCCACTTTCCTAATATGTATAGTTATATTGTTCCACATATCACAGGGTGTGTCAATATAATTCGAAATATCTCCTTGAAAGACTTTCTATTTAAATATATCTTCTTTCTCGCTTTTGAGGTTCCACCATTTAGTCTGAATAGCTCGATGCACTCTTTTCTTCTTTGTCTATTTTTTTATTTGTAAATCCATAACTAAAAGTTGATGTTGGGTGGTTAAGCTTTCTCCTGGAATTACCTTACAATCTTTACAACACGCTCTATCTTTTTTTCTACAAATAAAATAATCAATTTGTGTTTTTGATAAGCTACTCTTATAAGTAATTAAATGTTCATCTCATTTTTTAACATTGTATTGACTATAAAGAGATCAAATGCCATAGCAAAATTTTTCACTACATTCGGGCGGCAATGTAGTGGGACTAACTTCTTTACCCACACCCATCCATGATGTGGGAACTCTCTCTATAATTGATTCACTACATTCAGGCGAAAAACATAAGCACCTCTCTGAATGTAGCGGGAATGGGTAAAGAACCAATACGATAATACCTTTTTACCGACATGTCCATTTAAATCTCCTCCTAAACAAATCATCTCCCTTTGTGGAATCTTTTGAAACACCTTATCTAACTCTTCCCAAAAAACTGTCTTTATACTATCTTCTAGTCCTACTTGGAGTGCGTAAGCACAAACTATATTCAAAACCTCTCCTCCTAACACTAATTTCAACATCATGATTCGGTCACCATATCGTTGAATGTCTACTACATTCTCCTTTAAATCTTTATTTATGATAATACCAACTCCGTTATGAGCCTTTTTTTTTACCTGAGTACCATAATTTAAAACTTGTATACTCTATCTCCTTTGCTTTTTCTCCAACCCATTTTGTCTCTTGTAAACATAGAATATGAATCTTTCTCCGAATCATAGTATCTACCACCTCCATTAGCTTACCCGATAATGTTCTGATATTTCAAGAACCAATACGAATCTTATTATCTAGGACTAGCTTTGTTACCCCCTGCATCCGTCCATAATAAAAATGCGGAGACCCTCTCTGAAAAATTTTAACTACATTCGGGCGGCAATGTAGCGGGACTAACTTCTTTATCCATACCCGTCCATGACGTGGAGATCCTTTCTGAAAATTTTTTATTGCATTCGGACGACAATGTAGCGGGACTAACCTCTTTACCCACACCCGTCCATGATATGGAAAGAAGTTATTAAAAATTTGAAATTTAAAGAAAAGGGAAGAGAGTGGGTTTTGTTCCATGGTGGAAAGTGGAATGGGAACCAAATCGGCTTATGTTAAAACAAGCTGATACTAGTTCACAATACCTAAAACTGGGTGAAGAAATGAATAGCTTTATTGAATATATTCCGAAGAAATGGATAGGCGGGTTTTCGTAATCTCTCATGTTTATTTTCGAAAGAGGAAATAATTACGAAGAGTTCGTGCATTGATTAAAACATTCCTGCACTTTGAGGATTTTAGAGGAAACAAAAAAAAGAAAGCGAGGGAACCATTCTTATTGGTTACCGAAGCCTTACACACGCATGTAAGGCCGGGGAGTCGAACTCGGCACCTGCGTCGCGGGAACCACCCTTTGGTTGTTCAAAGCGAGTCATCATTTTCGCCTGGCTGTTGGGATAAGAAGAGGTGCGCGGGACCCACCAATGAAGCGCGGCCGCTCCCGGCTCCGTCCTTAAAGGCGATCGACGGCGACTCGACGGAGAGGGGAGCGGCGGAAATGGACGTGAAGGCGGGCTTCGATCCGCCCGACGACTCCGACGGGCAGTTCCACCAACAGCAGCAGAGGCGACCCAGGGGCTTCGCGGCCGCATCAGCGGCAGGAGTCGCCGGGAAGGGGAAGAAGGAAAGGGAGAGGGAGAGAGAGAAGGAGCGGACTAAGCTCCGAGAGCGGCACCGGCGAGCGATCACCTCTCGTATGCTGGCCGGACTCCGGCAGCACGGCAACTTCACCTTGCCGGCCCGCTCAGACATGAACGACGTCCTCGCGGCCCTCGCCCGGGAGGCCGGATGGATCGTGGAGGCGGATGGCACGACCTACCGCCCCAGTCCGACAGTCGTAAGCGTTTCCATTCGCTGGAATTGCTTCCTTTTGTTTTCCGTTTCTTTGCTTCCTGTGCGCCTCTAGGTCTCTGTCTCTTTCTCTTCCGATTTGCTCTTGTGAAATTCCTAAAGTTTGGATTTTGTATTGCCTTAGCCTGGTTCTGGGGTGTGTTTCTTTGTGTGTAAACGCGTCCGCGTTTATATGGAGATTTGGCGTGTCAATTTGCTGATAAAGTTCCAAAATTGGGGGAGGTGGTAGTATATTGCGAATGGTTACGATGGGCAGAACATATGTATTCATTTGGCTCCTTCATCATAATATTGTTACTATTTTACTTTGTGCTTTGTGTAGTATACTTGAGGCGTAACATTCCTTTGCCATTTGGGTTGCCAGAAACCTCTGTCGCGAAGTGGATCAAGACTTAAAATCAATGGTTTTGAAGTTCGTAAAGAGTCAACCCTCTCCGTTGAAATTGATCGTTTGGGACCCGAAGACATTGACCTTCGCCAACAATGAACTATAAAGCAAACAGTTCTGGGAATGTTCTACATCATAGCCTGCAACTGATTCGCTTCTTCTTTCTTTTTTCTTTGGGGGGGAGGGGGTGGGCGGGTGATGAGCCAAACTCGATTATTTCGTGGTAGACAAGGAATTGAAGCATAAAGTTTCATAGAGAACTGCCATATTCCTCATCGGATAAGAAGAGAAAAAGAAAAAACGGGCACATTCCTAAGTGTTGTAATTGGGGAACCTGTACCGAAGTGTCCAGGGCAAAACAGTTCAATGTTCTGGATGTTGTGCTCTGTAACCGTAAGAGTCCTAATTTTAGAACATCGGAGTTCAGGTACGAAACACCAAAATTGAACCAGATAACTTTAATGTAGACAAGAAATGTGGAGCATAACTATCGCAAGAAACTGGCAATAGTTCTCCTAAAAAAGGGAATTGACTGTATTCCTATTTTTTGGCAACTGAGGAATGTGTGCCGAAAAGTCTGCAGGAAAAACAACCAGGTATTCTGGTTGTTTTGCTGTCATGATGTGAAGAGCCATGTGAGAATACAGATTTGGAATGTTATCATTTGTTTATCACAGTAGAGAAGCATTACTCATGACTATTGATTTTTTTTAAACATGACTATGATATACCTAATTTGGTGTATGGGAGTTTTTGCAAGTTTGATGATGAGATAGTTGAATGTGCTTATCATGATATTGAAAACAACTGCATGTAGAACTTGTAAAAATTATACCATTATAGTACATTTAATCCATCATTTGAAGTTTTTCATATTATAAGTGTGTCAGTGAGCATAGAGTTTTTATGTAAAGGCTTTATTAATATGTTATTCTTATAACCTGCCAGTTAGTTAGAAAATGCACTGCATTCAAGTCTGGGCATTTTTCTTCGGTTTCACACATAAACCTTTGGAGATGATACCTGCAATCTCCTGCCACATTTCTCAGCAATCCCTTTTGATGTTTTCAATGTTGATAGACCTACTTTTCTTTTTTATTTGAAATGAAGTAACATGTTCATGTTAGATTACATATTGATATGGTTATTCATTTGATCCTGCAGGCATTTTCAGCGAGAAATGTTGACAACCCCTTACCAGCTGCTACTTTAAGAAGCTGTCACGTGAAAACCTCAGTTGATTCTGCTCCATCTGCTCTTAGAATAGAAGATAGTCTTTCCCCATCATCTCTTGATTCAGCTGCTGTTACAGAAAGGGATCTCAAGAATGAAAAATATCCACATTCTAGTCCTATTAACTCACCTGGATGCCTTGATGCTGATCAGGCAAGTATGTACATACTGCTTATGTTATTGAGAACATGGCGTGTGCCTTTGGATTATGAAAAACTGTAGATACATGAGTCAAAACACGTATCTACTTAACGATGCCTTACTTGATATCTGGAGAGCCAAATATATGTTTTGGATATAAATTACGTGTTAGATTCCATCCAACTGCAAGTCATGGGTTTGCATAATGTAAGCGATGTGCCAGTGGAGAGTCATGTGACCATGAGCGCGCATGCTTAAGTAATAGATTATAATGTAGTGCTATCTGTTGAAAGCATGGCCCAGCATGGCTGAGTAACTTCACGACTTGAATTTGGTACAATTTACTCTTTTTAAACCAAAAATTAAGTGATATCCTCAATTAACATAATTTCTTTTTTATCTAAGAACCAAAAATTCTTGAAACATATAAATGGTGGTTGCTAATTTTAGATAATTCACGTGATAAACATGTGGAAAGCATGACAAGTAGCTTGTAGAACAGTAAGAACAAGCAAAAAACACATGGAAGGCTTGGGTGGAAGGAGAGAAGCATAATGGGTACATAAGAGGAGTGTGGAGGAATTTAGATCCTCATTGCATTTCAAAAGGTTGGGGGAAACTTCTAACTTAAGATGCACTCATCTCAACTATTGTATGCACCTCAAGTAACTGAGGTTTAGGCTCCGATTGGAAATTTAATGTTGGGGGTCAGTCAGTACAGAGGGTTGGTTGAACCCCAGCGTCAAAATGCATCTAGCAACACAGAGAAAGAGTATTTGAAGGTTTTAATATAGGAGGTGGTAGCTCCATCCCCTGAAATGAACTCTATATGTAGGAGGTGGTGATTTGGAATTCATATAGCACGCCCCACCCTGTGCTTCTAATTTTCACCAGGTCAGTCTTGCCAGTTGCTTGGGTGACCGTTCGTGTACAACATACTATTTAGGTACAAGTGGCAAGGGACTGGCTGGGCCATCCTAACAAGTACATTTCAACTGAATCCATCATTTGTGAATTCAAAATCACTTACATAGGCAGTTCCAAAACAGAGTCTTAATCCTTTTTCTTTTTTATGGAGACACGGAGAATCAAAGATGATACTTCCACTGAAATGCATTGCAGGTCTCCGTTGTGCATTGCAGTCACTTGGTAGATGCTAGGAGGCAATCTGCCTACCGAGTAGTGAACTGCATCATTGGCATTTAGCATGAGAAACATACCTACAGTTTTAAACATGATTGTCCTTCAACAGTTTGACTTGTTAACTCCATTTGGGTTGCTCTCGTTTTTTTTTTCTCTACTGCAACCCAAGCTTGAACCTAAACTGACTAGCAAAAGCCAACAGCTGAAGAACTTCTCATCTTTTTATTCCTTGGTATTTCTTTTCTTTCTAATTGCTTGGTGCTTTTATGGAAAAAGTTCCTTGCTTGTACTAATACGTGGTGTGCCACTTAAAAGAGGAAAGAGATGATGGGGATCAAATGTACTGCAGTCTGATCCCCTTTTATCCATCTCACCAGACACCTAACTCAGTTTTGTCTTTTATCTATGTATCCAACCCTTGCAATATGTTTAAGACATAAAGAGGCGAAAGATGAATATAGTCTGTTTAGACAGTAAGTGATCTTACTCTTTTGTTTTCTTTTTCAAAATAATGTGTTAGACTTGTATATTTCAAAAGGAACAAGAAGAATCTACCATAAGTCTCTCCAAAATCATCATCATAATGGTTGGTCACAAGAAATCTTGGCCCTATTTTCTATAAGGAGCAATGAAGATTATGAGTGAATTTGCTTTAACCTGAAACTTTGCTTTCAGCCCTTATCAAACGCTAGGATGCTCCATCTTTGTTGCTGCTTGTACGTTGGGGTTCTTTAATATCTGAGTGTATCTCTTCTATGCATCCTATGTTTAGTTGTTTATTGTGTTAATACAAAAGATAACGTTAGTCTGTGTTTAGTACATCCCGATTCAGTTGATTTTTTCTAATACTAACTGCTTTCTTTCATCAAAAGAAGGGGTTCAAGTTGAAGCAGATCAAGCATTAGTCACCTTTATTCCTCTAGCAACTTGTAACATGTGTTCCCAAGTGCTATGAAAGTAATCCCGTATCAATTTTGTTTTGCAGCAAAAGTTAAGAAATAAAGCTTTTAACTATACTTATTTGTCTGAAGATCGTTGGCTTTCCTCTATTGCTCTAGCAACTTGTAATATGCGTTCGCAGGTGCTATGAAAGTAGTCCCATCCCATGTTTGTTATCAGTTTTGTTTTGCAGTGAAAGTTAAGAAATAAAGCTCTTAACTATACTTTTTTGTCTGAAGATTGGTGGTGGCTTTTACTGTGTTCTTCGATATTGAGATTGATGTCATTTTTTTATGTGCCAGTTTGTGGCGGCAGTGGCATGTGAATAATTTCTGGACTGATTTTGTTGTTTCTGTATGTGCAGCATATCCAGGAATTTTGTCATGGAGCACAAGAAAATAATGTTGCTGAGACTGCATATGTTCCAGTTTATGTTATGCTTCCTGTAAGTGCACCTACACAATGATTTACGAGACAAACATCATTGACTATCAAGTGGAATTTAGTTTAATTATAGTTCCTGTTTGTTCTTGGCTATGAAAGTTTCATGCGTTATTTAAAATAATGAATTTAAAGCTATGGACTTCGTTAATTGCTTTTCATGAATTCTCTCTTTATGTACATACCTGAAAGTTTTTTGTGATTGGGTTCAAATGGTCTGTTATTGAACCATTTCTTTTTTGGGTATTTTTGAACGAATCCTGCAGCTTGGTATAATCAATGGCTTCTGCCAGTTGGTTGATCCAGATGGTTTACGACGCGACTTAAGGCATCTTAAATCTCTAAACGTTGATGGTGTGCTCGTGGACTGCTGGTGGGGAATTGTTGAAAGTTGGCCTCAGAGTTATCAATGGTCTGGCTATAGGGATCTGTTTAATATCGTTCAAGAAGTCAAACTCAAATTGCAGGTATTCTTTTTTTCTAGTTTGGGATGTTCAAGTTGTTTGTTTTCTATGCTTCATCTTGGTGTTTATAGTTGTTAGTGAAGTGTACAATGCAATTGTCAGTTTGCTGTCAACGGAAATCAAAACAAGGAATGCGCTTCATTTGGGATTCTTGACATTTACCAATGATTGTTTGTTATCTCCTTTTCCAGGAATGGTTATTGAAGACACACCCTCTATTCTAGTATCAAGTGTTTCTTGTTTGAGAAAGAGAATGCTTTCATGTTTACAAGGAAGAACTGTTCTGAGTTATCCTGTTGAATAGACTCAGTATTCCAGGAAAGGAATGTCCTTCGTTTGCATCATGACAAACACTATATGTCTGTGTATATGTATATTTATGTAAAGGGAAAGCAGAGACTCTTGCCTTAACTACATAGTTTGATAACAATTTTTTACTCTAACACCATATCTTTCTTGACACACTAAGAGACATCTTCTGGAGACCATCCTTGCAACATTATGGGAGGATGCATTGCAGGTTTACTTTTAAAGTTTTAGATACGAGCATGGCATGAGTTGTTTGTTTTTAATTAAAGTAATAATCTTCAAATTTTTTTCCTTTGGAAGGTTGTGATGGCATTTTATGAACATGGAGGGAATGGAGTGGGTGACATGTCAATTACGCTTCCAAGATGGATTCTAGAGATTGGAGAAGATAATCAGGACATATTTTTCACTGATCGTGAAGGAAGGCGTAATTCTGAATGTCTCTCTTGGGGTGTTGATAAAGAGCGAGTTTTCAAGGGCAGAACTGCTTTGGAGGTATTAGTGCAGCACAGTTAATGTTTCCTGTGTTTGTGTACTTATTTCCTTCTATGGCAGGTTTTCATTCTGTTAAATGTGTCTGGTGTGATCCCTATGGTTCACTTTTATTATTGATTACATTTAGCGAAATGCTTGTGAAAGTGCTAAATGTGAAGGCTTTTCATGGTTTGCGAACTTGCATTAACATTATGAATATTTTCACTAAATTATTCTAGTTCTATTTTGACTTCACGAGGAACTTACTAATTGATTAAGCTGTTGTTAACCTTTTCAAATTTTCAAATTTGCATTTGCCTTAGTAATTATTTGCACAAAATCTTGTAGGTTTATTTTGACTTCATGAGGAGCTTCAGAGTGGAGTTTGACGATTTATTTCTTGAGGGCTTCATTTCTGCCGTTGAGATTGGAGTGGGTCCTTCAGGGGAGCTGCAGTATCCGTCATTTTCTGAAAAGATGGGGTGGAAGTATCCTGGTATCGGTCAGTTTCAGGTATTTACTTATGATAGTCTCATGATAAATCTATGGAAACATGTTCCTCTTTTGCGTTTGATCTAATCTGAAGACAATTAGTGAATGGATGAAAATTACCATAAATTTAGTGGTGGTAAAAATCTGTCTTGTGTTCAAACATGAACATGTAGATGTCATTATGGGTAGATAACTATAGAAGAGAACTGTACCTAAACTGGCAGATTATTTTCCCTGTGCTGAGTGTTTTTACTTTATTCACTTACGAAAAAGACTTGGTGCCACTCTCCCTCCTTCTCTCTCTCACACACACATAGAAGCATCTTCAACCATTAACTTCATGTTCTGGAACCAATTTATGTAATCTCGCTCACATGATGAAATTCATCCTCTGGCATAGTACAGTGGAATCTGTAGGGTCGCGGGAATTTGCATATTAGACTGCACCTATAAATTGTTTTCTTTCTGTCATTTCTAGTTGTCTTTTCACTTCCATTAGAGGATTTGTTGGTCATTTGATGTATTTCTCTTTCAGTGCTATGACAAGTATTTGCAACAGAGTTTACTGAAGGTTGCCAATATGCGGGGGCATCCAATGTGGGGCAGAGCACCTGATAATGCCGGCCATTATAACTCTAAGCCTCACGAGACAGGCTTTTTTTGTGATAGGGGCGATTATGCTAGCTACTATGGTCGTTTCTTCCTCAACTGGTGCTCACAAACCTTAGTAGATCATGCTGATCATGTTCTGTTCCTTGCCACACTGCTGTTTGAAGAAGATACAGAAATAATTGTGAAGGTTCGTGTTATGTTTTGGAATTTGCATATGCTTAATGACCAAATCACCAGTGAATCATACCATGGAGGATAAAAATTAGCCGATGTGTTTGAACAAGGTTTCACTTCATTTTCTGCTGAAACTTACTTAGTGGCGCCTTTTAACCCCAACCCCCCCCCCCCCCAAGTCCCCTCAAAATCCTATTCCTACTGTAACCGGATCAACTTGATCCAAAGATACCTCTACAGGCCTTTAATATGACCTTCATTCAGGTGCATGGAACCCCCTGGGCAATTTGTGATGTGTAAGTTTGCATGTTGAAATTTATGTGTACAACTTACATATGTAACTTATACCGAAGCTTGTGCAAAATTTGCACATTTTAATTTCCACCTGTCTAGCATTTTTGCAGCCACAAGTTTGACTTTGCAAGACTTGGTTGTTAGCAAATATGTTCTTAGTTGCATATTTCAGCTTATCAATTGGGCTTCATGATTCACTTTGCATTCTGATGCCTGTTTCTTAGTTGATGTTGATCGTTGATCGTTTAAGCAGATTCCAGCTGTGTATTGGTGGTACAAGACTGCTAGCCATGCAGCGGAGCTAACTGCAGGTTTCTATAACTGCTCTCATCAAAATGGCTACGCTCCCATATTTGATATTCTCAAGAAACACTCT
Source organism: Brasenia schreberi (assembly GCA_036023115.1). Taxonomy (NCBI): domain Eukaryota; kingdom Viridiplantae; phylum Streptophyta; class Magnoliopsida; order Nymphaeales; family Cabombaceae; genus Brasenia; species Brasenia schreberi. The sequence goes on from JAYKKT010000088.1 coordinate 32,517,606, forward strand.
GTAACAGCAAAGTTTGTTTTCTCCGGTTTGCACCCTCATCAAGAGATTAATGAAGCAATGGCAGATTCAGAGAGCCTGACCTGGCAGGTGAGAGGACAATTTCTATATCTGTATGGCAGTCACGCGTTTCTTATCATGATCTTGAGGCTTTTCAAGTGGATGTTCGTGTACCTCTGAAAGGGTTCTTTCCTTTGCAAATCTCACTTTCTTGTGCATCACCCCACTGCACGATGAAGTGCTTCTCTTAAGATCTCCATTTCTGTTGAAATATCCAACAAGATGCCTGAGCTCACTGGCCACTTGCCAGGATTACTTAAGGATGACATACATTATGTTTCCCCAAGCCGTTTGGCTTGATTATTTCTCTCCAATATGTGACCGACATTGTCCTTTTTATAATCTCCATGAGGACAAAATAATTGTTTGTTCATCTTTGCAGGTTGTGAATTCAGCTTGGGATCATGGAGTATCTGTAGCTGGACAAAATGGGTTTCCATGTTATGATAGGGATAGCTATACCAGGATTCTAGAAGTTGCGAAGCATATGAACCACCCTGATCATCACCATATTTCATCTTTCACGTACTCGCGAATGTCTTCTTTATTGACACAAAGAGCATACTTTTCTGAATTTGACAATTTTGTGAAATGCATGCACGGGGATAACTTGCCAGCGGGTCTTGTCCACTGACTATCAACACCAATTAGTTTTTGGAATGTTGGGCAACACAGGTTGTAAGTTCTTGATTTCAGCACAGCATGATTGGGCTGGTCGCCAAGAGTCTATTATGGGCTTTATTTGAGATGTTGCACGTGGTAGTTCGTGCTAGATACTGGTAATAGACGCGAGCCACTATTATTTTGACTCGCTTTGCTAGTCCCATGAGCCACTATTATTTTGACTCGCTTTGCTAGTCCCATCAATGTGGCGAGACATGAACCTGGCCAAACTTTTGTTGATGGATCATCTTCAACCAAGGCATTATTCCTGAAAGTCATCATTGGTGATGCAAAAACTTACACAATCTGAGAACTACTCAGCTATTTGCTAGCATAAGCTTTTAGGTGTAAAATTTTCTAACCTTTGTCTTATATCTCTAATTGATTGTTCGTCATTTGTACTATTACTTAATGTTACTGACTTTTAGCATGCTTCCATGCTAATGTAAGCGATTGCCACTGAGGTCCTTAATGTTTATTTACTGATAATGCAGAGTTGGGTACTTATTCTATTTGCTGTAGCCATTTAGCAAGTTAACATTGTAATGCTATAACGTGTTCTTTAGCGGGCGGGTCATGATTCTTACTGTGGAAAAATGGTAAATGCTGTTAATTTGGTCTTTGATGTTGAAATGTAAGTGGTTTTCTTTCCCACGAGACTAAAGGGGGCGTTTGAATGCCTCCTTCCCTTGCCATGGGCAGACTCAGTTCGTGCAAAAATTGATTGGAGATTCATGGATTTAAAATGTGATATAACTTGAATAACATGAATCTCTTTTTCTGTCAGAGTGCTGCATACTCATCCGTATCCTTTAAATTTTAGGGGCACGAGTATGATATTACTGTTGGGAGCAAGAGTGCATAAAAAGTGTACGTGCGTGTAACTTTTTAAATGATATTGATGTCCTCTCATATATATATATATATATATATATATATATATATATATATATATATATATATATATATATATATATATATGTATATGTGTGTGTGTGTGTGTATATATAATAACTGGGTAGTTTAAGTCTACACGTTTTGGATGTCAGCAAGTGGGTAACTTAAGTCTAGAATATCAAATAACTGCTATGGTTCTCCAGAGAAGCAGGATCCGTGACCTATTCCCATGAAAATTTCTGAGAGTATCGGTCTAAAGGAAACAGAAAAGCCCAAGACTTACTAGACTCAAACCCCAACAGTTAGCATTTGCAATCATCTTCCAAGAAAAAGAGAAGATTCTTAAATAACCATTTTCTAACAAGAAGTTTAAGTATTGGTTACAAGACCAAAGCCTAATACCCATACCCACACACGCATGCACCCTCTAAGAATCGAACTCCCCACCAACAGCGACAGTGTTAGGGCGCCCTGCTGTTGAACTACCGCTCTCGGTGCAGGAACCTCTTTCTTTTAGTCAATGTGCATCCTAAGACATTTTATCGAGAACCCCTTTTTGTTTTTGGTTACAAGAGGAGGCCGAAGCCTAACATTTTATCGAGAACCCCTTTCGAGTTGGATTCCCATGAGTGTTGAAAGATAATTGCTACTCATTTTTTGCATTGTATCATTTCGTGGTGATATTGCCTCAGCTTGACTCGAGAAACGAATGATACAAACTCCGAACTGATCAGGCTCTCCGCGTCTATTATGGATCCACTTGATCGTTTTATTCGTACCGTTTAAGACTTTGACGACTCGAAAATGAACTGTTTTCCGTGAACATACAACTGAGAGGTGAAGAGCTTCACCTTCTTGACTTATGCAAAGGGATAGCGCTGTCAGAGAAATATTGATCATACAGGCAATTTAAAAATGTCTGTTCTGAAACTCATTAACTTGTTTACCGCAAACACACACACACACACACACATATATATATATATATATATATATATAGAGAGAGAGAGAGAGAGAGAGAGAGAGAGAGAGAGAGAGGTCAAAATGTTTAAAAATACTGCGAAGATTTTAACTACTTTGCATTTAATGTGTATAAGTATGAAAGTACAATTTTAATGTATATAAGTATGAAAGTAGAAATGATGTTTCTAATTCAAATGTCTAGTGATAACTTCAAAGATGAAATAATGAGAATGTTTAAGCAAGATTATGCAGCGAAAGATTATACATTTAGCAATAAGAGAGAAAGAGTTCGTGCTCAAACATAAATTGGGAAAAATATAATATCTTTTATAGAGTACGTTTAATGTATTGGTACTGTTTTGTTTATTTTCTTTAAAGATACTAACCATTAAATATGCGAATAAACTATGGTGTCTTTTTGTATATATACACATATGAATATGGTATTATATGGTATTGTACGACTAAAAGTGATCTATCGTTGAGATTGAAAAAGAGAAAAAAGTGATTCTTGATCGTAATTGTAAAAAAATGAAAGTATAACATAAAAAAGTTATTTTGATCTCACTTCATCAGATGGTATCGTTTGGGAGTATATATCACGTACGGTAGGCTAAAGCGTATAATGAGAAAGGGGAAGTCTTCTCTCCCATCCCAATCGCAACGTACATACTGACCGATTAGTATCGCTGTTCTTGTTCTCAGCGAGCGAGAGAGAGAGAGAGTCTTCTCTCATTATCTCCTAGTTGCTCATTCCGAGAGTCGCCTTCGCCCTTGCTGATAAAGAAGAAGGAGAGGACGTCTTTGTACTTTGTTTCCATCGTTGCCGGCGTCTTCCTGCGAAATATTGGTTGTTGATGGGCGATTAGCCCCTGGGGTGTAGACGACAGCTAGAAAGCATCCGACTAGCAGAGGCGTCAATGGAGGCGGAGTTGGAGCCCTCGGTGAAGCCATTGTCGTACAAAATCAGAAGCGTTTCCAGGGAGTCGCCGTCGCAGAAGGCTGCCCACATTCTCGACACCGACCTTCGGAACCATTGGACAACCGGTACCAACACTAAAGAATGGATTCTTCTAGAACTAGAGGTGCCATCCTATCCTTGCCCCTTTTCTCTTGATTATTTTTCTAATCTTTCATTTGTTCCCCATAACAATTCATTTTGCTTACATCTCCTTAGTTAGAGGCCTTCTGCTCCTCCACTGTTTCCACTTCATTTTCTTTGCGATCAAGGGTTTCAAACTCATAGTACCAAAATAGCAATTCAAAACAAAGTAAGGTTCACAATCAAACTTAAGAGGTTAGAATCATTGCGGAAAGCAAGTTGATGATACTGCATATGAACGTATTATTGTAATCGAAACAGAAAGAAAATAAACGATCTCGCATCTTATATATATCAATACTTCGAAGAGACTATGATTTTAGTGGTCAACCGACTGAAGTCGGCTCATCCTTCTAGCTGAAAACAAAACGAAAACCAAGCCTTATCCCACATTAAGTGGGTCGGCTACATGCATTCTTCGTGCCATTGTGCAGGATCAAGTGTCATATTAGCATTTAACTCCACAAAGGTAAAATAATGTTTTATTGTGTCCTTCAAACACTCATAAGGCCTACCTCTATATTGTTCAAAGTGTCTCCCTCTAATTTCTCGTCCCTTTGGGCCATCTTTTCACATGTCCCAACCACCTTAGGCGTGTTTCTGTCAATATATCTAGCTCATGCTTAAGAATTCATTTTCTATTGTTCTTTTCTTAAATGTTGATAGACTATCATCTGCAGGAACCTTGCCTGTTATCACACATTCGGGTCCACAATAAGTCTGTTATTGAATGGGAGGTTGCAGTTGGCCTTCGTTACAAGGTAATAGTTATAACTATGCTTAATTATGGATATAGTTCCAATTAAGCAATTGTATGCCATTTATGAGCAGGAGGAATCCCATAAGGTCCAAATGAGTACATGCATAGCTTTATCAGTTAACAGGAGTTGTATACCTCAAGTGCCCTATTGTCATTTTACCAGGTCTAGGAATCTGCTAACCTTTGCTTTTCTCTTAATCTTTTGTGCTACCATTTGTTTGAAGATCAGAATTTTTTACAGTTTCAGAATGCTTATTCTTTGACAGATTGATTCATCATCAACTTCCTGATTTGAAACCTTAGAAAGGCTATTCTATTTATTCTGGTCGAAAAGATGAATACGATCATGTAGTTGGAAAGGACAACATGTTTTAGGTTTTCCAGTTGTTGTATGTGTTGAATTCCGTCACTGTAATGTGTCCCTGCTCACTATTCAGAACTTGTGCAAGGCAGTTGGCTTTAACTGGTAACTTCTAATTTTGGGTGTGCATGTAAGGGCACATGCACAACAATGCTTATTACTATTAGGATCTCTGCAATGTGAACCAGACTCTTGAGACTCACTCTACTTCTACATCAGTGGGCTTTCTGAATTCATAAGAAGGTTTGTGCACTACACTCTGGTGTGCTGCGCTTCTGCGGCAGGGTACATGACCCCATGAGCATAAAAACCCTTGACTTTGCAAGGAACGTGTGGAGCAACCTGGGGGAGATTATTGAGGGATTCAAGTGAAACAAGGAGATATCTAGCCATGGGACTAAGGTAGAATAGGATGTCAAGCTCCAGGCATGCACAGCGTGAAGAGAAGTTGGTCTGCTGATGGAGGTCTATTAGGACAGGAACATGCATCTGGTTACCTATAAAATATACCATCCATGTCATATAAGCTGCATGTTCTAAACATCATCACTAGTATGGGAAAGTCTTTGAATTTCTTGCACAAATATTTATTTGTTCTTTATATTTTTGTGTATGAAATGCAATATATGTATATATATCATTGTGCACTTTTTCTAATTTTCTGTTAGAATACAAAAGTTGGTGAGGAAATATGTTACCTTTTTATTTTTAACTTCCTAGCTGTTGATGTTGAACATAAACTGAAAAATATTTATTTAGAAATGTCGTCATTCCTCTCTTTATGGGACTATTAGCAAGTTTCTATCTATTAAAGGTTGTCATAAGTTTGCTTTCCTACATCTATCTATGGTGTTTTGTTCAATATGGCCAACTTGTTCTCAGATGAGCAACTACACACCATAATTTTTCAAAATTTTTATGTTACAAAATGCAACATAATTGCTATTCGACATTATTAGAACGCAAATTCTCTTAAAATTCTGTCTAGGTTTAAAGCTTATTGGCCATTGAATCCTGCCTCCAAAATTTACTAAGAACTTTTGGGCTGAGAAATTCTTGAGAGAAATGCATGTGACTATGGTATGAAAAGTTAAGTGTATGAAAGCAACATGACCTATGCCAGTAATAGATGATGTATGAGGTGTCTAAGGACATAAAGAAGGTAATAATGCTGATCCTCTTCATTTCCGAGAATCCAACTTTGTTATACTGTAATACAGATTGTTGACTACTGAGTTGAATGAAATCAGGATTACTTATCCTGCAAGCACGAAGACATTGAGGGAGGAAGAAGGTTGCCACGGCTGCATTATTCTCAGTGTCAGAGATTCAGTTCTATTAAATATTGAAACTCTATTATACTTTTCATGGTACAAATGTCCTCAATGTAAAACTGAGAGTACCACATACAGAACCAACATGTTAAATGTGAAAGACACCTATGAGCTTTGAACGAACAAGTTCTGCTCCCTACGCATACTTGCACATATCCACTCAGAGGAAGATCTTTTCATAATGTTTGCGCAACTTCTCAATATGAATCTCCATGACTCTTGCAATGGGAGCAAAAAGGTATTACCAGTCTTACTATTAGAACATACTGAGAGAAATGCCCTGTCTTACTATTAGAACATACTGAGAGAAATACCCTGATGCATCCAAGAATAATGATTTCAACAAAATTCTCTGCCATAACCTCTCCCTCCTTGACCAGACTCACCCCTTAAAGGCACGTGATAACATGTGAATTTTGACACAACAATGTTTCAGTGTTTAAAGCAAATTATGCTGGTCCTGTTGATTCTTGACGATCTGACATTGTTACTTCAGAAATGTTCTAATGTATATCATAAGCGCCCCACGGATAATGATGTAATCACATCTATTTTTCATGTACTGTCTGCTGTGTGGTATTTGTGAGATCACAGGCTGAACCCGAAACCCGGCCCAAAGTCTTTTTTCAGAGAGAGAGATTATAGGGTTAAAGACTATGCTATCAATAGCAGTTAGCGGTTGACCCTGATATAGCGGTACACTTTTATTTATGATTAAATTTATATATATATATATAATGGATTCTCTAATTTCTAAGAAATATCAAGAAACACAACACAACAACTTCTTTCATAGATATGAATCAAACTAAATGAATAAATTATACTTCTAACTTCTAAGGAAACAAACAATAAATTTCATATGGCACATGTATATTGAATTGTTAACCTTAAATTAGAAAACAAAAACATAAATGTAACAAAGTTATTCTAAGCATTAAGCAAGGAATTAAAAGAAACAAATATATAATTACTAATATGCTTAAGTATGGTGAATATGGTGTCTTCAAGCCCGACCCACCCCTCTCTTACTCTTCATAGCCTGTATGCACATTAAACGTTTTGCTCCATAATTATCCACAACCTTTAGTTTGGTTGTCATTTGTATGAATGCCCTTTGCTGCTGAAAAAACATCATACAACCTTATGATCTAAGTGAAATACGGTGCTTTATCAACTTAAACAAGGCAAAGCATATATATTTTATTTGAGAGCAATACTCAAGCAAAATATACCACTCTTTGGGTACAATAGTTTGCCTGTCACCTTTGGTGACTATATGAAGGCCGATCTGTCCAACCTCTATTTGTTGTTCTGAACCAACAATAAGGATTTCCCATCAAACTTTCTTTCGTAATTAAGTTCCCACAAGACACACAAGACCAGATCAAGGTTGGATCATGAATGAAACGAAAACGGTGACCTTTTGAGTTTCACACATGCTTGGATCAAATAGCCCACAATGTCGACCCTCTATTCTTGGCTCATCATCAAGTACACAAACAACACCTAGAACTCCTGTCTACAAACCAAGCACCAGAATGTAGTTAAACAAGACATCCACAAATTCTAACAACACCATAGACTCTTGGTTTCCATCAAGAAAATGAAAACTTAAAAATAGCGAAGGATGTCAATAGACTCAAAAAAAATATCTTGCACTAATGTAAATTGTAGCCATCTAAGGAATGCATGAATCCAACATGCAAAGAGCCTCCGCGCGCGTGAGAGAATCCACGAGAGAGAAAGCGGCGGAAGGCGGAGGCGGAGAAAGAGAGAAAGGGAGAGAGAGAAGAGAGAAGGGGAGAGAGAGCTTATCATCGACAATGGAGGCAGTGGTCGTCGTTGGCGGAGTGGAGGTTGCTCGCTGGTGGTGGCGGAGATAGCATATGCAGACGCGAGAGGTGGGAGAGAAGCGAGAGGTGAGAGCATACGTGGTTCACGTTAGGTTTAGCTTTTTAGGAATTTTGGTTCGGGTATAATGGTGTTAGCGGCACTAACAATGCCCTGGAGGGACACCCGCTATAGCAAAGATGCTACAACGGTTCTTGTTCCGCTATAGCGCGCTATTGACTACTTAGGTTAAAGACTTAAAGGACTTAGTGTATTGATGAAATAAATTGTTGGCTGTTAAACTAAGTCACACAAACACTTCTAAGGGGTGGAGTGTCGACCCCGACACTGGTGCGACACCGACACCGTGTCAGTGCGGCATGTCCAAAAAAAAAATTTTGCAAAAAAAAAATTGCAATTTTTTTTTGTAACTCACAGATAAATGGGTCTGGATAATGAAGATTGATTTGTGTATTATGATGAAATTAGTAGTTTTTTACCATTTATATGTTTTGCTTTAATATAAAGTTGTGTACTTACTATTATAGCTTTATACAATATAAAGCTGCTTGAATGATTTTGGGTGCGAACAATTGGACTCCATACTATATGCCTTTGCACAGAATAATCTCTGTCACCAAACACATTTAAAGACCAGGAACATTGTCAAATCAATAGAACAGAAGAGTATGACATCACTAGTGGATCCTAGCACAAATACTAGTATATGTTATATCCTACAAAAGATCTTGAAACTCTTTGAATCCATAACTTGGATATTTTGCAGCTCGTAAAATCACTGTAAGTTTCAGATCATTATGAGGGAACTTGCTAATTGATACCTATTGCACCAAAAATTAGCAAATACTAGTTGTATTATGATTGATTTATGTAGCTTGAATATTATATATAATATATAATATTATATACCCTAGCCGTGTCGCCGCACTCAAATTTTTTGAAATTTGCCGTATCCCGCACCCGCACCCATGTGACATAATGATCTGAAACATGGGTACTGACAGTTGGTGTACTGACTGTTGTTAGGGTCCAAGTAGGGTAAGACTACTTTTTCAATGGTATCTATCTATTTGTTTATGACAGTATCTAATCCAAAAAGGTACTGAGTATTAATTCTAATCCACAGGTGTGTATGAAACCTCTTTTCTTCTATCATTGACTATGATCTTGTTGAATATAGACTTTATAATATCCATTTTTAATTAAAAAATGCTGATACCTTTTTTTTTAAAATTTATTTCCAGCCTGAAGCATTCACGAAAGTTCGACCACGTTGCGAAGCTCCACGTCGTGATATGATGTATCCCATGAACTATGTGCCTTGTCGTTATGTGCGAATTTCATGTTTGCGTGGCAATCCAATTGCCATATTTTTCATCCAGGTGATTTTGTTAATTGTTATTCTCCATGTTATTTTAATATTCAGACATCCAAATACTTGGACACATACATATTTCTGTGTCATGAGCTTAGAAGTTCTGATATAAGATCAGTTTTGCAATTAGCGTAGTTGTTGGTAAGATGAATACAACCTATTTTGAACAAAAGCAGTTAAATTGTCAACAAATGCTCATCAGCATCTTTGACCAAAGTTTGTCAATAACTCGGAGCAAGTCAACATATCATTCTCTTTAACTTTAAGAAGACAATACATCAAGCTTTGTTGGGGAATCTTTGTTGTGTCATCTCAACATATAAATATAGTTGCAAACGTGGGTTGTGGTTGTGGATTTGGTGGTCAGCATGCCCTACATGCATGTACATCTACATGCTTGGTTATATATGCTCATTCCTATTTGCAATTTTATTCGTTGAACTAAACATAGATTTACTCCTTGGAGGCTGCCATCTCTACCTTTCTTCTTTCAGTCTTTGTTGGTGAGTTGTTGACACCTTCAGGCTAAGGGATACCTACTGAAATGAAAGAAAATTTTATTGTGAGCCGTTATTCTTCTGAAATATGATGCGACATTATTTACTATAGTTCTATGTCAACCTTGTCCACTCTTGTGAACCTAGGAAGCATCTGAACCATATTGTAAGCTTGTCTGTTTGTCTAAGTCCTGTTTTTCAGTGACTTTGACAGATGATTATCATTGTGGAAATGTGAAAAATTGCTGCATGTTGAAGGTGAATGATTATAACAAAACAAGGTCATCAACTACTTTGCAGTCATATAATGATCATGTGATACGAGGCATTGAATTTCCTCTCTTTTTGTCCTAAGTGCCCACATATTTCATGGTGCTGCATTTGAGGAATCAGGATTTTATATTTTTAAGTATTCTTGAAACACAAAGCTTTGTAAATAACCTTACAATCTTGAGATGTGCATTTTATAGGAAAGAAAGTCACTGTGTATTGCCTCCAAATCTGATGTTCTGACTAGCTCTGGTAAATCTTGATTGCCAGTTGATTGGGATACCTGTAATTGGACTGGAACCAGAGTTCCAACCTGTTGTTGATTATTTGTTGCCTAGCATTATCTCTCACAAACAAGATGCAAACAATGTTTACCTTCAGGTATTGTCGACAAGATAATTCATTGGAGTCTGTTTCTTGATCCTTTTCTTTGTCTTCTTTCTTGCTATTATCATCTTCCATTCTCATGTATATTTGAAAACACTAAGGCTCTGATCATGAAATGCCTTCGAAATGTTTTGTTTGACAGTTACTTCAAGACATCACTGGACGTCTGCTGCCATTTATTCCTCATCTTGAGGTGTGGACATAGTTTAACTCCACATTTGGTTATGGCAATGTGAGCTTGAGGCACTTCATTTGCATGTTTCTGTTTAGGGAAAGATCTGATGCACTTAGGCTGTTAGTAGTGGTCTGATTGGTTGCTGAAATGTGCAGGCAGATCTTTCTACCTTTTCAGAAGCTGCAGAATCGAACATGAGATTTTTTGCGATGCTAGCTGGCCCATTTTATCCCATTCTTTTTGTTGCTAATGAGAGGTTAGTATCTAGTTTTTCCAAGCTTTTCAGCTTCATTTTTATGTAACTTCCACTTGATAATTTGTGTTTTTCGGGTATCATTATTCTGATGCTTCTCTGTCTGGAGTTGGTTAATTTCTCTATCTGGCAAGTCTCAATACAGTTGCCAAAGTCACTTTCAAAAATCTAACATTATTGGCATTATTTTTCATTAGAAATTTTAAAATTTTATGAGTCACTATCTATTTACATGTCTGTATATCTAATAATGTTTTATATGACAGTGTTTTTCAAAATTATATGAAGTCCAGAAAAGAGATTCATAAACTTGTTGCAAAAATAATGTTTTCTCATGACATCCTATACTTTGATAAATATGGAAGTTTGTTTGTAGATTCAAATTGTCAAATGATCATCTAACTATAAATAAATACAGCAAATCATGTTATTTTCTTTGCTTGTTATTTTCTTTCTAATTTTAAAGTTTTTTAATAGATTTTTATTTAAATATCCTATAGTTTGTCATTGACCTTGGACCGTACATCCTATGATACATATTCTTCTTCATATCCCCTTGTCTTCTTCTTCTTCACTTCTTTTACACATTCACTTCTTTTTCTTCACGTTTTCACTTCTCTTTTCTCGTTCTTCATGTTAGATCCTGAAAAAATGACATTTGAGTATTTTTCTTTCTCGAGGTGATCATAAATTTGCAATGACTCATAACCTAATACATTTGTTTGCACTTATAACTTAGAAAATGTCATTAATTGTGTTATTTGGTCCCGTTTTATTTATAATTTGACTATTTGTGTGCCAATACATTTAAGATTTTTGGGTAAATTGTAATGTACTTTTTCATGTTCCATCCATCTTGCAGTTTATTTATTGTTCATTTTGAAGTTTTCGTGTTTTTTCATATAGAGTAGGCTATATGGTATAACTTACGGCACTCTATAGTATTGCTCTTATGTTATCCTATGAAAAACGATATCAACAATGTTTCTCTAACTTCTCGCTCAACTAGCTGCTGCAGAATCCCAACGGGAGTTAAACTAGCTTCTGTGCTACTCCCTCCCTCCCTCCCTCTCTCTCTCTCTCTCTCTCTTTCTTCCTTCTCCTCTGTAAATAAAGTCCTGCCTCTTGTAAATATGCTTTTTGAAGCATCTTGATTACTAGACAAATGTGTTCAATTCCATATTTATCCATGTACTTTTGGTGTTTCTGTTGTTGATCCCTTGTGTCTTTGATTTGGAAGTATGGTCGAGCTTTTGGTTCTCTCCTTCATTGAAGTAAACATGTTGCAAATGTTAAAGAATTCACTAAGCTGCATTATTTTTTGAACTAAGGGAATTTTGATCCTCCCACTTTCTTTTTCTCACTTAAGTTGACCTTAATTCTGCTGAGTTGTGGTTGTCATCATTATCTATTACTGGTTTCAATGCCTTTACAGGTTGAATTTGTTTGAGATTCTTTATGCCTGTCAGTTTCTGCCTGTTTTTAACATTTGTTTGTATCATCATGGGGAAAGTATGAAGGCTGCAGGTGAAATAATTGATTCAGATGGCTTGAGAAAAAATGAGGTTTCTGTGCTCACAGTGTCATCAAATTTTGAGGTGTGTGCGCTCTTTTTTGTTTCTTATGATTTATGTCAGTTCAGCATTCTGCTAAGCTTCACTACCATGTAGGGATTCTTGTGTTGTTTAATACTTGATAACTTAACTAAAATGAAATTTCAACCTATGAAATTTTGATCTCTATCTTATGCTTATTGTTTGAGTTGTAAACTCAATTATGCTGATCTAACTGAACTTGTTCTACTTTTAATATTTGGTGTTTTCCCAATGAAAGGTTATATATGTTTCTGCTCACAAAGAGAAATGACACGGTAGCAATCCAAAGGGATAAAGCAGCAATTTTTTTTGAGAATAGATAAAGCAGCTATTTCTATCTTCTTTTGCACGGATTCTTGTCACACTTGCACCACCAGTTTTTTAGTGTTGGTATGCCTGTAGAACATTTATAATCATTCCCAAGCAGTGTGAAGGAGAGGACTCTGCGTCCTTAGTGCCACAACAATTTTCAGACTTTCAGCAAGTTCTCCCTTTTCCCATTCTTTGGTCTCTCACATGCATGTGAAATTCACATGATCCAAACGGTGGTCAATTCCAGCTACTGTTGATCCTAGGTGTTGATTTTTTCCTGCAATCATTTTTTTCCAGTCGTTTGTCTTTTTGACTAGAGCCTTCCTAAACTAGCTCCTTCACAGAACATGTTTACCTCCTGTTTCTTTTATTCATAGTTTTCTCAAACTCTTTCCTCTTTTTACATTCTTTGTAACTCTATCTACTTCTGAAACCAAATCAGATCTTTGTGAGAATTTGAGTTGGACTGTACTAACACCTTATCTTTTCATTTTTTCTTCAGATTGTCCTGTAAAATTTGTACAAGTTAAAGGCATCTTACACATTGTTCTTTATGCTGTAGCAGTCCTAGTAAAGACTGACCAATCACTTAAATGCACTGACAATTTTGAGTTCCCAAGCTTATACTGCAGAACTTGACATAGTATCCAAGCCTATGGGAGGGGGCCTTTGGCATTAGATTTAGGGCTATCAACAGTCTGTACTGAGCATTTAAGTAGAAAAGCGATAGAGGAAGTAGCTAAACAATGTCGAGTGGTTGAGACCATATAGTGGATCCCGATGGATGATGGATGCTGGCCTTGTTTCCATTATGTCCAGAATATTTTCATCTTTGAAAGAGCACTGAGAAATATATTTTGCAAACAATTTCGGGTCATTTGAAGATTTTGCAGAGAGTTATGAATTCGTACATTACTTGCCACTGATTCCTGGAAGTGATGTGAGAGATAAATTTGGTTTTGAGGTTTGCCAAGCCTTTATCACTGCTACTAGGTTGTTTCTGGTATAAAGAGGTTCAAGAAGTGTTCCTTTAGTTATGCATTCTAGTTAAAATTTTGAATATCTTTCTAGAGGATTATAGGGTGCTCTACACCATATCTATAAAAAATACATTGTAAAGACCTTTAACAACACTAGTTGATTTTTGGTGCTTTCAGCATTTGTGACGGCATTAGTTGTTAGTTTGAGTTACTAGTGTCTTCCGGTTGAGATGTTGGCAAAAGTAACTTCATTCAGTTGATTCTGGTGAAAGTTAGGGAGAAACTAACTTTTCCAGCCTTAGTTTGTAGTCCAATGATGAAGGGAAGGGACATGGTGGGCAGCTAGGTGGGACCTTGCAATTCATGAGTAAGGCAATTTTATGTGAAACTTAGAGGATAGGACATTGACTTGGTGAATGTAAAATGTGTCAGGTAGAGCATAAATATGCAATTTGTGTGAATCGTTCTGATTAGGAAATTGAACAGCTGCAAAAATCTTCGGCTTGTCAATGATCTTGAGTTGAGGTCAGGATTTTGTCATAATAACAATGCCTTAGATCTTATGCATTTAGTATGTATTTATTTTGGTCATAGTTAGTGATGGGTCTTCAGACCACTGAGTAAGCACATGATTCCAGCTCATAACCTTTCCATGTCTCGGATAGAGCTGAAGTACATACTTTTAATCAAAATGGCAGAAGTCACTTGATTTCTATTAATAAAATTCAAACAGTATCCCTAATAGCTCAGATGCAGTATGTTTTGTGGCATAGTATTGATACTGTCAAGTTTATTGGAATGTAAGGCCAATTTAGAGCTGGTCTTGCACTGGGGAATCCTCCTGCTTTCTCTTATAGGTTATCCCAATACCTGTTATTTTTACTTCCAAATCAGTTATTTTCATTCTGCTTGTCTGCAGGTGCAAATTTTGGCGTTGTGCATTTCATTTTTCATTTTTTACTCATTATATGGCATAATAGACGAACACATTCTATTGAGCTTCGTAATTCTTTCTGACATCAACTGCATTTGTCTGTGCATGAAAAGGATATTGATTAAGCATCAAAACTACCTTCAAAACTTCTCTGCCAACTTTTTAGCAGCATAACATAAACTAAGCATTATACAACATGACAAAGGTGACATGATACATGGTAATGTAGTGCCAGCTAGTGGATATTTTCATCTTGTTTCTGACCCAACGAATTCATGTTCAGCCACGCAGAATGCGCAGCACTTCTTCCCATCCTGCTGCTTGCTCTTTTGCATTTCGTCCCAATGTTGTGCTCATGCTGCTTAGAAAAGCTTACAAAGATACGTATATGGGAAATATCTTGCGATTGGTATGTTCTCGATCAGAACTTGGCAGTGCATCTTTCTGTTGCGTCATTGCTGAATGTTTTAGTTAATGTGCTTTTGCTGTTCTTTAGGCAGCTAGAGCACTTCAAAAGCTTATGGTCCCTACCCTAGGACTTGAGGCAGCGATGCCTTCCAGTGAAGGAATAACTGCTGTTTCTTGTGATGCGACAAAGACAGAATTACATCCCCTTGAATGCTTCACAGACTATTCATGCCTGTTCGGTGAAGAATTTAAAATTGATGTTGAGCTTTCCAATCCCTGTAGTTTTAGCTTCTTGGATTCTAGTTTAGTGGAAGAAGGAATTCTGCATGTTCTCTATGCTTGTGCAGCAGAGGTATGTTACATATAGTGATGTTTTTGGGTTGTGATGTTTATGAGGATTTTACTGATAAAAGGATTTGCTTTTAGCCTATTCTCTGCTCCAAGCTACATGATTGTAGATCAGAATTTTGTTCTGTGCTGCCACTTGTGCAAGCACTTCTTCCAGGTTATGATTTGATATTTGATTATGTTCTTTAGTGAAGTGCAAACAATTCCTAACGTTAATGAAACTTTATTTTTCTTTCTTTAGCACTTCGTCCATCTGCTGGTAGTCCCGTGGATCAGGTTGACGAGAGTTTTACTCGTTGGAAGCAACCTATGGTTCAACGTGCAGTAGCACAGGTCGGTAATCCGATAAAGGGTATGCTGTTAGAAGTTCACGCATGATTGGTTGCATCATTATACTGCCTGGCTCCTGACCATTCAACTGCTCTTCCCAGGTTGTGACACTTTCATCATCATCCGTATATCACCCTCTCCTTGATGGATGTGCAAGCTATTTGACATCACATTCTCCGTCACATGTTTGTGTCCTTTTTGTCTTGTTAAAAGGATTGTTTGTTATTTTGTATAACTGGCTAGTAGATATTATCATATTGGTCAGTTTGATATTAGTTGCAATATGAACTTCACATTCTATCAAAACTATTTTTCAGGTGAAAGCTGCGTGTGTGCTGATTGATCTGTGTGCAGGGCCACTTTCACAATGGATACCACGAGTAGTTGCCAAAGTACACCTTTACCGACCTTTAAACATCATTACTTCTGATTCTAACAGGTTGTATACTTTATGTGCTACACACTTTTATCTGTTGATAATGCAGGTAGACCTGACAATGGAACTTCTTGAGGATCTACTTCCAGTAATCCAGGTCAATTTGCTGTTATCTTTTGAATAAAAGGAAATTAGTTTGCTATAGTTTTATTGATAACTAGTATTTTGGATCCTCGGCCATGTTTTGGGGCACAGGGAGAAAAGGACACGTCTTGTCTTGAGACACTAACAATACATCAGAAAGTGCCTTGGCATAATTGTCGTAATAGTTAATAGTGAGCAAGGGATACTTCATTATATGAATTCAAGAATCCATTTCACATATTTCTTATTTTGCTTCCAGGCAGGATTTGGCATGGCTGACTGCAGATAGTATCATAAGTAGCACAGTGTTATCCTCATTGAAAATGCCCAAAGTTAGATAGGTAATGATGCATTTTGTATGATATTAGAAATATCTATTTTTTCCAAATCTCAAAGAACGGCTGAAAGGAAAACAGATAGAAATCATAACGAACTTGAAAATGTTAAACTCAAAATCTATCATGGGAAATGTACTTTAAGTGCATGGCTGTTTTCCAAAGAAAGTCAAGGACAAACCATCAACACAACTAGCCACCAACTTGAGTTCTTCAGACCACGGAAGCGGAGGCCTGGTGACTTGAAGGGTGGGATCTTTCCAACGTCAACTTTTGAGATTTGAGGAAGAATTTGGTTTTGTAAACCAGGTTCCCCTTCTCAACCACCTCGTGCATTCCCAAGTACTCAACAGCACAATGAGCAGCAACAACACTGTGAGCATTTAAAGTGACTGCAGATTGCCTTGAGCTCCTCGTCTGATCTTTTTCATTGATACTAAAGCTGGGGTTGTGAAATTTGAGGTGTTACTTTCCCCCCTTTCTCCTTGGTGCAAGCTTTGGACCCCAAGGCTGAGTGGTTGCATCTTGTGGCTGCCTAGCTTGAGTTGTCCGTTTGGAACTTCTGGATATTCCATCGAACCTAGGAACTATGTCACACGGGAGCGGGTGCTGGTGCGGGTGTGGGATACGGTAAATCTCAAAAAATTTGGGTGCGGCGACACGGCTAAGGTATATAATATTATATATATTATATATTCAACTAATTCAAGCTAAAAGCCTAGAACAAGTGAGACATCAATTAACATAAGTATATGACGACAACAATAAGTACACAACTTTGTATTAAAGCAAAACAAGTAAAGAACTACCTATTTCATCATAATACACAAATCAATCAAAAGAAAATCAGGATTTGCATATCAACAATATTATCATAATAACATTTATCAACTATGAACAATATCAATGTTTGATAAATGAAATGAAGTAATGAACATGTACATGATAAATTATAGATCTTCACTATCAACAATATTATCAACTGAAGGGACTATTGGATCAGTGAGTTCGATATTAAGAGTATGCAAATCTTGGCTATCATCTAAGTGATATTCCTCCGAGTTTGCATCTCAATATTTTGATGCTCATTCACTGCAATATATTCAAATAAATAATAAGGAAAGATCAAATATAATCATCATGATTAATAGAAAAGAAAATAATTTTGAAAGATTAGTAATTTTTACCTATACTCAGCATTAGATCGTGAAACCAATCTCGGATTTGAATGGACATAAACCAAGTCTTCAGCACGACTACTTGATAGATTGTTCCTTTTGATATTGTGAATTTGAGAATATGTACTCCAATTTCTTTCACAATAAGATAATAATTTTGATGCAAGCTTTTGAAGAAGAGGCATCTCAAATTCATAACATGCCCACAAATCTAGTGGGTCCTAATAATCCCTTGCTTCCAGTGCTTCTAGTGAATCAAGTCTGGCACAAGAAAACTTTCCATATTCAGAATTTACTTGCCTAAGTTGGTATGAGTCACGATAAATCCTTCCCAAACACATTTGCCTATTCTTTGCTATTTAAGGATCTTGATTAGGAGGACAACGCCCAATGCTCTCATGCAACCATTTCTTCCCATAATATCTTGGATTTAAAGAATGTGCTAAACAATGCAAGGGAGTGTTGCTTTTGTCCCATCTTGAAACTAATATAGAATGAA
Organism: Brasenia schreberi; assembly: GCA_036023115.1. Lineage (NCBI taxonomy): Eukaryota > Viridiplantae > Streptophyta > Magnoliopsida > Nymphaeales > Cabombaceae > Brasenia > Brasenia schreberi. Next base: position 32,535,993 of record JAYKKT010000088.1, read on the forward strand.
TATGATCATAAAATGATGATGTCTCATGAAGTTCTTTTCCCTCGTGCTTCAAAATTATTGACTGAACCTTTTCAATCATGGTATCTCACATTTCATAAACTTTATGAAGCATTGGTTCATCTTTATAAACTTCTCTTAACGACCCTCACATAGGCTTTGTGAATTCAAGAAAATATGATACCTTGTCCCACCATAAATCATTAAGAATAATAGTCTTTACTGCGTGGGACCTTTTGATCTTCAACCTTGTTACCACGGTATGCATCCCAACTTGGATTAGTAACCATCTTAATCAATGTCTTTATTGTATTGAATCTTTTTACCATCACAATCAAAGAAGCAACACGTGTTTCTATAACCTTCAACAACTTTAAATGAGTGTCTATTGAATATCACTGAAATTAAATGGTGATTCATTACAAAATTCCTTATCTTCATACAATCTGCTGCTATATCTTTAATCCATGAAGACAATTTATATGCACGAAGATTATCTTTATCTTTTGATGGCTTACATATACGAGAAAGAGCCAAATTTAAACTGTGAGCAACACAAGGTGTCCAAAAATTGTGAGGATAATCACATTCCAAACTTAACCCTGCACTTTTGTAATTAGCTGCATTATCAGTGATTATTTGTACAACATTATCTGGTCCAACACTCTTAATAACTTCTACAAATAAATCTTTCAATTATCCTTCAGTTTTAATTTCTCCAGATGCATCAACTGACTTCAAAAATATTGGCCCACTAATTGAATAAGCAATGAAATTAATGAGTGAACGCCTTTGAATATCACTCCATTCGTCAGAAACAATAGAAACACCATTAGTTTCCCATGAAAACTTCTTATGTTCTAAAAGTCTTTTAATATTGGTTTTTTCTTCTTTAAGAATAACGGTTCGCAATTTTTCAGAACTTGGAGGAACATAACCATGTAAATTATAATTAGCAAATGAAGTGACAAGATCTTTCCAATATAGATTTCTTGCTACATTAAAAGGAAGTGAACTTGAAAAGAAAAATATTCCAACCTTTCTATCCATTTCCTCCCTTCCAACTACATTAAATGATTTTTCAATTGCTCATCCTCTAAAACCTTTAAATTCACTTTGCATTAACTTTCTTTTCTTTTCTGCATCTTCTTGGTATCCACCAAATAATGGAATATTTGTTCCTTTTTCACTCCTTTCGTTCTTTTTTTCATACTCATCTTGTTTTTTCATTAATTGTCTTCGTAAATGCTCATCCACATTCGGACATGCTCTTATACCATGTTTTGATAATTTTGAAAGATGTGCTTTCACTCTGGTATATGATTTTGGAAAACTCATGTTGTAAAATTTACAAATAAAATGTGTATTACCTCCACCACCTTCGTATAATTCTCCCTTTTGTACGTACGTCCACAATGGTGCATCATCACGAGGTATTGAAGGTTTTGAAACTTTTGTTGTTGATCGTGAACTTGAAGGAACACTTCCTCCAGAACTCCTAGTAGGGTAAGTACCAATTGATACTCCTTTTTCTTTTCTATTGTCGGCCATTTTTAGGATCAACTCAATTCACAATTTCACAATCTGATTTGAAAAAAAAAATATCAAAAACAACAAATAAGAGATGAAGTTAGTCATAACATTCATATACCAGCAAAAGACTTAATAATACAATAAACAAAAACAAAATTTTGGAGTTGCAACTTGCAATAATCAAGAATTAGAGCAAAACATTCATTAGATAACTATCAGAAGTCAGAACCTATCCACTTGAAGGCTGAAGAAGTTACAAATTGCTCTACGGTCATTTCCATGAGGCAGGAATGTTTTTCCACAAAAAACTCCACATATATATTGGCATTTTTGTCAATACATTCTAACAACACCTAGGGATTGTTCGTCTTTAAGCCAAACGATGGGAGCCTAATGCTCCATTTCATATGAAATGGAGTTCTTTTCGTCAAAGTACTGAAAGAAAATCTCCAAGGAAAGGAGGTGTATTTTGGGAAATAAGTGTGAGTGTCTCCATTTTCTTGAGAAAGATGAGTCAGACGCTTTCCTTAAAGTAAGATCTTCTGTAATTGTATGCTTGAGGAACCCACCCACTTTACATTGTAAAAGGTTGGTGAGAAAGTTCTCACAAAAGTGAAGCATGATAAGAACAAATCAAGTGCCATATATAAGGAAGAAATAGATGGGAGCAACAACTCGCTTGTGTGATTTTGTTGTGCCCCTTATGCGTGTTTCTTTGTTATGACACATTTTCCTGCTTTCCTTTTTTGTAATGAAATCTCTTAATTCAGAAAAATGGTATGCGGTGAAAGGAGTATACACCTGCACTTTTGGCAATGGCAAAGTGACTCACTGATGGTTGGCGGGCGTGGTGGCGGGCCTGCTCCTGCTGCGCAAAGAGAGGGTTCCTGAGAGAGAGATGGAGAAGCCCTAGTTTCCAAGGGCGGAGGAAGAGGGCGACTCACCGACGGCGCACTTGAGAGGGTTCCAGGGAGAGAGTCGGGCGTGGTTCAGAACAGAGAGGGACTCACCGATGGCGGGCGGGTGTGGTGGCAGGCCTGGTGTTGCTGCGCAAAGAAAGGGTTCCTGAGAGAGAGATGGAGCGCACTTGAGAGGGTTCCCGAGAGAGAGATGGAGCACACTTGAGAGGGTTCAGAACAGAAGTCAAGCCTTTTAAACCTAAAAATTGGACGTTTGTGACCTCAGACACATTGACCGCACCCATTTATTAGGTCGACACATTGACCGTGTCGACCTTACACGACACTGTGTCGGTGCCGCACTGACACGGTGTCGGTGTCACACCCGTGTCGACCTCGACACCCCACCTCCTAGAGGTGTTTGTGTGACTTAGCCTAGGAACTCTTTACACGAGCATTTCACGCTCTTGACTTCACTTACGCTCCTTGGATCCCCAGTAGTTCAATTTCTTCTTTGCTGGCAGTGTTTCCGACTGATTGTTCTGGAATCTCCATAAAAGACCAGTTTGAGAGAAAAGATGCATTCCGGCTTGGAAGACTCGATAATATGTTTTCATCACTTCGCCCTTTGACTGAGCAGCAGGTATTTTAATGTAGATGGACCAGATGTAGCTGAAGTGAAGCTCAAAATGTGCAATCAGATCTATCTCCACTGACATTTTGGCCACTCTCATGCGTTGGGAGGTCCATTTGCCTAAGATAGTTGGTTTCTAGAACATGCCAGCAACAAGGTTTTGGCAGCGGTCATAGGGTTTAGTATGATTTTACAGAGTTTGATATGAAGCTTATTTATACCTCTTCCTCTTCAATTCGGAGATAAAAAATGGGACTGGCGAGGGAAGGTCTTCCATCTTTTCCCCAACATTCATCGCATACAGGACAGGTGCAGCACTCTCCTTATTGTTGGAATAGTATTGATGGATGAGGAGGTTCAATGCGAGGTTGGAATGGGAGCCAAGAATTAGATATCGTAATAATTTTTCTCCTATGAGATAATCACTATTAGTCAATAATTTCACATTTATCGGTAATTAAATGACTAATTGGGGAAGTAAATGGAAGACGGAAATCAGTTAAAGTTGGCCTTCACTGAGAACTTAGGAGTAGGCCATATGGAATTTTTCTAGAGAAAACTTTGGAAGTTAGAACCCCTATATAGCTCTTAAGCTAGATTTGCCTTTGCAAGGCGCATAATGTACGAAACTGTGAAGAACTTAAAAATGTCAAACTCAACATATAGCACGCTGAACATGCCTAACTACATGCCCATTTGTCACTCAGAAGTATAGAGTCAAACACAAGCATTCCAGTCCGTATGTGTTTTGACATATAAACTACATGCCCATTTCCCCTGCCTATGGTATATTTTTTTTTGGAAGGGGAGGCCGAAGCCTAACACACACTCATAATGCACCCCCTGGGAGTTGAATTCCCCACCAGCAGCACGGCATCTGAGTCCCCTGCCAGTTGAGCTAACACTCGGGTATTTCCCTGTAAATTTTGCACGATAATAATGAATAAAATTAGGATTATGATTTAATATTTTCTAAGATATGGTTTGTATCTATTTTATTAATAGTAATGGAACATGTTTTATTGGTTTGATATTTACGACACTGATAGTGGTGAGTATGTCCGTTTACAAAAATTAAAGGTGTATGTAGTATGTACCGATTTGCATAAGCAGAAGGATTTGTTTTGTTCCGCCACAGGTGCTTTTAAGTTACAGTCTGCACTTTTGAATTGCAACCTATAAAGTATTATGTAATATGGGATTATGTGCCACAATGCTTGTCCGTCATGCCACTAGATATATCAGTATTAACTTTTGTTTGCTTTAGATGTTGTGCTAGTTCCCATTGTTGTAACTAGTTAAATTCTCCTGCCTCGTGGGTTCTTTTTCAGTTTGGATTTCTGTTTCTTTTGTTTGAGCATTATATCGCCTTTCAGGGTAGCCATCAATCAAGAGAACGTGCATTCTCTGCTTTGAAATATATATTGTTGGCCCTGTCTGGGAGTGTGGATGACATACTAGCAAAGTACAAGGTACTCCAGTTTCATTATTCCAGATTTCTCCTTGTCTCAGTGTTGTAGCTTTCCAAGAAGAATCTTCTAACTAAGCTGAAACTTGTGCCAATCTAGTTCGTTTCTTTGTCTGCTAAAATCAGGAAGTTAAGCATAAGCTGCTGTTTCTAGTGGAAATGCTTGGTCCATTCCTTGATCCTGCTATAACAGCATTAGACACTGCAACTCTTTTTGGAGATATTTCTGCACTACCAGTAGAAAAACTGGAAGAATCTTGTGCTATGGCACTAAATGTTATATGCACAGCAGTATGGAAGCCTGCTGTCCTTCCATCACTGGAATTGGAATGGAGGCATGGGTCTGTTGCTCCCAGGTAAATTTTGGTGTCAATGGTGATTCTAACATGACATTGCATGCTATCTTATATGCAACGATGATTCTAACACATTAAAATATCGTAATATGTGCAGTGTTCTTCTGGCAGTCTTGGGACCTGGTATGCAGCTCCCTGATGATATTGATTCTTGTAAAAGTTCAGTTGTCAGGGGTTCTGGGGAAGAACTGTCAACAAAATCGAATGGATTTCCTACCCAGCATGGTGGTGCCAATCACAAGTCTAATGATTCAGATGATCCTGGGAAGAACACCGAGGCTTCTGATGTAAATGCTAGAAAAGATACTTGTGAGGATGCAAACTTTTTGTTTGCTCCATCAGATTTAAAAACTGCTAACCTGAGAAGTACTGACCACCATTTTAAAGAGGATATGCGAACGAATCAGTATACTACTGAGAATAACTTGAGCTCAGAAGACAAAAATCTGATTCAGGGGATTTTGAATAATCAATTGGGAAATAATTTTGTCCTTGATGTTGGTTTTGCTGATGAGTACTTACAAATGGAGGCAAACTATATTCAGCTAGTAAATCACCAAGTATGTGAGGTCAGAGCATCTGAATTTCGTCGGTTAGCACTTGAATTGCATTCTCAGCTTGATATCACACCACAGTCTCATGATGCTGCTATAGATTCTCTTCTTTTGTCTGCCGAGTGTCATGTTAATCCCTTTTTCTTGAAGGCTTTTAGACCGTTTCTGAAGCATATTAACATCATTGATATGAATAAGAATCTGCTGGCTAATCTAGATGATCATGGCAGTGGCTTGAGAAGATACCTTCAGAAGGATTGCTGCAACTTGGAAACTGTGGCTAAACTTGAAAGAAAACGTGATAGAACAGTTCTTCAGATACTGCTTGAAGCAGCTGAATTAGACTGCCGATACCGTAAACGTGTACCTGATGAAAAATTCCCTTATGATAGCACAGATTTTAAACAGAGTGTTGTTATATCTCCATTGGATTTTGATTCTGCTGATGCAGTGACCCTTGTTCGACAAAATCAAAAATTGCTATGCCAATTCTTGGTAAACCGTCTGAAGAAGGGTAAACATTCAATGCATGAAATCTTGATGCAAAGCCTGTTGTTTTTGTTGCACTCCGCAACAGAACTTGTCTGCCCTCCTGAGAGCATTATTGACATTTTATTGGATTCTGCTGAGCATGTTAACAGGCTTGTTATATCATTCTATGATAACTTGAAAGATGGTAAAATGCAGTTAGATCCTGAGAAAGTACATGAAGTGAAACGGTGTTGGATGCTGCTCCATCAATTGGTTATTGCTTCTAGTGGTAGCGGTGGTGATGGTGCATTTTATATGATACATGGTAGAGGAGGATTTCAGTACCAATGCCTAATTCCACTTTCTGCATGGATGGAGCGAGTTCCTATTTTCTCTTCATGCCCGTTGCCTCTTGTCCGTTTTATTGGGTGGATGGGTGTATCACGCTATGCGAAGCAGTATATTAGAGATGGGCTGTCCCTCGTTCTGGACTTCCCACAGCTTACAACCTTACTCTCTATTTTTGTAGATGAACTTGCTTCTGTGAACACCATAGCTGACCAAAAGAGCGAGCCATTTATCCATGAGTCAGGATGTCAAAAAAATTTACGTGAGGATAAAGGATTTAATCCTGTTGGTCAGTCAACTACAGATGCATTTCTTCGTGTCTATTATCCTGAATTTTATAAATATTTTCCAAACATGAAAAGGCAATTTGAAACTTTTGCAGAGAACATACTAGAGGCTGTTCAATTGCGACTGAGGTCTACACCTTCCAGCTTCATTCCTGATGTATTGTGTTGGTTTTCGGATCTTTGTTTGTGGCAGTTTGTGAACCCAGAAAGAGAGCAACAATGTATTAATCAAGTTGATCATTTCAAAGGATATGCGGGGAAAAATGTGAAGGCAATCACATTGTACTTACTTGAAGCAATTGTATCTGAACACATGGAGGCTATGGTACCTGAACTACCAAGAGTGGTTCAGGTGTTGGTATCTTTATGTAGGACCTCTTACTGTGATGCGGATTTCCTGGAATCTGTTTCACGTTTGTTGAAGCCTCTCATCTCATATGGCCTAGCAAAAGTATCTAGTAGTGAGATGAACTCAACAGATAACTCGTCTTGTTTGGATTTTGAGTCATTATGCTTTGACACTCTATTTGATCACTTTAAGTCTGGGAAAGAATCCCGAATAAGTGCAGATAGTAAACTTTATCATGGTGCACTAATGATATTCCTTTTGGGTGCCATCTTTACTGACCTGTCAGTTATTAAGAGAAAGGAAATTTTACATTCTTTGGTGTCATGGACAGAGTTTGTCAATTTTGAGCCTACATCTACCTTTTATGATTATCTCCGTGCATTTGAGAATGTTATAGAAAGTTGTAACTTTATATTAGTTGAAAGCTTAAGCAAGTTTGGAGTTCCTACCACGCTTAGTGAATCTCATTTACCTGATAAATCTGCTGATCTAAGGTCAAAAAGCAGTTCAATCCATTGTGAACCATATGATGGTGTTGAAGGTGCTGCTCCCGACTCTCTCCATGGTGAAACTGGATTATCAGCACATCAGTCTCATAGTTTAAAATACTTCTTTTCATCTGAGGAAATTGTTGAATTTTCTAAGGACTTGGAGCAGTTGATTTTTAAGTTATACCCTGCCATCGAGGTCTGCTGGAAACTCCATCATCAACTTGCAAAGCGTCTCTCACTGACAATTGCAAGCTGTTATTTGTACTCAACTTGCATGTTGTGTGTTTGTCAGTCAATTTTTACCAGTAGAGAAGACAATATAGGAAATTGTTTTCCCTGTCATATCCCGTTGGACCAAAGCTGGATCCATTGGAGAAGTGCTCTTGAGTCTTTTGCCAAGGGTGCATTTGCATTAGTGCAAACACAGTGCTGGCAAGGCGCATCTATGATGCTTGATCATCTTCTTGGATTGCCTTCCACATTTAATCTGGATCATGTACTCTCCTCAACATGCTTGGCCATCAAACATTTCTTTTGCCATGCTCCCAAACTTTCTTGGCGAATGCAGACAGACAAATGGTTATCCAGTTTATTTTCTAAGGGTCTTACTGATCTTCCAAGCGATGCAGCTTCTTGTTTGGTTGATTTGTTCTGTCTGATGCTTGAACATTCTGAACCAGAACAACGATCTGTGGCTCTGAAGCACCTGCAAAGACTTGTTGGGCAGGGGAGACTTGGTGGGAATGAGGTGTCATCTTGTGCAGAAGCTAAACCAACTGTTGTGGGTGTTAAAATTCCTGAATCAATAATCTCATTGATTGTGACTAAAACATGGGACAGGGTTGCAGCTTTAGCTTCGTCAGATTCATCAGTTATTTTGAGGTCTCATGCTATGGCACTGTTATCAACTTATATACCCTTTACTGAACATAGCCAGCTGCAGTCTTTTCTTGTGGCTGCAGACATTATTCTTCCTGGACTGGCAAGGCTTGCTTACTCAACGTGGGAGGGTCCTTTAATGTCACTATCTTTAACACTTCTTGCTACTGCATGCCTCTACTGTCCAATGGAAGATATTTTATTGATACCTGAAACTATATGGAGGAGCTTGAGAGTTTTGGGAACTTCAAAAGCTGGTACTGTTGATACTCAGTTTCAGATTTTGATATTTCTGTACATGTGGTTGCCATTTTGTAATTCTGATTGACTTATGGGGCAAATCATTTCAAATGTATTCTGAACAATGAGGATTGACTACTCTTTCACATGTTTGGCCATATACTTTGTTTCCTAGATGGACGGATTGGTGATTTGGAGAAAATGGCTTGCCAGGCTTTATGTAAACTCAGGAGTGAAGGGATGCAAGCAAAAGAGGTAAAGGTTATTTATTCTAGGTGCATCTCTTTGGGAGATCTTTTTATTCTTTATTCACTGTTGTTTCTGCATCCTGTTAAAGTATAAATGTAATAGGAGACGGGCCACTAGGGCCCGTTGATGTTTGACTAACTGGCCCGGCCACTAGGGCCAGGGTTAGCTAGATATACTGGCCCCAACTAGCCATTGGGAGCCAGCTGCAGGCCCTCAATGGCTAGTTCAGATAAGCATTGGGGGATGACCTCTTGTATGCCTTCTTCACTTGCTGCTGAAAATTATTTCTCTCTAGCTCTATAAATAAGAGCATTCTCCTAATTCAAATGTAAGCCTTGTGTGGCTGATTCTCATTCTTCAATAAAATGAAAACAAAAATTTACCTGTTTTCTAACACATCCATGATTTAACTCTTCACTCAATAAACTCTTGTCGTAAAGTGTTATCATCCAAGTGTCTTGCAATAGATTATTGCTAAACCTTCTAGTACTGACTTGATTTCTTCTTCTATATGCAGGTTTTGAAAGAAGTGCTTAGCGGTGCTGCTAAGAGACCGGTTGATCCTGACTTTGAGGATACCCGTGAGTCAATTATTCAGGTTAATGGTCTATGTCAGATGATTCTCTATGTTATTTTTCTGCATGTTTCACTGTACAAAAATGTTTTGGGCCGATTAACATGGTGCAAGTCCTGAGTTTTGTTCTTTTATTGCGAACCACCTTGTAGTCGAATAATGTTTCATGTGCATGTGTTCAACCAAATAGTACTTTTTCTTTGGCTGAATCTGCCCAATCTTCAAATCATATATTCAAATAAAACTTGAAGAATCTTAATCCTAATGGAGAGGTGGATACTTTGTCTTTTAAAGGGCATAAATAGCTTTTCTCGATCTACAAGCTTCTTCAATCCTTTGAGATAAGCTTATGCTTACTTGCTCTTTGAAGTTCACATTTTACTTTTACCATATGGGTCAGAAGTGTAAAAGCTTCAACATAATTAACGTCTAATTGCCATCTGCTAATTTTAATTTCTCAAAGGGCATCTGGTGTTACCGTGATGTTAACCTTGTCCACTTAATGCATCTGCAGAACCACCATGTTTTGGATGCATCAATCATTGCCCTCAGTTTTGTGCTTGTATTATATCAGTTTTTTTCATTAACACATTGTGTTCACTTGATAGGTCATTGCTTCTCTGACATCTGCTCAATCCTACGTTGGTTTCTTCTCGAATGCCATAAATCTAAAGAATGTGGTATGTAAAATCAGACCTTTTCTGCTTTTTATTCAATATTTGTGGACCAACCAGGCTCATATCTTTTTATATATATAGGAGCTAGAAGAAGCTGAAATAGAAATGGAGTTTCTAAAAAAAGAAATTGCACTTCAAGACATTTCCAGAAATTCAAGTGCAGTTGAATCGCCTCCTTCAGCAAGTAATTTTTAGAGCTTTTTAATAACTAAACACCTTTTGTTTGCGTTTTTCATGAGTTTATGATTGATTGACAGAGTCAAGCTTGTCTTGCCTTTACTCATTTATTTTTTTATCATCGACTGCATCCAGAAACATTTACAGTGAGCCATAATCAGCGCCTGGAGCAGATTAAGGCTGATATTCAGAAACTGTACGTATCTTGGGTTAACCGCAATAAGGAAACGTGTATATTTGGTATTTGTAGAACTTTACTGTGCTTTCATCTGGGAATATTTGAATGATTATTTGTGGGCACTATTGAATTCCATTGGAAAGTGTGCGTTCACTTTGTGGTACCAATAAGTTTGATGATCTTTCAACAGCGAAGCATGTTCGGTGCAGTTTTGCCTTGGCAGTACCCTCTTCGCTTGTCAAAATGAAAGGGTTGTCTATAATTTTTTTAGCAATTATTGGATTCTTACTTATGCTAACGGCATTTTTTTCAGGGAGAAAGCAAAACTTAGAGAAGAAGTTGCAGCTCGTAGGCAAAAGAAGCTCCTTGTGTGGCATGCCCATCAGAGATTCCTGGAAGCTGCATCATCACGGGAGTTACAGCTTATTCAAGAACTTGATAGGTCCCCTTTTCACCTTAAAACTGGTTGACTGTTGTGGTGTCAGCATATCTTTTTTGTAGGGCTTCAATTATGTCTTATCAGCTAATACAAAATAACATGTCATCGAGAGCCATGTGCATTATTTGGTTGTTACTTTTCTATTCTCAGGGAGAGGATCAGGGAGACGGAGCGTGAGATTGAGAGGCAACAACTGTTGGAGCAAGAACGTGCAAGAACTAGAGAGCTGCGGCACAATCTTGATATGGAAATTGAGAGGAAAACTCAGGTAAGCTTTGTTCTTCTGGGATCACCTGACATTTAGAAATGAAAGATGTGGTTAATTATGTTCATAGGGGAACTAATTTATTGTTGTCCAGTTGGGAACCCTAATAATGGCTAAAGAATGAAGTGTCAAACCTTTAGTTTTGGATGACGTGATTGAATTTCCTGGACTGCTCTTTTGATTTCTCGATGATTTTTTAGGCTTTAATTTTTAATTCTTAGGTCGAGTATCTCTTGCCAAAAGGCTAGAGCTGCAAGCCGCTTGGGGATAGTGAAGCAGCCAGAGTTTTTTTCCCCTGTCAAAAAGGCAACGACATTTCCTTAATTAGGCTTCATTTCTGTGCATAACAAGTGAAAAAAGCCTTTCTAATACTGTATTTGTGTATGGTCTCATATGTTGTGGATAATATGAGACCAGAGCGTAACTTTTGTCTTTTTCTCACTGATGTTCTGTTTCTATTGTATGTTGTAAATTTTTGTTGAGATAATAATTTTAAACAAAGAATAATATTGCTCTTAAATCCATTAAAGCCCAACTAGCTGCGGTAGATCATATAACACTGATCAAGAAATTTTGTTGCTTCAAAACCGGTGGTCATCTAGTTGCTACATACATCTACTACCTAGACACTTCTAGGGAGTTTCTAACGTTGACTCTAACACTTCATGTTTACTATTCTTGATTATACTTTTTAATAATGAACATATACTCACACATGAGTATGCATGTATGTAAACATATCCTGTTAATAAGAGAGAATCGGATCTGGTTCCTACTGGATCAGATCCAATAGGAACTGTTAGGAAGAAAATCTTTAGTATAGGGTTATAGTTGTTGAAGATAGTTTAATTTCTGTTTGTGTTATTTAATTTTTGTTATTGTAAATTTCTGCAAATGAATCTGATCCAATAGGATCCATCTAGCATTATGTTTACTAATCAGGTGTATTTCTATCTTTTAAGTATAAGTATGTACTTAAATACCCTAAGTGTAATCCGTTAGATTTTAATAAATGAAATAAGAGAGAGAGGTGCACGACAGTACGCCGGCCATCATTCGAAATTTGTGCTTCTCTTTGCTGTGTTTTCAATTTTTGGTTTGTTGGGTTTATTCACATGGTATCACTGCCTTATCTACGAGATTAACATAAGTTTGCAGTCCTTTTCAAGGAAAAATGTGATTAGGGCAAACTGGATCAGTTGCAACCCAGAAATTATTGGTTCAGGTTAGTGATATTTCATGGAAAATTCATTCCAAAAAAGAAATTACAGTAAAATAGAAAGGGATTTCATAAAAAATCAGAAAGGCGATATATCTGCCCTAGAAACAAGGGGCGATTACCATGTCTGAAAAAGGGAAGATGGTAGATAGTGGAGAAAATACCATTTCAGATAAAGGCAAAGGATTTCGTATCACAAATTTGGAGTTGGAGAATATTTAGTTGGAGATATTCTCATGTGGGATGTAAATGATCCTTCGTACCTCGGATGGCATAAAGAAAATGCCTTAGTAAGTGCATGACTTATCCAATCCATGGCACCATCCATAGGCAACACGTTTATGTTTGGCTGGCCGCTCAAGATGCATATGCTCAATGGAAAAACATAGCTAAGAAGTATGATATTATCGAGAAGATTAGAAAATGCAGATAAGGTGGGAGGTTAGTAAGTGATTATTATGCTGAACTCCGTGACTTATGGGAAGAGCTGCAAATTTATTTTAAAACTAAATGCCAAAATTGTACGAGAGAAAGGAACGATGAATTTGAAGAATGAAAAGTGTTTGATATTTTATGGGAATCTCTTCTGATTATAAAGCAGTTAAAAATAATATTCTAAGCAGAGAAAAACTTCTATCGTTGAGAACAATTTATTTCCTTCTCATGTGGGAAGAGGATAGGAAGCAATTAGAAAAGAAAGTCAAGATCAACCAAGATATAACCACAATTGTGGGTAGAAATTCAGCTTCTACTTCAGCATTTCACGGCAGAGGTGGATATGGATGTCGCTGCAGAGACAAATTTCAGTTTAATTCAGATGAAATTTGTTTGGAAAGAAACAATAAAGAATGATCTAAGCTTATTGTTAGTTAACTACTAACATGGCACATGATAGGGCTATGTGGAAACAAAGAATCCATGTAGCCGACCTCGTCTAGTATGGGAAAAGGCTTAGTTGTTGTTTGTTTGTCAAATGAAAAAGATAAGTTGACATGCTTGTATTGCGGCAAGACCAGACATGCGAAAGAAACTTATTTGGAACTAGTGGGCATGCCTAACTATAATAAGAACAAACTGAACATGATGTATTTTAGTGATCAAGTTGAGAAACAAAATATGAAAACTAATGCACTGGCTGATATAAAGAAGTAAATTGAAGAACTTAAAACTGAAATACGCCATGTTCTTTTCTTTTATGGCATACGAAAGAAACATAGACTTCTTTTGCTGTTGATTTAAAGGCTGCCATGACACATTCCTTCTCTTTTATGGCATTGGGTAGTAATCCTTCATCTGATTTTAGAATATGGGTAGTTGATTCTGGTGCAATGGACCACATGATGGCCATGAGAGACTTATTCGACGACTATCAATTGATTCAGGATGGGACTGGAATCAAGTTGGCCGATGAGTCCAACACCCCTATAGTGGGAAAAGGGAGTATAGTTACCGACTTTGGAACCCTTAAAAATATTTCACATGTCCCAAATATTTCAATCAATCTCTTATCAGTTCATGCCTTAACCAAAGACTTGAATTATCTTCTAACTTTCAACTCTACTTGCTTTATTTTTTAAGAACTGAGGACGGGGAAGATCTTTGGTTAGGATAGTATACCTAAAGAGAAAAGAAATGAAACACATTATGACATCAGAGACTAGGACACCTTCCACTAGCTAAAATTAGGATGATATTACTTGAATTTTTAAGTTGTGATTTTATTTTGTAATGTGAAACTTGTCAAAAGGTTAAACATCATCGCGTGTCATTTCCTTTGAATGGAACTAGAGCTTCAAAATCTTTTGAAATTGTCCATTTTGATGTTTAGGGTCCATGTATTATTACTTTATTACATGGCTACCAATATTTTATTTCCTTTATAAATGATTGCACTTGATTCACTATGGTATACTTCATGAAAACCAAAGATGAAGTGAAGAATATTCTAACCATGTACTGTCAATTCATTCATACTCAATTTCAGCTATCCATTAAAATCATTTGTAGTGATAATGGAGGAGAATTTATGTCAAAATCACTACATTCTTATTTTCTAAGTCGTGGGATACTACACCAAATGTTTTGCCCATACTCTCCACAACAAAATGGTGTCTTCGAGAGAAAAAATAGAAATGTATTGGAAGTTGCAAGAATTTTGTTGATTGGGAATAATATTCCAAAAATTTATTGGGGAAGCCGTCTTAATGACTCTATTTCTGATAAATCGCATGCCAAGTAATGTACTTAATGGTGATTTCTCATTTCATTCTTTATGTCCTACTCAAAAACAATTTCATATACCACTAAGGGTGTTTGGATGTATTTGTTTTGTACATATTTTTAGTAATGCAAGGGATAAGCTTGATGCTAGAGCAATTAAGTGTATTTTCTTGGGATATTCATCTACTCAGAAGTGATATAAGTGTTATGACCCCGAGAAGAGGAAGAGCTATGTCATGATAGATGTGACATTTCATAAAATGTACCATACTTTGGTGATGATGGGACCAATTTATCACACTCCAATCTCCATTGTCTTGCCGATATTACCTTTGGAAGAGGATCCTGAAAAAAGAAATGAAGAGCAGGTGACCATACCTGAAAAAAAGGAACAATGACAAACTTATTCAAGAGGAGTAAGTAATATAGTTCTACCAAATCCTAGTGCTACCCTCGATCAAGGTATTCTCCCCTAATCAGTTCCATCATCTACTTAGTTTTATGTGATGAATGCAGAAAAATCTTATATTCCAAAGACATTTGAAGAGGCCACACAGTATGCAGAATAGAGAATAGATATAAGGAAAGAGATTACAACTTTTGAAAGAAATCAAACATGAGAACGTATAGATTGGTAGCTACGTGTTACAATAAAGCTTACGGTATTGACTATACAGGAACCTTTGCACCAGTTGCAAAGCTAAATACAATTAGAATTCTCCTAAGTGTAGCGGTTCATCAGAGATGGGATTTATAGCAGTTAGATGTGAAGAATGCATTTCTTTAGAGAGATCTTACTGAGGAAATTTTTAGGGACTTACCACCTGGTTATGACATCAAAATTGTGCCACAACGCCACATAAGGTATGCAAACCGAAGAAATCTATATATGGTTTAAAGCAATCTACTAGAGTTTGGTTTAAGAAATTTAGTGATGGAATACCTGGCTTGGGTTTCAAACGAAGCATTAGTGATCACATGTTATTCATTAAACAGGGAAGAAAACCATTCTCTTGGTTGTTTATGCTGATGATATTATTCTTATTGGGGATGATTGGAAGAAATCATTTCATTAAAAAAGGAGTTGCACACATTATTTGACTTTAAAGATTTGAGAAAGCTTCACTATTTTCTAGGAATTGAAATTGTTAGATGTAATGACTGATTGTTTTTAAGTCAACGCAAATATATCTTGGATCTATTGAAAGAAACCAACATGGAGGAATGTCGTATATGTATAATCCCAATTGAAATTCAAAAGAGGGTTATTGGAAATTCTGATGAACCTTATGAAGATGTGGGCATATATAAGAGATTAATGGGAAAATTGATGTACCTCACAATCATGAGACCAGATATAAGTTCACAGTAAGCTATGTAAGTAGATGGATGCACTCACGATCTAGACATCATATGAACATGGTGTTCCATATTATCATATAATTGAAATCGTCCTCACTCTCAGTTTATTATAGAGTCCATATTCATCTTTGAGCATTGAAATTTATTTGGATGTTGATTGGGCATGTCCATATTCATCTTTGAGATTAGTACAACCCTTTTGTTCATATATATATATATATATAAACAACAAACAACAACAACTAAGCCTTTTCCCATACTAGACGGGGTCGGCTACATGGATTCTTTGTTTCCACAGATCCCTATCGTGTGCCATGTTAGCAGTTAACTCCCAATAAACTAGATCATTCTTTATTGTTTCTTTCCAACACTTTTGTGGTTGTCCTCTACCTCTTTTAATACTTTCCAAATTTAGTTTTTCTAACCTTCTTACAGGTTCTTCTTTTGATCTTCTTTCTATATGTCCAAACCATCTTAAACGATGTTCTCTCATTTTATCCTCTATTGGTGCCACTCCTAATTTGTTTCTAATAACCTCATTATGTATACGGTCTTTTCTTGTATGGCCACTCATCCATCTCAACATCTTCATTTCTGTCACAGACATCTTTTGTACATGTTGATGATTAACTGCCCAACACTCAGAACCATAAAACATGGCAGGCCTAATTGCTGCTCTATAATATTTACCTTTTAATTTTAATGGTATCTTCTTATCACAAAGAATACCTGATGCTCCTCTCCATTTTAACCAACCAGCATTAATTCTATGTGTAACATCTCCATCAATTCTTCCATCACTTTGAAAAATTGACCCTAGGTATTTAAAACTTTCCTTTTGGGGAATGCAATGTGTGCCAATTTTAATTTCTATGTCCTCTGAAGTAGCCAAATGATCAAACTTACATTCCATATATTCTGTCTTTGTTCTACTAAGTCGGAGGCCTTTGTTTTCTAATGTTTCTCTCCATAGTTCCAATTTTCTATTAACTTTTTCCTTAGACTCCTCCACTAATACAATGTCATCTGCAAATAACATACACCAAGGTAGTTCATCTTGAATATGTTTTGTTAACTCATCCATCACCATTATAAATAAGTATGGACTTAAAGTTGATCCTTGATGTAACCCAATATTAACTTCAAAGAAGTCTGTCGTTCCTTCATGAGTCCTCACACATGTTTTTGCACCATCATACATGTCTCTTATAAGGTTAATATATGTCAATGGGATACCTCTTTTTTCCAAAGTTCTCCAAAGAACCTCCCTCGGTACCCTATCATAAGCTTTTTCTAGATCAATAAATATCATGTGAAAGTATTTCTTTTTTGCTCTAAAATGTTCCGTAAGACGTCTCAGAAGGTGAATCGCTTCAATAGTAGATCTATCTGGCATAAATCCAAATTGGTTATCTGTTGTACTTGATACTTGTCTTAACCTACGTTCGATAATTCTTTCCCATAATTTCATAGTATGACTCATTAACTTGATACCTCGATAATTCACACAATTTTGAATGTCTCCCTTGTTCTTATATACGGGTATAAGTGTACTTGCTCTCCATTCCTCGGGCATCTTTTGGTTTTTCCATATTTCATTAAATAGTCTTGTGAGCCAAGTGATTCCTATTTCTCCTAGTATTTTCCAAACTTCTATAGGAATATTATCTGGTCCTACCGATTTACCACTCTTCATATGTTTAAGAGCCTCTTTGACTTCATTCTTTTGAATACGTCGGTAGAAATTGTGGTTTATATACTTTTCTGACTTGGCTAAATCTCCTAAACTAATACTAACATCTTTATTTTCATTAAAAAGATTATAAAAATAGTTTTTCCATCTATTTCTTATATCATCATTTGCCACTAGAATTTTTTCATCCTCTTCTTTTATGCATCTAACAAAATTTAGATCTTTAGTTTTCTTATCTCTAGCCCTAGCTATCCTAAAAATATCTCTTTCACCCTCTTTTGAGTTGAGTTTTTTATATAAGTCCTCCCAAATCTTAGCTTTTGCTTCACTAACGGCCTTTTTTGCTTCCTTCTTTGCTTTCTTATAAGCTTCTAAAGTTTCACTAGTTTTCTTAGCGTAATGTAATTTGTAACATGCCCTCTTTGCCTTGATTTTATTTTGTACTATTTCACTCCACCACCAAGCTTCTTTTTGTGCCGGTACACCTCCCTTAGATACACCTAACACATCTTTCGCCACTTTCCTAATATGTATAGCCATATTGTTCCACATATCAGAGGGTGTGCCAACATAATTCCAAACATCTCCTTGAAGGACTTTCTGTTTAAATATACCTTCTTTCTCGCTTTTGAGGTTCCACCATTTAGTCTGAATAGCTCGATGCACTCTTTTCTTCTTTATCCATTTTTTTATTTGTAAATCCATAACTAAAAGTCGATGTTGGGTGGTTAAGCTTTCTCCTGGAATTACCTTACAATCTTTACAACACGCTCTATCTTTTTTTCTACAAATAAAGTAATCAAGTACTTCAAGTGGCATGTGAAATGTATATATATATATATATATATATATATATATATATATATATGGCAATCTAAGAGACAAATTAAATGTGAGGACATTGAAATGTATTTTTCTGAGATACTCACCTACCCAAAAGGGTTGTAATTGTTATGACCCATTAAAGAAAAGAGTCTATGTCATGGCGGATGTAACATTTCATGAGGAAATTCTTTTATATACTTCAAGTGGCATTAATTTACCAAGTACGTCACTTAGAGTTGTACTTCCCATCCTACTTACAGAAGACTATAGATTGGATGAAGATGATGGCCAATTTGTGCTAATCATACAGAAGTCTATCCCATTGCACTAAGAAAAGGAAAACGTGGAACGACTAATTACCCCATCAGTCAATTTGTATCTTACACTAACCTTCTAAAAGAATATCATATGTTTGTGATGAATGCAAACAATGCTCGTATTCCAAAGCATTTTGTAGAAGCCAAACAAGTCCCAAAATGGAGAGAGGCAATGGAAGATGAAATTACATCACTAGAAAAGAATCGTACTTGGCACTTGCAAATCTCCCACGAGGCAGGAAGAGTAGGTTGTAAATGGGTTTACACTTTACACTATTAAATTCAAGGCAGATGGATTTATTGGAAGATTTAAAGCACGATTAGTGGCAAAAGGGTACAACCAATCATATGGTGTCGACTATATAGAGACCTTTGCATCGGTGGCCAAGATGAATGCCATTGGGATACTTCTTATTTTAACAATAAATAAACGGTGGGAATTATGGCAACTGGATGTAAAGAATGCCTTTCTCCAAGAAGATCTTTCAGAAGACATTTATATGGACCTCCCTCTTGGATATAATGAGAATGTGGGTTCTCGGAAGGTATGTAAATTGAGGAAATCTATTTATGCACTGAAGCAGTTACCAAGAGTTAATCACCAAGAGCCTGGTTTGACAAATTCAGTGATGGGGTACTTGGCTTGAGGTTCAAAAGGAGTGTTAATGGTCACACTCTATTCATAAAGCCTGGTGAGAAAACTATCCTATTAGTCAATTTTGTTGATGATAGGATTTGTTAGAAGAAACAAAGATGCTAGATTGTCGTCCTTATTCAGTTTCGATTGAAACGTCAAAAAGGGCCGCTGGAATAACTGAAGAATCTTATGAGGATGTTGGAAGATATGTGAGACTTATGGGTAAACTCATATACCTTATTATCACAAGACCATACATTAGTTTTGGTGTGAGTTATGTTAGTAAATGGATGCATTCTCCAACTCGACAACACATGAATGATGTGTCCCATGTAATCAGATATCTGAAATCTACTATGACACATGGACTCTTGTATTCACCTAAACACATCATTAGACATTAAAGTTTTTTTAGATGCAGATTGGGCAGGTTCAACGGATGATAGAAAATCTACATCGAGCTATTTTGTGTGTGTAGGAGGAAATGTTGTCTCCTTGAAGAGTAAGAAATAGTGAATAGTGGCAAGGTCAAGTGCAAAAGTTGAGTATCGAGCTATTGCCCTTGGTATGTGTGAGGGCACATGAGTTTCATCTCTCATGGAAGAAATTGGTATTGAAATAAATTTTCTTATTCAATTCTTTCCTGATTGTAAGGCTGCCATAGATATTGCCTCAAATCCGGTATATCACAAGAGGACGAAACATATTGAAGTGAACTGTCACTTCATCATAGAGAAGATCACCATCTACCTATACATTACAATTTAGATGAAATGTTGTATACGTCAGAACTTGAAATAAGAAACATGATCCTCATCACATTAAAAGTGATGTATACCAGGGCACAGGTATAAGCTTTGATTTCTCATGGTTTGCAAGTAGATAATGACCTTATTTTGCACTCATCTCGTTATAGAGAGTAGAATAGCCATAAAAAATGTTAATTCTACTGTTTGGAAATTTTGTCATGTTACTAAATTTATACAATGTTTTTCTATTCACTCCTTTGGAACCAGATATACATATTTGATTGAATGTAATATGACTGGACATGCAAAATTTCTTCTTTTGGGACAATAATGCCATCTCTTCTTGGTTGAATTAGATCTAATGAACAGGTTTTGCAGACTTGGTGTCCAATATAGTCTTTTGCTTCTTTAATTGTTCATGATTGGCAATTAAACTTCTCAAACATGCAGTGATCTTTCTGATCAAACGAGTCGGATGGAAATGTACCATAGATATTTGCAGCTTTCAGATGCTCAGGAGATTTGGAAGCAGCCCATATTACGTATTATTTCATCCAATAACAGTTTTTGATAGTCTTGGTTTATGTTTTGCTTTCTGTTTGGAGTTCGTTGAAAAATTTATTCATGTAATGGTATGTTGCTTATATTTGGTGCTTAACAAGCTTCCTTTTCCAACATGTTCAAGTACTTTCTATGTTGTTCGGCTGCTTCTTACTGTCCTCATGAGCAATTTAGAAGCTATTCTCTCTGCAATTACTAATTGTTTTGAGTGCATTATGTAGAGAGAACTTCAAAGGGAGTTAGAACAGAGAGATTCTGGACCACGATCGCCCAGGGAGTTCTCATCATCATCAGCGAATAGGTATACTCTAGCTTGCAAAAATTATTTTTGGTTTCATAATCTGCACATTGCAAGGCAGGACAGGAGTTTTGAGAAGCTGAATATCCAGGTTGTAGCTTAGACATAGGGCAAAAAATTTTGTACCTGGATCTGAAGCATCAGCATACATTCTTTTCGTTGAAAGTTGGTGCATGTTCAAGATTGTGGCAATGGCTTCAGAATTACGTGTAAACAGGTTCAAATGCTTTGAAGGTTCAAACTTTACTGGAACTTTTCTCGGCATTACACGCCTTAGAAAGTAATACAGAAGTAGAACCTATGCAATCTTCTCATGTCAG
This sequence comes from Brasenia schreberi, assembly GCA_036023115.1. Lineage (NCBI taxonomy): Eukaryota > Viridiplantae > Streptophyta > Magnoliopsida > Nymphaeales > Cabombaceae > Brasenia > Brasenia schreberi. The sequence continues at coordinate 32,557,259 of JAYKKT010000088.1, forward strand.
CCTTCATTAAAAAGATGCTTATGCTCAACTTAGCCTGGATAAACAGCTGACCACCTAATTAGGCTGATGAGGTAAATAACCTCTACATTGGCCAGTGCGGTTGGCCCTTGAACTTGATAGTTGAAACCTTTAACTTGGACTAGCTTTTGGAAAGAAAATCCAATTTCAATCTTTTTTTCCTCCTGTCCTAAGCCATTGTGCACAGAAACAGCAGGGAACTGCTGTTTCGCCTTTCAAGACCAAGCCGAAATCCGAATCATGTTTGAAATGTCTGAGAAACGGTTCAGGTGACAATAAATACATCATATAAAAAATGGCATTTACATGCATAAGTTTACCATAGTCCAATTGGTCATGCTGCTCCTTGAGTAAGTGAAAGGTCTTTGGGTCAAGTCTCATAGGAGGTATTTTGTGTTATTTTTCTATTCACCATTTATTTTTTTACAACACGCATAAACACATACTAACACACGAAGACATATATATTCTCATTTTCTCGTTTCTTAATTTTTGCACATTTGCCATTTCTCGTTTCCGTTTTCATGTAACTTGGGCACTAAGCAAAGGACATGATAGGGAGTTCTGGAACAAACTCATTTAGTGTGTGTATTACTCTTTTGTTGCTTATACTAGACTATCTATCAGGTTCATGATAGTTGGCTTCTGTCATGCTTGGTCAGTTTCTGCTTTTGCATGTGTGTTCCTGTTACAAGTTCTGTTACAAGGTTTGTTGCTTTTGTCCCTTCTTTGATGTTCGGTTGTTGGCAGTCGACCAAGGGAAAGGTATCGTGAGCGGGAGAGTGGACGGCCACCTCAGGAAGGCACAGTAAGACCCAACAGTGCAGGCGATGGTGGCCGCGAGGGAGCCATAACCCCTCCAACCATTGGGACCAGCACGACTTCAGCCACCCCAGCAGTGGTGCTTACTGGTGCTAGGTCGTACGTAATTCAACCATCCATGATCCTTCATTCACGAGAGCGGTCTGAAGAACATGCCTACGATGACAGTTTTGATGGAAGCAGAGATTCTGGTGATGGTGGTAGTATTGGAGATCCAGAATCTGTGTCAATGGATGGGACTGGTGGTGGGTTTGGGCAATCACATAGACATGGTTCACGTGGTAGCAAGCCTAGGAAAATTGTAGAACGTAGGGAGCACGATGGAAGGCGTGAAGGGAAGTGGGAAAGGAAGCATTGATGATTTCATCATACATTTGAAGCAGGCGGAAATCTTTTATCACTTAAAGTTGATCTTCCGCTGAGGGAAGTGATTGCAAGAGAAAAGATGTTAGCTCTCATTTCAAAATGTTTACAACAGCTCATGTTTTGGAGATGGTGGACCTTCTTTGGAGCTGTCATTGGAATTACGACCATTGTTTCCCATCTGTCACTGTCACTCCCACTGTGTGTGCCATGACTATGCATGTCTCAAGTTGTCTCGGGCAAGCCTGTGGGCATGACATAAGTGTGCCATCTGGATCTCATAAACTTACTTTGAAGGGCTTGGTATACTCGGTCTGATGCTCTACTTGGCATTTGTATCCATGCCTATTACCTCATGAGTAGTGAAGGTTCAATCAGATGATCTTGTTTGACATTGCTGTTTTCCAGTTTTTGTTTGGTGTTTGTGTATTATTGGAGTGGCTAACATGAAGTGAAAAGCTACTGCTCTACAGATGGCGCATATTTTACCATGGTATGACGAAGCCACAGCGAGGTTTTAAGTGAACATTTCAAAGGCTTTCGCATAGGAAGTTTTTCTTGAGGATGAGCTGGGAAATGCCATAGTAGCTGAATTAAATTTCCATGTTCACCTTTCTAAAATGACAGTGAGATGCACTTCAATCAGATTGTGTATTTACTTATCCTGTTTACTTCATTGCTTTGGTAGTGACTCTTCCTACTTCACCTGTTGCAGAACTCCTTTAGGAGGTTTTCATCCTAACATCTCATTGTCCTTTTATAAAGCATTGATACAGTATGGTTAAAACCTTGTGAAATCGTTTACTGTGAAATGCGGCTTTCAACCATCTTGGACATTTTGGGGTGATTCTGCTTCAGATCCAAGGCTGTCAAAATTTATTCAGCAGGAAGAGGCTTTTCTATATGGGGAGATCATCGGGTATAGACAAATGATATTCACAAAGCTTCACGAGGATGAACAATGTCTCTTCCATTGTATCCTGTAAGGCATGTGCATTTCATAATGATCTTTTGATGTTGACGTATTGACTAATACATATGTTCATATATTTACTTACAGTGGAGTTCATAATAAATAATGTAGACCTAGATCTGGACGATCATATATAGTTTCATGTATTTGTCGAGAATTTCTTTCTTTTTTGTATAGGGCAAGCTGTGATGAGGAGGTCCCATAATGGATGTGGGCTCGGGTATTTGTTGATATTTATTAATTAGAACATACTGTTCATGATAATGTACGATGTACGTTAAATATATTTGTAGTAATTATGTTTGCTAACATCTGCTACTAACCATCATGTGTGATATGCAGTGTTACAGTACTGTTTAATACTCGTAATGATAAACTAATATATTTGAGGGATTGGAACTATATGTACCATCAGACTCCAGCTTCGGATGCTCGCTTTCAGGCTGGTTCAATATCAGATTGCGTGATGAAATGGACTTGGAATTATCCTTTCAAGAGTGAGATGGTGTTATACCATCAAATTCTCAGAGCACTCGCTCATGTGTGTGTGTGTGTGTGTGTGTGAGAGAGAGAGAGAGAGAGAGAGAGAGAGAGAGAGAGAGAGTTGCACAGTGTGTTGTTATATTCTGTTTTTTTGTGAGCTCCTGTCACTCAGGTTGTAGACTTAATAGTTAGCTTATGCAAGTCTCCCGACAAGTCAACATCTTCCGGGTAAATCCAACCTCAATTTTCAGGCGATCATGGTCACCTAAGATTTCCCCTTTCCCCCTTTTCGTTTGCTAATCTTTTTCTGCTCATCTTGTCCTTGGTATAAGGCTCTTAACATTCTTTTCCTTATTTATTTAACCATAATTTGGCTCTTAAAGCAGGTATCAGTCAGATCTGAATCATGATTAAAAAGCCATGTAGCCGGCCTCACTGTGTATAAAGGGCTTTCTTTTGCTTTGGGTTCGGTGCAAGAAAAAAAAGCTAATCCAGGAAAAAAAACCTTGTGCTAAAGAACGGTCGCAATCCATTCGGTTGTTGGTTTACTCGGTAACACAATCAGATTTATTGTTCTCCTTTCTTGATATATTTTGTGAAGGGTTTCATTATTCAAATGAAGTTTGGTGACTGAAGTGACAGCATTCCTAAATTGTTATTTATTATGGAAATGAAGAATGATGGATAGAGTCTCATCTAACTCAAATCAATCAAACTTCTTCCATACATGTGCAGAAGCTGCCATAGATTCCAATAAAGATTGAATGCGTTGACTATATTGTATCGTACGCCCATCAAATAATAGATTCGCTTCTTGCAAACGTTCATAGATACGACTTGCAGCCAGCTGCCACTGTACTTACTCATGGAAACCTTCGGCGGCCGCCATCCATTTAGGTTGTGCTTAGTGGTTCATCTAGTGAGAGGAGCGAGAATCAGGTTTCAACCTTGGGGTCATGTTTGTTACTCAAACACGGATCTTCCATCCTGAAGTTGATGAACCATTTGGGACCATGTGGGCTTAATGGGTTTTTTATTTCCTTTTTATTCATCAATCAGAATGAAGGACGATGAACATTCACTATCAAACAGACTCGAGACAAGGCGAAATTGTGGTTGATAGTTTGTTCCACGAGTTCCAAAAGGAGAAGTTGCATCGGAATGGATAAAGTTCCATTCAATTCATGTCTGCATAAAATGAATCGAAGTAGCGGCGACGAGATGCTGGTTCCCGTCCTCCCCGTCCAGTTGGTAGGCTCGTAGGTGAGCAAGTCCAAATGAGCAGCCACTGCTACCACCCAATGCCAAACTTATTCTCAATACAAAGCAGTTATCCAGTTATATCTTTGTGGTCACAACGGGTAAGCCCAAGCCAGATATGCATGCCCTCGGTATCAAACTCACAACCTCCGTCTTGTGAATAGAGCCCCCTGCCTGGCGATTTAATGCTGTGAGTGCACTATTGTATATCCAATACTGAATGCAAGTCTTAGAAATTTAGATCCAAAATGAGCTGAAATCGACCCGAACTGGTTTTGGTCCCACGGGACATGAAGGTGCGGGCCCAGTGCATTTGTGCTCTCCTATAACCACCTCTCAAATTCATCGGTTCTTATAAGAGCACGGCATCAAAGTTCCTAACCTCCCATTCCAACTTAACGACTACCGGTGAGAGAAGAGAGAGAGAGAGAGGGATGGGCGGCGATAGCCGGAAGTGGGTGGTGCTGCTGGTAACAGTTTGGATTCAAGCCTTCACTGGGACCAACTTCGACTTCTCGGCGTACTCGACGGAGCTGAAAGCAGTGCTGGGTGTGTCGCAGTTTCTCCTCAACTACCTCGCCGTCGCCTCTGACCTCGGCAAGGCCTTCGGCTGGTCTTCCGGCCTTGCCCTCCTCCACATCCCGGTCTCCGCCGCACTCGTGATCGCCGCGTCCCTCGGTCTCTTCGGCTACGGCCTCCAGTGGCTCGTAATCAATCGCATCATCTCCCTCCCTTACCAGCTGGTATGTCATCAACTCACCAAGTAACTCTGCACGAACACCCTCTTTCGTTCTGCTCTTCTTTGGTTGTTACCTCCCCTTACATGTGTATATTCTGCTTGGCGTCGAGGCACTCACACCGTACGTAACCTTCTCATCGAACGCTGCTAAAACTCTTAGTAATAGAGGTGTCTTATAGTAAACTTCGCCTTCATTATCTGCCAATGATGTTCTTCTTTTCTCTTAGAATTGGTCTGAATATCATAGGTCTGCGAAACTTCTTTGAGAAAAAAATTCTGCTTTTCTTTTTCTCTATGCTTGCTAAGGCCCATTTAATTACTTTGGTTAGAAAGCTTGTTTTTGCCATTTCAAAACTCACCAGAAGCGTTCATTTTGGTACACCTTTTCTTTATATATATATATATAAACTGATATATGTTAATAGATCGAGTGCTACGAAATTAAAGAATTATTAAAATTTCAATTTAAAAAGAAGCAAGTGTTATTGTTAATAAAGTATATCAACAATCCATCTCTTTTTTTTTACATTTCAATCGGTTACACGGTTGAGATTTTGTTAGATTTGTTTAGATTTATTAATATTTAAGTATATCAACCTAAATGACAATTTTTCTTTTTTTCTTTTTGTCTGTCTCTTTATATATATATATATTTATACTATAAGGGTTATTTTAATTGGACTAGTTCATAGCTTTGTTTATCTGCGGGCATACGTACATAAACATGCGTGCCAGTTTATATATATAATACATAATACTATGTGTGTACGTGTATTTTAATAACCAAATGGGGCAGATGCATCAGGTGCAATTACATTGCATAGTATGCTCCACGTAGATACGGACGCTGGTCACATTCGATGGCACCGACAAACCAGAATACGTCTGGACTGCAGCGAGGTGTCTAATTTTCCATTTAATAATAGTTATTATTTTTATATTAGTACAATATGAATGTTTTAAAATATGAGAGGTCTGTGGGTCTAGTTGCTTTAATGAGTGTCTCAAGTCTTAACCTACTGCAACTTCAACTACCCAAAAAATCTTCAAAGCACGAGTAATTGCTCGCATGGTGACTCACAAGTTGAAGGTCATGAGCTTGGTACTCAGAGTGGGCACCGACCTCGCCCCCCCCATTGTACAGGTAAGAAAAACTATGGCCCACGGTTGTGAACTATAACACATAGCTTATACTAGACGGTGCTAGCCCATGGTGAGACCGTGTCCTATTTAGCCCAACCTAGCTAAAACAATTGTTGATGGTGATATGTTTTGAGAGGTTCGGTTTAATTAATTTACGATATAATGTTCGTGAGGTCGAGGGGAGTGACATTTTAGTTAAAGCACTGGGTTGAGAATAGTAAAATATGTATGCTCGAGAACAGTGAATCTTAGGAAAATACAGATAATAAAATGTGATTTCCTGAAAAGACTAATGGTATGGATGTCAGGTTAAGCAGTTTTTCTAATACTTGAGAGAGAGAGCCCATTCTCGTGACCTCCCATGTCTAAAAGATCAACACATTAATCTTTAGGACGTGGAAAATCATGAGAGAGAGCATCTTGCATTCATGGCATGAACTACGGTCACTGATATTTACAAATACATGTGTATGTGATTGCATATATGTATATATATAATATGTGTATTTAACTATATACTGGTGCTTGTATTAGCTATACCTTTCCACTTGTGCAAGATGACGACCAGTACACGTCATGTAGAAAAGTCACATCTTCGTTATTTTATATATATAGCGAAGACTCTAGTCTACCTCCTACGTGTATGACATGGAGTGGTATTGACGAAATCTTTAATAAAGATTAACAATGATATCTGAAGGATATATTCTTATTTATATGCGCTTTCTTTACGTCCCGTTCTAGAAATACTACAGTTTCAGCAGAGTCCTTCAATTCCTCGGTCACTTGAAATCAGCTGGGAAAGAAAAACTCGATGAGCGTCGACCATCTTCACCACTTTGGGCATTGGTCGAATGACTGAACCTCTGGTCTCACATAAACACAAGAAGGAGGTCACTTTCTTGAAATGTTTTGGCTGTGAAATTCTATGGGGCCACAAATAAATAGCAGAACCAGTGGTTTCTGAGCACATCGAAGGAGAATTGAGACCTATCTTGTCCAACTCATGAGGCCATAAAACAATCTCGCACAGATTTCTCAGCTCCATTAGGAGATCTTAGAGTATATTCTCCTAGACTTTAGTAGTTCGTTTGTTTTTGATAAACCATGAAAAACGATACTAACCATTCTTATCACATGAGGGATCCGTAATGTAACAAGGTCAAAAGACAATAGTATCATTTTTAATCGTTTATCAAAAACGATTAAATGGCAGTTCTTCAAAAATACCTTAACATTCATATATATATATATATATATATATATATATATATATATATATATATATATATATATATATATATATATATATATATAATTAAAGGTGGAGATTGGCACGCAAATAGAAGCCACAGGCTGACTCACGATAGGGAGGCTAGCTGGTTTAGGAAGGATATATGGAGTGTGGCGGGTAGCTAATCTCTTTCTCTGTCTAGCTCCCTGTCCTCTTCAACACTTCCCCACAGAATCTTATCGTTCCTCTCCAAGCAAAGGACGCTACGCTTCCTTGAACTGCGGTGGTAGCTTGCTGAATGATTTTCTTCGCCATTAAGAGCAGAATCCTTGATCTGTGGACCATTTTGCAAAAGAGACAAAAGAAGAGGACTCTTTTGTAAAATGAGACAAATTAGAAACTATTCTAGCGATGAATGACACCTTGCATTCTGCATTTTGCAAGTATGTCCTCTCAGGAAATATCAAAGGAATTGCGGATCCCAACCACCCACGGTGGACAAACTCCCACATTCACACCTTTCGATGGCTTTTGATGGACAGGAGGAATGATATTTTGTTCATCAAGAATCATCGAATCTGGTTCTCTTACAGGATTCTATCATTTCTTTTTTTTCTCTTTTTATATATAAAAATAGTAATTGGATCTTGTTTATTTATTACTTTTTTATGTTATGAATATAATAATAACAGTTTTCATATTTTATTAAAAAAATAAAAGAATTAAATTACACTTATGTTATCCAAAAACAGCGTGTGTAAAAATTTGGTTGCAGCATCTTTAATGTAGCCGCTGACATAACTCGCTCTTCACGTGCCGTCATTGTTTGTTTAGATTGAGATCCGAATCTTCGAGTCCTCCAAAAAGAGGCCGGACACTGCTTACGGGACACGCTTGCACGTCGATGACAAAGCTAGAGCTTTCCCAGGCAAGAGGGGTTCTCATAGTTGTGAATATCTATGAGCCGCAGAGATCCTTCTCCTGCTTGGCTCGTCAAAATAAGATCAAGCTTGAACCTGGCTCGAGCTTGAGTGAAAAATTAAAGCTCAACCTTGACCTTGATTTCTAATTTTGAAGCACCTGCTTTTGAACTTAATTGAAGAAGACTTTTAACTTTATTTGTGTTTAAATTTGATAAAAATTTAGCATATTGCTGAATGACCCCAACCCAAGCTTTGGTTTACCTATTCAAGCCTGGGATGAGCTTGAGTCATGTTCAAGCTTGAGATATTTATTTAACCAAATGAGTTCGAATTACATGAGTCAAATTTAAGCAGCAATCCAACGCTAACTATTGTATTATTTATCAAAGACCATCTTTAATCTCACATAGTCAAAGATGACACACATATGATTTGAATTAGTGCAGGTTTTCGCGCTGTGTCTGGTGGCAGGGTTGAGCATCTGCTGGTTCAACACGGTCTGCTTTGTGCTGTGCAACCAGTGCTTCCCCACCAACCGCTCCCTCGCCCTCGCCCTCACCGTGAGCTTCAATGGCTTAAGTCCGGCAATCTATGACCTGGCGGCCCACTCGTTGTCCATCGCCTCCCACGCCCTACCGTCCCTCTACCTCCTCCTCAACGCCCTACTCCCACTCGTGGTCTCCCTCGCCACCCTCCTTCCTGTCGCTCGCTATGGTGCCATTCTTTCCTCCTCTTTCTCAGCCTCCATACTTGCTGACTCCCTCGTCTTCCTCGTCCTCAACCTACTTGCCGTCCTCATTGGTGCCTACCTCGTCCTTGTGGATGCCTTCTCCTTCTCTTCCATCGCGGTCTACCGTGCACTCTTCCTCGTTGCCGTCCTCCTCCTCTGCGTACCCATGGCCATCCCTAGCATTGTGTACGGTGCAAGAGAGGACGCTTACCAGAGTGTTCACCGAAGCTTTCGGGTATCTTCCTCGGGATTTAACCTCGTCGCCGTCGATGACTTGGAGCTTCACAAGGAGCTTTTATCGCGTCCAACGGACGGTGGTGTACTTTTCGAGAAAGAAGAAAGCACAGAGCCGAAAGAAGCATGGTGGTGGTGGAGGTGGGCCAAGAGGGATGAGTTAGTCATATTGGGAGATGAGCATGGCGTGAGAAGGCTGGTCAAGAGGGCGGATTTCTGGCTGTACTATTTGGGTTATTTTTGTGGAGGCACTGTGGGGCTGGTCTACAGCAATAACTTGGGGCAGATCTTCCAGTCGCTGGGCGGGGGCAGAGACACGGTCGCACTGGTGTCGCTCTATTCTACATGCTCTTTCTTCGGCCGTCTGCTCTCTGCATCTCCTGACTTCTTTCGCGGGTAAACGCTCTCGTCTGCCGCTCAATAGCACCTTTTGACCTTTGGTCCGCAAGTTGTGTTAGTTTTGCTAATTGCTCTTGCCAACGGCTGGTAAACAAACCCAGCTGCTCAAGGCAACACGGTTGATGAGCTAGCTCATGTTCAGTTCCGTGATCTCAACAAGCTGAACTCGGGGTGGCTCATTAAGCTTTACGAGCTGAAGATGAAGCTAAACGAACTAATTGGGTGCGCAAAATGCAGTTAAATAATCAAATCTTACAATTCTACAGGAAAGTGTAGGAAATATGTGATTTTCACTTCACTTGAAAATTAGCTTTTTCTAGTTGGTAAGAATGGAATACATGAATCATATGAAAGTAGATAGCTCACATGGTTAGGGGGTCGAATCACGAGCTGAAGGTCCTCAGTTCGATACATGGGGCGTGCATCAGGCTTCGGCATCTCCTTATAACAAAAACAGAAAAGAAGAATACATGAATCAATCAAGTGCCTGTAATTGATTCTTTTGGCATGATATTAATGTAGGTCGAAATTCAAATTCTCTCACGTTAAGATATGAAATTGTTACTCATTTCTCATTTGGAAGAAATAGTCTCACTGTTCACCGTGTCTCTGCCGCATGCTTGCATACGTTTGTCAACTTACAGATAGCCCGTCGTGGTTGTGTAGGAGGGCATACTTCGCGCGAACCGGCTGGCTGGCGATAGCCCTCATTCCTACACCGGCGGCCTTCTTCCTGTTGGCCTTCTCCGGTAGCCTGACCTCCCTCTACGTAGCAACGGCGCTAGTGGGCTTGAGTTCGGGGTTCATCTTCGCAGCAGCCGTGTCGGTGACGTCGGAGCTCTTCGGCGTCCAGAGCTTCGGCGTCAATCACAATGTGCTCATCTCCAACATCCCGCTCGGCTCGCTGCTTTACGGCTCAATGGCGGCGCTGGTCTACGACGCCAACGGCGAGGAGAGGGATGGCGCCACCGTCTGCATGGGACGAGAGTGCTACACTTTGACGTTCGTAGCGTGGGCCTGCGTCTCCCTCTTCGGCCTCCTTTGCAACGCCCTCCTCTTCTGGAGAACGAGGCTCGCCTACGACCTCTTCGAGAGGACACGCCGTGGTCTCGACCCGGAAATATGATCATCCCACGCCATTCGCTGAATCTCTTTATCTACGCAGAGGAGCAAATTAATTGCATACATGCCCACATTCTTTGCAGCTGCCTGCTCGTCTCAGGAATGCACATCATCTTCAAGATCTTTCGCCAACTTCTTACGTCGCTGGAGATCTGTTTGGCAAATGGGTGTTGGGAAGTATGCGCTCTAAATGAGTTGAATAGAAGGCAACAACCAAGATTGACAAGAGCGAAGCTAATTCCGCTACGTTCAATATTTCATCATGAGTTTCATTTCTTGGCATCTAATAAAGGAAAACTAGAAAACTTCGATCAATCAACGGAGATGCAGTGGAGGAAACTTCAGTCAATCAATAAAGAAACAATGGAGTCAAGATGTATAAAACTTGGGGATGCCCAATTTCGACTTAAAACATAATCACGCAACGCTCGTTTATATATACATTTGATATTCTACAAAGCAGTGAAATGAACTCGTTAACATCTAACGAGCAGCTATGACTTGCTCCAGCTTGATCTTGTCACCCATCCGACCCGATCCAAGAGTAGCGGGTGGCTGCCACGCACCATGGTAGGCCGCCATGTCCTTGAGGTCCGGCAAGGACTCCAGGGTCTCGACAACGGCAGCCATGCGGGGTCGGTCCTTCGGCGTAGAGCTCGCGCAGCGCAGCGCTAGTGCCGCTGCAGCTTGGGCACCCTTGATGGAGTACTGTCCGGCCAGCCTCGGGTCCATGATGTAGCGCAGCTTCCGGCCACTGCTCAAGTAGGGCTTGACCCAGTCGACCAGGTTCTGCTCCCTCTTGGGCCTGGTTTTGTCCATGGACCTCCGCCCGGTCAACAGCTCTAGGAGCACAACTCCAAAGCTGTACACGTCGCTCCTTGTGGTCAAGTGCCCTGCATACCACAACAACGTTTATGCACTTCCATGCATTCACAAGCGTATCAATGGAAAAAGGGTGGTGTTGCGCACCAAACATATACACACAGAAAGAGGAAAGGTGAGTAAGCAATTGCTCAGGTACGCACCGGTCATGACATACTCAGGTGCAGCGTAACCTTGGGTACCCATGACACGGGTGGTGACATGGGTCTCTTCGCCTTCAGGTCCCATCTTTGCCAGCCCAAAATCTGATAGCTTTGCTGTGAAGTCCTGCATAATTAACCATTCTTGTTTGGTAAATGAAAAAAAATTACTGAATAAGAAAAACGAAGGAGAAAGGGAAGAACAACGAAGAAAGAGAGAAGAGTTACAGAATCGAGCAAGATGTTAGAGGTCTTGAAATCTCGATAAATGACGGGCTGCTCGGCGCCGTGCAAGAAGGCCAGACCCTTGGCTGCTCCAATTGCAATCTTTAATCTTGTCCCCCAAGCCAATGCTAATGAATGCCCTGGTAACACATTTTCTTGTTTATACATTGATCATCACTGAGGATTATATATATATATATATAGGTCAACTGAAGCTCTCTTAAAAGTCGATTAAACTAAATGTAAGTTATACTTAATTGGCACTCATAATGTAAAAGTATAAGAACTAACTGCAATAAATGCAATGAAATACTACCATTTGAAGCTCTTTTATAACTATTCTCTCTCTATATATATTTGCCTGCATTAGCCAACATCCGGTAGGACGTCGTGTGAGTCAAACACAGACTTCAATTCCAACCTCTCAAAAGCTGTTTCTCTGAGTTATGAATGGGAAGGAAAAGGGGATTAAGGGAATTACTCTTGAAAAGATGGTTCTCTAAGCTGCCCCGAGGCATGAACTCGTACACCAAGAGTCGCTGATCGTCTTCGCAGCAATAACCAATCAACTTCACAAGATTGGGATGTCTTAGCTGCCCCAGAAAGATCACCTCCGCCTTTTACACCCCAAAAAGCAGAATTCACAACTTAATAACATCATTGTTAAAGTATTTTTACATCATTCTAAGCAGTATAACTTCGTTTGCAAAGTTCAGCGTGACTTAGTATATATTGATTATAGGATTTAAAATGACAATGACAATATTATTAGAGCATGAAGAATGAGCACTCAGAGTGTTAGCCCACCTGGCTAAGGTATTAAACTCACAAGTTGCAGGTCATGAGTTCGATATCCTGGGCGCACGCACCAAAGGCTTCAGCATATATATATATATATATATAGAGAGAGAGAGAGAGAGAGACTTATTTTTGTGTGAAATATGAGCTTGTGGGACCCACACAGCTCCCTTCCATAGTGATGACTAGGATAGACGGTGAAGATCGAACATAAGCGAAGGGAATAAGCAAAAGAAGAAAATCAACTTGGCCCTAATAGATGACATAAATAAGAAGTCTAAACGCAAAAGAATCAAAACGATATTTAATTTCTTACCAGCCATTCCCGGTGGCCCTGAAGCCCTCCCACATCCAAGAGCTTGACGGCGACGGCCTGAGCTTTCAAGCCTCGACGTAAGCTGACATCAACGTAGCCCTTGTGAACCGTGCCGAACCCACCCTGACCCAGCAGGAAGCTGCTGCAGAAGTTCTGCGTGATCGCCTTGAGCTCGATCAGCTGGAACGAGTAAAGCCACGATACCCGCTCCTCTCCAAACCGAGCCGATGATGAGTTGCTCAGCTCCGAGAGGGACAGACGCCGGAAGGACGAGTGCTCGGCAACGTCCTTCGAGAACTCGGACCTCGTCGGACGACATGAGCTCAGCCTTCCTACCACCGTATGGTCACCGGCCTGGCAGCACTTCGCCGCCATTAGTGGCCTCCATTTGATCTTAGCCATTCTGCAGAAGTCAACCAACTAATAAAGTGGAGAAAGAGATGAAACGATTAGAACCACCTATGGAGTCCCTCCTAATACATATATATTAACTCTCGTGGTGGCCAACCCCTCTCTCTCCCTCCTTTTCTCTGTTTTCTTCTAACCACTCCACTAATTCGTGTCTTCTTCCTATAAACTAAGGAGTGTTTCCTTTCCTCCTCTTCATTGGTGTGTTTTAATGTATTTGTTTGACTTTGATTTCCCGATAATATTACAAGATTTAAATGACAGTGACACGGATAGAAGTGACTTGCCACTCAATATTTCAAACTCATCTTTTACACACTCTCCCTATAATCTCAAAAATTTTAAAGAGTTTTGAAAAAGTATTAAGAGTATGTTTATTACACAATACCACCCAAAAACAATCGTGAATATATATACATATATATATATATACAAGTATTTTTAAACCCATCTTTTCCTCTCTCTTTTTCTATATGCGTTGAGAGAATAAGAGAGATACTAGACTCGGTTCATGATAACTCTTCTTGACAATCTAAATCGTCCATTTTTTATCTTATCATACAGCCTAAATTTTTTTAAAAATAGTTTTTTAAAATTACAGTTTGTACTTTTTGTATCTGAACCAATATCGAATTATAAAGAAAAGTGTAACATAAATAAGAGTCTAGCAACTCTCACTCTCTCTTTATAACAGATCATCCATGTTAACATGGATCATCACATTGAAGAGATTAACGGTATATATAGAAAAGCAAAATATGTTGAAAAATAAATTGAAAATTTTGTTTTTCATAATAAAAGAAAATAGAGCAGTTGAGAATGAGTCTCTACCACTAATTGAGATACGGTTAGTCGCGCCCGTTTTGGACGTACATGCTTTCTTATTATTCCCTTTTTACTACTAAGTCAATCTTTCTACGTCATCAATACAAGCCAGCGAGTCCTGTCAAAAAATGGGCCGAGGCTTCACCTGGACACCGATGCTTGCATTCGTGTCGTGTCTCTTTGTCTGACACGTTACAGAGATTGTTGAGTCTGCCAACTCCCAGTCATATTTCCTTCATTTATGCAAACGGTAAGCATGAAAGTGAAACGTCTGAGGTCACCCTTGAGTCTTCCGTGCGTCAGGAGTGTCTCGATAAATTTTTCAAGAATTCACTCATGCAAGAGAAAATGCGTGATAACTCATGCAAGAATTCACTCATTCAAAAGTGACGCAACAAAATATCTAAAAAGAATCGGGTCAGATCCAGTTAACCCAGACTTGACTCAAACCCAACCTAAAATATGTGCATGTATATATATATATATATATATATGTGTGTGTGTGTGTGTGTGTGTGTGTAGAGAGTGGTAGTAGTTGCATAATGGTTAAATTGTATGATCTTAATAAAATATGTTTAAGGTTCGATCCTTGAGATCATGGGTAACAGTAGAGATATGAATTACTTTATATTTAATGCACATGACGTAAACAAAGTCCAGAAGTACAATGATACTTTTAATTTAAAACTTTATTGTTGATTTCAAATATCGAATAATGAAGATGTTTATGTAAGTTTATATAAGATTATACACCAAAAGATTTTATGCATTTGTCACTTTTGATATATATATGAAATATGCTCTCTTTTTTATTATATATACATATACAATATTTATTATATATAATGCATGTATAATGTACATGCGTGTGTGTATATATTAGATAGATATAGGTACGTGTTGTAGCCATGGGAACCCGAATCCAACCTTGAAACCTGGCTGCCTCGTGTTTGGGCCCTTAAAATGAGCTCAGACAAAAAATCAGGTCATGTCTAGGTCAACCTGTTTTCAATCCGGACTGAAAGTAACCGAACTCGTCAACCTACAAACCAACACGTTCATTTTCTTCACATCTACCTATATGAGAATGAGGTTCAAAGGATCAATAGTGTGAAATAAAATGAGGATCTTGAAGATCCTTTCTTACCTCTAATTTATTTTCTATGTATATACATATTACTGGTATGCATCTTATCTTTCATACTGCAGGAGTTGCATAATTCATATATTCAGCTTACGATCCTTCTTAAATTGATGCCCCAAATGATCAAGCGATTAATTACTTGAGATAGAGCGATTTCGATCTTTATAGTAAGATCATAAGATCTTAATTTTCAACTCATGAGAATCATACTGAGAGTCGTATGTGATTAGTTGCATGTACCACCGAGGATTTACTAATTCAAACTAAGGCTTAAACTAAGTGAAACTTAAAGATGAGAACCGGAGTGCCTGAGTTCCAGCATTCTCTTGAATCTATTTCATATCCAAATGCTTGCTGAGTCATTAGTTCCATGAGGGAGTTGTTGGTTGGAGTAGGAATGACCATGACATTAGCATTTCTCACTAATCCTGCTCCACCACTCCAAAGCTGGACTGAGCCAAGAGAGTTATGTAAATCAACCATAATTGACCACACCAACCCTAAGTTGTTATTGCAACATGTAGCAATAAAAATGTTAGGTGAATGTGTTGTAATACAAGAAATATGATCATAAGAAAGATTCACATGTCACACAAAAGATAAAATGGGAGATTGTTTCAACGTCGGTAATGGCGAATGGAATCACATAACACAAGAATGGGGTCCGATATTTGATGTTAAAACATTGGAGGATGATCTTTTGATAGACAAATTAGAACCAGTCTCTTGGTTTTAATTGGAACTGAATCAGACCAGGAACCGACTGCAGAACAGGTTAAACCAGACTTAGAACCAGAGATCTGCCTGGCTATGTTTCCGTTCCACCTTTCATGAAACCAGAATCTGTGACCCGGGGGGTTCTCTTTTTATGTTTGTTTTAATTTTAAATATTTTAATGATTTTTTTTGGTTCCCGTCTGTTTGGAACTCAAACCGGAACCAAGATCGGTCTGGTGACGGTTCTTCTGTGGAACCGGTCATGTGGACTTTAGAAATTATGGTTTTGCTGGTCTGAGACTGACCGAGGAAGGGAGAAAAAGGAAAGGACTCAAGATCGAGGTGTTCGTTTGAATGCATCCACCAATGCCTAGCCGCGCCAAATTGCCACTTCGTCGGAGAAGCAAGCCCGCCAACTGGGTGAGATGATGGGGTCAGGATGCTGCTTGCCCTGGGCTGGGCCGCCACCGTGTCCTACCCGCGCCTTCTCAAAATCCCCTCCTTCCTCCTTCCCTCCCAACCTCACCACTCTGCCCCCTTGCCGGAAAATTCTCCGATCACAGCTTCCCGGCTTCTGTAAGACTCTCCTTTCCCGCAGGATCAATGGGGTCTCTGATTCCGAGAGGCGCTTTCTCCATCCTTCTGGAAGCCAGGTTATAGAAGAAATTGGTTACTTCTTCATCTGTGTCCAATTTCAATTCTTTCTTCTCGTTGTTGTTTCGATTCGGGTGTTAATCGGCTTCGTAACAGGAAGAAGACGAGAATGAGCGGAAGGAAAAAGAAGGGCTGGGGAGTTGGGATTCGTTAACGGGGAAGTTCGCCGCGGCGGCCAACGTGCCGTTTTTGTTGCTACAAATGCCGCAGATCGTGCTCAATTGCCGGAACCTTCTCGCCGGAAACAAAAGCGCTCTTTTCGCCATCCCCTGGATCGTGAGTACTCATCTTACCAATAACAATTGAAATTATCGGTGACTGCTACTAGTAATGATTGGCCATGCCTGCTTGCTCGCGAATTGCTGCTTTTCGCAGCTTCGATCATTATCTCTTGTGCTTGTTTCTCTATTTGATTCCTGAAACCTCCCGAACAAGTTGCTTGTTTCTGCATGCTTCCTTCCTTCCAATTGAATCAAATTCTTTGTTTAAATGGTTTAATCATGTTTTGCATGGAATGCTAACTTGGTTGCTGGGGAACTTATCTTTGCTGTCCTATTTCGCAAAGAAAAGGGAGACTGAAGCTGTTATTGTTCAGACATTGGGTGTAATCTCAACCTATGTTGTTATTGTACAACTTGCTCTAGCAGATGCGATGCCTTCGCCTCACTTCATAGCCACATCAACTGTGGTACTAAGTGGGTTGTTTCTTAATCTCTTAAACTACTTCAGCCGTCTTTCCCAGATTATTTGGACATTTTGGGAGGATTTCATTACCATTGGTGGCATTTCAGTTCTTCCACAGGTATAATTTCTGAAATTCGGAATGTTATGTAATTGGTATAACATGATCTAAATATTTGAGGTTGGATGCTGTAAATCTTGAGATCAACTATTGAAGTGATAAAACATTTTTTGGTTTAATGTATATGATACATTAAATGTAAAGTACAACCATACTTTTAATGTATTGATATGCATATAGAGATAAATAGATACGTGAGTAGGTGCGCCTATTTGCATATGCATACATATACATTCATATTCATACAAAGTATGTATATTTGTATACATGTGTGCATGTGTTTGCATCTTATTTATGTAAGGTACTTATAATAAACTTTATAAAATAAGTCAGTTGCTTAGTAGACGGAGTTTGCCTTCACTAGAATCAAACCAAATTGTTATTGAATCTAACAAGGAATGACTTTCCTTAT
Source organism: Brasenia schreberi (assembly GCA_036023115.1). Lineage (NCBI taxonomy): Eukaryota > Viridiplantae > Streptophyta > Magnoliopsida > Nymphaeales > Cabombaceae > Brasenia > Brasenia schreberi. Next base: position 32,575,024 of record JAYKKT010000088.1, read on the forward strand.
TCAAGTCAATATTATTTGAAGGTTCATATTTTGTGACAACCTTACCTTAGAGCTTAACTTTCTTGGTATAATGGGAGGGCTAAAGCCGGATGCACTCCCCGAGTATCGAACTCATGACTTGTACAAATTCAAAGCCCAGTTGGGCATATTTAACTGGCCGCATGAGCCAGACAAAGTTTCACTAAGTAAAGTTTAATAGTAACTCAGACTCCTCCAAAGAACATTTAGATATGATCTCACTTGATGATGGTGCCATGATGTCATATGAAACTCTTATATGTAGTTCCTAAAAGTAAACTTGCAAGAGCCATGGCCTAGGAATTGACTGCCTGATCATGTATGCATGGTTCACAATAGCATGCCAAAGTCATTGTTATCTTCTTCACTCTTTGAATATCAACTGTGTAGTTAAGTAGTGGGTTAAGCTCTTAAGTGTGTTCGGGAGGGCCATTATCGAGCTCGACGCTGCTACAAATATAGTCATGTGGATGGTTTTATAGACGCACTTATAATAAGCATTGCGAAACAAGTCATTCCCTTATTATAAAGCTTGCAAAAAGCCTTTGCAAAACAAGTCAAGCTTGTTATTAACTACAGTAAGGTGTTTACCATAAGCAGCCTTGTGAAACAAGTTATGAGGTCTCTTTCCTTTGGGTATGAACCACATAATACTATTGTTAGCAAGTCAAGATACTTACACATTACATATTGCTAGTTCTTTTGTTCTTTTTGATAAGCAAGATGTTTTGGCAGACCCCTGCCAGATACACACATGGGTATTGAACTCCTGACCTTTTGCCAATGAGGTACGCCGTCATGGCATCAATTATAAAAAGTTATTTACACTCGAAGAAAAGGAAAATTCTTCGACTCGCGACCCTGCCTCGTGATGTGTGTTCAAATCACAAGCACAGAGGAGGGTTCGACTACGAAAATTAGCACCTCTTGATTTTAGTCAAATTGAGCATTTGGATCGCATGGTTAGATCAAAATAATGCAAGAAAAAGGGGTGACATTCTTCACTATGATGTGCAGCTTGCTTAACTGGGTAATGTCAAACTTCTACTTAATTAAAAAAGGTGCAACTTAATGGAGATGCAAGCTTCCAACTAGTAAAAATAAGTCAAATCCTTATAAAGGTGTGAAGTCTAAAGTTAATACATAGAGTCAAACAATTACATTCAAATTTATGATAGTCTCCTCACATTCACGTACATCCTCTTATAATATTATGTAACTTGTTAAATTGGGCAAATCTCTTACCTTCTTTCTTTTCATTTAAAAAGAGAGGTCGAAGCCTAACACGCACATGCATGCACCCCTTGAGAATCGAACTCGCCACAACGGCTTGGGAATCGAGAGCCATACGGTTGAGAGTGCTAAATGTCTTAGCTTTGTAATTAGTAAAAAAAACCACACTTAATGAAATGAAACGTACCGTAACATATACGCTTTGAAGATATCCCCCACAAGTGGAAATGAGGTTAACTTTACTTAAAACTCACATACACGGACACAACACACAGCTGGCTTGGAAGTCCAATGCAGTAAGGTGATGCTTTATTTTTTGCCTTTCGGCATTTCTCCAACCAGCATATTAATGAAAATAAAATAATTAAAAGAAAGAAAAAGAAAGCCTGGATATTCATGAATTGCATCTTCGTATGGAGAATATCTGGCCACGTAGCTCTTAGGATTTTTGCTCTTCTACTTAAACCACCAATATCTGGAAACCCACACGTGAACATAGCCGGTTCTGGGTCCGGGATGATCCGGCAAAAACATTTAAAAAATTAAAATTTTAAAGAAAATTTTGGAGCTGCTAATTCCAGTTATATAAAAGGTGGAACAGGAACCTGGCAGTCCTGGGTTTTGAGTCTGGTTTCACCAATTCTGAGTCTAGCAGATTCTGGGCCCAGTTTGGTTCTGATTGAAACCGCCAAGCCGGTTAAGGTCGGTACAATAAAGCTCTCCCCATTCTGGTTTTCTCCACTTACAAGACTCGAACTCTAGATTAATGATGGATCTACATTGTGCGGAGGCCAAAATTTTGAAAATCAACTTAAAGGCTTATTCTAAACAGGTCATGTCTACCCACAAGGACTTAATCCTGGAGGGTGATCAGTCCGCTACATGGATAAAGCTCTCCTCATGCTGGTTTTCTCCACTTACAAGACTCAAACTGGAGATCAACAGATTTACATTGAACCAAGGTGAGGCATTCATCCCATCCAAAATTTTGAAAATCAACTTAAAGTTTATAAACCAAGGTGAGACATTCATCCCACCCAAAATTTCGAAAATCAACTTAAAGTTTATAGCTCATGATAAAATTCATGGGCTATAATACATAGTTTGAAGCCATTCAAGGGGCAATTCGCCTCACCCCAAAAGAGTTTCTGGTTCCGCTATTGCCCAAGACCTTGCTCAAGAAAAGCAAATGTCTCACCATCTCTCTTCTTTTCTTTTTTCAAAGATGTGCCTAACAACTCGAACCAGTCGAGTGGCTCCGAAGATTTGTACTAATGAAAGACGATCAGTCACATGTTGGAGTTGCTTCTCATGTGCCAAAAGCTAAAAAGGGTTAATGAGGGAAAAGATGTCATGGCCATGAACGTGATCATGCATCAATCTCACTCATTATGTTAATTTCGCTTAAAGGGAATTCAGCATTATTCTCCACGTACATCAGGTTGCTTTCAAGTACTCATTGGCCACCCATGACCTTGACCTACTTAATTACCAACCTTGCAATAATCAAGAAAGCAACTATGAGTGGAAAACACGGTAATCCATTGTGGATTCACAATGTATGTATGTATGTATAGGTATGGAGAGTTAGTTTTAAATGCGTAATGTCTTTCGACGTATAATCTTGTATAAACACTTTCACCATTCAATCATTTCAGTGAACTGTATCAGTATCGAGTCACGAGCAACATTAGCTATGAGTCTCGGAGTAGCCCATGTAGTGATATATAGACCTTGCTTTTGCATGAGAGTCATACAACTTCATATTATGTGAATCTTATGCTTCCAATTTGTTTGATTTGATTTTAGTTGTCAAGCTAGGTTCGGCAGATGCAGACCCTTACCAGGTCAGGAGAACCATGGGTCCTTTGTGCAAAATGTAAACACACATGTCTATGAATGCAAAAGCATGTATTAGGCATGTAACATATACATATGTTTCTCCCATTCTCCATTTAATTGCAAAATATTAGTTTTATTGTATCAGAAATAAGTTCTGAAAACTCTAATGATGTAAATAGGGGAAGTTGAATAGTATAGCGTACAGGAATAAAAGAACCCTTTAACATTCTGTAACATCATCCACGCCCTAGCACTGACATAGGAGAAACTAGGTACTTTGAGGTGTCCATGGCTCCATGCTACATATCTATCAAGCAGGTACTGGGCTTCTAAGATTTGGTTCATTTGAACTGTGGAATATGCAAAGAACAGTTTGTGGCAGTAGCCATATAATAATATCCTGACTATACCGTAGAAAATGAGGTGGAGTTCTTCATGCCCTGCTGCATGCAGTCCTTAAGAGCCTTTTCATCTCCTAGCTGTGGAAACTTTTTCACTCATTTGTCTTATTCATCCTTTTCAGTTTCTTTCTTCTATTTTCATATACTTTGTTTGACCAATCGGGTTAATATATTTTGTCTGATCAACCAGGTTATGTGGTCAACCTTCGTCCCCTACATTCCACAGATAGAACATAACGGGGAGTTTGGAAACATTGATCTTCCTACCCATGGTTCTTAGCTGTCCCTGCAGCATCCACAACATCTAGCCGAAAACCTCCTCCCTCTACCTCCCAATCCAGGTGCATTTCCTCGTATGAGAATAAAAAGAATAGATTATTTAAGAAAATGTTCTCTACGATGTATATATAACTTAAGTTCAGATTGTAGTAAAAGATTAGGATTCAAGTCACCTTCTAACTCAAGTAGTCTATTTATTGGGTTTTGCTTTAACATGACGGTTTGAATTCTCAATCCTTGTTCTCTGTTTATATTTTGAATCCCTTCAGGTGGGACTTTGAACTCCCTCGACAGAGATATGAAGCCACACACAAAGGCATTTATGGGATAACTTGCAAGAACCGAACATGTAACATATTACCGATAAAATGGGAGTGATTCTTGAGAATTTACTCGGACTTACCACTGAGAACACCTCTTATTACTGCTTTTAGAAGTGCGACTAAGCAGAATTTTTCCATATACTTCGATGATAAATATGAGATGTTTACTAGGGCGATTTTGCTTTATTTACATTTTTTGTTCCTCTTGTTCAGGAATAACTTTCTGGAGAGACTCCAAGGTCTATGGATACAGTTCTCCCCTTTTTTCTTTAAAGGATTTAATTGCTGGGCGGTGCAGCCAGGATAGGAAGATCTCTTCCTAGAGGACTGGTGGTTGCAGGCAAAAGGACAGTTCACCTGAGGTAAAATTCGTATGTGTTCAGCTCGTATTGTGTTGATCGGAATGTCTATCCTACTTACTGTGAGAAAGGAATAACATGTCTATGCTCTTTTGAATTTCAATGTGGTCAGGACTCAGAATAATGACTAAGAATGCGTGTAGCTATCGCTACTTACTGTGCGAAAATGCTTGGTTTTGGTTTCAATGATACGTGATTATGTCTGTATTTATTACTGGAAGCCTCTGAAGTATGATCAATTTTTGGGAGGAGAACGAATCCAGGCTACCATGAAGCAGCACATGAACGAACACAGTGAGATCAGATCTGCTTCTGGACGTTTTCGATTATGATAGTTTCACCAGAGCTGTGGATAGCCTTCCCCTAGAAGTCTAGAATCAACCGACTTGATCATCTTCTCGGCAGCGGAGCACAGTAAGAGATTCCTAGTAAGATGAACAACTCCAGTGTAACTGGCCTTGAGTACATTACTAACATTACGCTTTCTCATAATTTATATATTTTGTTCTAATTAACCTGACTGATAAAGTTTAACTTAATGGCAAGTTCTTTTTTTCTTTTCTTTTTCTGTTATCCGAGTGTGTGTGAGATAGCAGGCTACGAGTAAATAGCCGGTGTGAGCTGATGATACAACTCGTCTAGTTAAGTTTAAGAAGCACGGCATCGGATGAGTAGCGAAACGATTGAAAACAGCGTAAAAACTCAAAGATGTTGATCTCTCTCTCTCTCTCTCTCTCTCTCTCTCACACACACACACACACACACACACACATCTTTCACAGAATATGCTTAAAGAGCTTCAATGTCTTTGACAGCATATTGCGTAATTACATCACCACTAGCGCTTTACCTTGGATGTGTATAACTATCATACATACCCAGATTCAGAGATACAAACACTGAAGAAACAAGCAGTCACAAACAGTACACAGTAGGGTCCATCACCTCTATCTGTAACTCAAAAACTGGGGCGCCCCCCACATCAACTCAAAGGCGAATGGATCATCGCTTCGACCTTTCTTTGCCGCAACTTCGGAGCTCGTCATCAAAATTATCGACTCTCATCTTAGAAGACGCTTGCTTCACCCATTTGATCACCTTCTCGGTTTCTTTGCTCATGTTTTCCTGTTCCTTCAGCACCTTCTTCATCGTCTCCTTGTGTCTCTTCATCGACAACCTACTCAAATCCGATAGAATCTCATCTTCAGCACCCTCCTTGATATGACCACTCTTCCTTCCAACGGATTTCCTGGGAGATGGCCAGAGGCAGCATCCTGTTTTGCGCGGTGGGGACCACCAGCCGGATGTTGAAGAGTCCGATAATTCATCGTCGAAGTCGACTTCGAATTCTGGTTCGGTGGATGGTGATCTTTCGTGGGGCTTTAGGGGAGAGATGGAGGTCTTAGGGGATTTAGGTGTTTGTGGGATTTGGGTATCGGGGGGATTGTTGGGAGGAGGAAGAGGCGGGGGAAGAGCATTGTTGGGGTTGGGGGATGGGAAAGAAGAGGATTTGAGACGGTGGAATCGGGAATGAAGGTGGGGCGGGAGGGAGAGAGGAGAAGGGAGCTTTTGAATTTGCTCGAGGGCAGTGAGATCTAGGATATCTGAGAGCAGGTTCTCCACTTCTGAGTTGTTGCTGCTTGTGGGTGAAGACAGTGGAGAGAAATGGCCGTCCATATCCTGTGTGCGCGTGCGTGTGAGAGAGAGAGACGTTAGAGTGGAGTGGGGCACGTTGTGCATTTTATACAGGAAACAAGGGAGAGACGTTGGAACAGGTGGCTGACGTTGCGTCTTATTTGAGAGAGAGAGAGAGAGAGTTTCTTCAATTGGATGAAATCAAGGAGAAACCAGGCTGTTATAATTTATGTTAATTCAAAGAGAAACCAAGTATTATGATTTATCTTAATTCATATTAAATTACGTATAAAACATCTAATTTTACAGTTCTCTTCAAAAAATTTAAGCCTTGCTGAGTCATGTTAGAGTTCGGACAGTGTCAGTTCAACTAATCAGAGAGAGACAGAGATGGATGATCTGACTCCGACGTAGATCCCATTAAACGAAATCCACATAAAAGTCAGATCCGATTTCAGCTACAAGAAGACCCTTCAATCTGATTCAACTGCGGATCATGCTTCCTAATCTGAGTGCCAAGGGGAGAGTCTTTTTCTAAAGAGGGGGTAATGGCGGTTTCCTTTTACTGTCAACTGCTGATCTCGTTTTTGTTGGATCCGTCTGCTTGCAATCCTGACATGTCTCTCTTCTCCGTGTACGTGTTATTGAAGGCTCACTTATACGTCTTTGCTTTAGTAAATTCTTTGATTTGCTTCCACGAGTGCCTGACAGCATAAGTTTAAACTGCCCTCAATAGTGGTAAAGAGGGTGTTTGATTGCCAGTCCTGGGTCATGCAACTGAAACTCCAATTTCATGAGCCTTATAACTGGGTAAAAGTAGGGTTACTTGACCTTGTTTTTTACTGCACGCCAAGGCTTGATTATGATGAGAACTGAAATTGTAACGATAGTTCAAAGCCTCGTAATCAAACACTCTCAAGAAACTCCTTAGTGTCAAGAAGAATGTTTGATGTGGAATTTGAACAAAAATACATGAAACTCAAACCCCCATACAGAACCGTAGCTTCATGTATATATGCTTCCGACCCAAACGTACGGGCAGCCAAGTTAGGTAAGCTGGATATGGAAGGGAGGCAATGTTACATAACATCCCAAGGATCAATATTTTGCTGGCTTACATAGTAGCCTTTGCTTTTCTATAACAAGAACGAATACCATGTGAAGTTTCCATTAAGAAAAATTGGACATGAACAAAAGGGAAAATGCAAAAGGTGCAACTATTGTCACTTTGTCCAGCTTTCTAACATGATCTTTATCTTATACAAACTTGAGACAGAAGATAGCACGGGGCCATCTAAGTCCTGGGTTTGTGTTCTTCCTAACTTGTATGGATATAAATATACTCATACAACCTGTGCAAGTCTGCTCATACAAAATGATTAATCCTATCCATCCAACTACGTTCAGTTGGATAAATAAGATGAACCATGCAACTATTGTCACTTTGTCCAGCTTTCTAACATGATCTTTGTCTTATACAAACTTGAGACAGAAGATAGCACGGGGCCATCTAAGTCCTGGGTTTGTGTTCTTCCTAACTTGTATGGATATAAATATACTCATACAACCTGTGCAAGTCTGCTCATACAAAATGATTAATCCTAGCCATCCAACTACGTTCAGTTGGATAAATAAGATGAACCATATATCTTATGTTCGACGACACGATACTTCTATTTTTGTTTAAATGCATAATGGATGAGAAGTAATGAGATCAATGTGTATTAACTTTTACTTAAAGCCCTTAACCACATAAGTTATCGATGTAACATACATCGAGCAGGTGTTATGTCACAATACAGATGCAAAATAATTCGTCGAAGTTAGTAGCACTGTGATCCCTATCGGAAATCAATCTGTGTAGCCTCTTAAAGCCGGGTGGTTCGTGTTTAAAGTGACTAAAGCAACCGCTTTAGGCATCCAAAAATTTTAAACCCATTTTAAGCTACAATATTCAGTATAGCCACCCAATCTGTCATAATAAGGCAAAATTTTAGTGTTAAGTACTGAGGATACGTGCAAAGTATGTGGATGCAAATAACTTCGTTCAAAGAGAAGTGATCTTATATGAGAATTACTTTTTATAGATCCAAAAACTCGATTTCATGAATTTAGAAAATCCTGAAACCATAACAGTTCGAACAGAAGAAAACCAGAAAACTGAATTTCTGGGTTTACATCCAAACGGGCGTCTTTGTCCCCTTCAGCTCAATTGCTTCACTCTTCAGAGAGAGAGAGAGAGAGAATAACGTGGTAGAGGCAGAGTGAGATGGTGTGGTTCTCCCTCCCACTCTGTAGATTGTATGAGAGATCTTCAACCTCCGTGCTTCGCCCACAGACTCCTCCGATAACGACCACCCATCACCCGAATAGCGCTTCATGCCTCCGTACTGTCCAAAAAAGTAACCTGCATTCTGGATCGTCGGACTAAGATTATCCCGTTCCCCTTCGAAACGTTCTCACGCATTTGAAGCTCAGTCGGAGATTCACCGATGCTTCTGTGGTAGTTCCCTTCTTTCATTTGTTGGACCTCTTCTTCCCCTTTATGTCGATTTTTTCATTTGCTGACATGATTTATTCATTTTGAAGGATGTGCGTGTCCATTAGTTTTGATAGTTGCCGGAATTAAACTTTTAGGTGATGTTGGTCGTTTGTAAATGATTGAATATGTCGAATGATTGTTTGAGCACTATCTTTGGACTTACGGTCTATTGGGCGTGTCTATATTTGCCAACTAGCGAATAGGTAATGCTACGGTGACCACAATCCTGATTTTGTTTTTACTTCCATATGTGAGCAGATAATCCAATCTTGGAACGTGCCACACAAAGATATGTCTTGAGGACAGATACATTTCCTTAATCCGTGTATTGGTTCAAAACAGGAAGCCTGATGTAGCTGAGCTTCTATTCATTGAAATAAATGCTATTGGCTTTGAACCCAGCTGTTCCACTTTGTCAGCTTTGATGTTGTGTTTTGCTGATAATGTGTTTTTGGCCCATGCACAAGCCATCTGGTATGAAATCACAAATAGTTCGTTCAAACCCAATTTAGTGGTTGTCTCAGAACTGGTAGATGCGTATGGAAACATGGGACATTTCAGTGAAGTTGAGAGGCTGCTGCATGAGTCTACTGCGAGGGACCCTGAACTCTCTTCTGAGTTCTATACTTTAGCTATACCTTGCTTTGGTAGGTCTGGTCAGCTTGAGATGATGGAGAGAAATGGTATCTAAAGGATTTAAAGTTAGTTCGGAAACTGGTAATGCTTATGTTATGTATTATAGCATGTTTGGTTCTTTGGCAGAAATGGAAACTGCATATGGCCGATTGAAGGATCACGATTCCTTATCAGACCGATATCACATGCTTATATCCGTAAAAGGCTATTCTACCAATTAGGGGAGTTTTTAAGGGATGTTGGTCTGAAGCGGAGGAACTCACGTAACCTACTCTGGAACCTGCTTTTATTGTCATATGCTGCAAACTTCAAAATGAAAAGCTTACAAAGAGAGTTTCTCAACATGCTCGGGGCTGGGTTTGCTCCAGATATTACCACTTCTAATATCCGTGCTTTGGTGTTTTCAAGGATGTCCATGTTGTGGGATCTCCATCTCACAATCGAGCATATGAAACAGAGGAATGTTGATCCTGATCTTGTCACATATGGCTGCATTGTTGACATGTACATCGATAAAAGACTTGGAAGCAACTTGTCATTTGCTTTAGGAAACATGAATGTAGATAGTCCTGCTCATGTTTTGACAGATCCAATTGTATATGAAGTGTTTGGGAAAGGAGACCTTCATTCATTCTGTGAGATATTCTTGGAGTCTAGGCAGAAAAAGGAATGGACATATTCAAAACTGATTCGCATTTATTGAAGAAAAATATACAGAAGCAACCAAATCTTTTGGAATTATTGAGAAATGCACTCCAACCCTTGCATTTTGTCTTATGTACACTGTATGATCACTTTGCATAGGAAATTTTATGTGCCCATTTACCACCCATCTCCCTGTAGGAACTTTGGGTGGACTTCATTGATTGTCGAATGCTTCTTGTGCATTAGCTTTGTGCAAAGCATCAGACAGGAAAACTGATGCAACAGTTTGGTGCTTGAACTTTTAATCAGATGAACTTGTGCCTGTAAAGCTATTGAATGAAATCGTGAAGGATCAAACGTATATGGTACTTTTCCCACTTTCCTTATTTTGGGGCTTTTATAATTTTCTTCTGCTTCGGTGATTATTTGACTCGTTATAGTGAAATATCGTGTAGGCTCTCATGACACATCAAAATATTTGCAGATTGTCTGGGAATTATTGTCTATAAAATTGCTTCATATGGTTCTGGTGCTTCTCTAAGCCTCCAAATAGGCAAGTTTCATTGTTGGGTACCTTGATGTGAATGGGAGTGAGGGAAGGAGAGTTGCTTCATTCATTTGAACAAAGAAGGAATCATGATTCATTCGATAAAGGAAATGTTCTTGTTCAAGATATTCTCTGAGAATGAGAATTGATTGTTGTGGCAGTATGTTCCATAAACAATCATATAACCAAGTTATTCTGCAACAGATTAGTTTATGCATTGTCTGGTTTTGTTCAGGCCATGACAATCACTTCTGTTGGGTCTGATAGGAATAATATAAATATCCGAACCTTTGCCTTTCTAGAAAACAAAATTTTCATAGGTAGAAAGCAGAGTATGTGAAAATAGAGATGCAGGTATATGTAACATATGCACATGCATTCACATACACAAGAATGCTATATGTAACACACGCACGTGTTACATATATTATCCTACTGAAATGAAAGATGAACTTCTTAAGATGATGTCTGTCCTTTTATAACAGGAAACGAGCATATAATCTTAATGTCCATTAAGAACTTTGCAGAATGCCCTCAGATGAACGTGTTACTATAGTTCTTTTCTCTATCAACCTCTTTTGAGGTACTTTAATTTTTAAGTTTTGATCATCTTAGTAATTGTTTCATATCCCATATCATTTGTTTTTGCTTTCTAAATCAAATTCCAACTAATCTTTATGATGTTTTGCAAGATCGACTGTGAAGAAGAGGCTTCGGACTTTTTCCCCCACTCTGTGACCAGTCAAGCACGCCACTGAGAAGAGAGGAGCTTTTGGCGCTTCTCTCTTGCCTTCTTTGGAAGAAAGGCACTTGTTTCGACTAGTGATCTGAGAATTCTTTTCAAGGGAAATATTTATTTTCTGTTACCTGAAGCTCTGTAGTGTTCTCACTTAATCTCAAGAATCTTAACCCTCTCACAGTTTCAATCCTGTTGTCTTTGACTGCCACAAACCATAGGCCACTGTTGGTTCACCTAGATCATAAGGAAAGTAGCTGAAGATCTCTCGCGTTCTTAGCGTTTCTTTGATTTGTCATTGTCGTTTAACTTCGAACGCATTGAAGTTTGAACAAGTACCATGTACGTCGTCATTTTCTTCTTCTATACGAAATGGTTAATATGTAACATGGGGGGCATCAATGTCATTGTCGTTGAGGTATTAATGTGAACAGAATAAGATCCAATCAGTGAATTATACTTTGAGCTCTCTCTCTCTCTCTCTCTCTAACACACACACACATGCAAACTCGGACACGTTTTACCTTGCAATTGAATTTGTGAGGATTTCTCTTATGCAGTATCTTGTCCTTCCTTTAGTTGTTATTATTAGGATCATAATAATTTTCTTATGAGTTAGATTGTGCTGGCGCTAGGTCATGATGTGAAAATATTCAGGAAAGCCAAAAATCGCGTTCTCTTCTTTTGTGAGTTTTCATGACAATTGGAGTGGGAGGATTTAATGCATCAAAACTGAAATGTGTAAATCACGAAGAACAGTGTGACATTGTCACTTATTCCACTCTTTGTTTAGATGAATTTTTGAGTCATTGGGCGACGATTAAAGAGGCTATCAAATATTATCAGTAATTTCTGTTTTTCATTCCAATTCCCTAAGTGTTTCGACTCAAATTAATGTCAAAAGAGCTTATTTGATCATATTCATCTTTATGAATTTGCGGGTATGGAGTTTTTATTCTGTGTCTCCGTCTTCCATTAGTGCTTATTTATATTGTCAAATCATTATGCCTAGGCGTTGAATTTCATTGCTGCTTAAATCACATAGGTATGGGTTATCTGTGAAGGGTGTAGCATGGGCACACAAAGTACATAGACATGAGTGGTACAAGGCATATTAAGTGCCTTCATGGGCTGGAAACGGGTGCAGGCCTCGTAGATTTATCTATGTTATTGCATTCGTTCCCTATTTGCCTCTTGTTAAGATGGTGTGTCAGAATCTGGCAACTCATTACTGTAACACCAATTGCTAGCATTTATTTGCATTATATAGCTCCTTTTATTTGGCTAAAGTTGATTTTGATGTCGTCAAAGTGATATTGTTTCACTAACTGATGCAATTTAGTCTTTATAACAAACCGAGATCAGCTAATTTGTTGTCCAAATGTTCTACCTATTTTGGGGAGTTCTCATTTTTGCATTAATACCATCTATTGTGAATTGTCCACCTGCAACTGATCTATAGAGGACATGATGGCTGACAAAAGTTCTTGGGTTCCTAATTTTGTGGGTTATCTAATCCAGTCTCTCTCTCTCTATACACACACACATATATATTTGTGTGTGTGTGGTACGTGCATATGCATACCATAACATGAACTATCTGTATGTTCTTTTTAACGTGTATATGGGTTTTGTTGATCAACAAAAAGGACCATCAATGCACCAAGTGCATTAGCTCAACGGCAGGACACTCTAGTGCCGCTGCTGCTGGTGGGGCGTTTGGCTTCATGAGGGTGCATGTGTGGGTGGGTGTTAGGCTTCGGGCTCCTTTTGTAACAAAAAAAAAAGACTATCAATTAATTATCCCCTATAGAATTCAATAAAAGAACATGCAAATAGCTAATTTGAAGGTTCTTGAGTATGAAATCACGTCTTTACTCTTATCCTTTCTAGTAATGTAATATTATATATTATTGTCTTGGAGGGCGTTTCGCTCAAATGTAGAGAGAGAGAGAGAGAGAGTAGGATGGGGGATGAGGAAAATTCTGAAAACTTTGGGGTCTACAACATTGGATGTACTTGGTCTAAAAAAATTGAGGCTATGTAAGTGTAAAAATTCTTGGGGTTTAGGAAATTGATTGATGCTGTAATGAGTTCAAAATTTGGAGACCTAAGGTGGTTGCGTTAGTGGCCTTAGCCACGAGCCATCCCTGCGAAAAGACTGGCGTATCATTAATGGACCTGACTTCAGTTTTTTCCAATAAAGATGGCCTTTCATTAATAGATTGAAATGAAAGAGCACAAAATTACAAAGATCATAAGACCAAAGTTATCAAGTAAAATTATCACAATATTGATAAATCAGATGATAGGATTCACCAGAAGATTAGCCAGTCGATATTCATCCTCAAGCTTTATCACAATGGAGCTAGCATCTTCAGGTGAATGAGTTATCTCTTGGAAAACTTTCTCGTTCCCAGCGAAATAGAACGTACAAAGCATGAAAGCACAAAGCGCTAGAGGTCCTTCCAATCTGATGCACCTCAAATTTGAGTTATTTACCAAATTCCGCCACCAGTCTTGAAAAGTCTCAGCCATAGGATGACCAGACATAAGACTTGGTAAAAAATTTAACCACATTTCGAGCAAAATAGCACCACGGCGTACAATGATAACTATTTCTGGAGGAACATCACATACAGGACTATTTGGTCTGGATATCATCATGCACTTCTGAAGCTGTTCACGAACAAGAACTCCCACAGGAAGTAATTTCCACAGGAAGATTTTAATCTTCGATGGAACTTGAAGCATCCATATGAGATTCCACTTATGCTGTGCACCATTTGGTTGGAGAGGAAGTTGTTCTGAATCTTCTGATGACTGCAAGAGTTTCCTACCTACTTCATATCCAGAAGCAACAGTGAAAGTTTTTGAATTCATCAGTAGCCATTCCAGAATGTCATTGGATCCGGTAGGCTGTATGTAGGTTCTTAAATAAGGTGTCTACTATTTATTTCAGGAGGGTATGTAATCAAAAGAATATTGCTAATGATACGTAAGGCTTAGATTTCTGTGATTTCTGTCATTTTGTTTTGGCTGATTTAGTGCCTTTGTTGGTGCATCCTTTCTCCGAAATTATATTTCTTAATTGTTTCAGGTACGTGTAGCACATATTTCCTGTAGTGTGGTTGCTTGCGATGAATAATTCTTGCAGCTGCATGACCAAGAATGGTCGGGAAGGAGATGAAAGGTGCTACAAATGAACAGTTTAGCATATCTAATTACTTCTGTTGCTTTTTCAGATGGGAGCGTTTGAACTATGCAGAGCCTAAAGCATCTCTTGGATACTTTCATGCAACTAATTTCTGCTAGTTCTGTAGTTAAATGTCAAGGTTTCTGCTGTTTAATGGAATTCAAAGGACAGTTCACTTTGTTAAGTGATAGCTGCACGTGTGATGGTAATACTGTTATTGTACTTTCCGACTTTTCCTCTAGAATTATGACAACCAAATTCATAACATTCTCACTGTAGTTCATAGATCTTTCTCATTTTTTTTCACAGAATTTAAATGATGCAAACTTTCCTAACATCTCTTGTTTTGCTTGTCTGGTGGCCCTCAATCACATGATTGATTGCCTTAAACACTCAAGTAAAAAGAGCTAGAATTTAAGCATCGGACACCCAGTGAAAGCCTGGTTCCGCTGGTTTATAAATTGTTCTCTTTTTTGTTATTATGTTCTTTGCATATGTTCTCTTTTATGTGACGCTACCCATTGTTCTCATGTAATCTGTAAAGCAATTCAGATGATTGAAGTGACTTATTGCAGGAGAGCTTTTGTATGAAATTGATTTCTTCTTTGTGCTGCATTATTTGAATAGATATAGCTTGTTTCTTCTTTGATCTAATTCTATTTTGCTGTGAAGCTGTTAACTTATGGACTTCTAGGGCTTACATAATCATGCTATTGTTGTTTTCTGGTTGCTGTCATTAGGTTAAGTTCTTTCTTAGTTGGAATGGGTGCTATCAACTTATTTGAATACACAGTGGATTCCATGCTTCTGTATGCAGTTTTATACTTTTGTGTGCTCAATGATGCCAGCTTTGTGATATAAATTATAAAAAAACTGTAGTTAGTAGAGCAATCATTGTTTTATATAGAGCGTATGTACGTGAATATATCTACCATAAATGGCATTTCTTATTGCCAATAACACTGTCAATCATTGTACAAGACGTACTTATCAGTGGCATTCGACGGCATTTTGGTGGCAGTTGACAATGGCCACTGTTATCAGTAGGTGGCGTCATGATCGGACTTCTGAATGTCACTGAAAGAAGTTGTAAGACCACTGCATATTCTCAAGCATAAACTTGGCGTGTAGGCAAAAGCCATATTAGATCTTGGTTTGGCAGCCACAAGGGAGGGAGGGGAGATAGGGAGTTTGGTTGGAAAGAGGCGTACTCACAAGTTTATTTGTTTCTTCAAAGATAAGAATTTGGATCAAGAACTATTAATGATAGTGATGATCATGTGCTCTCCATCGTTCTTCTTTGATAGTTAAGCAATAATAGAAGTCTTGATATCTTGAATAAGATAGATGACCAGGCAGCTTTAGTAATTAACAGTGATGAGGCACGTGAAGCAAGTAGGTTTGGACATAGGTCTGGTTTGTGAAGGGCCCATACCCAACCTTTATAGGCACAAACCTGCCAAACCCGCCCCGATTCATATTGAGCTCGGGTTGGATCTGATGTGCGGGTCGGCCAGCTCTAACTCTTATCAGGCTCAGGATTTAAGGTCCGGTTTTATCGTTTTCTTCCAACCCTTCGGCTTTCTATTGAATTCCAGACTAACATTTTGTTTTTTTTTGTCATACCAACTTTTTGTTAATTATAAATCATATTTTTCTTTGAACTCATATCAAATTCAACATCTTCCTTTCTATCACAAACATTTTCTTTGAAATCAATAGGGATTAGGGTTTATACCCTATTGTTCTTCAGAAGAGTTAAGTTCTCTTTTAAATGTGTCACTAAACTCCACCCAACAGGTCAATAGCACAAAGAACTACAGCTCACCTGGCTAGGGGTTCAACTCACTAGTTGGAGGTCGTGAGTTTGATGCCCAGGGTGTGCATCTGGCTTCATTTTTCTTTTAATATATAAGTTAGGATCATTCATGAACTTATGAACACCTCACAAGAACTACTTGTATCCCATACCCATCCTTGCAAGGCCTGAACCAGACCTGCCTGCCCAGGGTGCGCACACACACAAATTGTACAATACGGTATATACATACGGTCCAAGGGAATGGGTACCACTATGCGTTTGATACTTGTTTCCCTTTCTCGGTCAGTGATACTTTGGTTTTCTCCAAACCCAAAGCCGAACCCAATCAATACCTGCCTGCTTAGGCTCGGGTTGGGTCGTGTCCCCACTTGTCGGCCAATATTGCCATCCCTAGTCAGGCAGGCCCCCTACCAAAGTACCTGAGGTATCAAACACTTGACGTTCAACTTGAAAGTGCTATATAACCGTGGTCCGCTGTACATCTTGCTCCATCTTAAATCTGCACCAAAAGTCGTCGATTCTACTCTGCCATGCAGCCTGTGAATTTCAACCTCTTCACAGAGGGACACACACACAGCATACGCAATTCAAAGTCTGGCTCCTGATGACAGTTCCACCGCATGAAAGTCATCGGAACAATAGGATTTCTACTATTCAATATTTCTACTATCCAATATCACTGTATGCAAGCTTTTTGCTTTTGGCAGGAGGCTTCTTTGAGAAAAGAGAGGAAAGAGAAGAATACAAACCATTACGGTTATTTGATAAATGAAACATAATTCAGAGAAGGCAAAAGCTTCTTACCGTGACGTGACCTCAAGCGAAGTCCAAAAAATCTACACGACGGCCTGAATTCTAGTAACTCTTTTAGGAGGTGTTTGATTGTGAGGTCAAGATTACTGAACTCCAGTTCCAGTTCCAGCAGCCCACCCCTGGGGGTGCGCTGTTGATGGGCCTCATAATCAAACACCTCCCTTGGGGACATTAGAACTAAAAGTGAGGTAAAATATAAGCTTAAACAGTCACATTTGATGCATATTTTGTATATAAGCTAAAATTTAATCAAAGATGAAGCAAAAGGAGCAAAACCTTTCCTCGCTAAGGGATCAACTGGCCTTCATATCTGAATGTCTTAGTTGGATGCCCGCAGTGTAATATCTGGTAAGGGTCTTCCTAATCGCAGCTTGACTATTTAAAAAAAGAACTTTATACATGCACTCCTAAGAGTCTTATTTATAGCTTTCATGTGTGAAGGAGGGTGCTGTATTTGACATTTAATGGATCATCCCTTGGAAGCAAAATCCCCTATTCAAATGTTTCCCGTGGATCCCTGTTTGCATACCCAAATTTAAGAGAGAAACATTAACAAGTCAAAGAAAATTAAATAAATAAATGAGCAAAGCATGTATGAGTGGCGCGTTTGTACTGGTAAATATTCAACTGGATATTAATTTCTACCAGGACCACAGTTCAAAAACTGGCCTCAAGGAGATTCAAGCGAGAAACTCCACAAAATATGTCTGCATTTATTCGCTCCACTTGTGGATTCTCTTCCTACTATTGATCTTGATCAGAATGGCAGCCAGGCCTTTCCCAAAGTCAATTACTTCCCATAAATGCCTGTGTGTGTGTGTGTGTTCTGCTTTTGAGACCCGAATCCGAGCTTGTATCAGGGTTTGGTAAGAAAAGAATAAAAACACTATTTATTGGAGTCAGACCCACAACTAATCTATGAAGGCAGGTATGCTTTATACAGACTTGTAGCGAATTGAGATCTGACCGGAGTGATGGTTAGGATCCGTAAATCTTCTATGCAAAAACAACACATTGAAATGCATTATTTTTGTGTGAACTCGCCATCGTTGAACTATGGGGCTAGTGTGGTTGCTGATTTTGATGTTGTTGGCATGATATGATCCAGGTGCTTTCATGGTACACCAAGCAGCAGTACATAGATCAGGTCTAGTACTGGAATTGGATCCAGGTCCTAGATTTGGGTCTAGAACTAAATGGTGTCCCACATCTCTCTCTCTCTCTCTCTCTCTCTCTCTCTCTCTCTCTCTCTCTCTCTCTCTCTGTAGTTTAGCTTGTTTATTTCAGTCGCTTTCTCGCCTCTTTTGCTAGCCGGCCCTGAGAACTTTGACATTTTCCTCTAAAGTATCCTTCAAGACAAAACCACTTGGTCCCTTGCCTTCTCTCTTTGCTTCTTCCTTTTATAAAAATAGAGAGTGTGTGTGTGTGTCTGTGCAGGTACAATACCAACAACATTACTAGCTTCCAGAAGGGAGCTACCAAAGCTTAATGACTACCTATCTTCGACCACCATCCTTCTCCTTCGTCATGATCTTGGTCTTGCTGCTCCTGGTTTTCCATCTTGCACCATCCCGTGCCGCTGCGCGATACCAAAGAGCTCCTCCCGGCCCGCCGCCTCAAGATTCAACGAGCTTCAGGACTGGAGTCGGGTCGGGCAAGGTTCATGCTTTTACTGTGTTCAATTTCCTCCCAAGAGGTATGCCTATCCCTCCTTCTGGTCCTTCTCATCGCCAAAACCAGGTCATCGACGCTGTCGGCAAGGATTCCGCTGGTTTGCCTTAGAAAATCTTCGGAGTAGGTGAAGCATCTATCGGTTGAACAGAACTGTTCAAGGTGCAATCGATCTAATAGCAACATGTACACAACAACTAACTGAAGAAATAACCGAGATGATTGTTGTCTGCAGCTCTGTGGAAGCTTGATGTTAGGTAGAACTCCGGGCTCGACCACTGCTAAGCGGTGAGGCATATGAGGCACGTAAGCCTCTACCTTGAACAAGGCTCCTCGTCATCTAATGATAATGGAACTACTGCCGTCGGCATGCAGAAGGCACTGTAAACTTGATCGTCGTGCCTCTAGTCTTAGGTGGTGCGTCATTAAGGTTCGTCGTTATCAAACTATACTGAAACTACAGCCCTGGGTGACCTTCATGACATTGGAGTCCGAATAAAGGTGCTAAGCTCAAGCTGACCCAGGTTTAACTCTCAAGGATGTGGATTTATATATATGTATACATGCTCTGACTGTCGGACTAACCAACGGAGGATCGACAACTACCAAGATTGCGAAAGTTCAACGGAAATAAGAACACAAGTTTCACACAAAGATGGTAGATAACAGAGAAAAGAACACCGGATGGTTCACATGCAGAGGTCTAGTTACAATATTTGTACCTAAATGGTGATCTCATGGTTAAGTAAGGTATGCTACAGTCTCTTTGCCCCATGTTTACCTTGAACATGTTATATTTCCCGTCAAAAATAAAAACTTGTTTGATTCACGCAATCAGCTGTTTTCCAATTGAAAGTCTTTGATATTTCATCCGCTCATTACATGTTTTCTTTCAGTTATTTGATCTGGATGAAGAGATGAACGTCTACTTTGCAGAGAGTATGACTACGCGATCTCTCCTCCTACTATAGATGAGAAACGAGAGAAACTGCTGGTTTGATGCATGCAAGGAAGAGGACATGAAGTTCAGACAGTGTTCTTCCTACTTTTATCATATGAACGCCCATTGAACACGATGAGATGTAAAGATTTGTGTAAACATGATGACCAATGTAAAGACACAACGAGACGAATTTGGTTGCTTTCTGTTTCTTTCATCTCTGTCGGTACTTTTAGTTAAAGATTTTTGTTCATACCCGTTGCTTATATGATGATCAGATTACGAAAGGTGACGCAGTAGTGACGCTCATCACAGTCCCGTCGTCGATCTTTAATGCATTGCGTGTGAAACTGATTGTGAAATGGACGGTCTGCTTTCGTTTTGGCACAAGCTTTTCTCATCGATTTGATAGTAAATGGGTTGAGGCCATCTCCCGCCCGACAAACAAGAATAATTTCTATAACGAGGATATGATCAGTTGGTAACAGTAGCCATGATAGCTTGTAGAGTTTGGATTTTAATATTAGCCGCCACATCGTGTGTGGGCGCTTGCCCGCACGCCTGTGCGTGTTTCCAACGTTAAAATTTTGTGATGTCAATTCATGGTAAGTAGAAAAATCTGCCTTCAATATAATTTGATCTTTTAGAACTTTTATTTTTCATATTTTGTAGTAATCCCGCTTCTGAATTGAGGTTAAAATCTGTCAGCAAGATGATTTAACGCACACAATATCTATTATTTGATTTTTCCAAGAGAAAGACTTATAGTGCACCAACTACGCACACGATGTCGTTTTGTTTATGGGAAAAACGAATGAGAAATGTGACTTGGATATCATTGTGAGAGAAGCAAAGTCAATTATACTATTTGAGAGCAAGTCGGTTCGACAACAATGGGGGAGAGATAAGGCATACTTTCTGATATATATATATATATATATATATATATATATATATATATATATATATATATATATATATATAGAGAGAGAGAGAGAGAGAGAGGGAGAGATGTTTGTATGCTTGCCTTGCTTATTCCTGCAAATCTCAACCATTGAAAAGTAAAAAGTACAGGTATACTTTTGCTTTCTTATATCAATTTTCAAATCTCTTTGATCATATCATTGGTTAAGATCTATAATACGGCAAGCATAGCAAACATATATATATATATATATCAAACTCAATAATACCAGATAATGTGGGGAAGCCTTGGTTTGGTTGGTTGGCCAGCGGACGTTAGGGGGACCTCAACCCATACATAAAAGAGACATCTCTAAATACCCTTTTAGCACATTGAACTCCGTGACATATTGTGAGAGCACCAAACGCCCAACCAGAACAGCACAATCTATTAGCTATATAATAATAAGTAATACTTAATGATTTTCAAGCAATTAGTGGCATGTCATTTCAGCTTTATTATTGCAACTCATGCAAGGCAAATTCTAAGAGTTTCATAAGCATCTCTGTGTGTGTGTCGCTTTGTCCGATTATTAAGATCAGAGAAGCAAATGGGTATCAATGAAGTACGTAGTTCTTGAAGTCGGGTTCCTTTTTCCTAACAGGGGGCGTTTAAAAATCCAATAAATTCAAAATTTATTGCCTTTTAAAGGAACAGAAGAACAGACATTACACTTTCACATGCAGCAAGCCATGCTCATTCTGCCTTCCGTTTTGCCTGCCAATCTACCTTATGGTAATAGTCGCGACCCCACCAGCAATGCTAATTTCTTTTGGTCCTTACCACCATTAACACCCCTCCAGTCCTCTCCACCACCCATTAGCAGGACTGAGTTTATTCTTTCTGAGTATTCGTACTGTGCATCTGTTGGAGGATTATCAGAAAAAAGAAGTTTCCTAGCTATTTTTATATGCTCGAATAACAATTATAATAAAAGTTTTCTTTCTTTTGGAAAAATTTCATCGCTACCAATGCATGTGAAGCAAGAATTTTCCAAGGTATATTTAAAGTTATTTTTTAATGGACCGAAGTGTATGAAGCTAGGCCCGGTTTTCTCTTGAAACTCTTTAATTTTGCTCCAGTTTCGAACACCAGAAGTGCCAGTGATACCATAAATGAACATCGTCCTTTCAGTTTGTAAGTCAGAAGATCTGGATGATATGAGCTCGTGTCATTTAAGAAGGGAGAATTAAGGCATGCCCGAATCCACGCCTGAAGAGCTTGCATGGAAAGTAACAATCCATTGTGTAAAAATCTTTTAGAAAAGAAACAAAATGAAAGATGTAAGGAGGAGACGTTAATAGACCGTATCTGTGATTCGGCCAGAGGCCTAGTTTAGGAAGAAGAGCCCTGCACCTCCCCCAGGCCAGAGGGTCGATTCACAAGTTGAAGACCATGAGTTCGATACCTCGTGCTTGCATATGGCTTCAGCCTCCTCATTGTACCAAAAAAAAATCATAAGATCACAAAGAGATGAATATACTAGTGTTTATTAGAATAAGATCTAATGATACCAAATCAGAGAAATTAGCATAAAAATTGTTGGAAAGAAACAATTAAAAAAAATGACACAAGGATTGAGCTGAATCCCGACTAAGGACCCATATAGCCAAGCCGAACCACTTAGTGGAGGAAGGCTTGCTTTTGATTTTGGCTTCAAATGTGAAATTTTTCCAAAGTAAGCTTCTCTTCACATTTATTAGCTATGAATATCAATGTCCTTTAATCTTCTCTTTAATTTGAGGTAAAGGCAGCTTTCAATTATTCATTGCATGTATGCATTTTATACACAACTTAAATTAGCGAATGGACATACAGCTTTTGCATGATAGAGATATTTCAGCATTTAATGACAAAAGAAAGGTTCAAATCTTTCATTATCAGAAACAAGCTTCTATAAAGCAAAAGAAGCTAGCGTGTAATCCGACGCTTGCCATTCTCCACAAGAAGCATGCCAGTTCTCCCAGCAACGGCTTGGTCCACTTAAAAAAACTTCAAGTAATTAAGGTCCAAGCTCGAGTGTGTATATATATATACGTATGTACATATGTGTATATATATATATATATATATGTATGTGTATGTATATATATATGTATGTGTATGTATATATATATGTATGTGTATGTATATATATTGATTGGATCTTATGTATCACTGACATCTTTCATTCATGTTCAACCATCTCTTTTCTGGGTACAACAACATTGTTGTTCATTCTTTTTTAAGACTTAAATTTTGTTAAATTACACATGAATATCATAAGTGGGTAGGATCCGGTTTTCTTATAAGAGGAAGAGAGACCATTTTACCTATAAAAAAGAAAAGGTGATATTTTATGAATTTGAAAAGCTTTAGCTATTCCTCAAATAAAGGAAAGGAATTAAGAAGCTTAGAATAGTCATGTCGCCCACTTGTGTAACATAAAAATAAATAAATAAAAAGAAGATCGGTTACACTCATAGCAATAGCTCACCTGGCTGGGGGTCTCTATTCACAATTTGAAGGTCTTCAGTTCGATACCCAGGGCGTCCATACCTGGCTTGGCATCACCATTATAACAAAAATTTAGAACAGAAAGAGATTGATTAATTGGTAAAACAGTGTCCCTACTCAGTTCATTAACATTTTCTGTTCCGGTGCCGTGTATTAGCGTGAATTGCACGACTATGACTTCTCCTGATGGCTTTAATCATTCATCAGATATGAGAAATCAATGGGCTTGAATGGTTATAATTCTGAGTTTAAATAATCGGTTATGGGCGTAAGTTGGGCATTAATTGTTTGATAATTACATGACTTGCTAAAACCAGTGTTGTCAAAATCCAATCAAAGTTAGCCTGCATCGGTGATTCAAATTGAAGTAATCCTATTTGATTCAGGCCAGTTTAAGGGGACCAGAATTGGTTCTTGGTTGAATTCATGGTTGCCATGGCTATGCGACGCGATACTGGCCTACTCGTACGGGTACGTAAGGGCTTTAAAACTTACCAGTATGTTTTAATTCGATTATGGCGCGAAAACGTACTACAGGTTTCTAATTGATACAGATACAAAATTCAACTGACATAGATATAAATCATCTGAGAGATTATGACCTTACAAGTAATATTTGATTAGCAAATTACATTGATAAAAGGACTTTAAGTAATATTTCTAACTCTTGACGTCAAATAGGAACACCAACATTAACATGCATAGGTAATTTCGATGTTTACGTATATGAAAGGAAGTCAAGAAACTCATGTAGCAACTTTTATAAAGTAATTTCAATAGTTCGGCTGCCTAGGGGGTCAACTCACAAGTTGAACATCATGAGTTCAATACCCAGGGCATGCATCTTGCTTCGACCTCTCCATTATACCCAAAAAGAAAAGTTCAAGCACCAGTACCTGCAACGAGTTTCTAGATACTTAGAAACAATAAAAGCCTGAAATTGAGGCATTATTGCAACTTATATTTGATTCAATTAGAATCAGCTTGGTTCCAGATTGAATAGATAAATTTTTCATTTTCTAAACGAGATTCGATTCCAATTTCGGAAAATTTTCATCATTATTTTCGGACCACCAAGCTGGCTGTTCTCGATACTTTACTTAATCCAACGGGCCGGCACCCGCCACGTGCGAGCCATCACAAGGCCACCCCTACTACCTGCAACTTGAATCTGTGACCCACAATACAACAACAACAACAACTAAGCCTTTTTCCATACTAGACGGGGTCGGCTACATGGATTCTTTGTTTCCACAGTTAACTCACAATAAGCTAGATCATTCTTTATTGTTTCTTTCCAACACTTTTGTGGTCGTCCTCTACCTCTTTTAATACTTTTCAAATTTAGTTTTTCTAACCTTCTTATAGGTTCTTCTTTTGATCTTCTTTCTATATGTCCAAACCATCTTAAACGATGTTCTCTCATTTTATCCTCTATTGGTGCCACTCCTAATTTGTTTCTAATAACCTCATTATGTATACGGTCTTTTCTTGTATGACCACTCATCCATCTCAACATCTTCATTTCTGTCACAGACATCTTTTGTACATGTTGATGATTAACTGCCCAACACTCAGAACCATAAAACATGGCAGGCCTAATTGCTGCTCTATAATATTTACCTTTTAATTTTAATGGTATCTTCTTATCACAAAGAATACCTGATACTCCTCTTCATTTTAACCAACCAGCATTAATTCTATGTGTAACATCTCCATCAATTCTTCCATCACTTTGAAAAATTAACCCTAGGTATTTAAAACTTTCCTTTTGGGGAATGCAATGTGTGCCAATTTTAATTTCTATGTCCTCTGAAGTAGCCAAATGATCAAACTTACATTCCATATATTCTGTCTTTGTTCTACTAAGTCGGAGGCCTTTGCTTTCTAATGTTTCTCTTCATAGTTCCAATTTTCTATTAACTTTTTCCTTACACTCCTCCACTAACACAATATCATTTGCAAATAACATACACCAAGGAACTTCATCTTGAATATGTTTTGTTAACTCATCAATCACCATTATAAATAAGTATGGACTTAAAGTTGATCTTTGATGTAACCCAATATTAACTTCAAAGAAGTGTGTCATTCCTTCATTAGTCCTCACAGATGTTTTTGCACCATCGTACATGTCTCTTATAAGGTTTATGTATGTCAATGGGATATCTCTTTTTTTTTAAGGTTCTCCAAAGAACCTCCCTCGGTACCATATCGTAAGCTTTTTCTAGATCAATAAATATCATGTGAAGGTCTTTCTTTTTTGCTCTAAAATGTTCCATAAGACGTCTCAAAAGGTGAATCGCTTCAATAGTAGATCTGCCTGACATAAATCCAAATTGGTTCTCTGTTGTACTTGATACTTGTCTTAACCTATGTTCAATAATTCTTTCCCATAATTTCATAGTATGGCTCATTAACTTGATACCTCGATAATTCGCACAATTTTGAATGTCTCCCTTGTTCTTATATATGGGTATAAGTGTACTTGCTCTCCATTCCTCAGGCATCTTTTGGTTTTTCCATATTTCATTAAATAGTCTTGTGAGCCAAGTGATAACTATTTCTCCTAGTATTTTCCAAACTTCTATAGGAATATCATTTGGTCCTACCGATTTACCACTCTTCATATGTTTAAGAGCCTCTTTGACTTCATTCTTTTGAATACCTCGGTAGAAATTGTGATTTATATACTTTTCTGACTTGGCTAAATCTCCTAAACTAATACTAACATCCTTATTTTCATTAAAAAGATTATAAAAATAGTTTTCCCATCTATTTCTTATATCATCATTTGCCACCAGAATTTTTCCATCATCGTCTTTTATGCATATAACATAGTTTAGATCTTTAGTTTTCTTATCTTTAGCCCTAGCTATCCTAAAAATATCTCTTTCACCCTCTTTTGAGTTGAGTTTTTTATATAAGTCATCCCAAATCTTAGCTTTTGCTTCACTAACGGCCTTTTTCGCTTCCTTCTTTGCTTTCTTATAAGTTTTTAAAGTTTCACTAGTTTTCTTAGCATAATGTAATTTGTAACATGCCCTCTTTGCCTTGATTTTATTTTGTACTACTTCACTCCACCACCAAGCTTCTTTTTGCGCCGGTACACCTCCCTTAGATACCCCTAACACATCTTTCGCCACTTTCCTAATATGTATAGCCATATTGTTCCACATATCACAGGGTGTGCCAACATAATTCCAAACATCTCCTTGAAGGACTTTCTGTTTAAATATATCTTCTTTCTCGCTTTTGAGGTTCCACCATTTAGTCCGAATAGCTCGATGCACTCTTTTCTTCTTTGTCCATTTTTTTATTTGTAAATCCATAACTGAAAGTCGATGTTGGGTGGTTAAGCTTTCTCCTGGAATTACCTTACAATCTTTACAACATGCTCTATCTTTTTTTCTACAAATAAAGTACTCAATTTGTGTTTGTGATAAGCCACTCTTATAAGTAATTAAATGTTCATCTCGTTTTTTGAAGATTGTATTGGCTATAATGAGATCAAATGACATAGCAAAATTTAAAATCTCCCTACCTTCCTCATTTATATCCCCAAAACCAAAGTTTCCATGAATCCCTTGATATCCTAATGCCTCTTTACCGACATGTCCATTTAAATCTCCTCCTAAACAAATCATCTCCCTTTGTGGAATCTTTTGAAACACCTTATCTAACTCTTCCCAAAAAACTGTCTTTATACTATCTTCTAGTCCTACTTGGGGTGCGTAAGCACAAACTATATTCAAAACCTCTGCTCCTAACACTAATTTCAACGTCATGATTCGGTCACCATATCGTTGTATGTCTACTACACTCTCCTTTAAATCTTTATTTATGAAAATACCAACTCCGTTTCGAGCCTTTTCTTTACCTGAGTACCATAATTTAAAACCTATATCCTCTATCTCCTTTGCTTTTTCTCTAACCCATTTTGTCTCTTGTAAACATAGAATATGTATCTTTCTCCGAATCATAGTATCTACCACCTCCATTAGCTTACCCGATAATGTTCCGATATTCCAAGAACCAATACGAATCTTATTATCTAGGACTAGCTTCCTTACCCCCCGCATCTATCCATAATCAAAATGCGGAGACCCTCTCTGAAAATTTTTCACTACATTCGGGCGACAATGTAGCGGGACTAACTTCTTTACCCACACCCGTCCATGATGCGGGAACCCTCTCTGCAATTGATTCACTACATTCGGGGGAAAATGTAGTGGCCCTTGCTTACTTCTTACTGCATTCGGGCTCTGCAGTACGTCGCTAGGCGGGGACGCCCCAAAGCAATGCTTATAATTTTTGTAATCCATGTTGTAAAAATTCGACGAAGTTTTACGCTGGCTGTCGGAAGCCTAACACAACCCTCCTCCTTTATCCGGGCTTGGGACCGGCAATGCAAGGGTGATCCCTTACATGGGCGGAGTTAACCAGTGACCCACAATAATTAAAAAAAAAAATTATGCCATTCCACTTATTCTCCTTTTCAACCTAATTTTCCATTTCATCATTTAAATGTTTTCACCTATGTTAACTAGGCTGATGGAATATGAAGAAGAAACATAGGCCAGTGGGCCCTTTGATGAGTTGAAGCCTCGACCAGACCTTGTCCAGCTGGCTAATCACTGTTGATGACGTGGCATTCTGTAAGATCATTGGCCTAGATTCCCCCCTGCCACATCAGTCTTCGTCAGATCGTCTCCAGTTGGCCTGATTGAGAGGTAACCGGGGTTTAAATCAATGGTTGCAGGATTTGACACTTACAGGTTCGTCCTTTAATCTTTTTCAGGAAGAAAGAAAGAGACTAGAACCATCTTTCTGTGATCGGCATCTTTTTCTGGAGAAGGCCAGAGGTGCCCATCAGACCAACCCAAGAGTCTTAATTAAGATTCGATATATCTATAAAAAGAGAATTATGTGACTGATTCTGATGCTTGATAGTTGATAACATATGATGACACTACTTAAGATGCACCTCTGTGTGTGTGTGTGTTTTGTAACGACTCAAAAGCAATCCTACCGAGCATAATAAACATAATGTAGAGGTTTTACTTTTAACTTTTGGGATTAAATTAATACAGACCAAGAGCCCAACACTACGCGAGATTGGATACATGGAGATCATATTTTATTGTTTCCTGAAATGGTATCGAAAAACAAAACCAAAATTTCATTTTATCATCTCCGAATTGGAATCTTTTAAATGGCGTTTGATGACATTTCATTTTATTGTTTCCAGAGTCGCCATAATTGCTGACCAGAAGTTATAATTAAAGGCTTGAATCTGGTTGCCTGCGTCACGGCAGAGAAAATGGTGCAATTTCAGATCTCACTAGTGGCTTACTGGCTTGAAAGCAGAAGATCAGGTGCAACTAATCAATATTCTGTGTAACGAGAGGGCGGTCTCACCTACTCATGTCTATCGTCAGATAGGATCCTACGCAAAGGTAAATAAGATTTTCCTAATGCATTCAACAATTACGATAACAATGTTTTGGTTCTTGCATCTTAATTATTGGTTGAGATGTTATCCAACAACTTAGAATTTGGGTCAGGTACTTCAGAAGTAAGCTATCATTACTATATTTATGCATCAGATCTATTAAAAGTAAATTGTATTATTTTGATAATTAAGATGTATACAATAATCATATATTCATTGATTGCATCTACAACAAGATGTACAACCATTTGAGTTTTCAATATTTTGTGATATACTTTTCTATATACATAAACATTAGAAGCTTATTTGTTTTCAACAAAGTAACCAAGTATCTGTCCTATGTCCCTAGACATCAAGTGATCATGGTCTTATTGGTGTCCCTCGTATCAGACAGATGAAGTACCCATGACTTCTGCACCTGCCACAAGGAGGATGACGGTCTTATTGGTGCATACCTTGGTAGGGTCTTCGACTGGGTTGAAGTTCTAACAAGGTGGAGTTTTTTCTTCTTCTCTTACGAGGCAAACAGCAGAATCAGGAACACCTTCAAATGAATTCCAACGAGAAGAAAACAAGGTCCTAAATAAGAATGGTCAATCTGGAGAATTTAAAATCCCTGCAGTGCACCGAGGCACGCAGGTAATAACTAGCAGGCCCTAAAAGAATTGCTTCTCCCGCAAATATGACACCACCCCAACGTCGCAAACTCCATGACCCTCGGTCCTGAAAGTCTTCACCTAACCTCACATGGTACTGCGGCAAGGTTTTAGCTTACATCAATAGCATTATGGAGCATGATAAGAAAACACTGATTCAACTTCGGTATGATAATGGCAGATCCCTTTAGATATTTTGCAATTAGAGAGGAAGACATTTAAGATGGTGCGTAGACTCCAAAAGAATACAGTTTAAGATGTCATGAAGCAACTTGGTGGTGGTGTGACTGGTGTCTTAGAGACATACTTCAAGTATCTGATGAACCCTTTCAAGTAACCTTGCTCAGGATTTTATTTTCTTCAAATACAGCAAGCAGTAACTTATCAATCAAGCACAGTACATGAGGTACGAGTAGACTTAAAATGAAGGTAGTCCATTTTGATACGGAAAAGTAGTTCTGCAAAAGCAACATTAATGACGTTCCCTCTAAAGCTTTCACAAAGCTTCAAAGGATGAATAGTTATGCTTGGGTGTGATATGAGCAAGGAATACAGCAAAATTGTCAGCAATTTCTGAATTAGAAAATGAAGAATATTTTGAAGTCATCTTTTTTCCTCACCTTAGCCACTGGATGCAGCTTCCTGTGCAGTCTAGTAACCATCGGGTCAACAACAGCATGAACGGTAATTTGGAGTTCCACAATGTCGCTTTGTAAACCATCCTCTGCCTGTTAACTAAAGACTGACCCTGCAGGGTCAATGATATGACATCCATGACAAGCAAAGGGTTAGTATGAAACATGGCAAGCTGGGAACGACATCCAGTAGCAGATTTGAGATTAAACAGCAGAAGGAAATGCTTCATGATGAATAACATAAGCCACATCCTTGGCCTGAATTTTAGATTCTCCCTATATCCATTTGTGTACATGCATGCATGGGTGTGTGCGTGTGCACGTGGACATGTTATACCCTACTCTGAGAATCTCGAATCTAGACATGGTAGCTCGAAACCTTCCATCTTCTCGATGTTTACGTGTCAGCAGAGCTAATTACAGGAGTCCCTACCTCACATTAAGTTTCAACTAGAACCAACATCAGAAAAGAATGACACTATTGATTATCATTCGAGGTAAGAGTACATGGTAAATCCATTGACCTATTACCCCTAGCATGGGAATTTTAGGTAATTTATACAGAATAAACATCTACCCGTTAAAGTACATGTCCTTTTAATGGGTTTACTACATATTTTGAAAAAATATCCATGGCTGGTGAAATCAACGCACCAAGTGTTTATTTTATCTGTTTATATAAGAACAAGGGAGACATTCAAAATTGTGCGAATTATCGAGGTATCAAGTTAATGAGCCATACTATGAAATTGTGGGAAAGAATTATCGAACGTAGGTTAAGACAAGTATCAAGTACAATAGAGAACCAATTTGGATTCATGCCAGGCAGATCTACCGTTGAAGCGATTCACCTTTTGAGACATTTTATGGAACATTTTAGAGCAAAAAATAAAGACCTTCACATGATATTTATTGATCTAGAAAAAGCTTATGATAGAGTACCGAGGGAGGTTCTTTGGAGAACTTTGAAAAAAAAAGGTATCCCATTGACATAAATTAACCTTATAAGAGACATGTATGATGATGCAAAAACATGTGTGAGGACTCATGAAGGAATGACAGACTTCTTTGAAGTTAATATTGGGTTACATCAAGGATCAACTTTAAGTCCATACTTATTTATAATGGTGATTGATGAGTTAACAAAACATATTCAAGATGAAGTACCTTGGTGTATGTTATTTGTAGATGACATTGTATTAGTGGAGGAATCTAAGGAAAAAGTTAATAGAAAATTGGAACTATGGAGAGAAACATTAGAAAGCAAAGGCCTCCGACTTAGTAGAACAAAGACATAATATATGGAATGCAAGTTTGATAATTTGGTTACCTCAGAGGACATAGAAACTAAAATTGGCATACATTGCATGATTCGCATCCCCCAAAAGAAAAGTTTTAAATACCTAGGGTCAATTTTTCAGAGTGATGGAAGAATTGATGGAGATGTTACGCATAGAATTAATGGTGGTTGGTTAAAATGGAGAGGAGCATCAGGTATTCTTTGTGATAAGAAGATACCATTAAAGTTAAAAGGTAAATATTATAGAGCAGCAATTAGGCCTGACATGTTTTATGGT
This sequence comes from Brasenia schreberi, assembly GCA_036023115.1. Classification (NCBI taxonomy): domain Eukaryota; kingdom Viridiplantae; phylum Streptophyta; class Magnoliopsida; order Nymphaeales; family Cabombaceae; genus Brasenia; species Brasenia schreberi. The sequence goes on from JAYKKT010000088.1 coordinate 32,606,445, forward strand.
TCTGATTGTTGGGCAGTTAATCATTAACATGTACAAAAGATGTCATACAAAAGATGTTTGTGACAGAAATGAAGATGTTGAGATGGATGAGTGGTCATACAAGAAAAGACCGTATACATAATGAGGTTATTAGAAACAAATTAGGAGTGACACCAATAGAGGATAAAATGAGAGAATATCGTTTAAGAAGGTTTGGACACATAGAAAGAAGATCAAAAGAAGAACCTGTAAGAAGGTATGAAAAACTAAATTTGAAAAGTATTAAAAGAGCTAGAGGACGACCACAAAAGTGTTGGAAAGAAACAATAAAAAATGATATAGCTTATTGTGAGTTAACCGCTAGCATGGCACACGATAGGGATCTGTGGAAACAAAGAATCCATGTAGCTGACCCTGTCTAGTTTGGGAAAAGGCTTAGTTGTTGTTGTTGTTTATCTGCTATCCGATACAAGCATATGAGAATTGTTGAAGAATATGAGTTTTAGAGTCAGTTTTAGTAAGGTTGATGTTTTATGATAGTAAATTTGATGTTTTAGGTATCATTGTAATTGTCTGAAGTCATAAGGGTATTTTGGTAATTTTCTGTATTAAGGGGTATTTTGGTCATTTTCTGTTTTACAGCTCCTTATATAAGGACTGATAGGTTGTATTAGGGTTTAAGTTGTTGTGATTAAGAAATAGAGAAAAAGAGGGGGGCGGCCTCCATTGGAGGTCTGCCCCCTCCTCCAATCTCCATATTTCCTATTCTTTATGTTTGTGATTTTCAATCTCCGCTGCGCAACCATGTTTTCCAACAAGAATGCATTAGCATTCGAGAACAAGCAACCCAATGAATTCAGAATTACTTTCTTGGTACAGAACCATCACAAACCTACCATTTAACGTATCCTTTTATGCACTCCAAATTATCCATCTTTTCTGACCTTGTATGGAATACACCCTAACATGTAAATAAGTCCAGAATCAAAGTGTTATGTTGCTGCCATTTATATTATCTAGAAAAGAGGCCATTTGTTAGTGCAAGGGTGAAAAGTTTGGTCTGCCAGTGATAGATGACAGATTTGCGTCACGAAAGGCCAGAAGGCGTATGGTTAAGACCATCTCTCTTCACTCCCTCCAAGAAATAAAGTATGCGGATGCATTGAGGCCCTTTAGTTTCATACTGGCTACATTTTGGTAGGAACGATTATATACATTATATTCTTTCTACATCTCCATTTTTTTTTGTTTGACTATACATAGATCATTTAAATATCTACTGAGAATTCAAGCCTTTATTTTTTATTTTAAATGCGTGAATATTAGCCAACCCACATAGTGCGGGAAAAGGCTTGATTTGGTTTAAACTTTGTGACTATGTCCTCAAACAATTGATGGGCAGTACCGGTAATTGGTGCCAACAATTATTTTACAACCAATTTGATACCAAAAGAGTGTTGATCAATGAGATGGCTTTGTTCATCAGCTATATTTCAAACTAATTCTTTTTCATTACTGAAGTTGAATGGAACATGTTTCCCACCGATTTCCAATAATAACAGTGCTCCTTTCTGTCAAGGGAATGAGATTCAGCATCAAACCGTGGTGCTTTTGCATCCCCATCACCGGAAACCATTAGAAAAAGACAGGCATGTCACTTACCATAGAATTGACTAAAGCAGGTTTCAAAGAGGAGTAATTAAGTTTTCATCTCTTAAGGAGTAGCTTGTTTACATATTGAGGACACAACTACTATGCAGCATTTATGCATGATGGGCATGCTCTTCCAGAAGAAAAACTGTGGAGACCAATTTGATAAGTAAGATTCAGAACTCATCAACTTCGGTCACATCTTGATCTGTCAGCATACATCTCCACTAGCAATTGATATTTGCACAGCCAGTGTCCAATGAGGTATCACCATGTCATATATACACTCTTTGAAAAGATTAGTGCATCTTCAGACAGTTTCAACCATCAACTTGGCTTTGGAAATACTAAGGTTGTAGAGCTGGTATACAGTACCCAGGAAAGTATGGAGCAGTATCCCCATAAAGGATTCATATATATTAGGACGATGAATTTACATTAACAGGACACTTTCAGTACCCGCTTGTTCCTTACATAAAACTCAAAGGTTGCAAATCTTGCCAGAAAGCATTTTTACACGTTTAGAAAGACAAATTGTGACAATAACAGTGAAAAAGTGTGTTACTAACTACACAAAACACCTGCATCGTGCCAATAGAAAAAAGGTACACTAGCATCATCTTCATAGTGTAAGAAAACAACAAAGAACATGCTTACGAATCTACTATGTCGACCATCCCCCACTCACATCCCTGACAATAACCCGACCTGCATTCAGACTCGTTAAACGTTAAAATCTGTTGAAATAGATTGTAAGCTACAAATCTACCAAATACAAATGGATCAACAGCAATTAGAGGAAAGGTAAACCAGGTGCAAGTAACCATTCTTTGTCTTGAACCTTAAGGCTTTAAAATAAGGATTCCCCCACCAAATAAGGATTTCTAGATCGGCCACTGGAAACATCACCCAAAACCATAAGAAGCCTAACCAAACCTTAGCATGACGAGTCAAATTTCTTGGGATCAAGAAAAAGTTTTAAAATCACAAAAAGATCACCATAACATAGTTAAAATCAATAACCAGATACGTCTAATTGTTTATAAAGTGAAACATGCTCGATGCGGTAATAAATTATCTGTAAAAAGATAATACCAGATAACACCTATATTACTCCCTCATTTAGGTGCTCATCCAGGCACCAGCCTGAATCCTAGGTGGACTTAGCAGCAGTGTGGTGGGGTCTTAATTACTTAGTTCCTGCCCATGTTCATCTTGTGCTTCCCATGAGATCAAAAGAAAACTCATTTCTCACTGTGTCAACCTTGCTAGCAACTTGGCTTTAGATCAACATCAAGCTTTTGAATCAGCAGTTACGTTGATGGATAAGCTCACACAAGAAGTAGAAATGAATGTTATGTCGTATTTATACTCAATGACCCACCATCACCTAGCAATATGGCTTATAACCAAGTAATTGGAAGGCAAAAGCACAAAAGGCTAAGACAACTAAAGCTTAGAAGTTATCACTATCAGGAGAGTTAAGGAATTATAATCCACACATTTGAACAAGTTTTAACAGAACAGTCCACCAAATGATATGCAAGAGGAGGTTATTCAGCCTATATGTGTATTCACAGACGGTGTTTGACAAGAAATTATGACAATATAATTAGCAACTTTAATTTAGAATGTGGTTAACGAACATATACAACTTTTAGAAGTTGAGGGTGGCTTAGTACATTGCTTGGAAATTACCTTTTAAACCAAATAAGTTTGTTACTTAGTACATGTGGGTTTAGCCTGAACGTAAATCATGCATTCTATAAGTTTCTAGATAAGTTGTGTCCTCAAGTCATATCCAGATCACATCTGGATTAATTTTGAACTGTACTATTTCTCTAAATAACTATTGGTTTCACTTTTACTTTTCCGATGATGGAAACAATAAGACGACTCCTTTGCCATTAAGATCCAGCTTAGATATCAATGAGATTCACATTCATGATCAACATGATAGAATATTCAAATTTTTGTGTGCTAGGCTCAAAAGCAATATTACATCCAAACTTTTATGGAAGGATCTCCCAGAAGATTAGTCTACATCTGGAACCCAATTCAATACAAAGCATAAATGATAAGATACAAACTAAGGTCTAGAAAGTAGAAATAAACCAATCCCAAGGTTATGGTGCTGTACTTTTATACACTTCTAATAATTTCAGGAACCAAACTACAATGAAAGCTTGCGAACAGAGTGTAGATTCTCTATTTTCCATAAGATTCTAGTAATACCAGGACCCAAGAACCCAGCAACAAACAGGTAATATGACAAATTTAGCTGCACATATAAAAGTAGTCTGGATGGAACGATGCACAAAACCACTGTTTCACTTGGGTACAAACCAGACCTACCATATGATCTAATTAAATGGATCGTCCAAGTTTGTATTTGATAGCATTCAACTACTTTTCTTCTTTGACGCTCTTTTGATTATCCGCTAGTATCATTTGTATGTCAATATAGTTCGTTGTACAAGAACATAATTCCTGAATGAGGAGGAATAACCACTTTGAAGCTCTTAACTCTTAAGGGACAACTAAACATCCAATCCTTCGGTGCAGAAAGCATATACGTCATTGCATAAAGCGCTTAAGGAAGTAACTTATCAGTTCGCCTTCCAAATCCACCATTAAACTCTAACATCAGGCAGCAAAATCACAAATCAGAGAACAATTAGAACCCATAAGATCCTCCTTTTAGCTTGTTACGTTATAAACCTGAGAGACGAATTATAATTTCTAATCAAGAAAAAAAACAGGCGACCGGTGAGTCGGTAAATGTTGACGAAATCAGCCTACGGTAAACCCTAAAGGTTCGATAAGATAAAACAACTACCAAATAGGAGTACCTACATTATCGTTTTGTCAGTTTCTCGCTTGAGAGAGACAGACAAACAGACAGATGAATGGACCTTGTTCTACATGGCCTTCAACGATTGCCCGGCCGAGAACGGTGGCAACGGCGACGACAAGGAAGACGCCAGTGCTGCGGAAGGCGAGGTGTCCATCGGAATGGCCTTCCAAGCGTTATCTCGTCGCAATTGACTCGAGATATCAAAATGGTCCTGGCGAGGGGGCGGGCGGACCATAGGCCCATATTTGAAGCAGGGTTGAACGGCTCTGGTAGTCGGTCGGGTCAAGCTAGCCCGCAGGATCAGGATCACAGGTTCGTTAGATATTAGATGGAGTTTATAAGATCTCATTCACATTTATTTAAAATTCAAATTCAATCATAATAAGCTTCAACAAACTGTATACATATTTAATAAATATATATAATAAAAAACTGTATTATATATATATATATATGTATGTATGAAAAAAACTATATATACATGTAATTGAAAAACTATATTTGGTTATATATATGAGCTATATATACTGTGTATCTATATATAAAAAAACTATATATATATATATATATATATATATATATATATATATATATATATATATATATATATATATATATATATATCATTGGCCGCTACAGTGATGATTATTTAGCTCCAATCTTTTCTCGAGTCCCTCTAAAACGCTCGCTGTCATGCTTTCGCCACCTGTTGCATGCCTTTTTTTCAAAATGAACCCCTCATCATATTTTGGGAGGTAAAGGAATCGGTCACGGGCATGATTTTTGTGGCACGTGCATCCTTCCTCCGGTGGCTTCATAGCGCCCGCAAAAGACGATGCATGAGCATAGATGCACGCACCGGACATTCTTGTTGTGACTTGAGCTCCTTTGTACACATCTTGTAAATGTTTAGTCATGTACATAGTCTAGCCGGATCGGTCTAGACCATACTTGTATTGAGTCGGGTTGAGATTATGGGTTAGGTAAGGGGCTGACCTAAGTAAGGTTAGGATTAACCAAAGGAGGTTAGTTTGGAATATTCTCCGCTGGACACTACACTAAGCCGGGTCTATAAATAGACACCTGCTGCTGAATGGATTCCATTCCATTCCATTCCAAGTCTAGGCGGGGTTCTACTTCCAGCGGATCTTATGAGTGACCTGTTGAGCGAGTGTGAGAGTGAAAGCCAGCAAGTGTAAAGTGTAAGTGTAAGAATCGAGTGTTGAGAGTCAGCCGAACCTTATGCTGTTCAGTCTTGTAAACCGAAGATTGTGTGATTCAATAAAGAGCTAATGTTCAGACCTCCCTAGCCAGCTGGGTGAGCAAGAGTGCTATCGTCTACGTGTGTGCGTAGGACGGACGGAAGGCATGGAAGACTTCCGCAAGTGATAACAGGGCGTGCAGCTGAGGGAAACCTTGCCTTAGGTGCGAAGCAGCCAGAAGACACTGCAGCCTGCGCATCTGAAGAGTAGGGTGAAGGATTCAAGCACGGATCCTTGCCATCACAGGTAAGTTGATTCTGTTGAAAGACAAATCGAAAATTAACCCGTGACTGAATTTTAGAGATAGCAACATTGACCCGGCCCATACATACCCTGGTTCAACCTGAACCGAATGGGGGCAAAGGATGCCCGTAGCTATTCAAACATTGTTTAAGTAGTCCTAACTTGACACCAGATATATATATAATGTATGTATATATGTGTCGTACTAGCCTTGTTACTCGTGGAAAAAGAACTCAAACACACACATACTTGATTGAAGTTTTGGATTGGGGTTAAATATACAACTTATGATATATCTTTTTTCACGAGTTAAATAACGAGTATGGTATATAAAACGAGGCGTATATATGGGTGTACGTTTGGAGAGAGTGAGATAGCATAGCTCATGTGCACTACAAATCTACTTAAAGATCTCAATACTTCGATCTCTAAGATCAAGGGTTTTGATCTCTAACGATAAAATATACCAAATGTATTTAATGCACATGCAAAAAATTATAATAAATACTTTTAATTCAAATCTCAATTATTAATCTCAATAATTGAGCAATTAAGATATTTACATTTATTCAAGCACAAATTGGTATGCACAATTACTAAACATTGATCTCAACCATATAACAATGGAGATCTTAAAGGATGTTTGAGTACAACATCATTAAAGATCTCAATCGTTCAAAGTCAAGATCAGTCATTGAAATTTGAATAAAAAAATGTTATTGTGTTTTCCGTAAGTGGATTGCATGGTTGAAATATTTAAGTTAAAGATTGATCTTAAACACACACACACACACACACACACACACATATATATATATATATACACGTATGTACCAAGGTACCTTATCTTTGTACCTAAACCGGAACCTGACGGAGTCACCTTAATGTTGTGAGAGTTAGTAGCTCAGCGTCGTGATATTTCATTTCTCTGTTTGGTTCTTGTGTCAGTGTTATATTGCCAGCAAAATCGTGTTTCAAATTCATGTTGTGTCGCTCATACGAAAACTTATAATGCAAACACAATATAAAATCGGACTTTTTGGGTGATATTCGTGTCAAGTTGTCTTTTAAGGTGAAACTCGACAAGGTTTCCCCGAATGAAATTGGACCCATTTAACTCGTTCCGTAAATTTAAGGACTGTTTGCATGCGTGATCCAGGCCCAAGGGAGGTTGCGTCGTGCCCCTTTCGACAGTCACAAGGGTCAGTCAGATTGTGCTATGAACGTTTAAAAGGTGATTAATTGTATCTATCATAAAGGCATTGTGTTTGTAAAAAGAATGCGTTTATGATAAATACCATTAATCAATCTTTATTATGTTTAAACATCCATAACCATTAATGGAGAGACTTTAAGATATAACCATTAATCACTCGAGTTGTAGTTGGGTCAGTTTCAATCTTTTGGCTCGAGTTATGTTCCAGCAACTCAACCTGGAAGCTCACTTTCTCTTCGAGCTCGAGTTGAGGGAGCTCATGCATCAAGGAGTTCAACTAAGGTAGGCTTGTTTACACATTCGAGAGAACAGATTTTTTTATGATAATGAAAATGAAATACTATGATTTTGTTTGAGCCATCAAGAAAGTATGAGAGCAATGCAACTTCAAACCATCTGCCCCAAGTGTATATTGTTTATTCTTTTATCAATGTACTCCATTTAAAATTTTGAAAATTTTCATTTACGTGATGAAATTTCAGGTAAAACTCGCCCACCTGAATATGAAATCGGCCGTACCCAAGGCCAACTTCTAGGCTCACCATTGACCTTGAGTGCTTGTTCATGTATCAAGATAGACTTGGCTTGGCCCGAACCCTGCAAAATCAAGTTCAATTTAATTAATGAAGAAAAGAAAAGTGAAGCAAATACGTCGATTAATTAGCCTTATAATTTTCTTTTTACAAAAATCTCCAACTCCCGTGTTAAGAACCATTGGAAAAATTTAAACAAAGACCTACCGTGACGTAAAGTTTTCATTTAACGTGGCAATAATTTATCCAATTTACAGATCAACGTTCCCCTTACGTTTTTCCGTTTGACGAACTTTACCTAAAAGCGGGATCCATCAACAACTCCCCCACGAGTATGATCAATGCCGCCTGAATCGCTGATAATCCTTTCATTCTCTGAATCCTTTGACGTAACACCAGTTGGGTAGCATAGAGATTCTCTCTCTCTGAGACATCGATGTTGTTCTCTTAGACCTCTCGTAGCAGGGGAAGTTTCGTGTGGCGATTTGAGAAGAGAAAAGCGGAGATGGGTATGTCATGGACTCAAGAAATGGCCAACGCAAAGGCTCTATTCATTGGCGTCCAAGTGACCGTGCTGGTCGTCATTCTCGTTACTACTGTCTACGTTGGCAAACCCGTCTACTCCGAACTCTGGTCTTCAACACCAGGTTGGTATAAGGATTTCCATCCTTTTTGTTCATCACTAACATGAGAAATTTGTTCATTTTGGGGTTTTCTTTGGCTTTTCTCTCGTTTAAGGGCAATTAAGGAAAGGTTTGGTACTTCCATATATAGGATTTCATGAACGGCAAATTCTGTGTATCAAAATTGCTCTCTCTTACTATCGAAATTCTGACCTTTTGATAGTTCCAGTTGGAGGTGTTAATCTTTCGACAACGGAAGAAGGTAAAGCATCAAATTTGCGAAATGATACTGAAGGCAACGACTTGAAGCCTGCAAGTGAAAATAAGCAAAGTCTCAAAACTCGGGGGCATGATACAAAACCGAAGTCTTCTTCAAAGCTAAAAAGCATGTGGAACAGACCTATATGGGATGTCCCGCCTGCTGGTACCAAAATGCCTGCTGCAAAAGCGTTTCGGTTGACTGAAAAAATGGTGGAACGACGTGCAATAGATAACGTTATTGTTGTAACGTTTGGAAATTATGCTTTCATGGATTTCATCCTGACTTGGGTTAAGCACCTCACTGACCTTGGAGTTTACAATCTTCTTGTAGGTAACACTAAAATGCTTCCTGATTTTGCATTTGTACCTCAGTCGTGGATCAGAATTTTCTGTTGTAAATTCTGCTTGTGGTTCTTACGGCTTTGCTACTGCTGCCGTTTGGGGATATCGTTCCAGGTGCGATGGATTCAAAGCTCCTGGAGGCTTTGTATTGGAAAGGAATTCCGACTTTTGATATGGGAAGTAACATGGATGCAAGCGATGTTGGTTGGGGATCTCCAAAATTTCACAAGATGGGAAGAGAAAAAGTACTACTCATAAATGCGCTGCTGCCCTTCGGATACGAACTATTGATGTGTGACACGGACATGGTCTGGTTAAAGGTATTTAGACCTGTTACATGGCTCTACGATCTTTTCCGGAGATTGTAAATCAATCTGAAGGCTATGCTCTTTTATAAAAATCCACGTGATTGATCTCATATGTTAAATGGTCCTTATGATAAAAGAATAGCTATACTTTTATTCTTTCAATTTCTAAAAAAGTGTAGGATATATATTGGATCGGGTCACTTCATGTAAATATATCACATTGGCATTTGTTAGTACTAATTAATTCAGAACAAGGAAAGTTGATTAGAACTTGCTTGAGGCTCCAACCTGTTTTTCACTCCATAAGCTTTTTTTTGGGGGTGGAGGAGTCGGGGTGGGCGGCATCATTCTGGACCAAATTTTGGTATGGAGCCAATATTCTCCTTCACAGAATCAAAATGTCCGTCTTAGTTACGGACACCGATAAGATCTCTTTTGGTTGGCGTTGGGTCTGAGGAAATAAAAAGAAAGTAGAAAAGAGCTTTTTGGTGCTTTCACATATGATTGGTTGGTTAGGCTACTAGTTCTATGATGCTACTGATTTTTAAATGGTTAAAGTTGCATCGCCTTTACTGTTCAACTGTTGGATCTTGTTTTGAGACATGCAGAATTGTGACTTACTCTTTTGATTTCATTTTTTTGCATAGGGACAACAACAACAACAACTAAGCCTTTTCCTATACTAGATGGGGTCAGCTACATGGATTCTTTGTTTCCACACAGCCCTATCATGTGCCATGTTAGCATTTAACTCGCAATAAGCTAGATCATTCTTTATTGTTTCTTTCCAACACTTTTGTGGTCGTCCTCTACCTCTTTTAATACTTTCAAAATCTAGTTTTTCATACCTTCTTACAGGTTCTTCTTTTGATCTTCTTTCTATATGTCCAAACCACCTTAAACGATATTATCTCATTTTATCCTCTATTGGTGCACAAATAATTAATTTCTAATAACCTCATTATGTATACCATCTCAATATCTTCATTTCTATCATAGACATCTTTTGCACATGTTAATTAACTGCCCAACACTCATAACCATAAAACATGACTGGTCTAATTGCTGCTTTATAATATTTCATATATTGTGTCTTTGTTATACTAAGTTTGAAGCCTTTACTTTCTAATGTTTCTCTCCATAGTTCCAATTTTCTATTAACTTTTTCTTTAGACTCCTCCACTAACACAATATCATTTGCAAATAACATACACCAAGGAACTTCATCTTGAATATGTTTTGTTAACTCATCAATCACCATTATAAATAAGTATGGACTTAAAGTTGATCTTTGATGTAACCCAATATTAACTTCAAAGAAGTGTGTCATTCGTACCATCGTACATGTTTTTGCACAGATGTTTTTGCACCATCGTACATGTCTCTTATAAGGTTTATGTATGTCAATGGGATATCTCTTTTTTTTTAAGGTTCTCCAAAGAACCTCCCTCGGTACCATATCGTAAGCTTTTTCTAGATCAATAAATATCATGTGAAGGTCTTTCTTTTTTGCTCTAAAATGTTCCATAAGACATCTCAAAAGGTGAATCACTTTAATAGTAGATCAACCTAGCATGAATCCAAATTGGTTCTCTATTGTACTCGATACTTGTCTTAACCTACGTTCGATAATTATTTCCCATAATTTCATAGTATGGCTCATTAACTTGATACCTTGATAATTCACACAATTCTGAATGTCTCCCTTGTTCTTATATATGGGTATAAGTGTACTCGCTCTCCATTCCTTGGGCATCTTTTGGTTTCTCAATATTTCATTAAATGGTCTTGTAAGTCAAGTGATTCCTATTTCTTTTAGGATTTCCAAACTTCTATAGGAATATTGTCTGGTCCTACCGATTTACCACCCTTCATATGTTTAAGATCCTCTTTGACTTCATTCTTTTAAATACGTTGGTAGAAATTGTGGTTTATATACTTTTCTGATTTGGCTAACTCTCATAATCTAATACCAACATCTTTATTTTCATTAAAAAGCTTATAAAAATAGTTCTTTCATCTATTTCTTATATCATCATTTGCCACTAGAATTTTTTATCCTTGTCTTTGATGCTTCTAACAGAATTAAGATCTTTAGTTTTCTTATCTCTAGTCCTAGCTATCCTAAAAATATCTCTTTCACCCTCTTTTGAGTTGAGTTTTTTTATATAAATCTTTTCAAATTTTGCTTTAAAGACGGCCTTTTTTGCTTCCTTCTTTGCTTTCTTATAAGCCTCTAAAGTTTCAATAGTTTTCTTAGCATAATGTAATTTGTAACATGCCCTCTTTGCCTTGATTTTATTTTACACTACTTCACTCCACCACCAAGCTTCTTTTTATACCAGTACACCTCCCTTAGATTCACCTAACACATCTTTTGCCACTTTCCTAATATGTATAGCCATATTGGTCCCCGTATCACAAGGTATATTGTTCCACGTATCACAAGGTATACCAACATGATTCCAAGTATCTCCTTGAAGGACTTTTTGTTTAAATATATCTTCTTTCTCGCTTTTGAGGTTCCACCATTTAGTCCGAATAGCTCGATGCACTCTTTTCTTCTTTGTCCATTTTTTTATTTGTAAATCCATAACTAAAAGTCGATGTTGGGTGGTTAAGCTTTCTCTTGGAATTACCTTGCAATATTTTCAACACGTTCTATCTTTTTTTATACAAATAAAGTAATCAATTTATGTTTGTGATAAGCCATTCTTATAAGTAATTAAATGTTCATCTCATTTTTTGAAGATTATATTGACTATAAAGAGATCTAATGCTTTAGCAAAATTTAAAATCTCCCTACCTTTCTCATTTATATCCCCAAAACCAAAGTTTTCATGAATACCTTGATATCCAAATACCTCTTTACCGACATGTCCATTTAAGCCTCCTCCTAAACAAATCATCTCCCTTTGTGGAATTCTTTGAATCACCTTATCTAACTCTTCCTAAAAGGCCGTCTTTATACTATCTTTTAGTCTTACTTGGGGTGCGTAAGCACAAATTACATTCAAAACATCTGCTCCTAACACTAATTTCAACATAATGGTTTGTCTGTTCAACGTTATGGTTTGACATCTCATTTTTTTCATAGAGAAACATATAAAATTTCATGGTTTGTCTGTTTATAAAGGTAGGGGCCAGATTTCGTGAGTGAAGCAAAAGCTAAAATTTGGGAGGACTTATATAAAAAACACAACTCAAAAGAGGGTGAAAGAGATATTTTTAGGATAGCTAGGGCTAGAGATAAGAAAACTAAAGATATTAATTATGTTAGATGCATAAAAGACGATGATGAAAAAATTCTAGGGGCAAATGATGATATAAGAAATAGATGAAAAACTATTTTTATAATCTTTTTAATGAAAATAAAGATGTTATTATTAGCTTAGGAGAGTTAGCCAAATCAGAAAAGTATATAAACCACAATTTCTATCGACGTATTCAAAATAATGAAGTCAAAGAGGCTCTTAAACATATAAAGGGTGGTAAATTGGTAGGACCAAATAATATTCCTATAGAAGTTTGGAAAATACTCGGAGAAATAGGAATCACTTGGCTCACAAGACTATTTAATGAAATATGGAAAAACCAAAAGATGCTCGAGGAATGGAGAGCAAGTACACTTATACCCATATGTAAGAACAAGGGAGACATTCAGAATTGTGTGAATTATCGAGGTATCAAGTTAATGAGCCACAACAAACAACAACAACTAAGCCTTTTCCCATATTAGACGGGGTCGGCTAAATCAAGTTAATGAGCCATACTATGAAATTATGGGAAAGAATTATCGAACGTAGGTTAAGACAAGTATCAAGTACAACAGAGAACCAATTTGGATTCATGCGAGTCAGATCTACTATTGAAGCGATTCACCTTTTGAGACGCCTTATGGAACATTTTAGAGCAAAAAAAAGACCTTCACATGATATTTATTGATCTAGAAAAAGCTTATGATAGAGTACCGAGGGAGGTTCTTTGGAGAACTTTGGAAAAAAGAGGTATTCCATTGACATATATTAACCTTATAAGAGACATGTATGATGGTGCAAAAACATGTGTGAGGACTCATAAAGGAACGGCAGACTTCTTTGAAGTTAATATTGGGTTACATCAAGGATCAACTTTAAGTCCATACTTATTTATAATGGTGATGGATGAGTTAACAAAACATATTCAAGATGAAGTACCTTAGTGTATGTTATTTGCAGATGACATTGTATTAGTGGAGTCTAAGGAAAAAGTTAATAGAAAATTAGAACTATGAAGAGAAACATTAGAAAGCAAAGGCCTCCGACTTAGTAGAACAAAGACAAAATATATGGAATGTAAGTTTGATAATTTGGTTACCTCAGAGGACATAGAAATTAAAATTGGCACACATTGCATCCCCCAAAAGGAAAATTTTAAATACCTAGGGATGGAGATGTTACGCATAGAATTAATGTTGGTTGGTTAAAATGGAGAGGAGCATCAGGTATTCTTTGTGATAAGAAGATACCATTAAAGTTAAAAGGTAAATATTATAGAGCAGCAATTAGGCCTGACATGTTTTATGGTTTTGAGTGTTGGGCAATTAATTATCAACATATACAAAAGATGTCTGTGACATAAATGAAGATGTTGAGATGGATGAGTGGTCATACAAGAAAAGACCGTATACATAATGAGGTTATTAGAAACAAATCAGGAGTGGCACCAATAGAGGATAAAATGAGAGAATATCGTTTAAGATGGTTTGGACATATAGAAAAAGATCAAAAGAAGAACTTGTAAGAAGGTTAGACAAACTAAATTTGGAAAGTGTTAAAAGAGGTAGAGGACGACTACAAAAGTGTTGGAAAGAAACAATAAAGAATGATCTAGCTTATTGTGAGTTAACTCCTAACATGGCACACGATAGGGATTTATGGAAACAAAGAATCCATGTGGCCGACCCCGTCTAGTATGGGAAAAGGTGTTGTTGTTGTATTGTTGAGTTAACAAAACATATTTAAGATGAAGTACCTTGGTGTATGTTATTTGTAGATGACATTGTATTAGTGGAGGAGTCTAAGGAAAAAGTTAATAGAAAATTGGAACTATGGAAAGAAGCATTAGAAAGCAAAGGCCTCCAACTTAGTAGAACAAATACAAAATATTTGGAATGTATGTTTGGTCATTTGGTTACTTCAGAGGACATAAAAATTAAAATTGGCATACATTGCATGATTTGCATCTCCCAAAAGGAAAGTTTTAAATACTTAGGGTGAATTTTTCAGAGTGATGGAAGAATTGATGGAGATGTTACGCATAGAATTAATGGTGGTTGGTTAAAATGGAGAGGAGCATCGGGTATTCTTTGTGATCAGAAGATACCATTAAAGGTAAAAGGTAAATATTATAGAGCAACAATTAGACCTGTCATGTTTTATGGTTCTGAGTGTTGGGCAGTTAACCATCAACATGTACAAAAGATGTCTGTGACAGAAATGAAGATGTTGAGATGGATGAGTGGTCATACAAGAAAAGACCGTGTATATAATGAGGTTATTAGAAACAAATTAGGAGTGGCACTAATAGAGGATAAAATGAGAGAATATCGTTTAAGATGGTTTGGACATATAGAAAGAAGATCATAACAAGAACCCGTAAGAAGGTATGAGAAACTAAATTTGGAAACTATTAAAAGAGGTAGAGGACGACCACAAAAATGTTGGAAAGAAACAATAAAGAATGATCTAGCTTATTGTGAGTTAACTGCTAACATGGCACACGATAGGGATATGTAGAAACAAAAAATCTATGTAGCCGACCCCGTCTAGTATGGGAAAAGGTGTTGTTGTTGTATTGTTGAGTTAACAAAACATATTCAAGATGAAGTACCTTGGTGTATGGGAAAAGGCTTAGTTGTTGTTGTTTTTTTGCTTTGTACAGTTCATGTCCATTATACATTGTAATTGGAGCCCAAGCTTTTGAATATCTTCCCTCTATTCATTGTTTTCATTCTTTTTCACATGAAGGATAGCGGTCGATTCCTCACCCACTTACAGATTGATGGTGTAAAGAGTATTTGGATAACCTAGTCAATTTTCGTTGCAAATTAAAAGCTTAATCCACTTGCCAATTACGGTGTTAACATTTGGACTACATTTTTGCTGTAAATCTGAAGCTTAATCTGCCAAGTTACCAACGTCTATGCTGAAGAAACTTTGATAGTTAAGGGCCACTAGATACCCCATTGTTCTTTTTCGTAGTTTAAGTGATGGTTGTTACAAGTTCTGCACGTTCATAATCTTCACACCCAGTCAGGGGTAGCATTGCATACTTCATTTAGGGTCAATAGGCACCAAAACTACGATATTCTTGTCATGAATTTGTCTCGCAATATCATTTAGTGGTTTATGTCAGTGTTAATGTGTATCATCCCATATCGTACAATACGGAATATATCGGATCATATCATGAGAAATCACGACATGATATACGGGTTATATTGCAAACCCACTGAGTATCGGTCTGTATCATGCAATACAGGCCCCTTGGTTTATAGAGAATAACAGCTTTTTCTCCTTCTCGTTCGATATTTCTGTTTTTCTATAAAATAATGATATAATTTTTATGTTAAATGCTATTTTTGAACCAATTTACTTCACCCTAATTCAGTAAGACTGATTAATTATGGAGTGAATCATTAACACCTTGATATGGTGCAACAAAATTAGGGTTTTGCTAAAGAAAATAAGATCTTGTTGGTTGTGATGACAATTGTCACTTCAGGAACAAATGTAGAATTAGGACCAAGACTTTTGGGGTCATTAAATCATCTAATTTATTAATTTCTGATTTGAGCAAACTAAGTATTCTTTGCTTGTCTATAATTTTTCAATCTGATTTTAAAAGCTTCTGGACGAAGAAGTCAAGAAATACATCCACAAAAACAGTTTCACTTGATAGAAACTAACAACAACAACAACTAAGCCTTTTCCTATACTAGATGGGGTTGGCTACATGGATTCTTTGTTTTCACATAGCCCTATCATAATTTGTAGAATTCATGGGAAATAAGTCGGACAAAGTTTTACGTTGGTTGTCAAAAGCCTAACACAACCCTCCTCCTTTATCCAGGCTTGGGACCGGCCATACAAGGGTGATCCCTTACATATGCAGAGTAACTCGATAGGAACCAACATTAGCAAAAATACCACTGTAAGAATGCATTGTGATATAAGATATCACTTGTTGTACCTATACTATTAGTAGAAATACAGATATCACTCTTTATACCTACATATTAAAATCAATTTGTTGTTTATCGTTCATAGTGTATAATAGGTAGGAGTGATTTTTCTTATATCTATATATTAAGAACAGTTTGTTGTTGTTGGCTACTTCTTCAATGAAGAAAGTTGTACTTGTAATTTTAATTAATGTTTAATGGATCAATGTTTACTCCAATTTTGATTTATAAGAATTATTTAGAAATTTTCTTGATTTTTAAAGTATATTTTTCAAAATTTACAATACGATACGCTTGTATCGTATCATGGAGAAAAACGATACACATTATAATACGGTAGAAACATCACTGGTTTATGTTGTAAAATCAAAAGGCAACATACATACTAGCCTTGAAGTAAATGGCATCATTCGGATCCAGAGAGATGCCACTCATTTGCCTTCTATTCTTGCTGGAAAATACCACTTATCATAGAAAACTATGTTGGACGGATGCTGGAACTCCTGCATTTTGGCAGAAGGGGTTCCTGAATTGATAGGACATAAAAGTTTCTATGCCATGCTTTTCACACTTTATCTAACAACTTACAATCATGTTTTCAGTTTACAATTATCATTCAAAATGTTTGAAACATCAAAAGAAGTTGGAAGGAGAATGCAGTTTATTGACATGAAGATATCCTAAACTTTCTACTTTAGCTATTCAACAGGCTGCCTTTCACTTGTTTGTTTCATAAGATGTTTACTGATTAATTTCCTCAATATAAGCACTATGATAATTGGGTTACATGAGTTCATGCTTTGCCTTTTTCAACAGAATCCACTTCCATATATTGCTCGATATCCTGGAGCAGACATCTTAACCTCCAGTGATCAGCTGGTACCTACAGTCGTTGATGATAGTTTGGAGGACTGGAGATATGGTAGGAGTCTTAATGCGTCACCCTGTTTTGTTAATTTTTTTCTTGGTTGGAATCTTCAGGATGCTTTTCTAGTGTCTTTATGTTTTCCCTTTTCATTGAAGTCCTCAGCTCTCAGTTTTTATGAAACAAGGGAGCTTTTTGGATTCATTTCCACCTTGCTTGTCTTTGCAATTATTACTCCCGAATCCAAGACCCTACTTCCAAGATTTCAGTTTATATGACTTATTAATTCAAATACCAAATTCTTCTGTTCTCTCATTAGTAACTGGTGCATTCAATATTGGAATTTTCCACTGGCGACCAACAAATGCTTCAAAAAAGCTCATAGCTGAATGGAAGGATATGCTTCTAGCTGATGACAGTATGTGGGATCAGAATGGATTCAATCATCTTCTAATACCAGCCCTAGGCCCATCAGTTGATGAAAAAAGTGGACTAGTCTATGCTCGTAATCAAACCCTTAAACTGGGAATTCTTCCAGCGAGCATATTCTGCAGTGGCCACACATATTTCGTCCAGGTATAACTTGCAGATTCTTTTGATCCAAGCAACTTGTAGGTTGATGTATCAAAAGTTCTTGATTATGTTTCAAAATTAAGTCTCTGTCTGTAAATGCTAGTATGTCACCCTTGTGCTGAACAGTTTTTATTTACAGGCAATGTATCAGCAACTAAGACTGGAGCCTTATGCAGTTCATACCACATTCCAGTATGCAGGAACTCCAGGGAAACGGCATCGACTGCGTGAAGCAATGCTTTTCTACGATGAGCCAGAGTACTATGATTCACCAGGTGGATATAAGTGTATCACAATGCACCTTCGGACATAACTCATTAGCAATTCCTTATCCAAGTACTTTCATTGGGTGGATCTCATATTATTTTGGTTCACCTCTCATGAAACAAAGAACCTGTTCTCCCTGGTAATAATCATTCCAAAGTTGGGGCGTTTCTTATTGGCTTCCCTGTTTATCTCCTTGTTGGTCCTGATGGAGGAGACGTCTCATTGTTAGGCAGTCAAAACCGATATTTCATTTTCCTCTCCCATCCTTTCCGACTATACTGGATCCATAACATCAACATCAACATTTTTATGTTTCAATTTTGAAGGAATAGTTTAGCTGTAGTTTTTTTCACAGATCTCTGGTATACAATGCTTTAAATTGTTCTCAGATATGGTGTACCAAATGCATAATATTTCTATGGCAAAGGAAAGTTTGCTGTTGTTGCTTTGGAAGTAGAATCATGAATGTTTCAGCTGTAAATGCAGCATTGAACTGGATAACAAAGTTAATGTGGATTGATAGACTGACTTCCATTAACACTAGTCTCAAAGTAAAGCAGAACATACCACAACAACAACCGAGCCTTTTTTGACACTAGGCATATCATTATACGAATTTGTTTTATATGTTTTAGATGGTTTATGCTCATCTATTGTAGCATGTTTCCATGGAAATGTGTACCATCTATAACTTTCGCCATTACTGTCAAATGCTCTCTAAAACATAATGTAACTCTTGTTCATCATGTCACTTTTCTTCTCCTTCAATGCAGGAGGTTTTTTGTCATTTAATCCATCTATTCCTAAGAGCAAATTACTTGATGGAGCGCATACTGTTGAAACACACTTTTCTCTTGTCAACTACCAGGTGCAGTTTCTAGGTTAATCTTGTAGTGACCAAATGCCTTTTGTTGTCAATTGGGTATTGTTTATAATATTTTTAAAACAAGGTTTGATTTTTTAAGGTGGATATCTTCAGGTCAAACAAGTAAGGCTTGCACTTGCAGTTGCTTTATTGTTGAACAGAACATTGGTAAGTGCTGACAAAATATGGGATCTTATGGTTATAAAGATGGGTTCCTTCAAAGGTTTCATTAGTTTTCTCGTTGCATGCAAAATATGGGAGATTTTATGGTCATAAGATGGCTTCCTTCAAAAATTTCATTGACCTTCTCGCTGCTGGCATCATGTTTGACTGCTGCAACTGACTCTGATAAGCATGAAGTTGCATGAACAGCGACGCAGCATGCAAATGATGCCTCAAGATGATATACCAATATGCTTGTCCTTTCTCATTCCTCACGTTTGCTTCTAAGCTTACTTGGTTTACATTCACAGAATTCAAGGATGCCTTTCATTTTCTTTCAGTTGATATTGTTCTTTGAAACATTTGACTGATTTTAGCATGCCTTTCATTTCATATTTTCTGAGGACTTTAATGACCGGCTGTTTGAATTTTTGAAGTTTGCTTACTATGAAATGCTAATCAAGGCATCTATGACTTTTCTCTAATATGTTGAGAGTCATATAGGGCTAGTCATATTCTTTGGCTCATTTCTATGCGACTTCCTCTCTCAATGCTTGCACATGCACTAATCTTGGTTCCTTATTTTAGGTAATGCCTCCATTATGGTGCAGGTTGGATAGACTATGGTTTGGACACCCTGGGGTCTTGCCAGGGACAATGACAAGACAACCTTTTCTCTGCCCTATGGATCACATATTTGAGGTATCACTTGTTCAAATGTTGTATTGATGTTCCTCCATAACATGAAGTATGAAAATGACCCAATCAGCAGACTATCTTCCGTTATGGTTCAGAGAAGGGCTTCATCATGTATACGTTTTTTCCCTTCATGATTGGTTGTCTAGTACAAGTCCTTGCCTAGTCCCTACAATTCGAGGTTTACCAAATGTGTAATTAGGTTTGTCTACAATCTATTGCATAATGATTCATTTTGTTTCGGCCTTCGATATCTTTGTACGGTGTTATATATGAAGGATTTTGAATTTAAGCACTTTATATTCTAGCATTTTTTTTGTAAACCACCTAGATGAGCCCAACTTTTGAAGCAATTTTGTCATGACAGAACTTTGATGATCTGATCTAACAATTTCTGTTGCTATTTCATGTTAGACTAGCTATAGATATTGCTGTAATCATAGTTACTATAGTTGTTCTTGTATCCTCATTGCTCACAAGTGTTTGTTAGGTAAATGTGATGAGGTCTGAAATGCCGGAGGAATTTGGCCCACGGGTAGATTTCAGAGAGTACACATTCCTTGAGAATCCATCACTGCCTAAATCGGTACAACCAGTTTTAGCTGATAAATAAAAGTAATTATTTTGTTCCACGTTAAGCTTAATTCTTCTTTGTGCAGATAAAGGATTCAAGGCTATATGTAGAACTTTGTGATCCAGCATCACCCAATTGCCAGATATCCAATGCCACCATTAACCCTGGAGTTCTGAGGTTTCCAAAATATAGCACGGAAGAAACGGTAAATTTCAGGCATGAGTTGAACTGATAAGTAATGGAGAAGTTGCTGTTACCTGTTTTCTGACTTGCTTTATAACCCTATGCAGAACATATGATTCTCAAGGTCAATAGCTGTTTGTGGTATTTGTAAAATCTTAATTTGCCTGTATAACTCTATAGCTACTGCCTATCAAATTGAGGATGCAGACCTTCGTGAATTCACTTACAGCTATACTACCCAGAGATCTATACTTTTAGTCTTGTTATTTGGCCCTTAGTGTCTTTGCTAGTTGGGTTCCTGTAAACATGATAAGACTTATCAAGACTACTTGGCCTTGCAGTTAAAGTTAGTCTTCTCTGCCCACAAGGATGTAAAGATCATACAGTTCTCATCCATGGATGATGCCTTCCAAGGTTTCAGTGACAAGGTAATTTTCTCCAATGGATTTTGTTAGACTTTTTTCAGCAGACTTCAAATCATAGTGTCATGTGGATGATGATTGTCGATATCTGCTGGAAATGCAGTTGACAGAAAAGAAATTTAGGCATCGTGTGTCACGATATGTGGGGCTCTGGTGCTGCGTTCAGTATCAAAACATAGGCCACATCTTCTATGACATGTACTGGGATGAGAAGCCTGGTTGGAAGCCAGTACCTCCGGCAACTCAACAAGAAAATCATCCTCCTTTTATCTGATATTGGTATGACTTAAAATTCTTTCAAGGAGAGTCTCTCTGGTTTTGCGGCTGCTGGCAATGCATTTCATAGAGTTGGAGAATACCTGAGTTAAACGGACTGGCTTACACCTTCGTTGTCTGATTTTTCATAGCTGCAGCGCAAAGTAGATGACCAGCGAGTATGGATCCTTCATTTTCTTCAAGATGCAACCATATATATTTGGAACTTACCTCAGAGCCTGTACTTCATTGTTTCTTGTGAATATGACATACTCTAAAGGATAAGTGAGGCTTTGCATTTCGTTTTTGTGAAAATTGTCGAAGGATTGAGTCGCTGTTTGGTGAAAAGCCTCAGTATGTTTAGCATAAAAGTTCATGTTGAACCATGATTCTGCATGTGTTGTGCAAGTTTTGGAGTGTATTCCAAGACTGAAACGGTTCTAAGAAAACATCAATGACACAGGAAGGGTTGAAGGTGTTTCTGATTCATGCATCTCTCTCTCTCTCTCTCTCTCAATGAACCAATAACTTTAGGTCCATCTTTCTGTATGAATTGTCACGGATTTCAATTGAAGACACTCAATTAATGCTTGCACAAGAAGATACATGTTGCTAAGTATTTTCCTACTACTACAAGATAAATAGTCACACTCTAAGATCATGATGTCTCAAATTTCCGCAATAACTTGACGAAAAACTTGTCATCTTAATCAAGAGGTTGGATTCAGGCTGGACCCTAACAAAAATGGATCTAAATAAAATTGGTTATTCGCAAGGGTGGACCCTAACAAGATAGATGTTGCTAAGTATTTTCCTACTACAAGATAAATAGTCACACTCTAAGATCGTGGTGTCTCAAAATTCCGCAATAACTTGATGAAAGCAAAATGGATTTGAGCGAAACCCTACCGCATACACATCCTAGGTATTGAACTCGTAACCTGAAAACATCTGAGCCAACCCCTAGCCTGCCAAATTTGCTTCTTTGAGAAGACACCCCTTTGTGCCATCAGTGGCATGCAAAAACCCCTAGCCTGCCTTTTCTTGGTTCCAACAGGAGGCAAGGCCGGTGTAACCCCCAGGAATCGAGCGCTCAGCCTTCACATAAGTCGAGAGCCCTGCCCGGTGGGCTATTGCCCTGAGAGTGTAAGACCTCAATTGATACATAACCTCGCCGTTTGCTCCTTATGCAATGTTAAAAAGGGAGAACATGCTAAAGTTACGAGTATACGACCCATTTTAAGCCTTCACCGTATCAACACCGAAGCTAAAAGAAGGTACATCTAGAACAGCTGTGCAGAATTATGGAAACAAACGGAAGAGCTGACAACCATAGACACGAAATAGGAAACTCAAACCCGAAACACGATTTCAGAGGTTTGTGCTGATGTCCACCGAGAAGATAAAAAAGAATCAAATCGTGTTTAGGCTGCCCTTTTTTTGGTACAGGCAGTAATTGACATGACACAAGCTTGACCGGAAACCCATAAAATATAGTAATTTCAGACATGACACGAGACCAACAAAAACAGAATTGAAAAGCACCCAGAACGGCAGGGAGCTCTGGTGCCCTTGCTGGTGGTGGGGGGTTCTGACTTTCAGGGGGTGCATGCCGTGTGTGTGTTAGGCTTTGGCCTCCTCTTGTAACAAACAGAAAAAAACAGAACTGAAAAAGTACGTATTCAAGTTTGCAACTAAAATGCCGGGAGAAAGGGGAACGCCTTTCATACACCTGTTTTTGACATCAACGAGAAACGAGGACGTCAATAAACACGCAAAAAAGGAAAGACAACAGTACCAGAGAGCTGTTCTCAACTGCTCATCATGGTCGATCATATTGCAACTGCACATAGTGTTTCAACGGTAACAGATACCAAGGCCCACTGGCCCCATTCAGCTAACCTTGACAAAGTGGTGGCTCATAAAACGAGTAACCTCGAAAAATCCTACTGTATATCTTCCCTCAAATATGCTCTTCAGCATCTTATCACATCTGATCTCTTGTTTGTCTGCTGGATTCTGAGTACACAGCCACCATTACCAAGAAAAAGCCAAACAGTAAGATGACTCACTTCCATAATGTTTAAGAGTTAACCAACAAAAGTGTATATGAAAGATCTATATTTGACCAACTATAAGATGCATCATTGGTAGAATTTCCCAATAGTATAGGACATGCAAGTGCCATAAACAAAATCAATTTGCTAGTACCTCTAACTGAGAATCAAGTTATGTGATATCCGGCAACCTTTTGTACTCTTTTCTTGCGACAAAATCCTACTATTAGCACAAATTTAAGAGTTCAATTCAAATAAATGGAAATAGCAGAAGTATATTATTATCTTCTATTAGAAACAATAAAGAATGATCTAGCTTATTGCGAGTTAACTGCTAACATGACACATGATAGGGATCCGTGGAAACAAAGAATCCATGTAGCCGACCTTGTCTAGTATGGGAAAAGGCTTAGTTGTTGTTGTTGTTGTTATATTATTATCTTCTATTCAGGCAAGTGAAGATTCAAGGGACCAATCACCATCAAGTATGTAACCTATGCATCGGCTAAAAATAAGGGCAAAAGAAGACTAGCCAACACTGCATTTCATGGTAAAAGCTAAGAGTAGCTAACAAATATCGACCAACAGTCCTTTACCTACATTCAATAAGTTGAGGAAGACATGCCTGAGAAAACTTCAGCAGGTTCACCTCTTATTAAGAAGAGCATAACACGATAGGGGAAAACACATGATGCTGCTACCATGCTAGAACCTCACATTAAAAGGTTGGATCAGAAGAAAATGTTTTCCACTCCAATCCACAATCTCTCATGCAGCAGCTTGTTGATGATACCGTCACAATCAAGTAAAAAGAGACAAAAGATCTTTTTTCGATGACCTTTTCTTATCTTGTAGTTTCTCTAGTACAACATCAAATGCTACAAGGACAAATGCTTGAACTCACCAATGAACCCTTATAATTAGAGTCAATGACGTTGAACGCTTACCATGCCAGAACATTTAATGAATCTTACACGCAAATGATTGAACCCTTCCAATGCACTACTACAAACTGCAGTAAAGGATGGTGATCGCCATTTTAACTGGAGAATTGTCCTAGTGTGTATAACAACAAGAAGAAATCCAATCTTCAAACTTTCGGAACAAATAATATAGTTCGATCATGAAGAGGGTAAGATATGAATGCTTCAACAAGGGTTGCTAGTGAGAGCTGCAAAAA
The DNA here is from genome assembly GCA_036023115.1 of Brasenia schreberi. Taxonomy (NCBI): domain Eukaryota; kingdom Viridiplantae; phylum Streptophyta; class Magnoliopsida; order Nymphaeales; family Cabombaceae; genus Brasenia; species Brasenia schreberi. Next base: position 32,631,043 of record JAYKKT010000088.1, read on the forward strand.
GTTCTTCAAAACTAATAAACAAGTTAAAAATTATGTATAACAGGCCAGAAGTGCCAAACATGGTGACTGTAATGGGAAGCATGAAATAAAGTGTCAAACAAGTTGACTGGTAAAATACCTTCCATTGTGATGCGAAGATTGCTATGGCTGTGATGGCAAGAATGCCAGATAGATAGATAGGTGGACCGATACGCGATTTAAATTATCAGCGGAAAATGTTGACCAGAAGATATGAAGATGTTTACTCTGCAATGGGAAGAATGCTCCCACTGTGATGAAAAGAAAGAAAGATGGATCAATAGATAGTCTGAATGGCAGACAATAGGTCATCTTTTTCGTCACGGACACCAAAAACATTAATTACATTATGTGACAGTTGTTCCTTCTCTTCTTCTTAAGATAATGGCCAAAAGACCATTTATGCACTTCAATATGTCCAAACATATAAAATATACTCTATAAAAAAAAGGCTTACAAAAATCATCTGAAAGGAAAAGAGGGATGTCTGGGTGCAAACAAAAACGCGGACGAAGAGAAAACAGTATAATCAAAAGCAATTGTTCGTGTAAACAGCTCTGCGCGGCGCAATATTCAGAATTAACTGTTACTTGAACTGCTAGAAAATGAAAGAGCAAAATGACCCATCTAAATAGAGGTTGTTAAACAGGGCATTGACAATAGTCAGAAAAGAACATCCAAAGCCAACATAAATAACCCCTAAATCATAGCTACGGCCGATGCCATCATAAACAAGTCTTTTCTTAGAATCAAGTAAATAACGTCGAGATGATACCAACAAGATCCCCCAAGAAAAATATGGGATGCATTTTGCATTTCTTTCATTTTCCCCTTTTACTCAGTGACCTAAGCCACTCTCAAGAAGCATTTTGCAGTATAAATCAAACACCCACCGATTCAACAAAATTTGTCCACACATTTAAACACACACTGGACTAACGGCGCTACAAACCGAAAAGGAGAAAGGAAAGAATCAAAACAGAGAAGGAGAACACCAAAGCAAGTGGTCACCAAAATAAACCTCTTCTAACAAATAAGTACAAACAACCGAAAAGAGATAAAGGAATGATCACTACAGTTAGGGCAAAATAAACATAACAAAGAGAAAAAGAAGACCTGGAGCTTGTTCTCCTTGACGTATTGCCAGATTTTCTTAATGACTTCGGCGCGAGAGGAGTCCGGGACGCCGAGGAACTGGCGCATTGCAGGGGTCTTCTCTGTGAAAACTGAGCGGGCTTCCGGCGCTGCCTTCTCGCCGACGGAGGCCTTTTCCTTCACTCTGGCGGCCGGCATCATCGCCATCCTGCTCCCCATCAAAGCCCTGGACATTCTGCCTTTCTCTCTCTCTCGGGAGCTTAACTTTCCCGCTTTGTGGGAACCGGAGAGGGTTATGGCCTGTATGGCAGGGAGACGATATATGACACGAGTCACGGTAATAGTTGGTGTGTCAATGTGAAATTGCTTTCCTTTTTCCATTTTCTGGCTATCTCTATAACCTCCGTTGCAGAAAAGAGTGAACTTGCTAATAAAAAAGATTTACTCTTGAAAATTTTACTTGTTCCAATTAAAAAATGTTTATTTAAATGAATAATATTTTAGGCTGATTTCATTTATGGTGGGGGGCTTACCCCTCATGCACAACCCATCTATTGAACTCTTAACCTCCAACTAAAGGTGGCCAGTTTGGACCAGTCATGGCGGATTGAACCAGACCACAACCACCCTCGGAGCCGATGGAAACAGGAACTCAACCGGAACAGGGGGGTGCCACGGTTCTTTACGGTTTCACCTATCGGAGAATCGAAACAAAGAACTGTTTCTTTTATTTCGTGGAACCAAATCTGGACCGTGCAGACTCAGAGGAGGGCTGGCTTGGTTCCAAGTTTAGGTTTTGGTAGAACTGGAACAGCTGGGTCTACGTCCAACTTGAAGGTTCGGTCTTGATCATCAAGCCAAAGTGAACCATGGGACATATCAAGACATCCAGAATCCAGACCCACGAAGAATGAACTGTTATATTCGAGTTCAAATGTTTTGGTGCAAAGCTGAAACAATGTCCGAATCCAAATGTTTGAATATATTTCGCGTAGCGAATTCCGACAGTGGTCCATCTGCCTCCAACCCATTCTAAACTCCTGCTTCAGTCATGCAATCAGTACTGGATCTGGATCCAACTGCATCAGGTTGGATCGGGCTTGTCGAGGCTAAACTCCAACAAGATCTTTGGATTGCTCTATTATTCATATTACTAGTTCCAAATTTCCACTGTCCTTATAGGAACAGTGATAAACACATCCAAATACACTAGTAAACAGAAATTGTATCAAGAAATAGTAAGCACTAGCTGTAATTAACCAATGAATTGTAAAGAGCACCGGGCTTCCAGTTCGTCGGAATTGCATTCCTAGCAACAATGGTCTTGCCGGAACGGAGCGTTCTCAATCGGATCGAAAATGGGCCCTGAAGAGGGGTCCCAGAGATAAGCTTCCAGTTTGCTCCCCAAGATTGCTGCATTGGACGCCAGGCATTTGATGCGGATCGGGCTTGTTCTTCTGCAAGATCTACACCCGCGAGATCGCCATCTCCCCCTAAGAATTCTATAATAACCGAGAAGTAGTATGGGTTGGACCCAGGATCCATTTGAAATGTCAATCTCGAACCCGGATACTTGCAAGACACCCTACAACAGATAAACCCACAGTTCAAGGCAAAATAATTTCCATAAGGGGCTCGAAGAAAATCACGCAAATGCAATCCTTTACATTTTTATCTTCACCGTACATCTCCCACCTGGGAATTGTAGATGCAAGGTAGGATTCATATGTGAAGGAATCTCATATATATATATATATATATATATATATATATATATATATATATATATATATATATATATATATATATATATATATTATCGTGTCCATCAATGCTAACTTATGTCCATCCAGTGACTTGAGTATATATTTTTCTAAAATCTTTTAAAAAATTATAAAATATATTGAAGCTCACCACTCATCCTCTTGTTCACCCATTGCACTTGAATGATAAGAGTATAAAAACAAAAATTGTACAGTGGGTAAGTACTGATGGACATATCACCAGGATCCAAAAGGTTAACTACAGCATGGTCTGGTTCTTAATTTCTGAAAGCTGGGATGAACTCACCTTCTGTACTGAATTTGCATTTGTCCGACGTTGCGCAAGGCGTCGGCCTTGCCGGAAAGAGCCATTGCCCCAAAAGCTCTACCACTTAGATCGAAATGAACGGCAGATGCCGAACACGTGCCGCCGGGGCACTCGTCAGTTATTACCACCGTAACAGGATTGCCGGAGCATGCCTGGCTTTCCTTCATAGTGCACTTGACCTGATCATCATGTGTTTTTGAAGTTAGTATTGCATATAAATTCGTACCTGATCATTTTCTTAGTAGTTGAAGAATACCCAAGAGTTTGTTTTCCTTCATTGATCGACTTCTGTACAAGATCTTATGTTATATTCGGCCACAACCCAGTTTCATCTGCATATGGTCAATCATGGGGCAACATATGCATCTTCATCAAGTCATAATGTGCGATGGAGATTCAATATGAGAAAGAAATTGTTATATTAACTTGAACAACTCTTAGATAGACCCCTCGTTGCTTTGCTTCTAAAGTAATTACTAATACTCACTGCAATTAAGTTTAGATCGAAGGGGATTCATCCTATGACAAAGGATGACATCGATCATACATGAAAAAAAAATTGATTGAGGACTGAGCGATGATGTAGTAGAGATAGGATCTATAAGGCCCATCCATATCAACACACAACTCTCTCTCTCTCTCTCTCTCTCTCTATATATATATATATATATATATATATATATATATATATATATATATATATATATATATATATATAAAGAGAGAGAGAGAGAATATGTATGAATATGATGATAAAGGGACAGATAGCAATATAAAAGTTAATGCACTGTGAATCTTGCTTCTTTTCGCAAAAGATAGGATAGATTATGTGAGACATATTCCCCAGTTACGAAATTTGCATTCATACATATAATCCTGGCAATATTTGCATACTATGATTTAGATTTACATCAGTTAGATGTAAAGACAACTTTTCTAAAAAGAGATTTAGAAGAAATCATATACATTCAGCAACCCAAAGGATTTGTGGTTGAAGCCCAAGAAAATAAAGTATATAGGTTGAGAAAATCCCTATATGGCCTGAAACAGTCACCTCGCCAATGGTATTTGATATTTCAAAATTTCATTATAGAACTTGGATTTGTGGCTAATAAACTTGATCACTGTGTATATGTCTGGAAGAGTGGCAGCCACTTTGTCATCTTATCATTATATGTAGATGACATATTGTTAACTGGAAACGACAACGAGATGATTGTCAAAACCAAGTCATGGTTGAACACGAAGTTCGAAATGAAGGACATGGGAGAAGCATCCTATATCTTGAGAATAAAGATTTCTCGAGATAGAGAATCTAGACTCTTAAGCCTGAGTTAGGAGAGAGATATTGATTATATCCTAAAGAAGTGTAAAATGGGTAAATGAAGTCTGCTGATACACCTGTTGCAAAAGAGGTCAAATTAAGTAAGGCTGATTATCTCGGTAAAGGAGATGATAAGCCTAATGTTCCAAGCTGTGGGTAGGTTGATGTATGCTATATTGTATAAAGACAAGATATTAGCTTTGTTATTGGTCTTGTAAGTAGATATCAAAGTAATCCTGGTTGGCAGCACTAGGTTGTTGTGAAAAGGATTTTAAGATTTTGAAAGGAATAAAGGACTTGAAACTGTGTTTTCAAGTACATGAACTGAAAGTGGTAGGATACTCAGATGCTGACTTTATTGGGAGCAAAGATTACAACAAATCAACATCGGGACAAATATTCTTATTTGGAGGTGGTGTTGTTTCTTTGATATGTAAGAAACAGGATTGTGTAGCATTGCATACATAGGAAGCTGAGTATATAGCTTGTTGTATGACTGCAACGAGTGTTGTCTGGATAAACCGCTTCATAAGAGATTTGAAGTTGGAAATAACCGACGAGCTCGTTGTCATTTACTGTGATAACAATGTAGCAATTACTCTTATCAAGAGTGGAGCTGATTGCTCAAAAAGCAAGCATATAATGGTAAAATACCACTATGTTCATGATATGGTTATGAGAAAGGAAATATCCATCTCATATATGCCAACAAATGATATGTTGGCAGACCCCTTGACAAAAGGTATAACAGAGAAACTTTTCTCAAAACATGTTATAAACATAGGTTTGAGATATGTTTGATTGTTGTGTAGGGAAATAACTACACAACGGATAAAAGTGTTGTATAAGTAAACAATCATACAACAAATAAATTGTTGTGAAGGGAAATAACCACACAACGGGTATCAATTACAGTAGCAATCATGAAAAGACAGTACTGGGTGAAAACCTGTAAGAGTGGGAGGAAACTAGTATGTATGTACACTTGACTCAAATGGCTAAGTGGGAGATGATGTGTTGTGGTCATTCTCGGTCATCGAGCACAAGTAATGGTTGGACTGGCCATCCAGACCCTTACCTATATCTTAGATAAGGAATGATCATAATAGCCAGAGGACGTTACCAGGTTTTACGATAACGCTCTGGATAATAACGCTCCAGATGAGGAAAGTTGCAGGAGAAAAATCCGGGAAGAGGGGAGAGCACGCTGCTCTATATAAACAGAGCAACGAATATAGGGAGAACACTGTAAAAGGAAAAATCAAACCGAATAGGTCCTCTCCTGGGAAACCCCTGTGTGAAAACCTCAAATAGATCCACAAACATTCCGCTGGAGACTCTCCAGGCAAACAAAAACTTTCGGCCGGCGTCGGACAGAAGCACATAGTCAAAAGCAGCCAACATCCCACAATATGTACAAGCTTAGAGCCGCATTTCCTAGCAATAAATTAAAACGTGATACTTTATTTGATGAATTTTCTTAATCCCTTTTGATCATAAGTCTTTAGGATGATATTTCTGTTAATGGAAAACATTAAGCAAGTGCCTCATTGGATGCCGCATACCATCACAATCTTGATCTGGCTTTGAATGTATATGTTAAGTTTGGACATGTATATGGTACTTGCTTTAAAATGCTTTAGAATGAAATTAAATTTAAGTTCAGATAGCAACTGATTCATAGGAGATTGTTTCTCTACACATGAGAGTCTTTTCTATGTGTATAAAAAAACGTTTAATAATGCAATTAAGAAAAGAGCAGTATCAAACACCTCTATTCCGGCTGTTGTCGTTGACTGTCAAATATAGCTTGAATTCTGACAGTCGGAAAGAGAAATGTTGTCGGAGTCTTACTCACGATAGCTGAAATATATAGGTGGAAGAACTTTTTCATCCTGTTTTCCTTGTAATAAATAAACGATAACACTGCTCGTCGTCAATGTCAGACAAATTTATAGGTGAGATGAATAGCCACGATTATACTGTAGGCTGTTTTAGTCGATTGACTTTGGGCTATGTTTTTCCAGCTTCCATTATTTGAGTAGAAAACGAGTATTTTTCTTTGGGACGATGGAGGATCGCTGACGATATTAGCTCATACTTCTACCATGCACACTATATTATAGCTTCACAGATTCAAACATAAGCTATAATTTCTTTTAGTTTTCAAACTTTCAAGTGTGGCGGATGCCTCACAGTCTCGTCTCAGTATGCATCCATCACTTGGTATCAACCACTCTGATACAACTTGTAAACGATGGGAGTTCATGGATTCATTTGATATTATCATATTACATATACTTGGGAGGATACGAATCTCAACCTAAGTCTCCTCCAATTATGCATGCCATATTAAATAGAAAAGCACACTAAACATGAGTATAAATATTCTACTGCAACGTATTCATGGGTTCGGATCAGAAGCTACTGGGGATGTAATTAACTAGTGAATGGTACGAAGCACCAGGCTGCCAGTCTGCGGGGATTGCGTTGTTAGCAACAAGGGTCTTGCCGGAACTGAGAGACGTCAGCCGGATCGAGAATGGAGCTTGAAGTGGCGTCCCCGAGTTAAGCTTCCAGTTGGCTCCCCAAGACTGTTGCATAGGCTGCCATGAACCTGATGTTGGCGCTTGTGCAAGATCTACACCGGCAAGATCGCCGTCTCCATCTTCGAACTCTATAATAACTGAGAAGTAGTAAGGGTTGGACCCAAGATCCACACGGAAGGTCACATTCCACCCAGGGTATTCACAAGCCACCCTACAACGAACCATGTCTTAATTGAAGGCCCAAGCCATTTCACCCAAAAATATATATATATATATATATATATATATATATATATATAATATATATATATATATATATATATATATATATATATATATATATATATATATATATATATATAACATAATGACATCAATAGTTTGAAATTCAAATCTCAAAAACAAATGCACCTAATACAAAATACTTTTTAACTTAAAGATATTAACGATTGATCTTCAAAATCACCGTTAAAATCTTTGAAAATATCATGTATATGTACATATATATAAAAACTAGATTAGTGCCCATCTAAAAATGGTGGGCCCATTCCCACTTTATACCATTTTATTCACAAGCATGCGCGCACGCGCAAACACCATATATATAATATGTATGTATAACGGTTAATGTCATATGCTATAACAATAATCACAGCTTTAAACCGTAGTTTAACTTGAGCTTTCTCCTTTCCGATATAACCGTGGGCCAACACGGAAATACGAAAAGCAACTTATTAAGAAGTTTAACAGAAATCTACACACTGGGTTAAGAAAATCAAAGGACAAAGTGTTGAGGATTTAATGGGTTTGTTTGCAAAGCATTTGCAATAAACGGCTTAACGTAGCATGAGATCTAAAAGAAGAACACAAAATGGTTTCCAATTACAGCCGAAATACGAATGAAAAGTTTCTGAATATGATGTTATTTACAATGGAATTGAACTCACCTTTTATACTGAATTTGCAGGAGTCCAACATTGCGCAGAGCGTCGGCCTTGCCGGACAAAGCCATTGCCCCGAAAGCGGTGCCGCTTAGATCAAAGTGCACGGCCTCGGCCAAGCATCCAGGGCACTCGTCAGTTATCGCCACTGTGACAGGGTTGCCGGAGCATGCTTGGCTTTCCTTCTCCGTGCACTTAACCTGCTCATGTGTTTTGAAATTGGCAATTAATATTGCATAGATAAACCTGATTTCCAGGTTATTACAGTATTATTATTTACATATGGGAAGATCTAAGCTGTAGGAGCGAGTGCATGCACATGCACACACATATTGCATCCGTTTCCCACCCGGCCGAATCAAGGAGAACGATGATAAATGATATATATATATATATATATATATATATATATATATATATATATATATATATATATATATATATATATATATAAAACTTATAAGTGCTCTTGCATTGCATGCCGGATGGAAGTACATACAATATGCCATATGAAATGATTTCAGTCATCCAAGTGCATGTGATACTACAGCCTCGGTTGGGTCCGAAAAGTTCCAAATTAAATGGAAACGAGAGAAACCGAGGTCTACTGTAACTACGCACTATTCTGAAACGATCAGGGAAGATCAAACATTTTCTTATCTGTAAAGAATAATTGCACCCTCCCCTCTCTCTTTGATGGTGCATATAAATACATGAGATGATATTACCCTTTAAATTTGTCAACTGAGACGTGTAACCGGTTGTGTAGATTCAATACATATATACCAAGTGAGATGTGTGCTGGAGATTTAGTCTACAACTGGTTATACATCTCCATCAACCTTTCGAGAAGAGAAAAATCATACAAATTAAGTAATCCATTTACAGGTAGTAAATTATAGGGATGAAAAGCATTGGAACAAGAATAACTATTCACAGTAAATTAAATGTAGATGAACAGAAAAGCGCGTGCAGGAGAGGAATTGTGTGTGTGTTGCGTGCAGTGACCTGATAACAAGAGCCGCATCCTTTTCCTGACATGAAAATGGAAGGGCCTCCAGCAGACACCATGGAAGAGAATGGTGCTTCACTCACTGTACCACCGTAACCACAAGCCCCTCCTGCCCAAAAGCATTACATTAAGATTGGACACTAAAGAAAAGCCAATATAACAAAATTAAGCTGAAGGAAAACAAAACCTTAAATCTCTAAAAGTACGTACTTAACAAGAAAAAGCACACCCTGCAATTCAGACTGAGACTTCACAGCGAATTTTTTTTTATATTACATACTCTATCAGGAAAAAGAAGATGGACTATTTACCGTCAGTTCCTGCACCATCAGGGTTTCCATACCATGTCGCTCCGGCCGGCGACCACTCGGTATCGGACGTCGATAACCGCTTGGTCTTGGATGCGTTAAGGCGTGCATGAGAGGGGCATGAGAGGGATGCAGAGCAGAGGAACATGATTAAGAGTGCAGAAGAGAGGGAGGAAAGAGAAACTGCCATGGATATTGCCAATGGCAGCTAGTCAGCTATCTGCTACGGGACTGCAGCCTGTGCAGAAGGGAAGTTTTGTAGTCTTTGATACGAACGATGGTCACGTTCGTATATATAGACAAGCCCTACGCTGCAACTGCAACCCCGTGAACCAGTGGCCAAAGGCTTCTCTCTGTGCGGGTACTTGTTAAAGAAAACTCCTGTTTGATGACAACCCAAATAAGAAAGGTGCTTAATTAAGGTTTAATTTCTAAATGTGTTGATACGAATCTCCCTTTTTAGTTGGTCACGACCACACGTTCTTGCATCAATGGCCGAAGTATATATATATATAGAGAGAGACAGAATCTTAAGTATATAAAGTCTTTTCATGTATAATATAAATATTTTCACACTATAGAATTTGAATTAAAAGTACATGTATTTTTTATTTTGTATTTAATGAACCAACACAATAATTTAAATATTCACAATTGAGTAAAAGATTGAACAATAAAAATATTTATAAAATATTATCAACCAAAAATCATTATTCATTTAGGATTCTCTCTCTTTATATATACATACATACGTATACATGCATATATATAAACAAAGGTATAAATATAACTCAGGCATCCCAATTGGGTATTGACTTTTCAAATGGGCACTTATGAAATAAGCTTTCATAAAAAAAAAGCGCATGGCTAACTTCCACAATTCACTACAGTGACCACCCCACGGTGGCCCTTTTGGCGACCTTTGCCAATCGGGTGCCACGTGGGTGATCTTCTTCAATTGATTGGCTAATTGGCTAATTTGGATTTGGATATTGAAGTACCCCATTTTTTTATGTGACTTCAAATCGGCGAGAGTGTTTGGATTGGGTGCTTATTCACCACAATCCATGGTCCAGCTATCGCATCAAATTAGTCCTTCGCTTAATTGTCATTAAGATTCTTAAATTGATACCTCAAGGTAGAAGTTTCTTTCCAGTTGGTCACGGAATAACCCACGGTTATACTGTGGACTGTACATAAACGTATAGCTTTAAAACTCTTTAGGTTTGGGGCGTATGTAGGGATGGCGGGTTTTCCCTCAACCCGAACCCAACCAAAAAAATCGTCGAGGAGTGAACGTGACCCAACTTGTCCCATGGCTCTTTCAGTCTAGAACCCGCCCAGCCCAACCTGACCTGCAATATTTATAAATTTTGTTATAAAAATAACTAATTAAAATTGGATATATTTACTAAAATAACTATGCTAAAAACTTTATGAAAGATTATTTCTTAAGTCTTACATGTGTATATATATATACATTATATATATACATATATATATGTATATATATGATAGTTCTAATTCATAATCACTTTAGGTACATAAAAATCTTCAAATATTTTCATCGTTTGATCTTTGAGATCAATGGTAAAGATTTGAATTAAAGTTACTATTTATAAACAAAATTTTGTGTATAAATTAAATGCAAATTAATTCAAATCCCTATTATTGATGTCAAAGATTGAATGCTCTAGATGTATATGCTAAATTATGCACTAAAAACCTCTCCCTCTTTATATATATATATATATATTATAATATGTGTGTGTATATATATATATATATATATATATATATATATATATATATATATATATATATATATATATATATATATATATGGTGCGGTATGGGTTGATCCTTAACACAATCTGACAGGCATGCTACATGAAACCCAACCAACAGAGGACATGCACTCAACCTGCCCCAACCGGGTTGGGTTAGGGTCCTGCGGAGGTGAGTGGTGAATTCCATCCCTAGCGAATCATTGTATTCAATTGATTCAACCGTGGGCTATATTCCTTTTAACCAAAACCCGCCTTATTAGGCCTTGTTCAAGTAGACACGTCCGGTTCAAATTAGCGAAGAACCGTCAGTTTTAAGATGGTTTTGGTTTGAAATAAAACATCAAAATTTTGAAAAGATTTTTTTTAAAAAGACCAGAACTGGTGGTTTTAAACCGCCGGTTTCAATTTGATTCCATTTCCTGTTTTATAAAATGTGAAACCGGAACAAAACTAGGTATTCCCCGACCCAGAACCGCCGATTCCTGACACGGTTCTGTTCCAGTTGGAACCGCTGGGCGGGTTAAGAACCGGCCATGTCAGTTCAAATATTTGAGAGGCATATCACATAACCTGCACTATATTTGTTTCGGGTCATAAGATCAATAAAAGAGGAAAATAATAAACCGGAACAATCTATATTCTGTCCAAACATTCGAAAGGTCACACAGGGGAAGGCCCATTTTTAGCTAGGGCTCCTTTCTGCCATGCCTTTCTTAGAGATCAAACGTCCACAGTCTCGAAATATCCCAATATCCTAAAACAAGCCACACATTTCGATTTTAGCACCAATTTATCCTCCTTTGCTCTTGATATCTAGAAAATTGTAAGTTTAGCTAGACATATAACACAATCCTTTTATTCCCTTTAACCAAATTTTCTGCATTTTTAGTAATTTAATTTCTCATGGTTTGTTACATTTCCATTTGCTGAGACCTTATTACTAACTCTGTGTCCTACAGTTTTTTTTGTGTGTTTATTTTCGTATCTTCAAGTAACTAACATTTTCTTTCTTTCTTTATTTGGTTAAATTTGATTTTCTTTATCAAGGAGTATTGGGTTTTAGGGCGCTCTTACACCCTTGCTGCTGGTGGGGAATTCGACTCCCAAAAGGTGCATGTGTGTGTTAGGCTTAGGCATCTTCTTGTAAGGAAAAAACTGCACTTTAGCACCGTTGTTGCTGGTAGGGAGTTTGACTCTTAGAGGGTGCATGGGTGGTGTGTGTTAGGCTTCGACATCCTCTTGTTAAAAAAAGTTTATCAAGATATTGCTTTCCGAAATATGTTAGACTTTTTCTAAAAAAATTCTAAGAAGGGCTTTGTTAAAAAAATAATATTGTTAAAATATTTTTTTTGACACCCACTTGCAGATGACAAGCTTAATTCACAAAAGATGTATGTGGGTATGTTAGACTTGGGCCTCTCAATTCTAACTAAACTTGACTGGTTTGCCTAGAATCAGGGACCGAAATCGAACTGAGATCAGGCCGGTTCTAGTTCTATTTTAGAACCGTCGGTTCTAGTTTTGGTTTAGGTCCTAAATCGTCTGGAACCAAAAAAATATTTTAAAAGATTGAATTTTGATAAAAAAAATGTATCAAAAAATTATAGAACAGGTGATTCCAAACAGCTGGTTTTAGAAGTGAACTGAATCCTCTCTGGTTCCCGTTCGGTTCTAGTTGAAACTGTCGGGCTGATTTGAAACCGGGCATGATTAATCCTAACAAAAAGAAACCCAACACACACAAGCACGAGGACATGCACACACATATGAATTATCTATAAAATTATGTGTGTGTATAAATATATATCGGAAAAAAGATAAAAGGTCACATCTTTAAGTTCTTTCAAATTATGTCCACCTTGAAAATTCCGGCAATAGTATTTGATAGCCACGCCTTCCAGGAAAATTTGACTAGCTGACTAACTTGTCACGAATTAGCGTTCAACCCTACCCCATTTCATAAATTCGCTTAACCTCTTCTCTTTCACAAGAATCCCCAAGTAACTGCAATTGCATATTTTGACCGTTTCCTTTCTTTAAATAGATGACACTTTCATGCTTATTTCCCATCCTTTTATAAGAAAGTTCCCGTATTTATCTTTACTTTGGTTTTTGATAACTCTCGTATTTTTCCTTTTCTTTTCTTTAAATAAATGAGTGACACTTTCTTGCCTTTTCGTTCTTCTGATTTAGTACACATCATGGTGAACAAGCATTTCGAGAAGATGTGAATTTGAAGCCAGCAAAGACCAGAAAATCCAGGTTTGAACAGCTGGAAAAGTTTTTCCGGCGGTTTTAACCGCTAAAAATAGTGTTCAACAGAACCGCCAGAAAAACCCGGATTTGTACTAGTGAAACCAGTGAACCTTGGCCTGGGAATGCTCAAACAAACACATACACACACTTTGGTATAGATCACAGCGACTTAAAATATTTGAATGTACAAAATATCATTTATATTCGCTACCAAAAGAAATATATTCAAAGAGAACTAAGTATCAATCAGTACTATTGTCGTAATGCAAGACTAAAAAGGCTTTATTATTATATGCTTGCAATAATAATTCACGTATAATTTCCGTAGGTATATGTACGAGTTGGAATTTCTACAGTACCCACCGACGTATTCCCAGAAGAGAACTTATTTACAGATATAATTAACTAAATTAATACGTAAACCCTTCTAAGTTATTAATTACAATATATATTAGCTGTATATAAATAATAGTTTTAATTGTTGTTTCCCTCGAAGAATAATTTTGTTATTGCAATTTCCTTTGCTTCTGCAGATCCTTCTCCTTCACGAAGAGGCCATGGAAACCGTATGGCACTCTCTGAGGAAGCCTAACCGAGGCGACGATATCGAGGCTCGGAGATTTCGCGTCCATCACCAGGAATCTAGAGACCCTCGTTTGCTCGTCGTGCATGTAAGTCACCACATATCCATCATCTTCATCACCACCATTATCATTCTTTGCCACAAAGAATGGCTCCCCACCAAAGCACCCTTCTCCAAAGTGCCGACTCGCCACGACGCATTCTCCATCGCCGGACTTCTCGAAGTCGAGCTTCGCAATGCCGGAGATCTTCGGCATCGGGTCACCGATGCCCATGCATGCGTATCGATTCTTCTTCCCCTGGAAAGCTGTATTGATCACCCCGAACTCCAAATTCTTTGCTTAGAGTGGCTGACGCGAAACGACTCTCCCTTCCTTCAAATTGATTCTCACCTGTGTCACAATCACACGCCAAGGACACAACACAGTTTATCCTCTGTAGGTTTAAGGAAATTGTCAAACGCATGCCAAAATTTGACAATAACAAAATCACTCCCAACTTTTACACATTGTTTAAAACTCACCGGAAGAAATGGCAAAAAAAATCAATTTGAAGAAATTAAATCACCATTTTTACTACCCATAGAGCCGGGTCAGCCCATTACGGGACTACCGCTCGCTCCACACTGGTTTTCTTCATTCACAAGGCTCAAGCTCGAGACCTTACTTAAGGGGAGCAAGACCAGGCGTTTGCAATAGACAATTAGACATAGTAAATTGATTTGAAGGGAAAATCTAAAGTTAAAACGGAAAATCTTAGGTGCTTTTTTGAATTTCTTCAGTATGCCTTTTAATTTTCGAATGGTTGTTACGTGTCAAAGAGGACGCAAGCAACTATAGCCATGACGCTCTGACGTGCTGGTCAGAAGTTCGATTCTCTGGGTACATGCGTATATTTCTGAGTGAAATGAAGGGTTTATCTTTTTCTTTTTTTATAAAGAAAAAAGGGAAAAAAAGAAGACACAAGTTCGAAGTGGGATCTTATTACCATCTCTAAACAGCAATATACGAGATCCATCCTACCGAGTATGTGCTCGACGGGCATGGAGTTTGCGGCCACGAGCACGACCTGGTCCTTTTCATCACAAGCATTCACTGTGTGCACGAAGTTGAAGCCGGGCACCGGGAACCACCTCATCTCGGAGTCATCCTTCGGGGATCACACCGACACGAGGTACCTTCTCCGCGTAGTATCCGACGGGTGGACCCTGACCGGTCAACATGTCCAGTGGCTTCATGAGGATCTGATTGTCCGGGAACAGAGCATACTTGTCCGTGATTGCAAAGTCGTGCACGAAAGACGGGTTCGTGGCCGAAATAACACCTACGTCGCCTGATTTTGTCCCATCGAGACGTATCCGGAAGAGGGTGAGAAAGGTGGGACGGGACCGTACCGGAACGCAAACGTCTCTCCTGTCCGTGGATCGAGCTTGGGGTGCGCGGTCATGGCCATGAAAAGCTTGCCCCGAAAGTCCCAACGAGAAATTGTCTCGATATCGCCCTTGGGAGTGACATGAACCACGTATGGAAGGTCAGACTCCCCGAGCGCCATGAGCACGCCATTGATAAAAGCTAGGCTCGTGTTGACTTGACCTGCACCGTTTAACGGGTTGACCTGACCGGTCAACACCCGAGCCACAAGCACACCACCCCTAGCAAAGCCGACTAGGCCGTCGAACCAGAGAACGTGTTCGGGAACAGCGGCGACCCTGTGTCCCGTTCTTTGACATACTTGTACGTCTTGACAAACCGGGCACAGAACGTCGAACTTCCGTTTTGTAGCCGCACGCAGTGCAGCATGCCGTCGCCGTCGAAGAGGTGGTGTGCGCCACGGGGGACGAATTGTGGGTTCGGGCCATTGCGAATATAGGCTCCATTGAGGCATCGCGGGATCGAACCCTCCTCGACGACGCATTCGGTGGGCTCGAGCTGAGTGACTGGGCGAAGTTATCGGCTAAAACATGCTTGGGATCGACCGACGATCGGAGTGGCTGGCGGTCGATGAAGTTGTTGATGAAGTCGTCTAAAGCATTGCAAACCGTCACTGGTAGCGACGGCGCTGGCCGTGCCGGCTGTCTCTTGTACTGTTTTGTAGTCGGGGCAGTTGGTGGTGGGGTTTTCTTGGTTTAGATGGTTGTTTGGGAGATACCACTATTGAAGAAGAAAGAGGAGGAGGATACTGTTTAGTGGCGAATTGTGTAGCTAATTGGGATCTGTCTTCTATATGGACTGAAGATATTGTCGGAAGGGTGGTACGGTTTACGGTATGTTTAGGAGGAGGAGGCCTGAGATTTAGTTGAGGAAATGTGGAGAGGAAGGAAGAAGAAATGTCGTCCATCGTTTCTCCCCGGGTTTTTCGGCGACAAATTTGCCGGCGAACTCTAGATACCTAGTATGGCAGATGATGGTAGACTGTTTGAATCTTTATAGGGAAGAATTCAGAGTACGGGTTCGAATTCCTCAGAGGAGATTTTGGATGAGGTAAAGCTGTCACATTGATGCCAGTTGGTGGATTTGGCTTCTTCACGAGTAGCGCTGTTATAAATCTGTGGGGCAGATGATAAATGCAACCATGAGTGAGCGCCGTTGATCTCCAAGATGAACGGCCGTGATGCAAAATTGATAAGGGTCGCAGGTATGCAAATGTAATCTGGTACCAGAGAAGGCCAATTATCTTACGTCGGTGGTCACAGTTGATCTAAGTGAGATTCAGAATCATGATTTCATGGCGAATAGCTTTCAATTCAGAAAGACCTTTTTAGACCTTGCTTTCTTTGGTGGCAGGCACGTCTTCAATTTGTGGTTTTGGCTTAGTTGTTCTTTCACATTTCAATTTCGATTCTATAATTCAATCTTGCTTCTGAACAGGGAAATTCTCCATTTAGAGGAAGCAGACAAGACAAACCCTTCGATCTTGAAAGCTACCTATTTCCGACCCGTTATCCGTTTACTTACCTTTAGTCGCATATGGGTTGTGGAAGATTTACGTGAGAACCCAATGTACAAACCCGAGTTTCATGAATTTGAAGCTAACAATCAGCCGCCTTCTTAATGACGGTGAGAGCTTTCTTTACTGCAATTTTTGAGGTAATTCTGTTTTGTATGTTCAGATTATCACCTACCAGTCGTGAATTAGACTCTGAAAGCAATGGGCTTCTTAATGAAAGAAGCAATCTTTAGCGCAATTTTCAGGCAATTAGAGAAAGTGAAGACTCTTCGGCGGTTTTATCACACATACACATAGGGGTGTTCACTGTTAGGTTTGGTTCCGTTCTAGTCTCAATCTCGAATCAAATCGTTATTCGTGATTCTTAGTTTTTAGAGAACTGAACCGAACTATGGCATGACTAAAACTGAACCAAAATGATAGTTCCGGTATGATTTGGTTTTGAATCGTGGTTATACTTGTTTAGGGTTTGACTAATCAAAATACTGAGTATTATATCATCATACTATTTGGATCTTCGGTCTACATTTAATATTTATATGAGGTTATAAAACTCATAATAAACTTATAAGAAATCGGGAATGGGCCGGTTTTGCCGGTGTCCAGGCTGCCCAGAACAAGTCAAAATGATAAAAAAATTGAAGTAACAAAAAAAAAAACCCACATGAAACTGACCGTCTACAGAAACCTAACCCGGTGTTTTGCAGTTTTGGATCCGATTTTAGTTTTAATTCTGATTTCACTAGTTCTGGTTCAAATAGTTTTTTCGGCCAATTTCAAACGGGCCAGTCTAGTATGAAGAAATGCTGTTAGATTAGGTTCAACTCTTATCACCTGTTTGGTTTAGTTAATTATAGTACCTATGTCTAGTACATGTAGAAAACCCTGGATAAGCCCAACCAGCCCGGTTGCTTATACAGGTACTCACTCGTATGATAAAATGCCATATTCGCAATAAACATTTTATAAATTATTGATTCTTGATGTGAACAGGCAAGAATTTTATTTTCAACCAAAAATGTGAGTTAAAAGTTTGGTTTTAAAATCTGAACTTTAAGGAGCAAGCGCGTTGTCGTTGAGCTTGCAGCTTGTCTCAGCTTATGTTTGGCTCGATTCACACGAGCAACTGACCAAAGCATGAAGACTACTTCAAGCTAATCATCCAGCCGTAATAGCTTTCTTTTGATTTTTGACATTGAAGAACGAACAAAGAATCGAATGCTTCAAAAGTATCGAAAGAAAATAATAAAATATGATATTTCTTTTACAGACAAAAGAAAGTATCTGTGGCGATTAAAAACCTACACAGAGGACCCTACTTAATGGAGATGCCCATGTGGGTGGTGCATTGCTATGTGCGTGGATCCCCTCAATTTAGCCCCGAAGTGCTGTTAGACAACAATGAAGAAAATCTGCGAAATAAAAAACCCGAAGTATACAGTTGCATGCAATCAACCTTGAAACGAACAATGACTTTTTATGTTACAATTAATTCCCGAAATCTACTTGAAAACAGCAAAACTTGAAACACTTATTTATTAAGAAAAATTAAATTGATAGAACAACAGCAAAAGAAGAGAAGGGAGCAAACCTTGCACAAGTGGCCATGGGGCCCCGAGTCACAGACTCCCAGTTCTTTTATTAATTCGTTCAAACCCCTTCAGAACTGGTTTATATGGGATTGCGTTGTCTGTTACCCCACTGGCAGTCGGGATCTTTTTTAAAGGAATAGGGTGAACGAGCAGATATTATATAACGAGCGCGAATCAAATGAAATCTAGCTGAATAGAGCCCATGTGTCAATCCACGGACAGCGAAGCCCGCGATTGTTTGGGTGCGAGGAAACTGTGGTGTTCTTCAATCGACGAACACAAACATGTTTGCTCCTCTTTCTTGGGCCAACGATCAAACAAAAGATTCAAGTCATTCAACGCCTCCCCGCTCCTCTCCACAAACTCATTTCTACGGCTCTCGTCTCCCCTCTACGCGGCACCTCTCTATGAACTCTCTGCAGTTTCGTATTTTGCCTCATTCATTAGCCACCACTACCAACTTCACAGAAAGGGCAATGGAAGCATCGTCGCGTTGTTTCCATGTCTTCCCGACGTCTTCGTCTCTCTTTCACTACTCCCCACCTTCCTTTTTCGCTTCGTTTCCTCTCCCGTTCAAGGATTCTCATCCTCTTTCGATCTCTTCTGCGGCGCTCAGCGTGCATTTTCGCAACGATGGTGCTTCTTGTTCGACTTCCGCGGCTACCAACAACTCCGATGGATTCAATTCGGTTCATGGTCGCCGAAGAAGGTCAACCACCATCGTCCCCTTTGTTGCCGGCGGCCCTGTTTTGCCCGAGAGTGAAACGGCGAATCCGCTCGGCCGGAAGGAGGTTGGACAATGCGTTGTGAAGTGGGTGTCCCAGGGAATAAGAGCCATGGCTGCCGACTTCGTCTCGGCGGAGATTCAGGGGGAGTTTCATGAGGTTAGACACAATATGGAGAGTGGCGCGACGTTCGTCGCGCAGGCTCAGCGTTACCACAACGCGATTCCCATGCCCAAAGGCATGGAATCAGCTTGCCTCAAGGCCTCTACGCATTACGCTACTCTGCTTGATCACTTCCAGCGGGAACTCAGAGATATGCTTCAGTGTTCTTTGATTCCGGCGACCAAAGATTGGCGCAAATCGGAATCCTGGAAGCTGCTAAAGGAGTTTGCAAATTCAGGCTGGTGTTCTTGCTTTTTCTGCTGTTAATTGTGTTTCTGTTTTGGCGGATTTTGATAGACCGGTAGGCAAATGTGTGCGGACTCTGTTTGTTGCAGCTCAGCATCGAGCCATCACCCGCATATCGACCAAGCCCAGAAAGTTGCATATCGGATTGGGGATGGAGCTCGAGAAGGCGAAGGTGATCCAGAAGAGGATTGATGCGTTTGTTGGGCACATGTCTGAGCTTCTTCGCATCGAACGCGACGTGGAGCTGGAAGCTACTCAAGAGGAACTGAATGCGGTACCTGCGCCTCCTGATGAGAATATGGATCAGTTGAGGCCAATTGAGTACTTGGTTACCCATGGACAAGCTCAGCAGGAGAATTGTGACACTATTTGCAACTTGAGTGCAGTTAGTTCTTCTATAGGTATCAAAACTTTCTCGTATCAAGTGGAAACTTCATTATTCATCTCTTATTTAGCGAACAACTTTATTCTAATCTCGCCAACTCGTGATCAGGGAGTCTGATTTCATTCAATTTGATTGTTGTTCAGTGTTCTGATCCTTAACCAAAAAACGTGCATCATCCAATAGTTTTCTGGTTCAACGAGTGAGGTTTCTTTGCGTTATGCAGGATTGGGTGGGATGCATATCGTGTTATTCCAAGTGGATGGTAACCATAGATTGCCTCCTACTACTCTTTCTCCTGGAGACATGGTGTGTGTTCGTGTATGTGACAATAGGGGTGCCGGAGCAACATCTTCAATGCAGGGCTTTGTAAACAGCCTAGGTGAAGATGGATGTAGCATCAGTGTGGCCTTCGAATCTCGCCATGGGGATCCCACATTCTCCAAGCTTTTCGGTAAAAATGTGCGCCTAGATCGGATACATGGATTAGCGGATGCACTTACGTATGAGGTATCCCTTGATTCCTTCGTTTTTTCTTATATTAGATGCTACTTGAGATAGAAAGCTGCAGGCAATCCTTGTAATATCAAGCATGGTGACAGGGAATAAGGCTAATTTGCCATCAAATTCTATTTCATAAGGATATGGCTACCGCTAATCTCTGCTTCCCTAACACTTGTCTGTTTCAAAACTTGTCTCCCTTTTCTTGTCAGTAAGCTTGTTGTCACAGTTGTAGTATCAGTAAGCTTGTGGTCACAGTTGTAGTAGACCAGGTTGCTAGACATCAATATGGTGAAGACTTGCCAAAAGTGTGCGTGGAAGTGGCTTATATTATTGAGACATGTTTTCGATTCTTGCATGTAAACTTAAATTTTGGAGATATGCTCAGTTTTTCTTAGAGATCGTTATTTTAAAGGATTCAGTTAGAAGCATACAGCAAATTTGAGTTATTAATTGAACGAGAATGCACTGGTGTAATTAAATATGTTTTTCAGATCTCACGATGAAAAGGGTTATTTTATAACTTACCGCAATGCCTAAAATAGTTTCCTTAAATGGTAGAATGTGCAAAGCAGTTTGCAGGAAGATATTTGATAGAGTTCTAGCGGCCGTGCATGACTTCCAGGAATTATATTTTCGGATGGCAAAGCTTCAACTGATAACGGAGAAAAAAACAAGTAGCCAAAATCTTCAGTAAAAGCACAGGCTGTCATTGCCAAACAATGTTGATTGTGTACTTTCTTGTTCTGCTCTGTAACAAATTAGGCACATTATTAGTATAACAGCTCTCATTAAGTTCAGTATTAACTACTCTTAGTGTTTAATTTGGCATTGGATATGAAGCTTTTGGATACTTTATGCGATGCTGATTATTACAACTCCAATCTGCTACTTATGAAAGTAGTCCGATTAGAGAATTATGTTTCCAGCGCCTATTGGGTCTATCTGAACAGCTACTTGCTCCTTTTCGTGCTTTTCTTTCCAGCGCAATTGTGAAGCATTAATGTTGCTCCAGAAGAATGGACTTAACAAAAAGAATCCTGCTTTAGCTGTCGTTGCCACATTGTTTGGAGAGGCTGAGCATCTTGCATGTCTTGAACGGAATAATATGGTAGAGTGGGGCGAAGAGCCAAATTTGAGTGGGATTTTAGATGGTCAGTATGATGAGTCACAGTTAAGGGCAATTTTTTTGGGCTTAAACAAGAAGAGGCCGGTTTTGATTATTCAAGGTCCTCCTGGTACTGGAAAAACAGGGTTGCTCAAGGAATTGATAACAAGTGCTGTTCAACGAGGAGAATGGGTACTCGTAACAGCACCCACAAATGCTGCCATAGACAACATGGTAAAGAAGCTAGCCACTGTGGGTTTGAATATTGTTCGCGTTGGAAATCCAGTACGCATATCTTCAACTGTTGCCTCATTGTCCTTAGGGGCAATTGTCAATGACAGACTTGCAGGTTTCAAGGAAGAGTTTGAGAGAAAGAGAGCAGATCTACGGAAAGATCTTAGGCAATGTTTGAAGGGTGACTCTTTAGCATCAGGCATTCATCAACTTCTAAAACAACTTGGGAAAGAACTCAAGAAAAAAGAGAAGGATACCGTAAAAGAAGTGTTATCTAATGCTCAGGTTGTCCTGTGCACCAACACTGGTGCTGCTGATCCCTTGGTCAGCAGGCTAGAAAATTTTGATTTAGTTGTTATTGATGAAGCTGGACAAGCAATTGAACCATCTTGCTGGATACCAATTCTCCGAGGAAAACATACCATCCTTGCTGGCGATCAATGCCAGCTTGCGCCAGTGGTTTTATCTAGAAAAGCTTTAGATGGAGGAGTTGCAGTATCTCTGATGGAAAGGGCTTCAGACTTGCATGGAGGGCGACCAACCATCAAGTTAATGATCCAATATCGCATGAACGATGCAATAGCAAGCTGGGCTTCCAAGGAGATGTATGATGGTCTCCTTCAGTCTTCTCCTACTGTAGCCACACATCTTCTTGTTGATTCTCCATTTGTCAGTGCTTTTACACATCGTCTGAAGTCTAATGTGCAACCTCTACATGCTAGAAGCAGAAAGCATTTTGAATTTCAGTGAGATGTATTAAGATGATTTTTTTTGCTCTCTCTAGAGACAAACACGTACATACATATGCTAGGTATATGTGTGTATGCGTGCATATAGCATATGAAATGTGCATTCAGAACTTGTGGTTCGTGGCCATTAGAAGCATCTTTTTATGAAGCATCCCCATCATTAATATGGTAGTGTGGAAAGGAACTAAGCTTGCACGTGTAATTTCTTACTGTTATGACATTTAAAGGGACCAAAGCCAATTAGTCAAGCCTCCTATAGGATTTCAACTGTCCTTGACTAATTTTGAGTCAATGCCCTTTCAAATAAAGAAGTGAAATTGTGCACGGTTGCATGGTTTCAAATCTAACTAATAGATCATCGACACATCTATGCCTTTCTATGATTGTTATTTATGTATTCATCTTCTATTTTCTTCTGTTTGAAGTAAAATTATATTGGCTGCAGACCACATGGATAACTCTTTGTCCTCTTCTGTTGCTTGATACACGGATGCCTTATGGTAGTCTGTCTCTTGGCTGTGAGGAGCATCTTGATCCTGCTGGCACGGGCTCTTTCTATAACGAAGGAGAAGCATATATAGTGATGCAGCATGTTTTTTCTCTGGTTTGTATCATTTGGCGATTTATACAGAACTTAGGATTTATCTTGAGTTGCAAATGGCTCTTGCTTTTGAAACTGAGAATTATAACAATAATACTTCACTTTAAGTGTCATTATTTTAATAATGCACGTACATGTAAACATAAACATGTTTAGCTACTAATATTTATCTTTCCAACTTATATACCGGTGTTTCTCCTACTGCCATAGCAGTTCAATCTCCATATGTTGCTCAAGTGCAGCTACTAAGGGACCGGCTTGAAGAACTTCCAGAGGCCTCAGGTGTTGAGGTTTCTACTATAGATAGTTTTCAAGGTCGAGAGGCTGATGCAGTTATTATTTCAAT
This sequence comes from Brasenia schreberi, assembly GCA_036023115.1. Taxonomy (NCBI): domain Eukaryota; kingdom Viridiplantae; phylum Streptophyta; class Magnoliopsida; order Nymphaeales; family Cabombaceae; genus Brasenia; species Brasenia schreberi. Next base: position 32,654,601 of record JAYKKT010000088.1, read on the forward strand.
GGTATGTCTGTCCAAAACTTATGCAATTACGCTAAATCTCATGCTCGAAATTTCCTCAATTAACTAGGTTATGAATCAGAGTCCTCAGCTAAATTTGCTTTTCAGAATGTTGTTCGTTATGTTAGAGTCTCGGAGATGCCTTTCTTATTTTTGTTAATTATCTAGTTCTGTATGTTTTCTGAGGAGCCGACCCCGTCTAGTATGGGAAAAGGCTTAGTTGTTGTTGTTGTATGTTTTCTGAGGGGAAAAAGAACGCAAAAAGAGTTCTTGCATTGGTCTGTAAACTGAAAATCTTATGCAGAGAAGCTGTTAGACTGTGGCTTGGGGTGCTCGATTTGGATCCAGGAAGTAGCCCGGTACCAAAGAGAGAGTTATGTTGCATGGAGATGCCATATTTTGCTTACTCACTGATGAGATGCAATGCGCCTGTTCTAATCAAGTGTTTCTCTTCCTGCTACTTGACCTTGCTGAAGTGCCATTTTGTTCAATTTTGTTTCTCTGTCCAAACAATTCACAACTGAGCAAGTAACTTGTGGACAGCTCATGTTATAACTCTTTTTAGGACTCAAGCTCACGTATTTGATAAATGAAGCTCAATCTTCTCTCGTTTAAGAAGCTTAAACTTGAACCTGGATTGATAAAAAACCAGCTGCTGCTAACTAAGTTCATGGTCAAACTTTCCTCAATTAACAAGCTTGAACTCAACTAGGGAGCTATATTTTGTGAGCACGATCCATGTTAAAGCATGCTTTTCTTAGGGAACAGATCTTGAGCAAAGCAAACTCTGCTTGTTGTACAACCGTTCAAGCAATGCTGTTCCATGAACAAGAATTGTGCCAGAGGAGGAATCGTTGAGTGTGTTAATTACATGAAAATATATTTTTAGCTCTCCAAATAATCTTTATCTTTTTATGTCAAATATGTTATGGTTTTATGTATTACCTTAACTGCTCTCTGTACCTACATAGGTGCGATCAAATGCTTTGGGAGCTGTTGGATTTCTGGGTGATAGTAGGAGGATGAATGTTGCAATTACCAGAGCAAGAAAGCATGTGGCTGTTGTCTGTGATAGCTCCACCATATGCCACAATACCTTCTTGGCAAGGCTCCTGTGCCACATCAGACACTTTGGCAAAGTGAAGAATTTGGAACCTGGTTCTTTTGGTGACTCTGGACTCGACATGAATCCCATGCTGCCTTTGATATCATGAGACTGCTGCGGTTCGACATATTATCACTATGACATGTGGCGAGGCTAGGAGGAGGATGACTGCAAGTGCTAATTATTTCCTCACCAAAATGGCTAGATGTTTTCTGTATATCTCTCATTGTGTAAAGAATTTGGCACATAGGTTAAATTGTGATAGTGTAGCAGAGAAGTATATACTTGTATAGATTTCATTTTCAGAAAAATGCCAATGCTTTCTCCATAAGTAGAGAAAACCGTCAATGGAAACAATTTCAAAGCTTTGTTTTCCTTGAAACATAGAAAACAGGAAAATGGGTAGTTTATGCCCTTTAGGTCAGATATCTCCTCAAGAGCAGCTATGAGCAATGGTATCGGCGTCTAGATTGAGTTGCCACCAGAATCTCCATAGCTTGATTAGTATCAATTGCTTCAAGTGTTTTATTCTCTTTGTTGTTGCATTTCCTAAATTTAGTAGGTTGTCAAGAAGGCAGACAGAAGAAACGGGCTTGATGAACAAGTTGAAGTATACCTTGCATTATGACAAACAGAAAGATCTGGTTAACTTACAAAACAAGGTCGGTAGTTTCGATGGGGTCCTGGTCGGTGGAATTATTGCAAGCTTATTAACCATCATTGTAGTACTTGTTCAGCTTATATTAGGGAAACCTTCGATATTTAGCTCTTGTTTTTAGGCAAAGGTGGTGTTGGACCTAAAGCAGGCAAGTAGCTTGAACAGATTTTGGTTTTTGCGTCTGCTGCTATTGATTTGGAAGCAACAGTCCCTGCTGGTGCTGAGGCAATGCCTTTACAGTTGATATCTCCACGTCGATAATTATATGGGAAGCAGCTATACATTTTGTGCCTGGCTTGGTGGTAGGGAAAGAACAGAATTTTGATTGGTCCCGTGCTGATCTCAAGTAACTTCTTGTGGCACTTATTTTTGTTCAGAGCTAGAGGAGTTTTTAGTTGAACTGTATGTGTGACGTTGAGAGCAAGACAATGGCAGTTGATTAATTTTGGTATCTTGTTTGATTATCGAGATTTTTCATTTTCTTTGTGAGTGAAAATCTGCTGAACTAAATGTAGGTGTTCACAAACTAAACAAATGAGTATGTATAAGAAACAAGCAGCACCATCCTTTAGGTTGTCGTGAAAACGAGTTTGTGATTTTAGGCGATGGACAAATCAAGGATTTTGGCTTTTCTTTCTCATCTTCTGTTCACAGCTACGGGGGTGAAAGCTAGCACGAAGTTTTCAATAGTTCTTTGAACCCCTCATACCATCTGATTTCCCACATCTGCTAGCATTGAATTTGTCACAGAGCAAACTCTTCAATGCACTAGTACGCCAGTGACCTTAACTATAAGAATGAACATGTTACAGAATAGTATTGCTGGTTGGGCTAACTCGCGATTAATCCATCAACTATAATCTTTTTAAGGAAGTAATGCAGGTCTTAGCAGGATCCTCTTACTCATCAGGTTCACTTTGTTTGTGATTAAAAGAACTCATCATAAAGAGTCCATTTTTTATCCTTACACTGGATATTACCTTGATCATGGATGACTTACCATGAGTAGATCTTACCGAGGTAACAATAAGAACATCTTTTAGGTCATATTGTGAGTTGACTTGACTTGTTACAAAAGGCAAACATCCTCATCTCAAAACATTCACATTCTCGAGTGTGCATTAAAATGGTCGAGTCCACCACCTCTCGAAGAAACAGTACAAATTAAGAACGTTGGTCTAAAGATGATGCTCTAGTGAGTTCATGGTTGATTCAATCGATGAATCCTAAAACTTTCATGTATATAAAATCAGCAACTGAAATTTGGTATGCCGTGGAAGAAACATATTTCAAACAAAGAAATATAGCAAAAAAAAAATGAAATTATTGAAAGAATAAGAAAGTGTGGCCACAAATATCCCTGTTTCTTGGCCATATTTGAGAGAGCACATGCAAGGTGACTCCTTTCTTGCAGAATCAATACATGAGCACGATGTGCTAGAGCAAGCTCCATGATTTGCTCCAGCAACTTGTTTGAGCAGTTCAGCTAGTTAGAAAAGGGTTGAACGTCCTGTATACGAGAATCATATCCACCTTTGTTGTTTATAGAGAGCTAATTCTAGTTGGATAATTAAGATCATGTTACTTGGGTCCTTGAAATTGTAAAGTTTTGCAATAGTGAAAGTCACAAGACACTAAAGTTTTGCAAAGAAACAATTGAGTGTTGATGACTTAAAACCAAATTATTTATAGGTTACAGAAACTGTGAAATCAGATTTGAACATTTTCAGAAGACGGCCAAACACTAGAGAAACATCACACTTGGAAAACCACAAAAAATTCGTGAAATCCAAACAAGGTCCTAGGCAGAGGCGGACCCTCCAAAGGGGTCTCCTCTATACGTAGATGCAGGGTCAGAAGCAGGAAATGGTGCGCACACAGGATGGGAGATGGATTACTCATGGTCGCATGCAATCGCGCGATCGCTAGTCCTTATCTCCCCAACCCTACCTGGACAGATACTCCCCCATCAAAGGGTGATAAATTGTTGGCGTTCGGAACACCCCTGATATGGCCGAGTTAGCAACTGGGAACGACTCTCATCGCTACTCATCACGGCAGGAGGCAGCGAGGGGAAGAAGAAGGGTCGGGCGTCGTCCGGAGCAGCAGAAGAGGAAGAAGGGTGTTTCTGCTCGATGTAAACCCTCTCTGCTACGATGGGAAGCAGCCGAGCCTCTACTATTTCGCTTACTGGGTCACCCTCTTTCTCTCTCGAGTTGTTAACCAAGACCCAGTTGTAGATGTAAGCGGTCTCTCTCTCTCTCACACACACACACACACACACACACACGCAAGCACAATTCTCGCATTTTGTTGTGTTACTACTTTTTAATGGTTGGTCTGAACCTGCGAAGTTGGAAGTGATTGGCTTAAATCTGTGTTGGTATGAAAGCACACACACACACACACACACACACTGTGATTTAGCCGCTTAGTCAATTGTTGGAACCATTTAACTTTCACATATGGAGCATTCAGGCCGTTTTTTCACGTAACATGAGTCTTCCCTTTTGGTCTCATATATCATTCTTGGATAAGAGCTCATGATGATGAACATAGCTTTATTTTGGGCATAAGATTCGAAATTAAATGAAGATTGTCTCCCAACTTACTGTCCACTTTGATCATTTTATCATGATTGAAAAGACTTAACTATTCATTAATATGCCACATATTTTATGATTGATCAGGTCGTAAAAGTGGAACATTGCGAGGCAGATGATGTAATTGCAACTCTTGATGCGCAAGTTCAGCAAAGAGGGGTACATACTGTTGTTGCATCACCAGATAAAGATTTTAAGCAGCTGATATCTGAAGATGTGCAAATGGTTATGCCCATAACAGACCTGGGGAGATGGTCATTTTACACATTGAAGCACTACCTTTCTCAATAAATACAATTGTGAACCAAGATCTGATCTGAGTCTTCGTAAGTATCCTTATGTGCGTTTTCATGTTGTGACATGAAGTCGTTATATAGCCCTTATCGTCCATCACTACAGAATATGATGAATTTGTGGCCCAAAATCTGATTTGATCATTCATGCTTAGTGTTATTTAAGTGTGTTGCCGACCACATCTAGTATGGGGAAGGGCTTAGTTGTTGCTGTTGTTATGCTATTTAAGTGTGCTCTTATCAAAGCAGAACAGGAACTTGTTCTTAGCTTAATCAGGTAGACTTGGAGCTGTTGAGGTTGACATGATTTACTTAGGTCCAATATGTGAAGATGTCTAATTCTGTTCTTGACTTTATCACTGCATCTTCATTCTTTGAAATTTAACATTTAAATTCTGCAGCTTTCACTCTTAACAATCCTCCCATCTTTATACCAGGTTCAGGATTTAGATGTATCGAACATTCAAAGGCAGTATGCTTCTTTGATATTCACTAATTTTAACCATGTTGCATTTGATCTGCTGTACTTTATCGAATTCAAGGTGAATGTTCTGTTGAATAAAGCTACTAAGATATTATTTTCTTGGTTTAGAAACTAAATGTAGAGAACTCCGCCCATGTAAGGGATCACCCTTGCATTGCCGGTCCCAAGCCCGGATAAAGGAGGAGGGTTGTGTTAGGCTTCCGACAGCCAGCGTAAAACTTCGTCGGATTTTTATAACATGGATTACAAAAATGATGAGCATTGTTTTGGGGCGTCTCCTCATAGCGACGTGCTGCAGTCTGCAGAGCCCGAATGCAGTAATAAGTAAGCAAGGGCCACTACATTTTCACCCGAATGTAGTGAATCAATTGTAGAGAGGGTTCCCACATCATTAACGGGTGTGGGTAAAGAAGTTTGTCCTGCTACATTGCCGCCCGAATGTAGTGAAAAATTTTCAGAGAGGGTCTCCACATTTTGATTATGGACGGATTCTGGGGGGGTAAGGAAGCTAGTCCTAGATAATAAGATTCGTATTGGTTCTTGGAATATCGGAACATTATCCGGTAAGCGAATGGAGGTGATAGATACTATGATTCAGAGAAAGATTCATATTCTATGTTTACAAGAGACAAAATGGGTTGGAGAAAAAGCAAAGGAGATAGAGGATACAAGTTTTAAATTATAGTACTTAGGTAAAGAAAATGCTCGAAACGGGGTTGGTATTATCATAAATAAAGATTTAAAGGATAGTGTAGTAGACATACAACGCTATGGTGACCGAATCATGACGTTGAAATTAGTATTAGGAGCAGAGGTTTTGAATATAGTTTGTGCTTATGCACCCCAAGTAGGACTAGAGGATAGTATAAAGACACCTTTGTGGGAAGAGTTAGATAAGGTGATTCAAAAGATTTCACAAAAGGAGATGATTTGTTTAGGAGGAGACTTAAATGGACATGTCAGTAAAGAGGCATTAGGATATCAAGAGATTCATGGAAACTTTGGTTTTGGGGATATAAATCAGGAAGGTAGGGAGATTTTAAATTTTGCTATGGCATTTGATCTCTTTATGGTCAATACAACAACAACAACAACAACTAGGCCTTTTCCCATACTAAACGGGGTCGGCAACATGGATTCTTTGTTTCCATAGATCCCTATCGTGTGCCATGTTAGCAGTTAACTCCCAATAAGCTAGATCATTCTTTATTGTTTCTTTCCAACACTTTTGTGGTCGTTCAAATTTAGTTTTTCTAACCTTCTTACAGGTTCTTCTTTCTATATGTCCAAACCATCTTAAACGATGTTCTCTCATTTTATCCTCTATTGGTGCCACTCCTAATTTGTTTCTAATAACCTCATTATGTATACGGTCTTTTCTTGTATGACCACTCATCCATCTCAACATCTTCATTTCTGTCACGGACATCTTTTGTACATGTTGATGATTAACTGCCCAACACTCAGAACCATAAAACATGGCATGCCTAATTGTTGCTCTATAATATTTACCTTTTAATTTTAATGGTATCTTCTTATCACAAAGAATATGTGATGCTCCTCTCCATTTTAACCAAACAGCATTAATTATATGCGTAACATCTCCATCAATTCTTCCTCACTCTGAAAAATTGACCTTAGGTATTTAAAACTTTCCTTTTGGGGTTGCAATGTGTGCCAATTTTAATTTCTATGTCCTCTGAAGTAACCAAATGATCAAACATACATTCCATATATTCTGTCTTTGTTCTACTAAGTCGGAGGCCTTTGCTTTCTAATGTTTCTCTCCATAGTTCCAATTTTCTATTAACTTTTTCCTTAGACTCCTCTACTAATACAATGTCATCTGCAAATAACATACACCAAGGTACTTCATCTTGAATATGTTTTGTTAACTCATCCATCACCATTATAAATAAGTATGGACTTAAAGTTGATCCTTGATGTAACCTTGCAATCTCGTTTGCAGTAATTAAATGTTCATCTAACATAATTAAGGTACTTCATCTTGAATTTGTGTTTGTGATAAACCACTCTTAGAAGTAATTAAATGTTTATCTCGTTTTTTTGAAGATTGTATTGACTATAAAGATAGAGCGTGTTGTAAAGATTGCAAGGTAATTCCAGGAGAAAGCTTAACCACCCAACATCGACTTTTAGTTATGGATTTACAAATAAAAAAATGGACAAAGAAGAAAAGAGTGCATCGAGCTATTCGCACTAAATGGTGGAACCTCAAAAGCGAGAAAGAAGATATACTTAAACAGAAAGTCCTTCAAGGAGATGTTTGGAATTATGTTGGTACACCTTGTGATATGTGGAACAATATGTCTATACATATTAGGAAAGTGGTGAAAGATGTGTTAGGGGTATCTAAGGGAGGTGTACCGGCACAAAAAGAAGCTTGGTGGTGGAGTGAAGTAGTACAAAATAAAATCAAGGCAAAGAGGGCATGTTACAAATTACATTATGCTAAGAAAACTAGTGAAACTTTAGAGGCTTATAAGAAAGCAAAGAAGGAAGCGAAAAAGGCTGTGAGTGAAGCAAAAGCTAAAATTTGGGAGGACTTATATAAAAAAACTCAACTCAAAAAGGGTGAAAGAGATATTTTTAGGATAGCTAGGGCTAGAGATAAGAAAACTAAAGATCTTAATTATGTTAGATGCATCAAAGACGAGGATGAAAAAATTCTAGTGGCAAATGATGATATAAGAAATAGATGGAAAAACTATTTTTATAATCTTTTTAATGAAAATGAAGATGTTAGTATTAGCTTAGGAGAGTTAGCCAAATCACAAAAGTATATAAACCACAATTTCTACCGACGTATTCAAAAGAATGAAGTCAAAGAGGCTCTTAAACATATGAAGGGTGGTAAATCGGTAGGACTAGATAATATTCCTATAGAAGTTTGGAAAATACTAGGAGAAATAGGAATCACTTGGCTCACAAGACTATTTAATGAAATATGGAAAAACCAAAAGATGCCCGAGGAATGGAGAGCAAGTACCCTTATACCCATATATAAGAACAAGGGAGACATTCAAAATTGTACGAATTATCGAGGTATCAAGTTAATGAGTCATACTATGAAATTGTGAGAAAGAATTATCGAACGTAGGTTAAGACAAGTATCAAGTACAACAGAGAACCAATTTGGATTCATGCTAGGCAGATCTACTATTGAAGCGATTCACCTTTTGAGACGTCTTATGGAACATTTTAGAGAAAAAAAGAAAGACCTTCACATGATATTTATTGATCTAGAAAAAGCTTATGATAGGGTACTCAGAGAGGTTCTTTGGAGAACTTTGGAAAAAAGAGGTATCCCATTGACATATATTAACTTTATAAGAGACATGTATGATGGTGCAAAAATATGTGTGAGGACTCATGAAGGAACGACAGACTTCTTTGAAGTTAATATTGGGTTGCATAAGGATCAACTTTAAGTCCATACTTATTTATAATGGTGATGGATGAGTTAACAAAACATATTCAAGATGAAGTACCTTGGTGTATGTTATTTGCAAATGACATTGTATTAGTGGAGGAGTCTAAGGAAAAAGTTAATAGAAAATTGGAACTATGGAGAGAAACATTAGAAAGCAAAGGCCGACTTAGTAGAACAAAAACAGAATATATGGAATGTAAGTTTGATCATTTGGTTACCTCAGAGGACAAAATTGGCACATGTTGCATCCCCCAAAAGGAAAGTTTTAAATACCTAGGGTCACTTTTTCAGAGTGATGGAGGAATTGATGGAGATGTTACGCATATAATTAATGCTGGTTAGTTAAAATGGAGAGGAGCATCAGGTATTCTTTGTGATAAGAAAATGCCATTAAAGTTAAAAGGTAAATATTATAGAGCAGCAATTAGGCCTACCATGTTTTATGGTTATGAGTGTTGGGCAGTTAATCATCAACATCTACAAAAGATGTCTATGACAGAAATGAAGATGTTGAGATGGATGAGTGGTCATACAAGAAAAGACCGTATACATAATGAGGTTATTAGAAACAAATTAGGAGTAGCACCAATAGAGGATAAAATGAGAGAATATCGTTTAAGATGGTTTGGACATATAGAAAGAAGAACCTGTAAGAAGGTTAGAAAAACTAAATTTGGAAAGTATTAAAAAAGGTAGAGGACGACCACAAAAGTGTTGGAAAGAAACAATAAAGAATGATCTAGCTTATTGCGAGTTAATTGCTAACATGGCACACGATAGGGATCTGTGGAAACAAAGAATCCATGTAGCCGACCCCGTTTAGTATGGGAAAAGGCTTAGTTGTTGTTGTAGAAGGTAAATGTAGACGTAAAATGATTTTCTCTCTCACATTGCTGTTGAAACTTCCAAGCCAAAGAACCTATGTTCACTCTTTTCATTTTTTTGTGTTGTTCTGTTACATCATGGCATATGTGCGATTTATTTCTTTATATCCCAATGTTTAAGCTACAGCATTGTTTCTTGGGAAGTGACATCATTGATTCACATAAATAGTATTCTCCACATCTCAGACTATCTAAAAACTTTCCCTTCATCATTAGTAATTCCCAGTTGTAGCCGATTTTTCCCTATACCGTATCAATCAAAGTCAGAGATAGCACCAGCTTAACGCAGCAGCGCTTTCATTCAGTCTGGCAATTTCCCTCTTAATTCTACTGGATCTTTAACCATTTTTTCTGTGTTTTTTTATCATTTCTTTGCATCGCCTGATGTTCTGTATCTGAAACGGAGAGGTTGCTCTGTTGATATGAATAAGTGTAATGCCCTTGTCTAGGCTGCATACTGGGTGATGATGTTGATGGTGTCCCGGGACTTCAACATATGTCTCCTTGTTTTGGTTGGAAGACTGCTATCAAGCTTATAAAGAAACATGGTACATTGGAATACCTACTCAGTGCAGCTGCAGTTAGAACAGTTGGAAAACCTTACGCACAAAACCCCCTTACTGAGCATGCAGATTATCTCCGAAGAAACTTCCGCGTTCTTAGCTTAAGAAGGTTAGCTACTATGGCCATTTGACCGCAATTAGAATAAAATGCTTTGATTTTGACATCATTATAATTGTGGATAATGAATGATCGTCATTAGGTTTTCCTTCTCATACACTTTTAAGTTGGAAAAACTGTGTCAGTCATCCAGATTCCATGTTGATGGAGATCAATGTGAGTCTAGGTCTATGGTCACCATCTTCTGCAAGCTGTGTGTGCGGCCATTGGAGCCACAGTGGGTCCTTATTGTCGAATCCCCACATTCTGCCTTTACACTTGAATGGTGAGATTTTTTTCTTTTTATTTCCTAAGATCGATTTCTCGATGATCTTAGGATGGAAATTCAGTGAAAACATTGCATTTTCCTTTACCATTCTTTCTTGTCTATGTGTATATTTGAGATCTATCTTATATCGAGTTGAGTATAAGGTAAAATATTCTTTTCTTTTCCCTCCATTTTGTGGTGATTAATTGAATTGATATATCATGTAGGTGCTCTGCTTCGAAGCTATCACTACCCATATCCTATTCTACAAAATCCAAATTACCTTCATTTGCAAATAGATATGATGCAACTGCATCTTGTAATATCTGGATCCAGATCAGAAATGTAAGAACTGTTCCAAGATAGAATCCAGAGAACTTCCAAAGCAAGCTAAGCCAAGATGCTAAGTTCGAATCTTTCCGAGTGCAGAATATATGTAGTAACGCTAGATTTGGTAAAGAAAAGCATGAATTTAACTCGAATTTCAGACCATCTTGATGCCAAAATTTCCACTCATCAAGTCAGACTTGAATCCATCCAACTTCCGGTCTTACTGGAGGGGCACGACCAGAAAATGGCATTAGATTTAATCCAACACCAATTGCATCCTGTCTTTTTGCAGACCTAGATATTGGTCTAGATTTTCTCAGCATGTGTCATAGATTCCATCGTGCAACAGAAGACACCGATGCATGACTGTTCAGATGAATGCACCTGAAGGGCTAGGATCCGACGTAGGAGTTATCATTCTCATCAAGCGTCAAATGATAGGATTTCCTCTCTAATCATCCTACTATGGTGGGCATTGAGTCCAACTTCATGCGTTTCCTTTTGACCCCATGAACAAGAGACTGTACACTACATATTCATAAATATGATAGTGGAATCAAGCATTATTATTGATCAAATACATATTCAAGAAATAAAAAGGAAAAGATGGATAATAATGTTCATCTCCATCCTCCGACTTCAACCCAGAAATAGCTCAAGGGGGCAAAATTCAGAAGAAATTCTTTCCACCCCAAACTGTAGAAAACGATTCCAAAGACGACGATGAACACACCCAATTTGCATAACATTCATCAAATGAACGTTAAAGAATTATAGTTCAAAACTGCAAATTCAGACCATGCACCATTGGTTCTTACTTATTGCACCGGCGGCTCCTCTTGGGACCATCAGCCCCAAACTCGGTCTGGATCGGCCGGAATAAGGCTTCGAACTCTGCAAAACTAACATCGATCCGCAGAACTCCCCGCTCATCATCCTTCCTTTTTCCTTCACTATCGGCTTTTGGCTTCCTCGGTGCAGGCGGGCAGGTGGTGACAGGTGGTATCCGGTGTCGCGGTGATGTCGGGGTCACGCAGGTGTATTCTATCTGAATTCGGCTCCCCGGAGACTTCGGCGTCGTGGGTGTGTCGTCTGTCGGAATTCCGCTACGTGGGGATGGTGGTGCAGGTGGGCAGACGGAAATCGACCGTATCCGGCGATGCGGCAACGCTACGATCTTGTTGCTGGGCGAATAAGCAAGGCCTTGGTATTGGCCACCAGAACATGGGAACGTCGCCGGGATGTTGATGGTAGAGGCCTGGTCTGAGCTGGTTCCCGTGGGTTCTTGTGAGGCGGACATGGCTCGATCGACAACGGCGGGCGGAGGGTGACGGTATAATCGAGTTAGGAACGAGATCGCGTTAATGAATCGAGTCTCAGTAATTTAAGGGGGAGAGTAGAGGTAGGACTCCATCGATGAACGCTAGCAAGAAGATCAAGAAGAAGATGACAAGGCGCAGAGAGTCGTGCGATGTAAGGAACAATGAGCGGGAAGGGAAGCCAGTCAGGAATCCGAATGCAAAGAAGAAGACAAAAAACCGGGAGGAGGGAAAGAGGAACAACAAAGGAAACTGCCCACGTGGCAAAGTATCAGGACGAGACTTGTTATCCGAACTCACCTTTTTTTAAGAAACTATTTTCTTCGTATAGATCTCGATGAATCGTCAGACCCAGATTCAGACTCAATGAGCTAATCAGCATCCTTAACACATAACCAATGCATATCCAATCCGATTCAAATGTACAAGGTAATAGACCCTGATCCTAGTCTAATTTTTAACCAGAGTCTATTTTTCTGTTTGGATTTGAATGATTCGGTTCCAATCTTGAACCAGATCCAAGATTGAAGGGTCATCAGGATTGCCAAATATACCAACTGAGGTTTTTCTCGTCTATTTTCGGAAATTAAGTAAATGAAAAATTAAAAGCCTATGGATGCCAGCCATTTCAAGGGCAGTATATCATAGATTATTCAAGAAATGCCATAAATTTGAAATGTTAATAAGATGTTTCTTTCCATATTCTTCTTCAATCTATATATTTGAATTTTGACCAGAGCCATGCTTATCACCCTTATCGAATAGTCAACACCCAAATATGGCGGCTCATTGATTTCAAACATGACCAAAGGAGCGTCTAGGAATACATCCAATTCTGACTTGGATCCGGTCCTTGTCCGATTCAAAATAATTTGAATCAGTGATAGAAGAAGGCTTACCAACCCGATAAGTCGCCTTGAGGTAGGGTGTCCATTCGAAGCCATGACAAGGAATCCTTTTCAAGGTAAATCCGAAGCGGAAAAAGATCGACAATACAAGATATCAAATGCATAAAATCGTCGTGAATGCATTTACTATATCTATGTTTTAAATGGATCATAAAAATTGTAAGTGAGCTTTATCATTTCCTTTCAATACTTTTGAGGTCTTCCTTTATGTCTTGTAAATGTTTAAAATCTAATGACTTGAACCTTTTTACCAGAGCTCTCTCGAATCTCATTAGCAAATATCCAAAACATATTAAGCATATCTCTTTTTATTTCATCTTCTATTGGTCTTACACCAACTTTTCTCTAATGATTCTTCCGCACAGGCAGCTTTTTTTCTCGACAATATATCCATCTCAACATCTTCATTCCTCTGCAAAGTATGCTATATACGACTGAATAATGGATATCTTACAACTGTTTGCAATATTTAGCTCGCCGGCAACAACAAAAGAATGACAAGGTTACAAACATAAGGCCCTTAAATGATTTTGATGAAGCCACACATGCATAATTTAGGTATGGAACTCACCGCCTATAACTTGTTAGTCAAGTCTCCTAGCAGGTGAGCGAGCTAAGAGCTAACACGTTTTGTGCAAATTAATTTGTATTTTTGAGCTTAGGAAGGAATATACACCTGGTACCTGGGTCTCAATGGATTGGACTCGGTCTGGATCCATCGAGTCTGGAACCAACTTTAGGATGCTCAGACTTGGATCTAGATCTTGTCACGAAGGAAAAACCATATCTACAAGCAACAACGTGGACCATATACCAAGCCTTTCCCCCCAAAAATCTTTTACAAGATTTTCTTTTGAATTGAATTTTGTGGGTTGTACTAGGCATAGCCGGTTCTAGTTTGCCTAGAATCAGGAACTGGAATCGAACTGGTTAAGGTGTTGGTTTGGAGCCGTCAATTTTTGTGTAAGGCTCAAACAGCCCAGAACCAAAAAATATTGAATTTTGACAAAAGAACAACACAAATTTTATGAAACCGGCGGTTCTAGCATGGTTCCGGTTCCATAGAAGCTAGAAGCAGAACCAAACCGCGTCCTTCCCGGATCCGAATAAGATTCCGGCAGTTCCGGTTCCAGCTGGTTCCTGGCCCAGTCCGGGTTGCACCATATTTGGTATACTAATTATATTCCAGACCCAGTTCCATAATGTTACTTGGATCTTTCGGGTCTCGTCTAGTAAAGTAAATGATTCAAGTCATTACCAAACCCTACCCCACCTAACAAGCCCGAGCAAACCCGCCCCTTTCATACCCTAAAATGCCCTGGGCTATTTCCATACCAATGATTGTTTTTTTACACCACTCTCCAGCAAGATGGTAATATACACTGAGTTGATTCGTCAAATCAAGATATCACCACCGTCCTTTTTTTTGATGAACGGTACAGCTGGTCTTCACTTTTCGCCTGAACTTTTCAGTAGAAAAATGATGCCGACATCTGATATATAGTGTTAGCCATCCTATTTTAGATCATACAACAATATATATATACATACATTTTGGTGCATTATCTTACACCAATTTTTTTTCGTTTTGATCTTTGAGATTTGAATAATTTTGTATTTAATATATTCATATATATTAAATACAAGTATTTGATTTAAATTTCTAATATCGATTTTGAAAATTAAATGGTAGAAATGATTATACACTAAACGTACATAATATATATATATTGGCTACGATACTGTCTAATCAACGCCATTCAGTTGTATTATATGACATGACGTACAGGATGGCGGCCGTCAAAACTATTGAATCTTTTCTAGCTTGTCTCGTGAGGGAAACTTGAGCAAACCTAGTGAATACCAACCAAGATTGGCACAATAGCATCTCATCGTAGCCGTCCATCTTGACTCACTTGGACGAACATAAGAACACCACAGTTGGGTCGGGTTCAGTTCAGAAATTGGTCTTTGAAATCCAACTTAATCAGGTATTAGTTAAAGGGGAGGGAATTCAGGGTCCAACCTAGAAGAGCAAACCAACTGAACACAGTTTCCCTTATTTTTTCTTGGTTTGGTTCAACAGCGAAGACCGAAGGCCAAGTGCAAGACCCGGCTGATAACGAGCTCATGTCCTTCAACTTGTGAGTTGAACCCCTGACCAGGCGAGCTATTGCTTGTTGTGCAAGTCTGACCCGGACCATTGATCGAATCTTGATTTGGATCCGGATATATCTGGTAGGTCGAGATCTTATGGACGGTCAGGATGCATGGAGATGAAGAGTCGGATCGAATCTTATAACGTCGATGGCTGGATTGATGGATCATCCCTTAGATCAGGTTTCTTTGCCAGGCATGAAAGAATTGCATCTTTGGGTGGAAGAATCTCCCGAGCCCACGCAAAGGAGGCTTGGGGGTCCCACCAACCCACCTGTAGGAGAGCACCAAATTGGTGGTTCTCGAACCCACGTCGGCCAACCTGTACTCTCGAATTCTAAATATGCAAATGGGCCGCGACCATACCTACTCACCTAATCTCTCAAACCACAACAAATATGTATTTCATAAACTTATTTATCTTAATTATATGTAAGAATAAATTATTCATAAAACCAATTTTTTTCTTCATTCTATCATGTATTCACCTTCAGATAATAAGGTCTTTGCCCTTTGCAACTTCTTAATTCGCAACAAGATAATACAAAAGAGAGAGAGAGAGAGAGAGAGAGAGAGATTTTCTGTCGGTGGTATGAGCAAGAATTGATCTTCCTTCATCAGTGTCGTCACCGTGGTTTAGTTGGAGATCGATTATTAGAAGAAAGGTGGGAAAAGAAGGACGGAGTTCATCATTGCAGAGCACACTTCTGGTATGTAATTATTGGCAATTACCATATCTTCTTCCTTTGAATTAATGAACCATATTCGAGATTGTCTTTTTAAAGATTACCATAGTTTGCATCGTCAATGACATGCATTCTAACTTCCTTTTTGTGTATCTCACTCTTTTTGATCTTCCGAATTATGAACCATAGTTGGCATCGTCTTTTGAAGATTAGTTACCATGGCTGGCATTGTTAACAATTATAGATTTCCCTGGTTTCCTTTTGCGATATCTGATTCTTTTCCATCATCCCTTTCTTACAGTAATCGGCGTTCAGAGAGAGAGAGAGAGAGATGTCGATGCCACAATGGTTGGAATCGATGCTAGCAGCCACATTCTTTGTGGGGTGTTCGATTCACAAGGTTTCCCCACGGAGCGAATGCAACATGTATTGTCTGGATTGCGCCGGAGACGCTTTCTGCTTATATTGCAGGGATTCATTGCACCCTCACCATAACGTTATTCAGGTTTGCAATTTACAATCCACTACCAAAAAGATTTCATCTCTAGTGTCGGCATTTGACGCTTTTAGTGCCAAAAGATCACTTCCGTAGCTAAAAGAGCCAAATGCCACCGAAAATATCGTCGCTGGGCAAAATTTTCAGATCAGGAGGTCCTCATATCACGATGTTGTGCGGGTGGCGGAGATTCACCGGTTTGTCGATATCACCGGCGTTCAGACGTATGTGATCAACAGTGCGCGGGTGCTGTTCTTGAATGAGAGGCCGCAGCCAAGAGGTTCGGCCAAGGCCGGGACCCATGCATGCGAGATGTGTAGAAGGAGCCTTCTCGATTCCTTCCGATACTGCTCGTTAGGTTGCAAGGTGATTCTGCCGTTTCTACTTCCACCATTTTACGTTTTTAGTCATATATAATCTTAGCCACACGTCTCTTGGTGTGGCCCCACTCTCATGAAATCAACGGCCTATATGCACATATCTCCAGTCAGATGTGTGATGAGGATTGGTTGCAACTCCCCCGGCCGGTGACATAGAATATGAACTGAGCGAACTGAGCTCCTTTTAAGTTGTCTTCTTGGCTTTTGCAATCATTGAGAGTAAACCAAGCCAAAGGAGCAGCTCATAACTTCATATGATACATAAAATCGCAACAAAATATGATCTCAAATTATGATCGTTCATCTAGGAGATGGTCTGTAGAAGATGCAACACGTGTCCTCATTATCAATTCTCATGGTTGTCATCCTCGATTTTTTCAGTAAGTTGACTCCTATTTGCAGCTTTCACATTTAAAAGTGGTCTTTAATTACACGCTTTATTTTCAAACCACTCCCAGTCTTTGTTATATATATATATATACACACACATGAAGGGCCATCAACTAATGCGCATAGTGTTTTTTTGGAAGAAAAATGTCATATAAAGCTTCAAGATGGTCTTTAAATGCATGCAAATAATAATACAAAGATTATCTTCCTAGCCCCTAAGAATGGGTCATTTTCTAATTCAGATCGCAACTTTATGAATTTCGGGAAACCCCTTTTATTTTAGTGATTTTTTTAACGAAAAATACCTTATCAGGACATTCTCTGTGGGCTATAACACACAAAAACTTGTGAGGAATTCGTCAATGTATACTAAAAGTCACGTGAACAGCTTGTTTACTGCATTTCCTCGTTTTCTTCAAATTTCATAGATACGTCAACGCTTATGTGTTCATTCATGAGTAGTTCGTGTGATCTTGCTACCTAAATGTTTGTGAACATTCATTTACTTTATAATTACCAATTTGTTGCATGTGGCAGTCCTTGATTGTTACTACATTGTCCTTTAAACTTAATTCCCCTATTGTCGATTATAAATATAAGAAATGCTAAGGTCCTCGAAGATGATGAGAAACGTATGATCAAATTAATAAATCAAAAAAGAATTTTTTTTTATTTTGCTTTAATCTAAACCATTCATCTCATGATCAAATGGTTGAAAGTATGTATATATATGACGACCCCTACTAGATATGTTCATGCGGGTTCTGACTTCGAACCTGCAACTTGAAGGGTGTTCTGAGTTGAACCCGGCCAGGAGGGTTGTAGCTTTTTGTACCATCAGGGAGAGGGGATCAGATTCACATTCATCACAAATATAAAAGGCAATAGTTAGTACCCATTTCAGTGATCAAACACTACGGGATTTACATGGGTTGCTGACACAACATGCTTTTTTCATAAAAATATCACAAAGAGTGGCTGTTGGTGAAATTTTTGAAGGGAACTGCATAAAATGATAAACAAGCTTTTCTTGGGGGCTAGCCAGAGAAAATTCCTAATGAATTATCATGCATTATTTTATGCGCCAGCTATTTCTTGGAAAAAATGCGTTATTACTTTTAGTACTTTAATGCAGTTTCCTTGATGCTTATTTATTCTAATAATTACCTGCAAAAAATGTCAACATGTGAATTGGTCTTATACACACACACACACACACATATATATATATATATACATATTGGTACATTGTCATAATAAATTCAGTGTAGCTATTGGTTGATTTGCTTTATATTATTGTCCACATATGCATCATGGTCTGTATTGAGTTAATAAGTGGTCCAAGGGGTTGAAGAGAAAGACCACCCCAATAATCGTTTGATTGGGATAGTGGGTGTCAAGACTCGAGAGGTTTGGGTTTGGGTTGGATCCTAACATTATTGAATCCAACTCAATGGGTTTCTTATAACTGGGTTGGATTCGGACTGAAACTTGGACACAAATCCTGAAACCAAAACTGACCTGCTGAGAATTTTAGCACAAGTAGGTTCAGATAACCCATTCATGAATTTGAATTTGATTTGGTAAGTCTGAATTTGGGCTATGTTTTGGTTATTGGATCTGACAATCTGGATTGGATTTTAAAAATGAATCTGCCCCGTTGTTAATCTAGCTTGAGCCAACTCCTGTGAAAAAAAAACTATTCAATTGTTAAGATTTCTGCCTCACTTGAAAATGTTGTATGACTAACACTAGTAATTCTTCAGGTTGCAGGGATGAAAAAAGATGGAAACTTGAGCATCTCCAGCGTAGGAGAGGAGGAAGATGGAACGGATCAAGGCATATATCAACCATCGTCAACTCTGCCTCCGCCACGCGCCGCTTCGAGTACAAGGAGAAGGAAAGGCATCCCTCAAAGAGCACCACTGGGGACGTAGCATGCATGCACAATCAGAGGCAAACCCTAAAGAGCAAATCATATTTTTTACAATTATTTGTACTCTAAGATCTCACCATTAATTAATTTTTTTGTGTAATTTTGGGGTTAAGCAGATTGCTACTAGGTATGCAGACCCCGGGTCTCAAACTCAAGATCTTTCATTTGAAAGCTTTTTCTTAAATTAACCCCTAGCCAGGAGAGCGGTGGCTCTCTGTGCAACACCACCTAAATTGTCGATGCAGGACTCCTAAAAGAAGTTAAAGGGTCATATATAAATATTAGTCCTTTTGGTAGAGACGTATAGCTCGTGCACCTCACCCTGAAGAAGACCGAGAAGAGAGAGCCTTCCATGGCGATGGTGGATAAGACATGAAGCAGACTCCAACAGGTGCAACAACCGATGACACTACACACACACACACAGAGAATGTGAGGAGTAGATAAGAGTAAAATGGGGGAAGGGGTTTAAGTTTAGTAATTGAGTGTGTGTGATTAATAAGTATGAATCTTTTATTAGAGGATCGATTCGTTTGTGGGTGGGTGTGCGCGTGTGAGTGTTGTACAACTAATATATATTTATATTTAAATATACACTACCACTAACTCCATTTGAACATAGGCACCCAACGAATCACATTCAAACGAAAAAACAAAAATTAAATGAAGTTCCACCAAACCCATATTGTGTTTCATCTTTAGAAAGTAACCAAACTTAGGTTCTAGAGGCCTACAAGCGACTGCAGCACAGCCATATATGGAGGGTATTGAAGACTTTTTTGTTTTCTAAAGGGCATTTCATGGCAGGTTTGTTTTGCTATAACCTCCAAATAGAAATATATACAAATTATCGTTAGTTTATAATGCAAAATATAATTGTTGATCATTAATTAGAGGATTCATATAGAAGATCATGAAGATGTAGAGATGAATGCTGCTGCACAGAATAGATTGATTATAATATGTATTGCGAACGGTTAAAAACCAATCAAAGATAATTGAATAAGAGATCAATCAAGGTAGTTGGAGAAATGCTCACAGAAAACTTCATTTGGAAGATATGAGAAATCAAGGAAATGTACACAAAAAAAGAGGTCAAAAGTAGCACCTAGAATGTTAGCTCAACAGCAGGCGCATTGGCAGTGATGCTGCTGGTGGGGAGTTCGGCTCCCTGCCCCCCCCCCCCCACCACCACCACCACACACACACACACAAAAAGAAGAGACCAAAAGTAAGAATGGTAAATTGAGGCTAAAAGTAGACATGGTAAACTAGAATTTGAAGCCACTGGTTCATTTGCTTGAAACCAGGAACAATAACCGAATCGGATCTCACCTGGTTCTAGTTAATGGTTTGGAACCACCAGTTATGTTTCCAATTTGAACTAAAAAATGAAAAATGAAAGAACTTCAGAAAAATCTATAAAAAGAACCAGAATCGGTTGGTTCAAACTCCAGGTTCAGGTTCCATGGGAATCAACCGAACTCGAGGGTTCTTTGATTTCGATTGCAGTTCCAAGTATGGTTAAGTTTTTCTAGTTAGAGATGGTTGATGGGCCGATTTGGTGCTAGTTTGAACTAGCAAGCCGGACACAGACCCACCATGCCCAGTTAAAAGAACACTAGCTGATTTTCTTATGAAAGCTAGCTTAATTCAAATCCCATTTTGCATCTTGCGAGTTCATTTGGAGCATGAACTTAGACATAGCACCGGTAGACAAGCTGAAAAGTGGGTCAGGAGTTGTTCATGGCTCATTGATCATCACTCAATATCCTGTTACTATTTGGCTTGCTAGCTGATTTGAGCATAGCTGAGCCAAAAATGAACTGAACACCTGCCGAGTTATGCGAGCTGAACACAAGCTGCTCTTTTAAGTTGGAGCACTATAACATTTTAAATACCATTTACAGCAGAAAGTTTAATTTCATTTCACAAATGAAGTCCAAATTCTTTGTTCGATGCATATTCTTTTGAGAAATTGAAAAGTTTTGATCATTTAACTAAATTATACTTGCCTGATGTACTTGGGTTAATATGAATTTCTTGCAATGAATGACTAAAAATTTTGCATGATTATATGAACTTATAAGAATTAGCTATGTACCTAACCATTTTATTGTTTCATTGGTTTGGTTGAGCTGCATTAAATAGGCAATATTCATGTTCAGTGCATACAGCTTACTGAGCCCCAGCTCATGTTTGGTGGTTCATTAGTAGCAGACCTATTCACGGGTGCCCAAAATCCGCAAAACATATATTATATAAATATATATACATATATATATATATATATATATATACATATATATATATATATATACATATATATACATGCATATACATATATATATGCAATTCAATCTTTTAAAAAATTTATGTAGATCAGTTTGAATTTTCTTTCGCCCAACTGGACTTCACCTCACCCTAAAAAAAATTCTAGGTCTGCTAATGTAGTTCGTCATGAGCCGAATCATGAGCAGCTCAGATCAATCAACGCTCACACTTTGACTTCAAGCAAATGAAGCACCAGTAAAACACTGTACATCGAATCATGGCCAACCAAAAAGACTCGACCGATATTAAGGGTGGCAAATCGGGTTGAAGGACCGTGTCAAGGTAAAAAATCCGTATTCACTCTTACATCTTCCCTTTACCAGCCTTTCACACAGATCCGACCAAATCAGGTTACCTGAAGTTGACCTCTCTCTCTCTCTCTCTCTCTCTCTCTCTCTCTCTATCTATCTATCTATCTATCTATCTATCTATCTATCTATCTATATATATATATATATATATATGAATGCTAAGGTGGTTCTCCGAAAATGTACTCTCAAACTTTATTGAGCGAATGGGTGATCCTTGAGAGTATATATATATATAGTCTCAAAAGACCCATAATTCTTAATATATAGAGAGAGTGACAGGAGGATCTTTGAATTCTCGTGAAGAAGTTTTTTTCGTATTGTATCATCTAATTGTTCTTTATAAATGATTGAGACACTCTACCAGTTTCATCGATAGTATATACTTTAGAACCGTAAGAATTGTCCACTTTCTCACTCTGTAGGAGAGAGAAATTAGTGCATGCTCATATGCTTAAAAATACTCTTAAGATCTTAATCATTTGATTTTTGACGTAATTTTCATGACTCTATATTTGGTATTCACGTAATTAAAAATGTGAACTCTCTTTCTAATTAAAATAAAACAACTGCTTTAAGTATGTTAGTAGTCAAGATATTTCTTTCGAATTGATATTAAAAATCAAAGAAAGTAAAGCTAGGATATGCATAACAAAAATGAAATCACGCTTCTTCAATGTCTTAAACTGAAGTGTCATAAACAAATAGTTACTTCAAATATTTATCTTAGGAGTAAAGATATTTTTTGAAAGTTGAAACGGAAAATTAAGGAAAATACAACTATAAAATAAATATAGATCAGAAAAAGAAATAACACCTTTTCAGTGTCTTGAACCTGATTTTTTTTGTGAAAAACCTTCTTAAAGAAAACCGGCCGACGATTAGAAAAAAAATTAATCAGTACCTTGAACCTTAAAATTTCTGTGAAAAACTTCCTTGAAGAAAACCGGAACGCTGCTCGGTCGATCTTACTCCCTCTAGAAGCTTCTACAAGCGCTAAAATTCCTTCAATTTAAGCATTTGAGAGACGAGATCAATCAGCGGAGCACGAAGCACTTGAATCAGTGCCCAAATCTGTGAAAATGGACGAGGCGAAAACCATAATTTAAAACGATGAATGTAGGACTCTCTCTCTCTCCCCCGCTCTTAAACGATTCAAAAAAAAAGGGCGAGCCCAACTTTCTTTCTCTCAGCTTCCTTTCTTAGTTGGAGAAGACGACGCCACTGTGTATGTGATAACGTTGCGTGATGATCATGCAACACAGCGTCGTGGATAACCTGGATTCAATAATTAGTTGTGCAGCAGACCGTCTCATCACATGACTGACTGGTATACAGAGAGATCATAGTAAATGGCCTTGAAAAGAAGCTAGAGAGGGGGTGTGATGAAATAAAATACAAGGGACGAACACCATCATTCAGCTGTTTAATTAGAAACCTTCATTTGGTTTCGATATATTTAAGATGAATCGCAGGCTGCTTGGTCACTCGTGAATGGAGATGACGAACACCTCTATTAATAGAAAGAATGGAACGGCTTACATGTTAATTTATTGTTACCAAAATGTATCTGAAGGCGGCAAACTTCTGTCTTCTTTTTCAATGATAAGTCAGAGAAACATGTCATGTTGTTACAAAGAATCATCGTAAAAGTTGGATTTTGAACTTCTGGCTTATAAGAATCCAAATGCAGATCTCTGCAACACTGATAACAACTAAAGCTTGGAGAACCATGTTGCATGCATGTTCAGTTTCTATGAACGCACATTATT
The DNA here is from genome assembly GCA_036023115.1 of Brasenia schreberi. NCBI lineage: Eukaryota > Viridiplantae > Streptophyta > Magnoliopsida > Nymphaeales > Cabombaceae > Brasenia > Brasenia schreberi. The sequence continues at coordinate 32,678,023 of JAYKKT010000088.1, forward strand.
AGGGTACAAACTAGCAGTTTCAGCTCGTCTTGGTATCATAGACTTGTAAAAGTCCCTGAGCACACGCACACATACGCATGCGTGCACACACATACGGATGCGTGCGCACACATACGGATGCGTGCGCACACACAAATATGAAATGAAATCTATATAAAAACATGTCTGAATTTTACATATATAAAAATTCATCTCACTTGGTTGCAAATTATTATAGAACACCTTCATACTTCAACTCATGAAGGTTAAAACAAAAACTTTAAAAAGAACAAGAAATGTGATTAAAAAAACACGTAAACTGGAATTTGGGTTGTCAAGCAAATCAGTTACCATGCCTTGTGCGGGTACCTATGTACACAATCTGCCCAAGGGTTGGAGGGATCGTCCACCGAGTCATTCATGGCCTTCCACACGAGTGAGCACACCTTGAACCATGTACCTGTTGGATTAATGTTAGTTATGGTTGGGTTACTTAAATCTATGTGTATTAATAACATTTAATTCATATTGATATCTCAAATATTTAATTGATGCATAGGTGATATATGTGAAAGTCACATGTGAGGGACTTGTTCATGTGATGATGAAGAGGAGACAAATTTTAGTCTCATAGTGAAGAATGAGACAAACCCATATATCTTTTTATATAGTTTGTAGCTTATGAACCGTAGTTCAAAGAGTTTGGGGAGGATATGTTATACCACACACTCGTGCACATGAGCGTCGGGCATGGGTTTGGGAATTGTCTTGGGTCTATCTTTTTGCACGAAAATCTTTTGATCTAATGAGAGTGTTTATGCGAGAACGTTTATGGGACGGAGAGATGTATCATTTGGATCGGATCCATGATTCGTGATCCAACACGGTGTCTATAAATACGTTATTAGGGCTCCCTAATAGTATGTTTAGTGAAAATACTCTCTCCTCCCTCCTCCATTTTGTGCTCCTCTCTACTCGTGATATTCTCCATAGTGTGATTGCTCCCAATCATTCTTTCCTCGAGTCATAGGCGATTGAGGCTTGAGCGAGGTCGACTTGAAGCTAGTTATGTGACTTTCGAGTTGTGTGTTGATTTTATCCTCTGAGGAAGACACAGATATTCATGCTTACTCATAGCATGGTGTTGATTTCTCTAAGGCAAGCTCGCAAGGATGACTCACACAAATAAGTTCTTCTGATTATTGCTTCTACTTTTGTTTTCGTACGATTACTTTATGACATATTTAAATTTGAGGTTATTGTTATTGATTGGAACATGTTTACATTTCTTGCATATTGATTTATTATGCATGTACTTCTATGGATTTTACCATCAATCTTAGAGAAATTATCCTTTTTTTTAGTAAACATGTCTATGACGGCTACCCTTTGACTTAAGGTCAATTTGACCTTAATGTTGAAAAAGTTTGTCGGTCTTCATTTTAAACGCTGAAAGTAGCGTATGAAAATTTGGTTAACTATGTCAGGGTTACATTTGTATATCGAGTCATATTGTCTCTAACTCGATGATACTGACCCCAAAAGCTCGAATAAAATTGTCGAGTGGAAGGAGAACGATACTCCGTGCAACTATTTTATTATATCAGTATTGTTCAATATTTTGTTCAATATTTATAGTTCTTCTCCTTACACGAAAGTGAATTATCTGTGGGCTGCCTTGGATCAGAAATACAATACTAAAGATCTCGGCCTTGAAAAGTATTTCGTAATAAAGTTTCTTAAATATCAAATGATAGAGGAAAAATCTGTGACTGAACATGCTCACGAGTTTTAACTTTTATGTCAAGGTATGAAGTAAGTTGAGATATAGCTTCTTTATAAGTTTATTGTTATATATGTTATTTAGAAGTTTCCTAAGTCTTAGGAGGGTTTCTACCTAGATTTCAAGTATAAGAAGGGTAAGATGATCCTTATGATATGATGATCTACATAGTAATAAAGGAAGAGCATATAAGTCAAAACCATTATGCCTCTAAATAACACTCATAGGATTAACCTTGAAGGAAATAACCTCGTGATTCTAAGGAAAAACACTAAAAATATAAACAAATGCTAATATCCAAAAGAAACCCTAAAACAAACTGTATTTGCTTTATGATAAGGTTGTATATTGGGCGAGGGATTGTTCCTCAAAGAAATCCAAAAAAATGTGCGGCCGTTGAAGAAGTTATGGAATGATGGTTACCATGACACTGACTAGTGAGAGGTATTTATCTCTTAAACTCTATCTCATTTCTATTTATTAATGATGATCCTAAAAAACTCTATCTTCTTTCTATTTATGGGATGTAAAGGTTTGTACTCACCCAACGAGGTCGGGATCGGATGTAAAGGAAGAGGTTCAAGGAGATGCACGGAACATGAACAATGAGACATGGGTTTGTAGGATGTAGCGCTGAAGTGATGCAAAGGAAACTTGGAGCATTTGAATGTGTGTAATTTTCATCTTTGTCTTCTCTCTCTCTAAATATGAAGGAATACAAGTGTCAGAGGAGAAGATTCTCTCTCAATCTAAGTCGAAGAGATATAAGTGAGAGAAACAAGACTGTGAATATCTGAACTTGCAGAGGCGGGAAAGGGGAGAAGAGGGTATAAATAAAGTGTCTGGGAACGGGAGATAGGGATGTCTCGACTTTGAAAGAGTCAGTTTTTTTTAAAGAGTCAGGTTTTGTTTGATCATAACTACGACGGACTACCGGAAGGCCTCATTATTTGGGAGTGTTATGGGAAGAAATGAATGATGAGCGTTGGGATAAGAACGGAGAGGATGCTATCAATGTTGTCAGATATCAGAATCACTTTGACTGGAGTAGTTTCCACGAGACGGTTGAACGAGAGGGCTTCAGAACTAACAAAAGTGAACTACCTCCTTGTTTTAAACCAATGAGAGATTGATGTTCTCTCTGCACACTTAGTGAAAGGAAGTTTCATGAACCTTAATCGACACACAGAGAGAGAGTGGGGTTCCAGTTTCAGACCCATCCAACGTAAAACTCTGTTCAATCTTTCAGCATGCTATAAGTCTTCTTCTTTCTCAGCATTAGTGCACTCGTATCTTCAAAACTTTGATCTTGGTTTGACAACAGTAACACTAGGATGAGTTCAAAGTTTTCTTGTTGTTCAATCTAGCCTCGACAAGACTTGCTTAGAGGTTGAGGTAAGAGTATATTTAGTAAAAGGATTCATACTTAACTGCTTGAGCTAAAAGAAAAAATTTGACCATGCAAATATTGTGAACTAAATGCAAAGCTGCCATCTCATGCATGTGTCGGTATCTTTCTAGAAAGTTGACTTCAAGCCACTCAAAAGAGAGAGAGAGGATCGATCATATATGCCCATAAGGTCAAACGCGTTTTCCGGTGCTCTACAACCCCCAACCAAATCTCATGGCATGTTGTTTATTCAAACATGAAACTAAGGATGAACACAACTCGAAACAGTGTTCAAGTATGGTGAGTAGTTTTAAATTTATGGGAAAAAAGTGGAGTCATACAATCTTGCTTGTTATTACATACCTAAGGTCTTAATTACGTGAAATGTAATTCAAGTTTCTTAGTCTTAGACCTTGTCATCAAACACCCCCTAAAGCAATTCGGGTCTTCTTTAGAACCCGTGTAAGAAGTGGCAACCTCTACCGAGAGGTACGAATTAGTCTTCTAGTTCAAGTCCAATCACCATTGATCCAGCCGAGTCAGGGTTTGTGACAAAAGTTTTATACTTTTTAATCTTTTAGTCATTTTTAAAATTTTGACCTTTAAGCTTTTTGTGATTATGGTCATGGTTTGACGATGACAACTGCACGAAAAAGGTTGGAGAATCTAGCACAACCATAACTTTCCAAATATCAAGTTGGTTTCAGATTTCTTGGGAGTCTTGCTGAACGAAGAACTTCTGCCATTTATGTAAAAGAAAGGTAGCTGTCCGCTCGAAGTGCATTTATTTAAGCATTTAGCAAGGGATGAAGAAAGAGCTGTATCTGAGAGGCTGTTATTATGGCCACCGCCTGCTCTGAGTTGTTGAAAATGACCGACCTTCCAGTTGTGATTCTTAATTTGGAGCCCATCTCAACTGTAGTTTTCACTTGGTTGGTGTTGTGCTTGCCCAGGTAAATGCTTTTTCTTTCTTAATTGGCAACCAGAGAATAGGCAGAAACCCTGTCATATACATATGATGTTGGTGTAAAAAACTTGGACCATTAAACTAGGAGGCTCGTATTGAATCGTCGACTGGCCCGATCTCGTATATATACGTGGATCGTACATGAACGGTAGTTGGAGCCAGCGGCTCTCTTAGGGTTATCTCATGAGAGAGATTTGATTGCAAAGTCCGGCCACCAAAACTGTCACTAAATGCCTAATTCAATTTGGAATTTCAGCTTCGTAATCAAGTAAAAAGTAAGATTGTATGATTCTTCTTTTACTATAAGGTGAAGCTCGTGTTTGATCATGAGATTAGTTAAACCTACCATCTTAGTTTCATAAGCCTAAGCCTCATAATCAAATACTCTTGGAGATGGAGATGATATTGACCTTCGCGTGTCAACTCTTAGGGAAGGAAAATCCATTGACCGACACCATAGTCTTCACCTTGTAGGGACTACTAGATCACCCCAAGGATTTCCTTGGCATCTAGGGGTCATAAACCTTTCGTCGCACCCGCGACATGAATATGATATATTTTCTGTTTTTTTCAAAAATCCCTTGAATAAGGTTTTGTTTATGCCATGAATGGTGGAATTTTCTCTGTGGCAGTGATCAAGCAAGGATTCATTCATTCGGAACCACATACACCTCGTCATATTAAGTTTGTATGTGATCGTTTCTGCATTTGATTGTTTTCTTATTTGTTATTATCGCCAAGAATAACTAAAACTGAGTTGGTGTTCCTAGGGAGTCGACTCATAAGTTGAAGGTCATGGTTTCGATATTGAGGTTGCACGCTTCGCTTCTGCCTCACGATTGTACCCAAGAAATAAATCATATTTTTATCCTCTAAACATGCCATAAGATGGATTTCAACATAAGTTAGGAGAATGATGACAATTGCTTGGAAGAGATCACAAAGATGGGAAAACTTGGTAATTTTTTAAAATGGAAAGCATTGTGAATTAATTTATCTTGTACAAAATTTAATTATCATTATCTGCCAACTTATTGTGTTTTCTGTTATCACTGTCTAATGTTTTCCCCTTTCATTTCCTGCAAATCAAAATCTCGTTCCTACAAAATTCTGCCACATCTAGCACCCAGAGCGTTAGCTCAATGGCAGGGCACTCTGGCGCTGTTGCTGGTGGTGAGGAGTTCGATTCCTAAATGGGTGCATTCATGAGTGTGGGTGTTTATTGTAATCAGAAAAAAATGGTTCTGCCACAGCTAGGGATGACAATGGGACAGGGCAAAGCCCTGCTACGCCCCACCCCCCACTGGTTTCAAGGTTTAAAGCCTATTATATCAAATAACATGGGATGTTTCTCAAGTTATTAATTAAACAATGGCACCCGGGACAGAGTGTGAGTTTACCCTAAACCGGAGACCACCCGGGGATATATATATATATATATATATATATCCCAAGGAATATGAAATTAAATACTCATATTCATTCATATTCAGAGAGAGAGTCTAGATTTACGAAATCCATTAAATAGAAAACCACAAGGAATACTCATATTCATTCATTCTTTGAGATGAATAATTGAAATGATAAAGAAGTTATCATTTAATGCATATGATAAAATTATCTACTTAATTCAAATCTTTATCATTAATCATGACAACAACTACATAGTATAAATGATGGGTTTCACACCATTTGATCACCTTTGATCGAACCATTTAGGACGGTGCTAACAAAGTAATGACGTCCTTGATGCAAGGGTCTGATCCTTTGATTCTTCTTACTCTCTCTCTCATATATATATATATATATATATATATATATATATATATATATATATGCTGTAACATTTAGAGGCTTAACGCCTGTTTGTTTATTTTCTTATTGTTCCTGCGTTTGAAATCCTGTTGGAATTTGTTCGAGTTTCTTTTTTTTTTCTCATTCTCCTACTATACGATTGGATCTCTGTTGTGCTTCCATCAGATGTTTGCATTAATGGTCGGGAAAATGAGTCGGTCACCGTATTCTGTTCAGCGGCGGATACATATGCTTCTTTAAGTACAATTCCAGCTGCAAGCTCTCGTTTTAGGCCTCAACACAATTTGAGCCACCCTTGTTTAGACCCCAACTAGATCAAACTGTGTATACAGAAAAGAAAAGAAAGATTGCAACAGTGATAGCTGTATGAATATTTGCACGGTACAAATATTCACTGAATATGATTGTTTTTCTTTCAGCACTTCAAAGCTACCAAGAAATTCGACAGAAACACCAATCAGCAAACCTCCGACTAATCGATGTCTGCATGCACGTAATCAACGAATACAAAATTCCTTTCCAACTGGTTCAAAACATAAGCCAAGGCAGCACTTACTATTGCCGAACCAGCAAGAAGAATTCTCAGTTCCAATTCGGAGGGTACGCCGGCCGTCGCTGCAAAGATGACAGTTGCGCCAATCAACACCTTCTGGAGAGTTTTGAATGCATCATATGCACCCTTGCATGAGGAGCATTTCAGAGTGTGTTGTTCGTATCTATCCAGCATCTGAAAGCAAACATTTTCAAATATTAGATGACTCTCCAAATCTTCTGCATGTCTTGTTTGACACACACACGCACACATAACAGATGCTAAGGATTGAGAAGAGTTTTTATAAATCCCATGCATGAGTGTGTTGTGACACAAACACTCAGCAGATGCTAAGAGTTCAGGATTATTAGCTTTTCAAATCCCCTGCATGAGCATGTGCTGTGACACACAGACACAGCCAGATGCTAAGTAATTCAGATTGATTAACTTGGATGAGTATGGCACCTGACGTTTCGATAATACCGTTGAAGGAAGTGGACCGACACCTGGGTCATACCATTCAGGCTGCCCATTTGCATGACGTCTTAACCAGTTTCGGAAAGCTAAAACAAAACGATCAGCCTGCGTGGGGGTGAACGTCAGCTTTGTGTACTGCTGGTTGATGTCTGATGGCTCCGTTGATTTAGAAAGGAATATTTTCTCCTGTCCCTGAAGGACAATCATATCACCATCGTACACCTTATTTGAAGTCCAGTGTTCATGCCATCTTGGAACCAACTGCATAAAACAAGATGAACAATCACACATTTATTGACCTAAAGGTAGCAGAAAGAAAGAAAAAGCTTTACAATTTAACAGTTACTTCTCTTTTAGGATCATCAAAAGGGTCTACATTAATCAAAGAAGAAAGAAAACTTTGGCATAAACACACATTTCTAAATGGATTTAAACTGACATGAACATATATTATAGTTGTCTTGAGCCAAAAGGCCGAGAAAGGGCACCTTTGAAAATGAACCTTCATTAACCAACTAAGCTGAACAAGTGCCAAACAGTGAACACGAGGAAATTCATTCCCTTGATCCATGCCAAAGTCATAAGCTTCAATTGTAGTTTTTGACATAAACATCATTAGGATGAAAAACCAAGGAAAAACAGATACAAGTATGCACCATAATGCTAATCGAAGCAGTGGATCACAAGGAAAGAAAAGTGAAAGCTGACCTGCCACCACGCCGGTCCTGGCATTGTAAAGCGAAAGAAATTTCGAGCACTGCAAACAATTGATCGAGTCTTTCCAGGAGCCATAGGTATGTTGAATGAACAAATCCAGATTTTCCATTTTTGGGGACCAAGAATGGGGAGTTGAGTATCAATTTCTATTCTAAAACAAACAAAAAGTGGACAAACTAATGAGCATTAGTACTTCACCATCATAAAGAACAAAAGTTCAAAAGCATGTAATCAAATGCTTCATTGTGTAGCTGGCAGTGAAAGGAATGCGCGCAATTTTGTCTAGCTGGGGGGAGAAAAGAATGAAATACGTTATTCTTATCCAAAAAGAATAAAACAGAAACCTCCACCGCGAAGATCTTCTTTCTACTCCTAGAGTAACTCAGCTATTCTTTACTCCTACCTCCCTTGGCTTCTCTAAATGATAGACAGTATATTCTGCAGTATTTCATAATCTTACCAAGTGCTCTCATAGCAGTGTGAATTTACAAGTATAAAATCATCATGGTAGAAATATTCATCGACTTGTCCACCTTAAGGGCCTCTAGTTGGCAGCAAGACAAGTCCAGATAATCTTCCATTTATAATACAACTAAAACCATACAACACTCAGCATTCTCCAACGCTAAGCGGGAAAACGAAGAAAGAATGTGACATGAGAACTTCCAAAGAGCTCAACTATTCGAATAGTAATCTCGTCCAAGCAAGCTGCAGACCCCTGTAAATAATTCAAACAGTTTATTTTGGTTGTCATACACTATAAATTGTTAACCATTCTTTTGAAGAAGGATTTTCTACTCAGAAATACAGGGATAATCTGAATCATTTTCCTCTCAGGACACTTATTGAAGAATGACACCTAGATGTGCATCAAATGGAAAATGAAATACTATGATATCCCATTAGCCCAGAATAAGCATTAGCAAATCACCTAAAACATCATTCTGATAAACATCTTGAATTTTCAGTTGTGAAAAGACTAACAATACTGACTGTTTCAATTTTAGCCTAATCTGGATGCATTTGTTCAAAATCAAGAGAATACATTGCATTAGTCAAAATGCAAATCCTGTATCCAGAATCCTTTTAGAAATCTGAGATACATGTCCACTTCCGGAGTTGTCACAGACTACATCTCCAGCTCCCAAAACAAAGTTCATTTAGCTCAATTTCAGAAGCTATAGAACTTTAAGGACATAGTTGAATCCACGTACAATCATAAACTTGACAAAGGATAAATTGAAACATTGTGAAACAATCATAAGCATAGACTCACTTGTTCATGAGGTAGCATGGTGCAATAAACTTGGAGGTAATACGAGGGTTTCCATCATCAGATCCTGCAAATCCCCAAAAGCCACTATCCTCCACCTTAAAACGCAATGGTTTTGCTCTATCTCTTCTTCCAGTAACCTAGAAGTGCGGCCAATTGTTGTAAGATATGTTGAACATTTTTTAAAACGAAAGCTGTTACCACATAAAATGTATAACATACAGGGGAGGTCAAAAATCAAGCTTCAATATATAAGAGTGTCATCAGCCGATTCAGCTGTGCTAAGTGTTTGTTTCATTATAAATGTGCAGCATGCCCAGTATTTATCATCTTTAAGCTTCCCAAAATATGAAGAGATTCTTTTAACTTCTGCACTTGCATAAAGACATTTTTGGAAAACAACAGTGTCCAATATGGACACATCCTCGAGATACTCTTGTTTATGTATCACATATTGCAAAGAGTATTCCTTCATGTATGCAAGGAAATATGGTAGTGAAAAAATCCCTGTAATAAAGGAATACAGTCTACAAAAAGTCTCTCCTTGTTAGTAGTGATACCAACGCCACATGAAAGAAGCCAAGGTGATATCATTATGTCACACAGGATCTACACAGCCATTCGAACGAACTTTTTTCAGTGGAATTACCTTAAAAAGAAATGATCAATCTTTGAGGAACAAGAAGGGAATAATCGTCAAGGAAGATAAAGTAGGTTTTGTTTTAAAGCTTACAAACATCTGCATGATTAATAGTTGCATAATTTATCATTTATAAATCCAACAATGGATTTCTACCAGAAATGCTACACATCAGAACCTATTAGATTTCAGTGCTCGTTTTGTACTCAACTCACATCAAGCTTACATGAATGACATCTTCCAACCGCAAACTGATGGAGCACAGGAACAGGAAAAATTCCTAATTTCATATACTGAATAGCACAACCAGACTCACCTTGTGATGGGCGAAATCTATATGAGAAGGATCAGAAACGTTTTCCATAAGCGTGTCATAACCGTAGAACAAATCTCTCTGAATGGTAACACTGGAAAACTCCGGATCATCAAAATCACTCGGCAACCTGATCCACAGAAGCAAGCAGAGAACCAACTTTAGAACAAAAACCTAAGGCCAAAGAAAACGTTTTCAAGCGGGTTGAAATTGAGCTGCAACATACATGGTTGGCTTAGTAATTGAAGATTTCTCCCATCCATTCTCATCAGGCCAGACGAAAAGCATGCCTTGAGATACTAGAGTTGGGAACTTGACTACACAGGCTTTCGGTGACGCTGCTGCACGAGATTCAGGCCCCTCAGTAGAGGCTTGAGGAATTTTGGCACAAGATCCATCAGACCTGAAAGACCACCCATGATAGGAGCACTGTAGCCACCCATCCTCATCCAACCTGCCTTCCTGTAACAAAAGACATTTGCCCAACCTCAGCCACTATATAATTGAAAACATGTAAGGTAAAACAGAGATAACCAACCTAAGAGCAAATAGTGGTCAATGGCAGAATCTAACAAAGTATCAACCAATAGGCGATTTTCTTTTTTTGCATTATATGTTGGCGATGCAATGATGGTAATCATTTGAACACAGAGAGAAACTTGTGCCTTTTTGTTCATCTCTGTGTGCCAACCCCACAGACACACATGCACACGGAGATTGGGCTGCAGCAAAGAACCTTAATTTCTTAAAGAGGCATAAAAACACAGAGGATGGTTATTGTTTTCTCTTAATTCAGTGGATCATACACATGTAATGTGAAGAATAACAAATCATTAGAAAAAATGGTGATAAGAAAAGGCAGGATCGGAGGTCATATCCATCGATAGGTCTATTTTCTTGCCCTACTTGTTTGAGGTGTGCAGATGGTTATCAACTTCCAGAACTTCTTGAAACATTTCTTGCATTATTTGTTGGGGGTACCAATACGGCATCAGTTTCGACAACAAAACCTCAACTTTCGCTTCTTTTGTGTGTATGTCTGTATGTGCGTGTCAGAGAGACAGAGAGGGATTTACAGAAAGTGGTGCCAGACGATGAGGGCACTTGTCCTCGAAGGCCATCCAGTTGCCCTGTCTATCTTTCCAAAGCACAATGTCTCTGCCCAGTAGTTGAAATGGAGTGGGATACCGAGAATCAAGATCTTCCACCAGGGATACCGGATACCAGTGGTCTTTCCAAGAGAACTTCTCACTGCTGCCTTCCTTCTCAGTAAAAGGAACATCCTCATCGACGAACTCAATCTCATCTCTCTGAGGAGACGTCACCGCAGACGACGAAGACGCAGCACTCTTTACCGCCCTCTTTTTGCCATTTCCTGCCTTATTGGTAGCAACCAAGCAAGCAGGAAAAGCTAACTCTGGCCTCTTAACGATGTGTTGCTGCCGTAAGGAGCAAACGCTCCCTCTTGGCATCGAAGCGCACACGAATGATGTCATTGTATTGATCAAACTTCAAACGTATAATATTGCAGACGAATATAATATGATGCAAATCACAATCCACAGCCAAAAAGGTTGATGTTTTAAAGAAGAAAGATTTGCTGGATCTGCAAACTTATAGAAAGCAGGAAGAGAGGCAGATATTTTTGAGTCCTGGTTGGGTCCCTGCTTCTGGGTTGGTGGGGAAGAAGGGGACATAGTGGAGAGAGGGAGTCCGACACGCAAACGGTGATTGGTCTGTGTGGATGAGAGCGTGACATGTGGTGTATTAGTTGGTATTTTGGATCCCCAACGGCGCCCGCAGGATTTGTGTAACAGTCAAGAGTTCCCGGCTCCCAATTCTCATGCGTTTCTTCTATGACTGGATAGAACTCTCTGATCTTCGTCGTATCTAAGCCGCTATATTTGGGAGAGAGTTATTTGGAGAGCAGTTTGCATGTAAGCGATGGGAAAGTCACGGATCTTGGAGATATTCTATTGCAAAATATTTCCCTAAATACAGCAAAATAAAAAAAAGGCTTAACCCTATTGAGTGTACTTCCATGGTTTGCCATATATTGTTTATTATCAACACGGGTTAGGCAAGACTCATATATAAGTACAAAAGTTTATTACTATTTGCATGCTCCCAATTACTATCCACACTTTTGTTCATAATTTTCAAAAAATCTCTATTACTCTCGTTTTCTTCCTCTTTTCTTTGATATCAATGATGATGCACCACTTAATCCCATCAAAGTTCTATCATCCTTTTTCTTGCCAAAAGATAATATGAGGAAGAAAGAAAAAGGAGGTTCACATGTTTGATACATTGAGGTGTTTTGTATTTTGATGTATGTTTATGAATTCAATTGTAGTTTTTTTATATATATTTGATATCGTTGATTCGACAATCATGAAGTCTCTGAGAGTTGAATAGGGATGTTGCATCTCTTCATTTAGAAAGATGTGACTAAGGTGCGTTTATGTCCTTGGATGTGATGATTAAATGAAAAGGAATGAGATTCGATAAAAGATTTATAATATTTATTTTTAATGCCTAATCAATAACTCAACCTCAAATATAATTGATCTTATTCTCTTTTCTTTTTTCGATTTGATTATAATGTTGTTGATTATTTTAAAGATTCATTAGTTCATCGGTTCTTTGATTTGATTGCTTGTTTGTTTCCGAATGTTGAATATAAATCAGTTATGTCTAAAACATGTAAAAAAGAGACTTTAATTGATTACCAAGACCTTCAAAAAGTTGTCACAAGATATTGAGAACTACACCAACACCAGAATCATAGAGGAGAAAACTTTTAGGTATTTGTGGAAAGAGTGTGAATGGTAAAAAAAATATGTGTGACTATAAATTATGGTAAAAAATAATGATATATAATATAAAAAATAGCAATACCTTCAATAAAAAATGAAGAAACTAAGTACCAAGAGCGTTGGCTCAACAATGGGATACTTTAGTGCCGTTGCTGGTGGTGGGGAGTTCGACTCCAAGAGGGTGCATGTGTGGTGTGTGTTAGGCTTGAGACTTCTCTTCTAACTACAAAACAAAAACAAACAAAAGAACTAGCATAGTTAAATAAGAGTAAAATTAAGTTAGTATAGAATATGTTTCTTCCAAAAATTTTAAAGCTTTCTTTTGATACTATTATCTTTATTTTTTTCGTGCACTTTGATCGACCCCATCATCTCACCACTCCCAATGTGGAAACTACCTTAAGTGTGTGTCTTTCATTTTATATTTGTTAATAATAAACTAATTTTTATAATCAAATAATAGCCTTCATCTTGTTATCATTGATTCAAAAGTTTTAAGAACTTTATGGGTTGCTTTTAAAGTGTTGAATTAGTACGAGCTACTTTTACATTAGATTTTAATCCTCCACATATACATGCGCAGTTGGAAGATGCTTATATAATTGCAAGAGTTATTTGCATCAATAACTCTTAGTGAAAGTAAATGTGTGCAAATATTCTTCTAACTACTTGGCCATGTATATTTGTATAGGTTTTTAATATATATATATATGTGTGTGTGTGTGTGTGTGTGTGTGTTGAAAGTATTAAAAGAGGTAGAGAACGACCACAAAAGTGTTGGAAAGAAACAATAAAGAATGATCTAACTTATCTTGAGTTAACTGCTAACATGGCACATGATAGGACTATATGGAAACAAAGAATCCATATAACCAACCCCGTCAAGTATGAGAAAAGACTTAGTTGTTATTTTAATATATATATGTGTATATACACATATATAGTTTATATATATAGAGAGAGAGGGGGAAATGGGTACATGCTAGCAAATCTCAATCAAATGATTTACTATATTAGTAAATCTAAACAAATCTCAACCAAATGATGATTTAAATTTTAAATTTAAAAAAGCAAAATTGTTCATTTGAATAAAATATACAATACCAAAAATAAATGATTGAGATTTGTTTCAATTTACTAGCACCTAAGGATCCTAGCATATACCATTCTCTCTCTCTCTCTATATATATATATATATATAAAACATCTGGCCTGATGGATCGGACTGGCCCAGCCGTGTTAGCCCTCAGGACACCCATTTTGACATCGCTACATGTCAGTCTTCAGCCTTCATTTATAGCAAAAATGAAAAGCTTTATACTCTTAATATGGGGTACATTTTTATTGGATTTAACTCCTTGTGTTTTGATAACAAACAGTTGGAAGGTGCATATGAAACTGGAAGAGTTATTTGCATGGATACCTCTTTTGAAACCCAACGATAATGTCTATATGATGTAAGTAATTTATGTGTTCCTCCGTTATAAAAGTTGAGAGATAATGATAAATGCATAATGTTTTTGGGTCCATAATTGTACACACATCTCCAAACTCGTAAAGTACAGTGAACTGTTGCTCATTGTGACGTATTAATCTCGTAAAGTATGGTGAACTATTGCTCATTGTGCCGTATTTAAATTATTTAAGATACAGGAGTTTTCTATCCTGAGAAAATCAAACCCTGGATTTTAGTCATCCTACTTTTTTTTTTTTATAACGAGAGGCCGAAGCCTAACAAGCACCATACACTATGCCCTGAGAATCGAACTCACCACGTATGACGATGGGAGGCCGAGGGCCAAACCAGACGAGCTAAGCCAAAGCTTAACAAGCACCATACATGCATGCCCTGAGAATCGAACTCACCACGTATAACGATGGGAGGCAGGGGGCCTAGCCAGACGAGCTAAACTAACGCTCTGCCTACCAGGTTTGGGTTTTTTCCCAACTAGTCGAATTCCTCTAAACGTGGGAGAACGTTTCTCAACCACACATCTTTACACTCCGTTACGCCATCGTCGCCGTACATCACCGCATTTTGAAGACGTTGGCGGTATGTCTTCATATCACGAGTTGGACGGACGATTCGCCTTCGTGGTAAATCGCGTCGCTTCCTTTTCTCTTGCTCGTGACTCAAATCCCGCCAAATTCATCTTGTGAACGATGCCTATCGGTCGATCCAGCAAGAAGAGAAACAAGCTCATCAATCAACTGATTAATCGATTCAATCTGTTATTCTCTTCTGACAGTTTCTATCGTTGGCTTGAGATTTAATTTGCAGGATTAGCGAAATCGATTTTTCTGGGGGGTTCGCGACAGTGGCGGTGGGACGACTGACTCTTCAGACGCTCCTTTAGAGAAGATCTCGATCTCGGGTCCGATCTTGGCTTCTCTGATGCAGAAAATTGCGTCTTGCAACGGAGATTGTGACGGCCTCGTCTTCGGCCATATCTGCCACCTCTCCTCCCCAAAACTCCACAATGATTATGACGATTCTGCCGATCCGGCTGCGGCCTCGCCTTTGTCACTGGATATTCTGCTCTGGCTTCCCTCGGAGTTTCTATGACTTCGCCGGCCTCCTATCCGCCTCCGACAGATGTCTCTCATAACAGCTGCTAGAATCACCGGATTTCCGACGCCTCGACGTCATCCTCTTCTCTGATCAGCTGGTTTGCCAGTCGGAGGAACAGTCATGTCCTTTCTTCCATTCGGGAGTTCGCCGTCTCCCCTTTCCTCTTCAGTGCTTGCAGAAACCCAGTCGCTCCGAGCAAACCCGCACTCCCTCGTGTCTTCCTTCTTCTGTCCGCTGGATATCGTCAACATTGGCGCTGGATTTCGCGGAAATTACGATTTTTTGTCCGATTTCGTCCTCCTCCTGGGCCTCTTGGACGCAGTGGATGTGAAAGAGGAGGTCGTGGATGCCTTTCGTGAAAGCGACCAGGCTAGTTGAAGGAGAAAGGATGTTTCTGACGGAACGAAACCAGTGAGAAGAAGATTGATCGGTGCCGATTCTGCGAGGTGTACCGTGGATTTTATCTACAGGCTCTTAAACTCCAGAGTTTGTTGCGGCATGTAGGAGCTAGCAATGCGAAGCTTTTTGATCTGGTAAAGTGTTGTACATTTGAGGGATCACCGGATTGCTCTTTCAGCTTTTCTCGATTAAGCTGATAATTGCAGTGAATATTTTTTTCGAGCTTTAAAGCTTGGATTTTTCAGCATCACAAGTTTTTTGCAAACTACCAATTACAGCGTCGAGTTTCTTCTGATAGATAGACCATCTTCCATTTCATTATAGATCCTCTTCCATTGATCTGAAAGAGAATCAACAATGAAACTCGGTATGTGAATTATGAGGGTTGATCTTGACGTTGGATTATTTATGGTAAACATCACGCCTTCTATCCTTAGTGTCACCCAGTAAACTGGTGTCATTGTTGAAGGATCATACACAATTGGTAGAAATTGTTCATCTAGAAATGCACCGAACTCCTGAAGCACCGAAAATGTCATAAACTATTTGTTTTTCTAACACGTTTTAATATCATACAACTTGAGTTGGTATTGCCAGTTTGATAGTATAAATGCCTCATTCAGAAACAGTCAAATGTCCAGACTGAATCCAATCACCATCAGAGATTGGCCTCATATTCAGGAAAGTGGAGACAACCGCTTGGGACAAAACGATGAGAAACGATTAAGACTGTGAAACCAGAATCGTCCCCACCTTCAATGCCGACACTGAAATAGGGATAGAACGTTATATGACATCGTAGATCTTTAGCAGCAATGCCCACTAATAAACGCTGAATCAGAAGTCGCCATGCTAAATTGCAATATTCTGATAATTGATTAGTGACTTTAAGTCGAGATATATCCATATCTTGCTGAATTTGATGGGACGTGGAAGATAATGTTACTTCTTTAGCTTCATTAGATGCTTGGCTGTAATTCTTATTTCATAGCAACTACTGATTCACTTTCATGTTGAGGTAAAATTTTATGTACGTACCATTCTGGTACGATGCCTTCATGCTAAACTGTAATTTTTTGGTACTTAAACCCCTTACCGTCAACAAGTTTATCTGCGCTTCCCTTTGTAACGCTAGCACCAAAACCTTTGCCATGAGTTGTGTGCTACAGTCTCTTTATGTCCTGAAAATGAAAAACAAGATAGCAAACGTCACTGATGAAAAGATTAACGAATGTAATCTCTAAGGGTTAAAACAGGAGAATGGAAAACTCTTAACACGAGCTCATACTAGCTTTAGGTAGATAAAGCTGGGATCCTCATGTCTTCGGAGTTTCTCTTAGCTCCTTAGATATGCTACATGTACGGATTGTGAAGGGTACATCATAGTAAATTTGACTGTAGAGGGTACAAACAACAACAACAACTAAGCCTTTTCCCGTATTAGATGGGGTCGTTTACATGGATTCCCATACTAGTTATTCTCAGCTTTGATATGTATATATGCACGAACAAACTTACATGTATAAATATACTTTAGAGTTGCTATAATCATCCCAGAGACTACCACTTTTGCTTTTAGATCTCACCATGCACATGTAACATACGTGATTGCAACTTCAGGTTTTAGCAACTGCTATAATGCTTTGAAACCCTTTTCCTTTTGGAAACTTGTTACAATTCCTTAAGAGTCAACCATCCTAAATCCTCATATGGGGCTTGATTTCCTAAAACAATTCACTGGTTGGGTTCTAAGTTTTATTGTATTTGTATGTGTGTGGTGGACGTGTTTCTTTTTAGTTTATGGGGAAGGGTGTGATAGTGGTTTTAACACCTTTGTGCCTTATATCATAATTTTAAGTCATTTGGGGACTCATTACTTCAATCTGTGTTTTTTTTTGAAATTTACTTTCATGGAAGGTCGAGACACTTTTTTTATGGAAATCACTGAATTGCCTATATTTTTTTCTTTAGGATGAAGCAGCCAGGTACTGCGATGCTTTGGACCTACTGAAGAATCACTTTTTTTAATTCAAGAGAAAAAGCGACTTCTCTAGTTGATGTACTGTTTGTACTTTTTTTATTGTGCATGGAGTATGGCTTATGTTCACGAACTAGCTGATGCTAGATTATAGGGGCTACAGGTATCCTTTCGTACTCTTATGTTTGAAAATGTGTGCATATGCTTGCTGCAGGTCTGTGTGTGCAAGCACTTGCAGCAGGATTTTCTTTGCTGATCTTTGAAACCGATCCATTTGTGTTTGGAATATAAAGTATTACAAAACTATTTGTAGTATAACTGCTGCTGCCTGTGGTTCTCTAACTTTGAAATTCATAGGGTCATCCATGAAGCCAAAATACGTGAAACCCTAGTCAAGGTCGAGAAGGGAGGGCCAAAAACGATACAAGGGAGAAGCATCAAGCACAACAAGTCTTATGCTTTTACTCACTGGCTAGGTAGTTCATCTGTCCATCCTTTTCACAGGAGCCCGATAGATTTTTCTAATAAATCAACTTATTTAAAAGCTTGCAGCTTTCAAAACGACTGAAGAACAATCACGGCTCAATAGCTCATGAGTCCAGGATGCACAGATTGAAGGGCGAACTCATCGTTTTTGACAGCGGCTCTCTACCATCTTTTTGGAATAAAATAAACAAAAATTGAAGAAATATGTTGAAGTTGAACGATCCCTCTTACAAAAAGAGAAAAAGAGAATTAACTTTAGTTCATTCAACTTTTCTTTTATTTTTTTCCTTTATTGAAGAATGCAAACACAAAGTTACAAGGAGATGTATTCATAAATATAGGAGCCCGGAATTTGGCTCATAATATGTGAAGAAAATGGTTGTGGTGGAAGTGAAGCCGTCGTTAGTGTTGGGAAGGGGCTACACCCTTCGCATCATAAAGCCTTCTTCTGAACATGACTACATGGGGCGTCGTCACCCTCATGAAGGTCCTCCAGCCTTTCTTAAAGTGGGACAATTTGGCATCGACGCCAAACTCTTCCAATTAAAACCAACAGGTTGTCATCCTGCAGTCTTTTGTTCTTAGATTCTCTCTCTCTCTCTCTCTCTCTCTCTCTCTCTCTCTCTCTCTCTCTCTCTGTGTGTGTGTGTGTGTGTGTGTGTATGGCGCATACCCTTAATTTAAATAATTGAATACCAAGACGATAAAATTGATAAGTCAAATTGGTTCAAACATGAAATTTTTAGCATGTTTTAAAGTCTTCATTTCTTAATGAATTCAGTCACTGATCTACATAGCCTCAAACCTTATGAAGTTGATAAAACCTTCAAATATCAAACAAAATAATTTAAAAACTCACTACAGTTGGATCTAGCATTGGTGGTTAGACATATGCAAATAATAACAGGTACCTGGCTAGGAGGTTTAACATCATTTTTATTGAATTAGGTTTTGACATCATAGTTTTGCTCACATATTTTGAGCTATTAAGTTGGGTCACCTGGCTACTAGGTTCGAGATCAAACTGGGTTCAATGAATATCCAATACATTTACAACTCGACTTTCCACCGAGTCCAGAACTTGGTTCCCCCAATTGAGAAGTTGACATCCCGGCTGCATGTGCCCACTTGCTCATGGGTGCTGACCAACATGTTGCACGTCTATACAGAACCCATACCAGTATCACAATCCCCCGAGCCCACCAGTGGGTGCAAGGAATCAAGAGGAATGTGAGCTGCCCACCAGAAGCAAACAAGATGGGCCTCAGTCAGAAACCCTTTTAAGTGCACTACATACGTATATTATTATATTCCATACCATGCCACTCATAAGGAGTTCATGGATTAGGTTATGACCCACCAAACTCCGTGTAAACACCCCTCACCAAAATTTATGGTCGGTCAACCGAAACAAAGATTGTATTAATTAAGTATTGCCTGTGGAGAAACAAGTGGGTCATGCTTCGGTTGAGAAGCGAATTCCAAGTGACCAATCGTTTTCTGCAGTCTTTCTAAGCTACTAAGAAGAAAATTAAAGTAAAGCCAACTTTTAGTTGAAGCTGAGATTATGTTGCTAACTTTTCTATTCATAAATTATATATATGAAAAACTATATCATATCCACCATTGATGTCATTCACTTATGTCCGATCACTATTTTACAGTGAAATAAATATGATTTTAAATATTGTAAGGATATTTGAAAAAATGATGAAACACTCTCACCATTAAAGGTATTCACTTATGTTCGATAATTAGTTTTTACATATAATTTTAAAGATAAATATGATTTTAAAGATGGTAAGGATAGTTAAAAACTAATGAAACACTCGACAGCCTCTCAAGCTAAGCATTACTTGATCTCTGTCATCCATGCATGCAATCAATAACCCTATAGTGATTAAAAAACCTCGAACCTTGTACTCATATTGATGGGCAAATCAACATAAATCTTCGTGTAATCGCACGATAGATCGTCTAGTATCTAGCATATCTCTCGTGCTCTCTTTTAAAACCGTCTGACTTTGAACCTTCACCAAAATATGTTTCTCATGGGTACTGAACTTGTGACTTCACCCCCTCCCTAGTCAGGGGGAGCTATTGCAATTTATTTATAAAGAAAAAGGTGTAAACCAACCGAATATATTATATGCAGTGTGAGAGAAGCTAGAGTGCATTAACATAATTAAGCATTTACCATATCACTCGTGAATATCAAGCACTTGCCAAAAGAAAATCACATAATCTTCATGGACCTTCAATCTGCTGTACACAGTGATGCTTTCGTTCATATTCCGACTCCCACCAATTTTCGCTCGACATGATTTTGACGATGAAGAACTCCATGATTGGCCTCGCACTCGATTGGTCTTCGTTTTCACGGCCTAACTCATCCAAACTGAACCACTATGATCATCAACAAAATCCTTATTCAAAGTCAGACTACCCCCATTCTTTTGATATTCCATTCTACTACATCGTTTTACGAACTCATGACCTTCAACTTGAGAAGAAATCTCTGACCAGATGAGCAATGAATTCAATGTAAAAGCTTTAATTCTAGCTTTGAAATGAAACTGCCCTTCAATAGTTATCATCATTAATAAGGCTTGATCTTCCGGGATGTTTTCAACCTTAAATTCCACGCCTTCCGAGATTTTTACCACTTTCAGATTACCATCTTCCGATCAACTTTACCACTTCAAACCAGTTATAATTAAAGCAGTTGAATTTCCCGGGCGTCGTACTAAGTGGCATCACCTTCTCTTCTGACTCTGCCAGCTCACACCTAAATAATTCTGCACATGCTTTTGAGATCCCCCACTAATAATGAATTCGGAGATGAGCCACCGAGAACCAAAAAGGCCGTGCTCCGCCAACGAGGCCATGCTGCCACTCACGTGACGCCGCACTAATTCCCGCCGGCTGTCACCAACTAAGCAAATATTCCACGTGTCAAAGGCTGTTGGAAGAAAGATTTAGTCATATGACGAAATCAGCGTCATTTTCTTGGTCCTACGTTGGCGGGCCAGGGACTGGAGGACCTGCCACGTGGCATCGCCAGGTCGGACTGGCACGTGGAAGAGGAGGGACCGACGGACGGAGGGGCGCCGGAGGTTACGCTGAATGGCGGTGAGGTTGGTGGAGGAAACGTGGGAGAGGATTTGATGGAGGCGAGAGACGTCGCGTTCCGGGACGGTGAGGCTGATCTCTGGCCAGGGGACGGCTTCCGGGAAGGGCAGCCGGATGCGATCGGCAACTATGACGGGAACGCAGCCGAGAGCGGCGGACTCGACGATCCGCGGACTCCAGGGAGCCCAACCGAGCGGGCAGAGGCAGAAGACCGACCTCGCTATCTCACCAAGATAACCTTCATCCTTCTCCCTCTTTATGTAGAACCTCTTGTTTCTTCTATACGTCTTCCAAATTGCCGTCCGAACACCCCTGCAAATACCAACAATCAAAATTCATGTTTTAGTAATCGCACGATAGCGAGTGTTTTTATTGTTTTTAGAATGGATTAGAGCTAAGAATTCGAGGATTTCAAAATGTTTCGTTTGGGTGGTGAGTGAAGTGAAGACTAACTTGCTATAGACTCGGCCGCTAATGTTCTTCGGGTGAATCTCCATCTTGCCTCTGAAGAAAACCCATATATCGCGTTTCCCTTTACGTTCAGCAAGAGCCTTTCCGATCGCCTCCGGCGAGACAAACGGCGGGATCTGCACAGTGACGGCCGCACTTTGGCAAGGGTGATGCCCGTTCACACCGAATGTTTGTAGAATAATCGACCGCTTCAAAAACGCCGGAATGCCGTCGCTCTTTGCTACATTTTCCTGCACGTATGAAACATTCGACGTCAGAAAGAAGAGAAGACCAGCAAAATCCATCTTCGTTCTGAACCAAACTACATACGGAAGCTTACCATTGTGTGGAAGCATGCACCGAAGTCGTGCGTGGCGGCGAAGATGTGATCAGCGCCTTTGCTTCTGTTCCAGAAAGGAAGCGTCTCAGATATCAGCTCAACGGCAGAAGCGAATAGTTTCCTGGCGTGGCCGATAGCCGGGAAGCCATTGATAGTACTGAAGTTGCAAGAAGCATAGATGGGAACGAAGAAGAAGTCGGCCTCTTCGGGATCGAGCGTCCTAAATGAGCTCCCCAGCAGCGCCCTGTGAATAGCCACCTCTGCCGCGAAGAGATGCTTGCTGCAACGTTCGTTTGAAAGCCAGTCCCTGTTGAAACTTGACGGGAGATCGTAAACATACACCTTCAACTCATCGACATCTTCACCACCTACTCGAAACAAAAACAAATCAACTCTAAGACTTCTCCATAAAGGATACGATAAAGATAAGAGAAAGGATAACTGACCAGAGGGAAGAAGGAGCTCCATGGGTTGGTGCATCATTGTGGGGTTGTTGGCTTCCTCAAGCACCCGAGATAAGACACTAGTGGAAGAAACTGTGCTTGGTAGCGTGTGAAGGGATGCAGGAGAGTATTCATTTGTAAAGGAGGATGAAGAAAGGAGCAAGCGGATCTCTGGTCCGAAAATGAATAGGTAGATCAAGACACAGAACCATAAAGAACCCTTTATGTATCTATACAAGCAGCCACTCTTTTCACCACGTCCTCGTCTCTGGTTATTCATCCTCCCCAAAACCTCTAACAAAAACCACCGCCTCCGCCTCTTCATCCGCTTCTCTTGCTTCTCAATCTCGACGCTGTTTATCACCATCTTCGATTTCCTGCCTGCACTCTTATTTCTTGCGGTTGAAACGGATCATTCAGGTGAAAATGAGTCGGAAAGACGATTTTTTGAGAAGTTGGTGACTGAATGAGAAGCCAGAATCGAGTCCCCCTTACTCAAGACCCTCCTTTTCCTCGGTATTTCCTTGCCTTCATTTTTCTATTAGGTGGGTAGCCTTCGATTGTTGGTGGGAAGTTGGAAGGAGGAAGAGCTAAGGATGGTGACAAAGACAAACAATGGCCGTGACGCTCTTCGGTGCAGAGATGATGGTGTTGAGCTCAGCTACGTTCGAACCTATCTGTGGAGACAGCAAAGCTGTCAGCCCACATGTGATCCGTCTGCCTTGAAACATGACACCGAACATTAAAAAACGCAGAAAGATTTCTTTTGGTATTCGCAAATGACATAATGAAAGGGAAGAAAAGTTTAAAAAAGATAGAATTACGATGGCGTGCAGATTGGTAGTACTGAGGTCGATGAGACAAAGAAGGCCGGGAGCCACAATATACGCCATGTGATGTAGCGTCTATCTGTTTTCTCATTAACTGTCGAATTTATTAATCTTGGGTCCAAGTTCGGAAGATGATAGTGGTGGGATTTTTTCGTCAAATTCCTGTTGCTACACGCTAACACCCAGTACGTAATGGATTAGTCTTCACCTGATTTGTTTTTTCCTCAAGAATGATGCAATGGATCATTGCCAAATGGAACCTCTCTGTGTCTCTCATTGCCAAATGGAACCCCTCTGTGTGTGTGTCTACAGGTTGCATTAGAGAACTCAAAAGTTTAGGATCAAGTTAAAAAGGTCACAACTCGTGGGAGAAAGTCAACAACGAAGCCTTGAATGCAAGGAAAATGACTACCAAACACCTCTTTTTAAGTTAATTCTTTTTGGATTTCTAGATATCCATCCCTACTCTTTCTACTGATTTTCGAAGCCACCCCTCCCTTTTTTTGTTATTCTTAAAGCATCTTACACTTTTCTCAATCTTTAAACATTTCCCTTTGATACTTTTAGGACAAAATACGAACAGAAAATGTCCCAAAACAAACTTCTTTTGTCATTAAAGTGAGAAAACCATTCAATAACAATTTCATATTTAATGGAGATAGGGTTGTAGATCATTAAACCGTGCACTTAATAGTGGTTCGATGAAATTTGAATTGTCACCATTTCTAACCATTTATTTGGAAAATCTTACAAAATTCTTGATATCAATCAAGACAAGGGCATAAAGTTTTTTTTATCCAATTGCAGTAAAAAATTGATTAAGATCATGTTAAAGGGGTGTATTTATCTAAACAAACAGCAACAGTTCACCTGGCTAGAGTCGAAGGTCATGAGTCCAATACCCGGGGCTTGCTTCTTTGGCTTATACCTCCCATTAGATACATTATATATATATATATATATATATATATATATATATATATATATAGGGAGGCCAAAGCCGTATGCCCACAGAAGTTGAACTCCTGCTACGGCGATTGCATCACAGCATGCTGCCATTGACCTATCGCTCTCCACCACACCTTATATTTGAAACCAACCTAAACACTGTATTTGAATAAGTGTCTCTTAATATTCAAAAAATTGGAGTATTTGTTTATATGTAGGCCACAGGGAAAGAGACTATATATACATATATATGTTGGTTAATTCGAGTACCTTTGAGAAATTACTGTTACTAGAAGGAAATCTTGCATGTGCACAACCCATCTTACCAACCGTTAAAAGAAACATCAAACCATTGGCCAAGATTTAGAAAAAATTGGGGTACTTTTTGAGAAATAAAATTGTAAGATCATCATTGAGGTTAACTATAAGAAAGGGACACTTTTCAAATTTACTAGAACAAAATGAACGACTTTTAAGAAAACACTCTTCCTTTTATATATTTTTCTCTTGGTGGTCATATATCGACATCGATGTATACGAAAGATTCTGCTTTTAATAAAGGTAGGTGGTAAAGGGTGAAGCTTTATGTGATCTCGGGTTTCGGGATCCTCTCTCCACAGGTAAGATCTAGGGGAGAAAATTATTTCGCGAAAGAAAACATTAGAGACAAAAACCCTAAATATTGGTCTCCAAATGAACTGCCAAGAGCATTGTTGGGCCGCTCATGTCTTGGGCTGAGCAAACCCAGGCCCTGTGGATACGGGAGCAGACCAAACCCCAATTTCTAATTGAGTTCAATGCCCTACTTCACATCCACTGTTGTTTAGAGAGGACAATTTTCATTAGATAAGCTTCAGGATGCCATAATAAATCACCATCACCAACAAGGCTGTAGAGAGACAGAAAGAATCATGCCTTTGACAGAAAACAATCTTCATTCACATGGACTTTTTCTCGGTTCATACATCGTTTATCGTTGAGCTTATAAAATATTTTTGTAGATACGCGCAAAGTGACACACGTTACTGTAACCAGTTAAATGGTTGATATATATAAAAAGAGAGAGAAGGGAAGAGTAAGCAACTAAAGAGTCTGTCATATTAGATTGCTTGATTATCTTCATCATTCATAATTCATAAGATCAATAGACAGTGATATCAAACCATCTAGTATGAGAATAGCACTAGATGTCATCTCTCGGTAGTTTCTCTCTCTTTATCTATCTATCTATCTATATATGTAATAAATTAATAGTTTTTCGGAATAGCATGATAAATGATGAGTAGTTAAATTAAAAAAATAAAAGAAATATCATTATTTTTATGTTATATTTAATGCACATAACTTTTGCTTTATCATTTCAACCATTAATCTCAAAGATTTAGTAGTAAAGATGTTTATAAAAAATTATACACTCAAAAACATTATACAATTACCGTTATATATATATATATAAAGAGATGGAGGAGGAGAGTGTAAAACATGCACACAAATAATCATGACAAATCATTCTTAATAATCTCAACTGTCGGATCAAAAGAGCTAGATTATTAAGATCAAAAAGCAAAAAGTTGCCATATAATCAAGTATAACATATAATAAGTATAGTATTTTGTTGATTTTTTACTTTATGTTTTTGATCTCAGGCAGAATATCAACGTGCAGAGCTAGGTCGGGTCAGTATCAAATTAATTTATCAGCCCACTTATGTGTATTCCTATCCCAATATACTTGAATGCACATGTCTTGTGTTATTTTGAACCCTCATTCCTTCATTATTGAATGTACGAGGGACCATCTCTCTCCAGCTAGCTCAGTGGGGAAAGCCAAAAAGGCTCAGGTCTATAAATATGCAACATGACCGTAGACAAATAGTTTAAAGCCTTTGTATTGGCCTTAACAAGTAGCATGCGAAAGGGCATCTTGGTGGGGATGCATTAGAACATCCCAACTACAAAGGTAGATGACATGATTGTGCAGAATCTTGCTTTTCATATCAACCATTCGACGAAAGGCTCTTACTGCTCTGCTTTTAGTTCTCAAAACTTGAGGAGGAAAAATCTATCAGGATACTTCAAACAAACAGGAGCACATATAGGATAGAGTGGCGCTAAAACCTTTTCCCCGGACCCCTCCGGCATCTTTCAAACTGTTGTCTGGATGTTATTTTCCCCGATTCGTGGGTGTTAGTAGTATCATGTAACCTAATTGATATTTGTACGATAGGAATACATGTAAATCAGCATTTAATAGGATCATGCTGTGAAACTAAATGCTTCTAAAAAGCATACTCATATGTATACTTGATGGCTGCCTCTATTAGAATGCCGTCAAGAGTCAAGACCCATAGGTGGCATGAGTGACATGTGATATTACCTTCCTTGAAATCTCATGCATTTCTCGAGCTTTTGCTTTTCAATTGTTGAAATATTTGCTTTCCAGCCATTGCATTTAGCTACAAGAAGCTAGAATAAAACCCAGAAATAGTTCAAGCTGTGATCATTGTTTTACCTGGCCAAAAGGGAACGTCCCATTTTAAGCGTCATCTTGTAAGCTGTAGGTCAGGACTTCGATACCGGGAGTGAGCAAATCGGATACACCTAACTCTATATTGCAACCCTCTCAACTCCAGAACTCATTTCTTATTTATGATTGCAAAACCATTTTCTCTCTTTTATGACAATGAAGCCCCTGATTCGAGACATGACAGGCACTTCACGCATTACCACATGGGCACACAGATCATCCGTTGTTTAAAGTCCAACACTCATGAAATGCGGTTCATGGGTGTCGAACTCCCGACCTCTAGGTAAGGAAATGCCCCCCTTTGTGGCCTTTCACGCACTACCACATGGGCACAGATCATCCTCTTCAGTTTAATCACATTAGTAATGAAACCTAATTACCTCCAGAAATTTCACGACCAAATTGGCATAGAAAGCATCAATACCTCACGGACTTTGCGAGATTTTTGGGGGAGCAGAAGTTCCAATTCTCATAAACTCTCATGATTACCCAGAACTGCCATTTTTGATAAATTTGAACGTTATCAACGTTCAAATAAACTCATAATCACAAGACGGCTTTAATGAGAGAGAATAGCAATTCCCGTCCCGGCATTGTACAAATTTGAAAAACAGTCACATGAGAAATGATAATCCCAGCTCTCGTGAGCAAGGATTATGATGAAATCAATTAGATAATACAAATAAACAATCCTCAATTCTATCAAGAAAGTCTGAAGAAAGAGAAATTATAGGTTGGATGATCGGACCTGGTTTACTTTAACTCCCCCTGATTGTTGAATTCAAGCATGAACTTCATGATGTTTCGGTCATCATCTTCTCTACATTAATGTTGCTTAGGATCCTAACGCTGTCCTGGATTCCACCTTTATTTTGCAACCCATCTCGCAAGGAAGAAGGCCCCATGCCCTCTCATAGTGAAACCCACGCACGTCTAAATAAAGGACAAGCCGTACAACCTATACAAATTGAGCTTGACCCAGTCTAAAGAAGAGGAGGAATCGTTGCTGTCCTCCCAAGATGATTCACTGGTATCTGTTCTTAATTTAGCATATAAAAGAAATTGCTAAAGAAAGAGTACATTGAAGAACCTTTCTTCGATATACATGTGCAACCGTATTCTATGAACCAGACGAATTGAAATGATCCATGAAGACAACATTCACAAGGTAACAACAAGCTCTATTTCACAGTATTGCTATCACCAAGTTTCTACACATTGCGTTCCCATTTTTCAATCTTTGATACATGTACACAACCCTCAATTGCAGTCAGGGACATAACACAAAATGTGACTGCAATCTCTCTTATTCAAAGAGCAGTGACGACCAACAGAATGCCTGCAGGAATAAGATAAACAGTTGAACTATATATTGATGATGATTCAGTGAAAACAGCAGAACAAAATCAGGGTGATGAAGAAGTGTCTTTTCCTGAACTTATGAAACTCAGGAGCCTTCAGATGTATTTCTATTTGTGTTCCTTGACAACAAATGTAATCATGATATTAATAAAATATATATGTTGTTTCTAGCTTAGGAGCCCTTCCTAAGAGAGACCGTGATTCTCATTGTAATTCTATATTCCTGTTTAGCTCTTCTGCTGTACATTTTTTCTAAAAGAAATAAATTTCTCTTTGAAGAATTAAAAAAAATAGGCATCAATAGATACCGGAGGTGAAAGGTGGTTGAAAAAATTTTCAATATCAAGAAATGGTCCAGGAGTGGTGAGTGGCAATGATGGTGGTGGTGGTGAGGATGGAGGCAGCGGTGTCCATGAATGGTAGGGTGGTAAAAATGACCATGAGAATTAAACAGAAGAAACATCAGTGGGTTTCCCACTTCTTGTAATTTTCAATTAAATCCATTATCAGCACCCTCAAAATAAACAAAACAGTCATCCAAACAACAGAATAAGTTTGAGAAATATAAATACAAATAGCTTCCTCAGAAGGACGTCTAAGCAAAGGGTAATTGTACGCTTTTAAACTAAATTTCCTACCACAGTACCACTACCAGTAGAAGAGGCTCACATCATCATCACCGCACTTCAATATTCAGACAGAAAGATGCTGCTCATAAAAGTCGATCAACTGCCAAAGCAGACAAATGCAGACAAGTTATAGCTAGTCAAAGCACAAACAAGCAGATAGAATAACAGCAAAAGAGGCCATTAGCTCACAAGAAGGGATTGTTGGCCTTGAGATATTCGTTATCAACCATCACTTCCTGTCCATCTGACCTATCAAGATGAAAACATGGAGGCGTCTGAAATAAGCATTTAAGTCTTGAGTTGAAATAAGATAGAAGTCTAAGGGCTAACGTAAATGTAAAAAAGAAAGACATTTTGATTTCTTTGACATGAAAACAGAAAATCCTTCTGAAAATATTTATATACCAGCTGGAGTACGGATGAGCACCCCTACTAATGTAAGAGTAATACAAAGTCATGCACTTCCAGGAAGTGTGAAAGAAACCACAATGGACTTGGTGCCACCATGAATTCAATGGAAGGTCGAGAAGACTATACTTGAAAACCGGATGGTCAATGATGGCACTAGTTTACCATGACACAAGTACTTGTAAGAACATTATCATATGGTTCTAAAAGACGAACAAGAGGTAAGAATAGAGCAATGACAGCATATGATTGTCATATGTGGTCATCTGTACCAACCTAAGTTTTGCCTGAAAGAGGAGTCTTCGTCATACAAAATAAATATAAAACATCCAAGAGGGAGGTTTTGAATTAGTATAGCCAAAATCATTACTTCAAGAATGTCAAAGAACGCTTGAGGGTGGTTCTTAAAACATGCAAATCAAATCAAGCAACTCATGACCACATCTAGACATTGCCGGTTCCGAATAGGACCGCCTGTTCAAACAGGAACCAAATTGAGCTAGAAAGAAGACCTTAACTGGAACCTGGTGATTCTGCTTCGGATGAACCCACCAATTCAGAACCACCTTGAATCCGATGGTTGCAAATCGCAAAGGTGCCCATGGACGTGACTGACTATTATGGCTGGTTATAGTCATGATCATGATGCCATTATGGAGGTGGGAGGTCGAGTCGAGTCTTCGGTCTTTTCCACTTTATGTTAAAAACCATTAAAAAAATTATATTATATATTATATAATTTATATGTATCATGTATGTATGTATATATTATTATTATTATTATTAAATAAGATAACCGGCCATGACAGGATGGAAAAAGACTTGGTCTTTTTCAACTTTAAGTAAAAAATAAGAAATGAAAAACAAATGTGAATGCGCGATGTAATCAACATATTCATTATAATGCTATATTCATTATATGCCAAATGTGAATGCGCGATGTAATTAACATATTCGATGCGCGATGTAAATAAGAAATGAAAAACAAATATAAATCATTCCTTCTGTTTCCGTTCTTTTTCTTCTTTTTTTAACATATTCATTATATAATTAAGCATGTTTCTCTTAAAATTATAAATAGTGATGCTTATATGTAGTTATATAAGGTTGGTGGCAGATGTCCAGCATGCTAAGCAATGAAAATTAACATACATATCTGGGTGGATTTAATCACTTTTCAGCAATATGTTAATCAAGCCAAAAGATAGCACAGAGAATCTTTTCATGAGGTCCCACCACCAAAATATAACTTGGTCTTTCTCCTCTCTCTCTCTCTCTCTCTCTCTATATATATATATATATATATATATATATATATATATATATATATATATATATATATAGAGAGAGAGAGAGAGAGAGAGAGAGAGAGAGAGAGAGAGTTGGACTCATACTTATCCGTACTTAAGTATATTTAAGAATATCAAGAGTTCAATTGAAACTACTTTTCAATGACAGATCTTATTGATTGGACAATTAAAATCTTAGAGTTTGTTAAGTGTCTAATCATGGGAGTATGTACTATTCTCTCTCTCTCTCTCTCTCTCTATATATATATATATATATATATATGATTTTGGTTACAGTTCTAATTCGAGTTTTTTACTTACAAACCGTAAAATGTATTTAAAATAATTTGAAATTTTAAAAACAATAAAAATATGCAAGACATGCTGTTTGAACTGTTGGTTCCAGTTTTGGCTGGTTATGAGTATCTCTACACACATTTCATGTCATAACGAGTAAGTTCTACATAATATTGTTGTTACTCGTGTGTGAAAGGAATGACCGCCAAATTGTGGCTATTGACATAATATTATTATTCGACATACACATGTTGTGAACCCACTTTAGAGCGGGGTGAGACATGCACTTCACCCAAAATTCAAAAAATTCTTTGATCCGTCACTAAGAAGAATAAGTCCTTTGTAAACCTGAAATACAAGTGCACACCGCACACAAAATACAAGTGTGTCTCACTCAAAAAATACATGCACACACTAGGATGTTGGTGTGCAATCATATGATTAATTATCAAATATTTAGTGCTCACATATGTTTACGAACTCAGAATATTAATTTGGTCAGATCAACCGTGTGCAACAGAACATGAACCTGCGAATTAAGAGCGTTAGCTCACCCGCCAGGGCTCTCGCCTCGCATGACGTTAGCTGAGAGTTCCACACCGGGCTTCGACCTCCCTCAAAGCAAAGAGGAAAAAAAAATCACATGGCAGACTGGCTTGGCTTGAGCGCACTTATTGCAGAGACCAACAGATCCAGTCAAATCAATCCCATGTAAATATATTACCACTTAAGAGCAACAACTATAAACCTATTCAAAACAATTTATTTTTTTCGGACATAAGTATAATAATATTGTTTTTCATACTTTTTTTTAAAGTACCATAAAAAGATAATATGAATGAATATCATGTTAGAGGTGAGCAGATCCGGTTTTCATGATAATATTAATATGAAAAAAACATTAAGGAATAATTTATTTTCTTACACTCATGTATGCCCTGGAGCACAAGAGCTTTAGCTCAATGACAGAATGCTCTAGCACCATTGTTGGTGGGAGTTCGACTCCTAGAGGGTGCATGTGGATGTGTGTTAGGCTTCGGTCTCCTCTGGGAAAAAAAATGTATGACCTGGGTTAGGTGGATCGGATGCACCTTAGGTAAAATCCGTGACTCTCGTAAAAGATTCAATTGCCTAAGCCAATCCAACCACATAATAAATGTATATTTTTAAAGTATCGTATTAAAAAAGAAGAGAGCCTAGTCAAGATCCATGAAGAACAATATTATTTTAAATCCATTTGATTCTTGTGCTTGCTCGACCCTCAGGATTATTATGACAGGGGAAATCGACAACCAAAAACACAGTAATTAATTATGCATTGGAAATTTATTTTTTGAAAACTATGTGTATCCGAACTCATATATAACATTTAATAATAAAATCTCCTAAACACAATTATACTGTTTAATTCATTAAGTTTTATTATGTTAAGTATACTTTTGCCTCGCTCATGTCTGTCTTAAATCCCACTTCTTCTTGTAATGTTCTTGCATTTCTTTTAAACAGATCGTCAAATTTAAGAACACAATTGTTTGTTTTTCTAAAAGCATGTTACAGACATGGCACATGCAACCTGAGCGTTAGGTCGGTGAGATCGAACTTCTTGTTTCGGGTTGTCAGGAGAAGAAGAGGAGACACAATTTGCATTGCTCTGGCTGATGGAACGTGCGATGAACCAAAGATCCGAATGAACAAGGTCGTGAGATCGAACTTGAGGGTCAGGCTTGGCGATGTGGTCTCCGTGCCCGGATGTCGAGTTTGGAAAGAGAGTTCACGTCTTGCCGATCGACGACACTGTCCAAGGCATCACCGGAAACCTATTCGATACATATCTCCGACGTAATGTCTCATGCTCATCTCATATTGCACAAACAGTTCTTGAAAAACTGTATCCTTAACATGCACACCTTTTCACAGGTAGACCTTATTGGTTTGCTTCACGAGGGTGACCGAACTTTCATTAGGTTAGGGATCATAGTTAACCCAAGGTAAGTTATGTTTATTAAAGAACGTCACTGTAAATGCATGCAAATATCTCATTTTATTCTGATTTTCCTAGCTTGTATTTATAGTAATAAGGTTCTCTGCTTAGGTGTGACTCATGGGTAAAGCCACCCAAGGGTGTGCTTGATTCGCAGTGCGAGAGCATCAATAATGCCATGATTTCATGTTTGATTCACTAATGAAACTTGTTTTATTCATAGGTTGAGTTTTTGTGACCCACCTCTTCATGGTATCAACACTTTTAGGATTATAAAACATAGCACATTTGATACAGGACGGAATTTGGAATTACGAGTACCAAAAATCCAAGTTCAATTCCCCTCGAAGCATGAATTAATCACAGTCTACATTAAACGCCTTAATCTTCCGAATTTCAAATTCATTATAAATCGTTTTATAGAAACCCAATATCTTTAGGTAATTATAACATGTAGATTTTTAGGTTCCAAGTTTTTAAGCAACACTTTTAATGCCTAATATTTTGGACCCCAAAATTTTACGTCTAATATAATAGCGAAGTTTTCCTTTAGGGCTCAACTTCTCTTTAGCTAAAAATGATTTCATGTATAAAAGTGAATTACGTATCTGGGTAATTCCATTTTTATTTCGCTTTATTTCTTAATATTGAAAAGGACGAGGGAACTAACGCAGCATACTTCTGGGAGGCGTACCGCCCGGTTCGAAAGGGCGACCTGTTTGCTTCACGAGGGTGACCGAACTTTCATTAGGTCATGGATACCGACCCGCCCGAGTCATGCATCGTGTCCCCGAACACCCTCTACTGCGACGGCCAGCACATCAAGCGGGACAACGACGGCGACTCCTCCCGGCCGGAAGATGTCGGCTACGAGGACGTCGGCGGTGTTCGAAAGCAGATGGCTCAAATCCGCGAGCTTGTGGAGCTCCCGTTAAGGCATCCTCAGCTCTTCCGTGCCATCCCGTCAAGCCACCGAAGGGGATCTTGCTGTACGGTCCGCCAGGTTCCTGCAATTCGCTGATAGCGCAGGCGGTGGCGAACGAGACGGGAGCGTTCTTCCTGTGCGTGAACGGGCCGGAGATCGTGTCGAAGCTGGCCGGGGAGAGCGAGAGCAACCTGAGGAAGGCGTTCGAGGAGGCGGAGAAGAAGACGCCGGCGATCTTGTTCATCGACGAGATCGACTCGATCGCGCCCAAGAGAGAGAAGACTCATGGCGAGGTGGAGAGGAGGATCGTGTCACAGCTGCTCACGCTTATGGATGGGCTCAAAACCAGGAACCATGTCGTTGTCATTGGAGCCACTAACAGGTATACATACCCGTACCCTGAATGTGCTTAAAATCCTTTTGTTTTCTTTTGATAGAGAAATTGACATTGGTGTTCCTGATGAAGTCGGGAGGCTTGAGGTCCTCTGAATCCACACCAGGAATATGAAGCTCTCTGATGATGTACGTAATGTATTCTTTACACACACACACACACACATCTGAAGAGCTTAATGTGTGTTAATTAGATCGAACTGGGTCTTACTGTGTGTGCATTGTTTGGCTTGCATCGATGAATAGGTTGATTTGGAGAGGGTTGCGACGGACACCCATGGATATGTAGGTGCTGATTTTGCAGCCTTATGCACCGAGGCAGCCCTTCAGTGCATCAGGGAGAAGTTGGACGTGATAGATGTGGAGGATGACGCCATCGATGCTGAGATCCTCAACTCCATGGCCATCACTGCCTTGGCAGCTAGCAATCCATCTGCCCTGCGAGAGACTGTGAGAACCTTCATATCCCCTTTTCCTTTTTCCTTATTTATATTACACATCGAAACTCTACCTGCAGAGAGTGATGCCTGCAACTTTAGAGAGGCCTGAAACTATGGAACTGGAACTGGAACTAGTTTCAGTTTCACTCATAATTAAACACAAGCCTTGGCATGCAATAGAAAGCGGGGTTCTCACTTTCATCTCACAAGTGACTCGCCCATGGCGGTGCGCCAGTCAAACTAGAACTCTAGTTCTAATTCTACAGTCCCGGTTCTCGTAATAAAACACACACACACACATATCTGTAGCTCTGAGTGGGTGTGTCCCAGAGCGACAACCTACACTCGAAGGGCCTATTGCTGGGTGCTGGCTTGCTTGAGGGAAATGTGAAACTGGATTTCACAATTGACATCTCGGGAATCTAATCAGTTGGATCCAGCTTCTCAAGCCATCCGTGGTAGCTAATCAGATTTCAAGTTTTCCCTTTTGGGATATATCCGACACATATCTGGTATTTGAACTACTGTATACTTTTGCATATTTCATTCTGGATTTGGTAGTATACCAGAATTTTCGGGATATAGTATGTTACCTGAGATTTGATTCAAACCTAATGTGATCCAAATCCAAAATTGTTGAAATCCTGTGAAAACATGGATTCATTTAATGAATTCGGTCAATGGAGGATCCAGTTCACATAAGTATGCAACAGAATGATGTCGAACTTGACACCCTAGCCTAAAGCTGGACAATCAGAAATAAGCCCAAGTTCAATTATTGAGAAACTGCACACGTTTGGTTCTTTTCTTCTCTTTGGAAACTAAAAGAGTTTCAGTACAAATTCACATCTGGATTTTATGGCATAGAACTAAGTCAAAGTAAGATTCAGAACCGGATGCTGCTGTTATTATTTGGATTTCTGATCAATATGGCCGAAAGTCGATCCAAATCTGATTACTCAAGCTCGTTCATCATAACTGGATTAGTAATGTCAGTAGATCCGACCCAAATCCATCCGATCATCATCGATGACCCTATCGGAGTATATAATTGTATATTTGGTGAATGAACAGGTCGTTGAAGTGCCCAAGGTCACCTGGGATGATATCGGCGGGCTTGAAAATGTAAAGCGTGAGCTTCAAGAGGCGATACAAATCTAACAAGCTTATAATTTTCTCCTACATTTTCTCCTCTTTTTTAATTCTCTATGACATAAAAAAAAGCAATAATTTTTTTATAATCTTTTAAACGACTAATTTTGTGAAATAGCTGAAAATTTAGCATGACCACTATGTGCTTTTAGACCGTTCAATATCCAGTGAAGCACCCAGAGATGTTTGAGAAGTTTGGCATGTCCCCTTCAAAGGGAGTTCTTCTGTATGCCCCCCCTGGCTGTGGCAAAACACTGCTGGCTAAGGCCATCGCCAATGAGTGCCAGGCCAACTTCATCAGGGTCAAGGGTCCGGAGTTGCTGACCATGTGGTTCGGCGAGAGCGAGGCGAATGTTAGGGAGATATTCCACAAGGCTCGCCAGTCTGTACCATGTGTTCTCTTCTATGATGAACTTGATTCAATTGCCACTCAGGTCTGGTTTCCATCTCCGCATTGTCTATTGTTATCTCAATCTGTAGCAGTGGTACATATAGCCTTATATCATATAGGTTATAAAATACAGACATTGCACCGCTAAGATGACGCTATACTAGTTTTTCTTCATTTAATGGAGAAAAAACAATCTCCCATCGAAAAGTCAGAAAATATCAATGATATTTATATTGTATCACATACGATAATCTTAGGATGAGTCACATAAGGACACACAAATACAACACACACATACATATGCATGTATATATAGATATAGATTTAGTGACTTTAATGTCATCATTTGCAGTATAGAAGTATTCAGGCCTTTTCCTTTTTGTGTTCTCAAATGGAGAGAAGTAGAAGTGTGTGGAGAAAGAACGAAGTACCTTCTTTTTCTTGATCGGATTCCCGTGATGACCTTGTTCACCGGATTTCTATGAAGACCTTCTTGCCGATGAGTAGGCAGCAGATGTTGGATGATACAAGGTTCTCACGCAGGGTCTCGCATAGACGAAGATACACTCTTCTGCTTTTTTTTTTTCTTTTCAGTATTTTTCCATACTATATATCGAGTGTTTGTAATTCCTGGCTTTATAGGCAGGTGCTCCCCCTTCGTCATGCTTATCCGCCTGCCTACAGCTTCCCTTGTTTGGGAGCTTGTAACGGATGACCGTTACCAGAAATCCTGGTAACGGTCGTCCATTATCGATCTGGCCTTATTCTCAGGTAACAGATTGGATGACCAGCCCAGTCATTACCTAAGCCGAAAATGGTCACAATGTTATAACATCTTCCACTTGGCCATTCGAGCTAAATGTATCGACATACTGGTTTTCCTCTCACTTTTCAGGTGTTTTTCCTAGTTATGTCGATTCCTGATTACTATTGCAATCAGAACCTGTTGTGTTGTTATTTTCCTACGCAACAAATGATCCGTTGTATGATTATTTCCCTATATAACAATGTATATCCGTTGTATGGTTATTTACCTATACAACAATCAAACATATCTCAAACCCATGTTTCTAACATGTTTTGAGAAGAGTTCCTCTGGTTTTTGCCTTCGGCTCTTGGCAGCCTTCCTCGGGTTTTTGCCTTCGAGCTCTTGTCGGCCTATCTCTAGGTTTTGCCTTCAGTTCTTGCCGTCCTGCCTCTATTTTTTGCCTTCGGTTCTTATTGGTCTGCTTCTAGTTTTTGCCTTCGGTTCTTATTGGTCTGCTTCTGGTTTTTGACTTCGGGCTCTTGGTTGTGGTTGTTCGGATTCGATCGTTCGGCCTTGGCCTTGTCACTTCTGTGCCTTTGCCAACTGTCGCCTTCTCTTTGTGATTTTTTTTGTTTTCTCGTTCCTTTTGTTTTTGTTGCCGATTCTTTCGCTCTCTTTTGTAAGAAACCTGGCTCTGATACCAATGTGGAGAAATAACAAAGTACCTTTTTTCTCCTTATCGTATTCCGGTGATGACCTCCAGTGATGACCTTCTCCTGTTCACCGGATTTCTGTGATGGCCTTCTTGCCGATGAGTAGGCAGCGGATGTTGGATGATACGAGGTTCCCACGCAGCTGCTTTTTTTTTTCAGTATTTTTCTACACTATATATCGAGTGTCTGTAATTCCTTACTTTAGGTAGGTGCTCTCCCTTCGTTGTGCTTATCTGCCTGCGGTTTTTCTCGTCTGAGAGCTTGTAATGGATAACCATTATCGGACGGTCATTCGTTACCGATCTGACCTTATCCGAATGGCCAGTCAAACCGTTACCGGAGCCCGAGAATGGCTTACAGTGCTCTAACAAAGTGTAGGGGATGCAGGTGGTGCAGCAGACAGGGTTCTCAACCAGCTTCTCACTGAGATGACGGAATCTCTGCAAAGAAGACAGTCTTCATAATCGGCGCAACCAACCGGCCGGACATAATCGGCCCTGCATTGCTTCGGCCAGGTCGACTCGATCAGCTGATATACATTCGAGATGAGATATCTAGTCTCCAAATCTTCAAGGCATGTTTGAGAAGGTCTCCCGTCTCCAAAAATGTTGATCTCAGAGCCCTTGCCAAATACACTCAGGGCTTCAGCGGCGCAGATATTACAGAGATTTGTCAGCGTGCTTGCAAGTATGCTATTCGTGAAAG
The DNA here is from genome assembly GCA_036023115.1 of Brasenia schreberi. Taxonomy (NCBI): domain Eukaryota; kingdom Viridiplantae; phylum Streptophyta; class Magnoliopsida; order Nymphaeales; family Cabombaceae; genus Brasenia; species Brasenia schreberi. The sequence goes on from JAYKKT010000088.1 coordinate 32,716,265, forward strand.
CATAGAGAAAGTAAGTTTTCTCTAAACCTTTCCAAAGTTTGTTATAAAAGCTCTATCAATTGTCGATCTCCATTGAAACTTCTACCATGATCATGACCAGATTGATTCTATCGGATTGATGCCTGATTAAAGATTTCATGTTTGAGGAGTGATGCTTTTTGACTATTTAGGACATTGAGAGAAAGAAACGAAGAGCGGAAAGCAAAGAGGCCATGGAAGAAGAGGAAGAGGAGGTTGAGGAGATCACAGCAAGCCATTTTGAGGAGTCTATGAAGTTCGCTCGAAGGAGCGTGAGCGATTCAAATTTCAGAAAGTATCAGGCTTTCGCACAGACACTGCTTTAGTCAAGAGGCTTCGGAAGGGAGTTCAGTTCGTTGCTGCCAGGCCTGAGCCCGGGAGTGGAACTGCAGTTGCTGACCATTCTCAGCTTCTAGAGATGGTGAAGCATATGATATTGATGTGTACCAATAGGCTCGTCCATGATTGTCATATCTAAACCATATAGTGCACATTACTAATTATTTGCATTGCTTGTTCATAGCAGCTTTTAGTGTTGCTTATTCATTATCCTAATTATGATCGTAGTGCCATGGTGATGATTTCTTCCTTCATCTTTGACTTCGAAGCTATGATGCATGTTTATTGAACTTAATATCGAAGAGTTGACCTCACTTCTCAGCCTATTTCTCCGCTATATATTACTTTGACATCTTCACTATGATAGCTAACTGAGTCTGACAGTAACTATGGCTTCCACCCAAACACCAGACACTTCCAATATGTTATATTCCATTCAAAACCTTCTTCTATTTCTGTGCTTTTAAAATAGAAAATTCTCATTACGACATGGCATATTTGTTGCTTATTATAACAAACGAAAAAAAGATCATCCACAACATACCCATAATTGTGTATTGGCTATCTGGATGTATAGGCATACACCCACATTGGGCAACTTGGATATAAATTCAGATCCATAGCCAAGAACTGGACTTGGGGAGCCGGTGAGAAATTAATCTTTCAACTCTGATTTCTTTTACAATCTGAAAAGGAAAGGGAGTTCCTTCTTCATAGCTTTAGGCATTTAGCCTCCCCGTTTCGTTTCTTCTATGTAACTAGTGACTGAAACGGCGGCATATTATATTGCAATCTGCTCTATAGCAGCACCAAGTCAGGAAGCAGAGCCAATTCACACTCAATATTTAAGTAAATAATAGAGAGAGAGTATTCATAGCATCCCTGGTAAAACGTTATTTTAATCGATGTGCAGTGCAAGAAGAATATAATGACGTAAAATAAATCATTCTTTCATGCAATAATTAAGAGGATCCGGTGCACGAGCATGATATAAATCAACCAAAACCCTCGAGCTTCAAGAAGCATGATCACATCCATCATCGTTCTCACTCCATTGGTTCTGATCTTTTCTTAGAATCACAGACTAAGTAAGTCAAGGGATGAGAGTTTATATATCGACTTGGCGCTGAGGGTGGCAGCCGAAATCCTTTTGGCAAGCAATTCTTGACTTCAGGACCCGTCGAATCCCCAGATTGAACGAAAAATGTTTGCATCTTCGGCCCAAGTTTCCGGTTGGCAGCCATGACTCCCGGCGACACAAGAAGTACCAAGATCATGAAGGCCATGACAATGTTAGAAGGGTTTGGAGACATTTAAGTTCAAAGGGTGAAGATTGAAATGTTGCCTTCTCATGTTATAAAGACATGAGTGTCATACATGTATACTTATATAGGCAGGAAAAGAGGTGGTGACTCTATTTAATGAACTCGTGAGTACAGCAACGCATATGGATGGAGAAAGTGCCTTGCTTGAGTCCAGCTCACTCTTGCTAGAAGATGTGAAGTTGGCGTGACTCTGGTCATGAGACTATGACTCTTTTGACCGCATTGTGGAGATGCCCGTGCACCTTCATTTACTTCATTGCATTGCACCAAACTTGTGGCTACTTGCTAAGCAAGTGAACTCACACTTAAGGAGGAGATTAAGTCTTTATTGTATATTACCCATATGTTGGTTTTAATGGAGCATCGCCATACATTCCCATTCATCTCAAATTTGTGAGGTTTTAACTGACCCAAACCTCACAAATCCCAACTTAGTAAGAAAGCACAGTTTCAAACTCACTGTTAATTATTTAGACTATGACCTAATCTCTTGTCCACTTTCTGTATTTGTATGGAACTTTTCTCCTTTGATTAATAAAGTTCGTTCCTTTTCACTCAAAAGGAAAACCTTGGTTTCACTTGCGTTTCCAAGTATTAGGTGCTTCTCTCACTAGTACAGAGTTATCACATGTTGCATGTCTGTGTATTGTACTCTGTGGACCAAAACCTAGCCAGTGATCAAATTGCATCCATGTGAGCTCGAGGGATTGCTTCTTTTGGAACAACTTGTTCACCAAAATCGACCCACTCTATTCACTGCTGTACTCGTTAAAGACATTAACAGATTATAGTTTTGGATTTTTTACATGCAATCAATCACGGCAAGACCAACCTTCCTGGAATATGTCCAATGAGAGAGAGAGTGAGAGAGGCTCCCTCTAACAGTCACCAACCCAAGACACTAAATGATCATCATAAGTCAGCTGGTTTCTTACACCCGCCTTGGTTGACTTTGAGCGAGCAAAGGACGTGGCCCAATTAGAACACTCCACCTTACTCATTTGAGCGAACCAACAACGTCTATTGTCGGTGGTACTTGCTCGAAACCCATCCATTGTTGCTCTGCATTTTTGGTTGCACACTTGGCGATACGCTGTTGTATTAATATCTTGTCATAACCTTTTACGTGTTGCCACATGTCATGGAGCCTGACAAATTCAGCCTCTTAGAACCACCAGCTACCTTTATGTAAGATGAAAATGATGGCCTTTTATGATATGAATGAAAGCAAATCACAATTGTCTCTCTGTGACCTTTGTGTAAGCTGAAAATGATGGCCTTTTATGATATGAATGAAAGCAAATCACAATTGTCTCTCTGTGACCTTTGTGTAAGCTGAAAATGATGGCCTCTTATGATATGAATGAAAGCAAATCACAATTGTCTGTGTATGTGTGTGCGCGTGAGAGAGAGAGAGAGAGGGAGAGGCTGGACACCCTCCTGTAACCATGATCTACTTGAAGAATTCATGATCTTGTCCACCCAAAGTAACACGAAAAAATCGGGTTTGTACTCAAGCTGATAAGTATTTGAAAGCATTTGAGGCCAACATGAAATGGTCATAACACATTAACAAAACTTGAACAGGAATTTGCTGGTACTGCATGTAATACCCAGCAGTTGACCCAAAATCTTGTTCTTGTTCATCCAAAGTAGCAAAAAGAAAATCAGGTCATCTTCGGGTTGACTTGTTTTGACATCAATGTGAAGACACATCCTGAAACACGAATGCGCGACCCCTTTTCAAGCCTCACCCCGATGAAGGTTTAGAACGTATGCGTGACTTAGAGAAACAAACGTACAGTAATCAGTGTGAGAGCTAGAGGGACTCTGGAGTTTTATTGTTCTCCTTGTGGCCAACAAAATTGCCAATGCTTGATATATACACGTTTAAAATGTACTGGAAGCGGGAGCAAGGGAAAAATTTGATCGTCCCCAGTTGCGTTTGAATCTCACGACAATGGTGGGTGGTCTGCCAATGTCTCGGACATGTGCCATTACAATGGTTGGTGGTCTGCCAATCTCCCGAGTCCCTAACCTTCCCTTCATGATTGAGTCTTGCATAATGTCCCTTCTGAGATTAGTCTTATGCAATTCAAATCATCCCTTGGTTATGTGAGGCAATGTTGTAAGTATCGTATCAAGCCCCATATCATACGGGAGCACCAATAGATCCAGGCGTTTTTTCAAATTATTTTCTTCAAAAAGTTATAAAAAAACATTTAAAATATGGAACTTTACCTGAGACATATACCACATCAAGAAACGATGAACTCAAAAACAAAACAAGCCAAATCACACGAAAGAAGTTCGCTGAAACTGGGTTTAAACTCACCCGTGCCTTGATTATACTGTTTTTGAAACTTACACTTATGAAATTCTTCTAAGACATGTACCACACCAAGGAACGATGAACTCAAAATCAAAACAAGCCAAATCACACAAAAGAAGCTGGTCTAGAGGGGGTTTAAACTCACCCGGCCTTGATTTGAGAAAAGAATATGGTTTTTGAAACTTACACTTACGGAATTCACTTACGGAATTTTTCTAGGACTGTATTATACCAAGAAACAATGAACTCAACATCCAAACAAGCAAAATCCCATAAAAGAAGCTGTACCAGAGGGGTTTAAACTCACCCTGGGCACTGATTTGAGAAAGAATATGGTCTTCGAACCTTACATTGTATTGTATAATATGGTGTAATAAGGACATTATATCGTACGGTATGCCCCAATATGAATAGTATTCTACGATATATACCAATACATGTATCAGTAATGACATTGAGCGTTAACCCCCAAAATTGCTAGAATTTGTAGGAAAGGATTATTTATCTTCCTTTGATTTAGGAAAAGATAATTGCTAGGAGATTAAGGTATTCAAGTCCAGAAGACAAAAATCCGTCGCTAAGGATTCCAGGGAAGCCCATATCACCTGGTCCTATTGCATAGAGAAAACCTGACACGTCTTTCATATAAACCTTAAATAAGAACTGTTTGCGATCCCATGCACATGCCTCTGATCATAAGCACTTCAATATTTTTGTCCTTCTATTATACTCTTTTAGAAATCATTTTTAAAGTTGTGAACAGTAGATTAATAAGCAGTGATTTCGTTAGTATTTGAGATCATTCAATGTCAACGTACAAGCATATATGTTGTGGATGCCAAAATTCAACAGTTATATAATGAGCGGAATATTGTTTTTTGAGAATATCATCTTTCTAAGTCAAAATTGATGTATCATAAACTTGTATCAAATAATAAACTGGCCATCATAAGCACATTGTAGATCCATATTAGTCAAAAAAATTAAGCTGATTAGCTCCTATTGTACCAAATTAAAATTAAATAAAACACAATGCTTATTAGCTCCTGATTAAAATTAGAGAGGATAACAAGAAGCTTCTCGTGTCAAAATAGGTTTGTGCACTGATGCAGTTTAATCTAAATGCTTCCTAATTTTACATTTAAATAATTTTTAACCATAGACGTTATTATCACAACGAGTTCAAAACTTTCTTGGCTTGGGACTTTATTAACTTCGTCAGAGTTGGGATATTTTCAAGGAAAGCCGATTTCATGATCTTCTGCTCCTCATTCGATCCGTTCCCTACCTCAGATGTTGGATAACGTTCGAAACACACAAACGCACAGGCCCTCCTTCCGGCGTTCGATCCAAACTGCCAAATGGTGCAACTCGCAGCGCCTGCGCCGTCGCTCTCCTCCGCCTTGAGAGGTACAAAAGAAACTCCTCCCTCTGTGTGTGTGTGTGTGTGTATGTGGAGTAAATAGATCAAAACAATGCATGATTCTAATGGGGTTTCTTAGAGATGAACCTGGGATGTCATGGAATCTAGGCATAAACATCTCAAAAGAAACTAAATCCTGCAAAATTAGATCATGATGTTTTATGAATTTCTCCTGCATACATCACCTTCTGCTCAGAGGTTTAAAGGTCAGTGACAAGGGGTGGGAAGATTACGTTCCTTGCTGCTGAAGATTTCGGACTTAACCAAGGAAAGAGGCATATTAGACCTTTTATTGACTAAACTATGTATGTTCTTTGGAGTTCCAAACTAGTTCGTGCTTCTGGCTTGTTAGAGTGAAGCATGGAATTTCCATCATTGACAGTATTGTGGCAATCTTTTGAAAAAAGTCTACTGATCTTTTGTTTTAATCGATCATGATTGGTACGCACTAGAAGAAGATGATAAGTCCTGCTGGTCATGGAGACTCTGAATCATCGATATGGACACAATGGTCTCCAAAGAATAATCCTTCAGTCATTTTCTTCAAAACAGTTCTATTTTATGCAGATCATAATTTCAATTTTTTTGAGTTTCTCTCTTTCTCAACAGTGTCTTTGTGGTAGGATCAACTACTTGATACACACCGGTTTGTCTTCTTCCGCAGGTGGTTTGCATCGTGGAGAGTCCAATTACATCAAGGAGTCTGTGTTAAATTATGGGCGCGATCGAGCTCAGCCTAGTAATTTCGCTACCAAACTTCCTTGTTTGAGCATGATGTTGCCGAGAAAAGAATTGACCATGCTAATAATACTGCAAAACAATCAGGAGATGCAAGGATGAGGAGTCAACCTACAAAAGGATTACCGGAAGGAGCAACTTCAGTTCTGGTCACAGCAGTAGCTGTTGGAACTGCAGCAGCAGCAGCAGCAATTCTCATGAGGACTTCGAAAATTTCTGAAGTCGTTGAAGTAATGACTAAACTGACTGCAAAATCTAGAGTTGTAACATCTACAAGCAATTAAATTATACCTACTGGTAGAGCTCCTCTGACCTTCCTCTTGTTTAACAGAATGATTCAAAACCATGTGAAGCTTGTGCTGGATCGGGTATTTGCACGGAATGTAATGGCGAAGGGTTTGTACTGAAGAAAATGAGTAGGGAAAATGCTGAGACTGCAAGATCAAATGCAAAAAATTTGGCTACTCGATATACAGCAGGGTGAGAATATACTTGTCTTTTTTTCATTAATAATAATTATTTGCTGAAGTTTGTAATGTTTTTGCTCAGGCTTCCCAAAAAGTGGAGTTATTGTACCAAGTGCTCTTCCGCTCGATATTGTATTGTGTGCAATGGCAGCGGCCAAGTAAAGATATGATGTAACTTGGAAACTTGTTTCTTATTCAGTTATTTTCAGTGACTCTTGTTCGTTTTGTTGAAGAGTACAGGAAATGCCAATGGAATAACTACTCCAGTCGCTCTCAAATTTCAATGCAAGATATGTAGCGTATGCAAGGTAGGTAGGCTTGTGCATGGCTTGACCGCTCGGGTGGTAGAAAAGACAATACTTGACCTCCAAATGGTCTCAACTGGCTCTGTTAACCATCGCAACGGCGACACAAGAATGTTAGTGGAGATTAGCAGTTCTCATATCTTTCAAGCATACAAACTCCAATTCACAAAACAAACCATGGTTGCCACAAAGTAATGCGATCGGCAGGATTTTAATGGTGTGCATCAAGAGAAACCCAAATGGGGCACCGCAGAGCCCTAAAGTTAATAGGTTCCGCAGTTTCACTACACAATTAGTATATTTCCCAACTTCTAAAACAATTAGTAATAGCAGGAATAATAATTTCTTTCATTATTCTTCGTAATTTCCAGATTAGATAAGAAACGCTTGGGGTCAAAATGTCCTTTTAGCAATATTGATGTTAAAGGTTTAAAAGTGTTTCAAATACATATGCGAAACAAATTGAAAACCAGTCGGTGCAGAAAAAGTATTATTGTGGTTATTGAGTTGGGAAAGCATTTCTTACATGAATTTCTAATAGCTTTTCAACAGGATGCTGACTAAAAAAAGAAAGATACCTAAGTAACCGTGGAACTGCTTGAAGATGAAAATAATCAGAACTACATTAAGCTCTTGGACCAAGGAATAGTGGTGAACTTTACTGCATCCATGGTTACGTAATAAGCAATCCATCATACGCACGACATTCATAAAGAAATAAATACAGAAAGAACTACCTATGAATAGAGAAAATAAGAAGCAATCAAAATTGACTAAACTGATGATTAAGATCTGACATTCAGATTCAACCATCAATAAATCAGGCAGCCGTTGATCTTAAATGGCCCAATGTATCCTGCTCTTGCACAAGAAACAGCAAAAAGATACCTTCAAAGAGCACAACAAAACAGGAGGGCCATGCCTCTTTTCCAATATGTATAATATAGTAATTGCATCACACGCAAGGTATGCACTTGAAATTGTATGCACCAGCCGATGGAATGTCCAGTCCATCACAAAAGGCGAAGGATATAATATGAACTAATACCCTTCTAAATCAAGCAGCTTGAAACTAGATCAACTCGCCCACCGCCCTTCAAATCGTCTTCTTTGGATTGGTTTATACAGCATAACTGTAACAAATTTGGCACGGAAACGGTGAGTCAATCCAAGAGCTGCTACGAGATGGGGGCTATCCCTGTTCTCAATGTACAAATGATTGAGAATCACATTTTGTGGTGCTGGCAGGGTCCCAGAGTCCTTGGTAGCAGGGAATCTCAACAACGTGTGCTGTAAGTGTGGAGGAACTAGGGGTGGATCTCTTGTTTCATCCTCTGGCCCAGGGAACCCATTATTATAACTTGATTCAGGTGATTTTGGAACTTCAAAACCGACAACGCTGATTTCATCCTGCAGATATCGCTAATCAATGAAATTGGAAGAATAAGACATGCTATTCCTGTTATAGAAGATAGAATTTTCTTACATATTCTTCAGCATATAGATTATCCATGATTTCAGAGAGGGCAGCCTAAATTTATCGATGGATGACAAGTTCACCAACCATGTAGCCGGAATTCAGAAGAAATGGACCTGAAAAACTGAAACAACTAATATGTCATTCAAATACCACGAAAAATCCTTTTAGCCACTGAACTTCCACTATAATTCTAAATGGGTATGAGAGAAATTTCCCAATACTTGCAGCAGATTTTTCATCCAATAATAAGATGAACAAAACAATAAAAAAGACATACTAAAAGTTCAACCGTTAAAGGGCAACCAATAGTAACATAAGAAATGATGGTATGCCAGCCTTGAACATTAATTTGATTGATTCCCAAAAGCAAGCACTTGTTCATGAACATGGTACAAGAAGGCAAACCTTTGAACAAGCCAAGTTTAAACCCAGTGAACAACTGAACGTGAAAAACACAAAATGAATCTTTAAAACACGTAAAAATGGATAACCTAACAGTAAACCAGTTTGGTGATTGTAGAGGCATTAGAGCGATGTAAAAACTCAAATAACCATGTCAATGATGGCACCTTTGAGACAGCGTTCTTAATGTTTAGGATTTAAGTATCAAACTGGCAACAGACAAACACAAAAACCAAAAGGTGGAAGACCTTTTCAACCTAGAAAAGTATCCTAAATTTTACTTTTTAGGAAAAAATTTAAAAAAGACCTTTAATGGGTATCTAATCATTACAATAAGTTGAATGTTTCTAGTACTTATCATAACTATTTCATATTTAAATGGACTATAATTTTCAAAAAGCGTTACTTTTCATGAAAATTAAAAACAAAGACCTTTAAAGGGTATCTGATCATTACACTAAGTAAAACGTTTCTAGTACTTACCATAACTACTTTAGATTTAGATGGACCTACAATTTTCAAATTAAACATTAACTTAAGGATGTTTTGGGTTCTAATTTTTTAAAAGTGAAGTACTAGTCATTTGGACAGGCTTATTGCTTCTACATTCAAATACTCTCTCAATTACTTCTAAGGATGTTTTTGAACTAGTATGTTTTCTCATCGAGGTTAACTAAAATGATTTGAAAAACTATGTCTTCCTCACTTTCTTGCCAAAATAAGGAACGTTTTGTAATCCTTGATGGTAGCCATGAAATTTGAAAGGGTAGCACTCTTTTTCATCGCTTTCAAGGGTAACTGAGACATCCAATAAGTTTAATGCTTCTAACAAGAACATAGAACTTTGCAGTGGAGAGCACATACAGCTTCATCCAATTGTCTGGCCTTCTACAACACGACATGTCTAACAATTCATTTTTTCTCAATGCACAAGAAAGATAGATTCCATTTTGCCATTTTTAATTGGACATACACAGGTATATTTAAACAAATCCAAACTTATCTAACACAGCATGTCATAGTTGGGTGCAGTTGTTGTGCAGAAATTACAAGAGGGTTATTATGCACCAGATATTTACAATCCAATTCTCCAAGAGTCACAAAAGAACCCAATAGCTCTACTAACTTATTGCCTGTCTCACTCAAACATGTGCTTATGTTCTGCGATGCTAAATGCTCAAAAGCAACTTTAACCATCCTAAACCAAGACAGGCATTCGTTCAATAGAAAATCAAGATAAGCAAAAGCAGAAAAAAATTCCACATAATGAAAACCAAAAGACTTTATGCAGAGAGAAGATATTATTGAAGAGTTAATGAAGGTTGAAGTAATATTTACACCAATTCAAAGGTTCACTTGGTGCAGCGGTTTGATTTGATGTACTTATTTGTTTTTGGGTGTGGGAGTGTGATTTTGGCACCAAATGTTGCAACTCCTTTTCGTATGTGGATAGGTATCATAGGTTTTGTCCTTGTGTGTATTTGCCTACATGTAGGCGTCTGTGATATACCAGTGCTTGCATGTTACAATCAAAGCAAAATCCACTTCAATTCTTAAGAACGAAACTGCGTAGTTCAGTTAATAACATCTACCAATTGACAGTCACAAATATGAAAAGGAAACACAATTTTGAATATAGTCAATATAATGTGCCCAAAAAAGTAAGCAACTAGGAAACAGATTGTGTCAAGAATTATCATTTTATTCAATTTTTATTTCGACGGAAAGGTATTTAACAATCTCTTTGAGCAACAAAAATGAATAGAAAAGAGCACCCAATCAACTAGAATGAAATAAAATATATCACTCGCAAGAATAATACATATTCATATATAATTCCTAGAGACTATCCAAAGAAAAAAGTTACAGAAAAACATGCAAATAAAATAATGAAGCAACAGACCAGCAAAAGCCAGATACCGACTCCGTCGACCCAAGGCATCTAACATTTCAAAATCCAGCAATGGAATCGAAAGTCAATATCCGACAAGTATAGGCTCATGGGAGGGCTCTGGAAACTCAGATTGGGCAAACAGCCAAGTGACCGAGGTTGCTAACTATGATTTCTCCGTTTCGTTACCTCTCCGTCAGCCAAAAGAAATATCCGGTTGAATTCTGGTGGGCCTCCGACGTCTTTCCTCTACTGGAAGCTCGCTGGTTCGAAACCCTAACGCAACGAGTCGAACGCCCCTTTCCCTAAAACCCCAAATTGCATTGGGGAAAACAAACTGTTAAATGTGTCAAATTCCGATACAGGGTATCCTCGGACTGATCTTCGCCGTAACCTCGCCGGAATATGTCGCACTGTTCCCCTTAACTCAATACGGGTGGGTATGGTGGAGGATTAGAGGGTCAGCGAATTGCAGGAGAACAGTTACTGGAGCGATGTAAGCTCCGTAGTTGCTGGTTGTCGGAATCCGTACCAGACCGTCGAGTTCTTCCGGCTTCTCTGGAACGAAGACAGCCCAGAAGCCCCAGACGAAGAGAGAGAGAGAGAACTTTTGAGTACTTCTGGATCCGGGTAGGCGTTAATAGTACGAAGTTGAAGTCTCACGTTTTTTAAAACCGAAACCGAATCGAATTGTATTGGTGACCGAACTGCATCAAACGGAACCAAATTATTTAGTTCGGGTGGGTCATTAAATTCGGGCTCCGTTGCTGAATTCTATGTTTAGCCACACGACTTGCAGACACCAACAACAGTATACATACACAATTCTTTGTGCCCACCCCTTGCTACAGTCAAAGCCACCAACCTTTGTTTGGTGGAAAGGTTTTCCTTTTCAGTTCAATGGTGAGTGAGAAAAGTATTCTCACAAGCTCATGGCGACCTTCACCACCAGGTTTAATCGGTGAGCAATTTTGGGAATCAAACCCAATCATAATAAGTGATTAAACTAAGCCAAACCACACCGTCAGTTTCGATTTGATTTGGTTCCACTGTGGTTCCTTTTGCTTTCATGTGTCAAATCACATCACATGATAAATGAGTATAGTGAATTATATAGTGTAAGCTGTTCATGTGATGGTTTATTGTAAAATCCACATCTTCAAATCATGAACTAAATCATTAAAAGGAAACCTTTTGCAAACTGAACATTCAATCCACAATGCGTGAAAAAAAACAGGTTCAATCGGTTTGGATCAGTTCTTTGGACACTCCAGTTTTATGTCCTTTGTTTCCACCAACTTTTCTCATTCAATGTAGGTGATATTGCTCATTTTTTCCAACAGATAACATGATTTTACAGTGAATGAAGGGATTAGCTGATAATTGCATCTTCGGCTTGATAAATATCATATTTGGATTCAAAGATTCGAAATTCGTTGATTGCAAGTGAACTCACTTCAAATCTAGTTCAACAGATAACATGATATTTTGATCCTGGCCTGGATTATGATCCACGACCCGAACTAGTTGATTGCAAGTGAACTCACTTCAAATCTAATCACTAAAAGAATGTTAACCTACCTCTGAAAATTGGGACTCCCACACACTTAAATAGGATGGTAATCTTTCCATATTTAAAGAAAAACAGCAGCTAAAACTAATTTTTTGATCCTGGCCTGATCCAGAGATGTGGATCATCCAAGGGATATTAGCATGGCATACTCCTCTAGTTCTTGGCCAAGTTTGAAACCAAGCTTTTCCTTGGGTAATTGGAATGATCTCACCACTTCTACTTCTATTTGGAGGGAGTCTTAAAAGGCATAATGTTTTTTTATACATAATCTTACATAAACATTTGTATCATTTGATCTTTGAGATCAATGATAGAGATTTGAATTATTTTATATGTATTAAACATATAATGATACTTTTAATTTAAATCTCTACAATTGAATTCAAAGATCGGTAGAAGTGTTTATATAACATTATACATTAAATGACATTATGCATTTAGGACTTTCTACTCTTTATACTGTTATAAACCGTTCTACCACTGTTAAGTTTCCTTTGAGAAGCACATACACAATCAAGATCCCATTTACGAAAAATACCAAATCAAAAAAAGAAAAATACAAGATGTGGTTCAACCAAATATGCCTACGGGCTGTTTTCACTATCATAATACAATGAAGCTTCCACATAACATCACAAAACCTTAGTACTCGTGCATATCCTTCTATAAGCTTCCATTGAAGACATTGGAGGATCCACATTGAACCAAGGTGGGACATCTGCCCCACCCTAAATCTTGAAAATCAACTTAAGGTCTATAGCCTATGGTGAGATTGATGGGCTATATATAATACATAATTCGCCCCACCCTAAACCATTTGAGGGCTATTCGTCACACCCTAAAAGAGTTTGATTGAAGTTGTCGAGATTTGATATTTTTTGTATGAACCTGGAGGCATATGTATGGGCACAATTTGAGACGCAATGTGAGTTAAACGTTGTCATGAGTTCTGGCTTTTGCTTGCCAATACCAACAACAACAAGAACTAAGCTTTTTTTGTACTAGGTGGATCTAGCTATATAAATTCTTTATTTCTATAAAGTTTGATCTTGTACCTTACTAACATAAGTTAACATAAGCTAGATCATTCTTTATTGTTTTCAAACTCATATATCATCTGCATTTATTTGCGTCTCAAATTGTGCCCATACATATGGCTCCAGGTTCATACAAAAAATATCAAATCTCGACAAAGTTCATGTCTTTCATGACGCCAAAGTTTTTAACTTAAATTGGGTTTATAGAACCACAATTCGAGAACGTAGAATAGAACTTAAAATCACTTGATCCGTATTTATAAAGCTACAGATAATATCTGCAATGACAAATGTGCGACTGAAGGGCCTGAAAATTTGTCCCCCAAAAGATACCACAAGACAGAACTATTAATGCCATCAGAATGGACCCGGACTGAATCTGCCCATCGACAAATTCAGATTGAATACAGTAGAAACTGTGTTCAGTTCAATTATTCTTCTTTAGTAAGAGCTTTGCTAGTTCTTTGTCAAAGTACTCGCTTCGCGAAGCAGCCAACCGCTAGCTGCTATAAGGGTTAAGCTAGCTTCAAAGCATTAACTGAAGTAGTTTACTGACTAGCCTCATTCTGCATCAAAGCACGGCATGTAAAAGCTCCGGGTCTGGGACCTGCTCTAGGCAGTCTGTGCATACTACCGACCTTAATGTATGAAATTTTCATTATCAATGTGATCAACGTAAAGTGGATGGCAGTGGAAATCTGTATATTTGATCTCTGGGTGCGGCAAACAAACGTATGAATTATTGGAAATGCAAAACTTAATCGAAACTGGGTTTATACCTAATTATATATGAATATTCAATGCCGTTCATCTTTCACCTTCTAGCATAATTAATGAAAATCTCCTTAGCTTTCTTCATAAAACTAATGAATGTACAAGATACAAACTATTGTTTTTAAGGTCCATCTGCATACGCTTCCCTTCATATGAGTAATATGATGCACTTCACAAATGCATCGAAGTGTGTGTGTAGAGAGAGAGATCCAAATTGTAGAAAAGAGTTGAGTCTTGTTCCTCTTGCAAGACAACAAATGAACCAAATGCATCCGGAACTATAACGGTAAATTGGTAACTAAAACAACTCTATGAATACAGACCGCCATGGATGGAGATGCCTAAACAGTATCTCCTTATAGACGACAAAGAAATAGACCGTTGGGCTCTTAAGTTGTATGTTCAAAATCAATAGTCTGGATGAGTTGAGTACGAAGGTTAGGTGATTTGGATTAGCTCGAGTCGTATAAACTCATTAACCAATATTTGATGCATTACATTCTTCTATCATGTTGTTTATCATATTTGGATATATTCATACATCTAGGGCTCATTACACTAACTCTGCAAAGAAATGGCTCATCTTTTGTGAGGAAAGCGCTTCACTGGCTTATAACTTTGCCAAGGTTTTATAAGGCCATGACCTCAAAATAGAAGGTTTCATCTTATTTATCAGTTGTAACTTTGCCAAGGAATGAAACCTTTTGTTGGGAGAGAAGGAATGACTAACCATACCACTTCTAATAGTTCCATTGCATTTATCTCTCGTTTTGGTCAGTAAGCTTGAACTTCTTATAAGTATCAAGTACATAGTAAATTAAGCATCTCGAAATCAATTGGAGCAAATTATTCACAAATGTATTCAGTAGGATTCATTGCAATTGAAGAGATTAAGCCTGAACGTCCAACCTATAGCAATATAGTTTTGAACTCAACAACCTTCGTGGACGCCACCAGTAGTGGTGTCTGAGTGAGTCTAGTATGCACTACCACTCACAAGATCTTCTCCCCAATTATTTCGGTAGACGAGGGGAAAATCTTTTGAGTGGTACTGCAAATAAAGTGCACTGGGAGAGGAGATCTTCATGTCTGAGACACGGAATATTTGGCGATCCTTCTTTTTGGGATCCATATATAAAAGGAGATTTGAACAAGCAGTTCTTTTACATGTATAATCATATTCACTTCGGTGACTCTCTTGGCATCAGAACCTCTCATCTCCACATTTTTCGAGATGACCGAGAAGGCTTACCAATGGTTTAAACATCAAAACTGTTCATACGGTACTGCTGCATCTCTATAGAGAGAGAGAATAGTCTATGCATACAACATTAGATGCTTAAACATTCTCAAGAATCTCAATCATTGAATCGATGAGATCATTTGTTAAAAAACAAATTTAAAAAGCAAAAGTATGTTGATATTTTTTCAAAGTATTATAAATGTATAAGATCTTAACATTTGATCTTCAATATTGAGCGGTTGAGATTTTTGACATTGTTTAAGTATGTTGGTACTTTTTCTAAGTAGATAAATGTATTAAGTAATATTTACCTTTTGCCTTAAAGATCTTAACAGTTGATCTTTAATATTGATCGGTTGAGATTTTTGACAATGTTTAAGTATATATATACATGTACGTATAGACTAATTTATATATATATATGTGTGTGTGTGCCCTTAAATCTTCTCAAACATCTCTACTTTTTGATCAATTGTGATCAAGAATGAAGATTTGAACAATGTGCTTGATTGTACTTTTTCAACTCATCCACAAAAGTACAATTTGATTTTTTTATTTCAAAGGATGGATTAGATTGAGAATATACCAATATATATAGGGAGAGTCAAAATTTAGGGAATCCAAAAAAAACAACAACCAATCATTCGATGTTTGAGATGAATGGTTGAGATGGAAAAGAAAAGCATTTAATCGATATGATGTCGAGATTTTATATATACATACATATATATACACTTCTCTTAACTACCCTTGTTCTATTAATAAATTCACCTCTCTTAATCTAAAATGGAAAAGCAGAAATCTAGGTCGCTCAAATTGAGATCCAAAACAATTTGTGGTGGTGAAACGAATTGAATCGATCCAAACTTGTGCGCCCTTAGCGCAACTATAATTTCTCACTGTGACCAACTGCACTGCATCAATATTTCTTCCCTTACTGCTCCCACCAAACTTTCGACTCACTTCTACAGTATCTATCAGTTTACGAACTTATAGTACAGTACAATCCGATGAACAGTGATCTGCAATAATGGAACTTTTCCATTTTCTCGGTCTAGATCAGATGAACCTTCATGCATGGTCAAATTCAGCGTATGGGTTTGTAAGGACGTGGTCCCTTGCGGCAGCTAATCAAACCATTAAAGATTGAAGACACAATCAGATAAGAAATTCTGGGTAGGTGCAGCCCATAGGGTTCTTGACTTCTTTCAGATTTGTGCCTTTATGAGTGCAATACAAAGGAAAAGCTCTACGACCCCACACATCGTTTTCTATGTCACATGCAGCTGGATGCCGGGGCTACACAAAAACACACATGATACTGACAATGGGCTGGGTGCATGCATCCTAAAGATTGCATATTTCCGATTCAATTGCCAAGCAGTTCATATGGTTGTGAAATCAAAAGAGAAACGTACATCCAGCCTTCCTTGTTTCAGCAATCCACTGAACCAAGTGAACAAAGTCAGTGGGCATATCAAATTAACCTGCCGCTTGTACCATCATTAGGAAGTTCTTTTAACGTCAGATATCAGTACTATGATCATCATTGTTCACCACCATCATTGACATCATCATGTCTCTCTCATCTTCATCATCAAGCTACACTGCAAAGGGCTGTTGTTGTACTAAATGAACATTGAACAGATTAATGTTTAGACAGCTGGAAATATTCCACCAACCACCGGAAAAATTTTCGATTTGCACTAGCTAGTGAGGTAGCCGAAAACTGTGTGCTCCGAGAGAGGACGGAAACCATGATTTCAATGATTCAAGACTGTCGCTAGTGTAAATTGTTAGTGTGATCTGTAGGTTTCACTAGACAAAGAGAATTACCACAGCAACGAAACTCAAAAATGACTATACTGACCAATAAATTTTCCGTCAAAAAAGAACACGCGATGAATTTAGCAAGACGATAGAGATTCCTTCTCAAAAAAGAACACATGATTAGTTATTGCGTAGCCTTGAACACAGAAGAATTGATCAAGCACTGTTCCATCACAACTCCTACTTCGTCATTCCTAAAGATGTATCTGCGACGACGTTACAGAAAATCAGCATTGACCTCCCATCCGCTGAAATATTGCAGTTCCATTTTTCTTCGTTTCTTCCTTTTGTTTTGGTGGTATGCTTTTTGTAAAAAGAGGCAATGAAAAATCTTACCGTTAAGCCAAGTTCATACCAATAATATATCAAAGTACCGAAGAAGAAATCACATTTTACTGGAAAATGGTACTACGTAAGCACGTCCGGTGACTTATATGCACTTAATATTGCTCGTGTTCATGCCCTATATGTAACGGGAAGAAATACATCCGGTCAATCACTAAATCAATGTTAACTTTTGTTCGTACTTCAAATCTTAATAACTTAGTACTTCTCCTATCGAGTGTGCATGTGTGTGCGTGCGGGTGTCTATGTGTGTGTAAGTGAGAGAGAGTGAGATTTGTTGGTTGCTGCACTCGCTTTCAGTACCTTGTCCATGAAAGCAGCTAGAAAAAAAGGTTCGTGTAACCTTTTCTATATAATATATTGTGACAAATATGTTTGACACCGCGTGATGCAGCCCAAAATAAAATATCTGAATACGGGAGGAATTTCAAACCCAGAAAGCTGTGCATCCACCTCATTTGATTTACAAAAGTAGTCACAAAATACATTGAATTTGATGATGAATCCCCCATGGTACAACGTTGTCGGCCACGATATTTGCAACTTGTGTTGGCACTAGATTTATCCAATAGACTAGCTTATTTTTTATTCCCCGATAAAGTTGCTTATTTTCATACTTAATTTGAAATTTTATTGCATATACTCTAAGAGTCAGATATCAATGAATTCACTATATATATTGTAACTATTTGAATATCACGTTTCACATGATATATACCGTTAAGTCCATATTATATTTATATAAAAGTATATTGCAAATCCAAAACAATGTAGATTATCGGTCAAACTTGATTGTTCAGTAAATTATTTTCATTCCAATTTCGGTCACAACAACTGCGATGTTGCCGACTACCATGGTTTCTTTTATATTTCTTCTGCAGTTTGTGGATCTTCAGAGCAGTTCATTCGTGCTTGCTTGACTGGTAGATAATGGTAATTTGTGTCCTTTTCCTATATGATAAGTAATCTTTGCCGAGGAGATGTTACTTAATTCACTTGTGGCTCCAAGTTAAATCCGGGGGCGACGACACAATTGCCCTGCCAAATGTGCCTTGACCATGAAAAGCAAGGCATACATGCACGCGGCCCATTACTAATATTCTGTTAATGACTTAATAATTTAATATTGATTAAGAACTAAGAAGTAGATAATTTTGAAATGTAAGTTCTAAATCCCGCGAATCCAGTTGATTAAAGAACTAAGCAACAGCTAATCATTTTCGTGGCGCTTAGACTCTGAGAATCTTTCAAATTACTTAAAAATAAGGCGCAGTACTGCTTCTAAGGATATATTAGTTGAAGTAGGCAAACTTTCAATAGTGGCTGGTGAATGGACCACTTATCTTTTAATCTTTATTGGAATGTTTTGTACAATTTCAGATGTTTGGTTATGCTAATAAGAATCTTTTCATTACTGTTCTAATCAAACGGTTTAAAATTTTATATGCACTACTGCTTCCAAGTCGATCTGCGTGCATATATATATATATATATATACATATATATATATATATATATACATATATATACATATATATATATATATACATATATATACATATATATATATATATATACATATATATACATATATATATATATATATACACACACACATACACACATTTGTTTAATTTTTATGTACTCGTATATATATTAGTAGGACTATTCTTCTTGTTTTATAGTGAAAAATACTAATCGGGCTTTGCTGAAGGTGAAGGAGAGTCGACAGACAATCTGCTTTTAAATTTTTTTAAAGCAGGTTTTGCAAGTTCGACCATATAAACATAATCACATCGACAAAGACTAGATAACTTCATGTGAATACATACATATGTATATAATATGAATCTAAATACACCACGATTTCTATCGCATCATTTACCCCGAAGAAGTTAGTAATAGTAAAATGTGCAGAAAGAAGCGTTCTTCAATGCTAAACACTTCTGCAGATACAGATTAAGCATGAACAATTACATTCAAGACTAGTACTTAGCCTGCATTAAACTAGAAATTAACTGTTTTAACCACAGTGACACTAGTTGAGGGACGCAAGAACCTGCTAAAAGTGTTTTCTCATACGAAAACGCATTAGAGAACTGTGGGAGCTGAACCAAGTCAATCTGCATTGGGCCAATTCGTATCGAATCACTAGATAATTGATATCTTGTGAGCTGGTAGTTGAGGCATCTTTGATACTAATTCCACTTTGAATAATCTTGTTGGTTTAAGAGTCAATATTGTTAGACTGTTTAGAGATTATTTCAACCATTATAAGAGTCGAAGTAGTTAAACTTTCCCTCAAAATTCTTGCAGATCCTCCAGCATCATTTCAAAACTGAAAAGGTTGTCTAGGTGAATTTTGTTGTAGTGCTCTTAATCTTTCTGCATTTCCTTTTGAATGGTCGAACTACTCTAATGAAGTGGATTAAATTCAACTGATGCTGGCAACATTGATATCAACATAGATTCCAATATTGGTCTCGAAATCTTGATCTTTCAGGTGGAGATGAAGTAATTCTACTGCCGCGGTCAAAATCTCCTGGACCACAATACAGTAAAAAAATAAAAAAAGAGAAGAAAAAGAATTCTCCATATTCCTAGGCTGGGGCCTCCCAATCAGGGTAAAGCACGGTCTCCTTGTTCAAGATTGAAAGTTTCTCTCACATCTTGGCTACCGGGTCACATGTGATGGAGTGCCCCTCCCGTACTAACACCCCCTCCTTTTGCATGTGAAGTCTCTGGCCACAATGCCAACTCTCACAATAAATAATAAAATCCTGAAAAGAATATATTAGAGAATGAAAGGAACTGACAAGGACTAGTGAAGATTCACCAAAAACCAAAAGGAACGCGTATGATAAAAGTAGTATAGATTTATGTACCCCCATGCAAATCGTACTGCTTTGAGCCAGGAGAGAGCATTTGCTTGTTTAGCACATACACGATTCCCTTGTCTAGCTTGATTTGGTTGTAATTCTAGTCTTTTACAGTTCAGATGAAGCTGGTCTGGTTTAATTTGTTTATTGCATGCACTATTAACTATTAATATGGTAAGAGTTTCCTTCTAGAGAAAATAGAACAAGGAAAAGAACTCGCTATCTAATAAGACATATGACGCGAGTGATACTACATCAAATGACCGCTGCCTAATGCATGACTGCTAACTATAACATGGAAAAATAGCTTCTTGCTTGGTAAAATTTTCCTTCTAAACGTCATAGAACAAGAAAAATAGCTCAGTACGAAGATACATGATGAGTCATCCTACATCAAATTACAGGCCTCGCAGGAAAAAGAACTCAACACAAGCAGACGATTCTCCGACGAATAAATACTTTAAAAGAAGCCTCGAATTTGTTGGGGAGCTTTAGTTTCGAGTCTTATGTTAGGTGGTTCAAATCACACGCTAGGAATGGAGTATCTTCTACTTATAAATCAAGAACGGGTATATCTAACATTACAAATTAGCTTCACGATTGCATATACAAATGGTACTACTTCTTTCTGGAAATTTTAAGCAGAAGTGTTACTGCATATTGGGTTATTTCATTAACTTAGCAGTACGATGACTTGATTAGCAATTGAAAAAATTATGTATGCCTTGCACAAAATGCGTCAGATTTGATCAATCATTTGTATCCTTGATCGATGAAAACAACCGCTGCAAATTCCTGAGCCTTTCCATAGCCTCATAGTTTTAGGTTGAGGGGTTCGGAACACCTCAACCTATCGTAAGGACAGTTCCGCGGAGTTAAAAAAGAATAGAAACCTTCGTTTAGTTTGTATTACTACTGATGTAAGAGCGAAAAGTTGCTGATGGTACTCCACAGAGTCAGATAATCGTGCATTTTGCCGATGGAAAATAAAACTGTACTTACTGTTATAAGTTTGCTTTAGCAGTAATGTGCCCTAATTTGCCTTTGAAATGCACATTTTCCATGAAAGAGGTTCGCATATGCGCGCGCATGTATTTGCTCAAAGGCACCTGTCAGTCTGTCTCATCGGCCGTGAACATATTAAAGGAAACTAGACATAGTTTACTGGCACCATTGAAATTGTTCATCTGTCATGAGCTGAGAATGCCTTCTGGCTCTTCGTACCATAGCCCGCAACTCGATGAGAGAGAGAGAGAGAGGAGGGGGCGGGGAGCGTGATTCTTATATTCGTTTTACTCAGTTCTATTGATCTAATCGCTGTTAATCATTAATTCGCCATATTACTGTTGCATTTAGTTAAAGAAAAAGCATATTAATGTTGCATACATAGTTGGTTTAGTCTCAAACGCACAGCATTTGAGGTCCATGGTTGGAAGGGCCAGAGAGCTTGGTAGCTCATGACATAGCAAAAGGGAGGGCTACCGCTTAACGTAGCTGTAGGTCGGGAGTTCGATGACCGGGGTGCTCAAATCGTAGGTTAATTCTGCCTACTATCTACCATTCAGAAAATGGGATATTATCAAATGACTTTGAAAGAGAAATAGTACGATGTGCCATAAAGTACAACTTTTATGCTGTTAATGATGCACAACAATGTAAATGATCTCAAATGTTCCATGTGAATGACTTAATTTGAACAGTGGCATTGAGGACAGAATCTACAGCATAGCAAATCATGAAATATGTGTCCGGCATAGGTCTTGCTGCTTGCAGCATGGTAGTAACTGTAGAACTTCCATTATTCAGGAGGACGGGCTACTTTAGTTTGTGTACATTTGACTGTGTGCCTGAGAGAGAGAGAGATCTAACTCTCATATGCAAATAACTGAAGAACCTATGAAGGGTATGGTGAAAATAGCGTTTGTTTTGACACTTCATCGTGACATGGAAGCACTTCGATTTTCGATTATGATTGTCACCTAATGAGATTGTAGCATTTATGATTCAAATATCCTTTCAGTTGGTGTTGGAAGATAGATGCCACTAGAGAAATATACTTAACGAGGCATTATTTAAATCCATAAAAAAAGGAATGGATGTGGACACAGCTCCAAAATCATGGATAGGTTTGATATAAGATTAAAATTTAGCTGATTATATTCTTGAAAGTTCAATCAACACCACCATGCAGTTTGTTGCAGAAGGAATAACAATGAGACAATTGGTCTAGTAGCGTGGTTCGAAGCAAGACGTCACGAGTTCCATTTTGAAAATCCTCCATTATTTTACTGTTGAATACTGAATGAGGTGACACATCCTTGGGTAACAAAAGCCCAAAGCTCAAAGCAAAAGCAGTGATATGCCCAAGTTGGTTTTGGACCTGATTTACGGGACCTGCCCTAGGCCCTGCAGCTGCTGACTCTCAACGACACGAGTGTGCAGTCGAATCATCAGACACACTCTTTTCTGTAAATCAAAAGGCATCATTTCTGTCTAAAAATTCACTCAGAACAAGAAAAAAAAAAAGGAAAATCTGAACAAGATACTCAACCTCCTGACGTCGCATGAACAAAGCGTGTCACACAAGTAAAGTTTTGGGTTACCTCATGCTCGGGAAGATGAAAGAAGGTAATTTTCTTTTTCAGATACGTGTCTCGGTTTTACTCACAAGTTCATGTCAGCAACACTTTTTCTGATTTTTCTTGAAGCGGGCACAAATATTTCCGACAAATCGTAAAGTGAGGCCTCAAACCGATGCATTTCAAGGTGGCACGTTTTATATTTATATATTATTCGAAAGTAGTGAAGAATGTTCAAACCTTATTAATGCTCAAATCTAATTAAATATTTTCATTGTTTTTACTGTTTGATTAATATAATTAGTGGTAAAGACTTGAATTAAAAGTACTATTTTACTTTTTTTACTTTACATTTAATTCACCAATGTCATTGATCTTAAAAATAAACTAATTGAGATAATAAAATAGATTTAGTTTGAGTACTCACAACATTCTCTCTCTTTTTTATATATAAAAAGAGAGAGGTAGTGGTAAATGCTCAAACTTTATTCATACTCAAATCTACTCAAACATTTTTATTGTGTGAATAACACAACCAATTATAAAGATTTTAATTAAAAATATATTTTCTTGATACTTTGTATTAAATACTTTTTTGCTTTATTATCTCAATCATTCATCTCAAAGATTAGTCACAATAATAAAGTAGATTTGAAAACTTGAGATATATTAACACCTTTAAGTACTGTTTTTTCCAAAGAAATCTCATTAATTTAATTTTTGTGATAAATGATTTAAATATAAATTTAAAAAGCAAAAGTACATGTGTAAATTTTGTGTTTATACTTTATTCACATGTAAACTCTTGTTTTTATTTCATCTATCTTCGTTGAGATTGGTTTGGATATACTACTACACAAGTACAAGATTCTATATATATATATATATAAAGAGAGAGAAGAAAAGTAAAACAAAGTTTAATATGCTTGTCATGTTATGTATCCATACTTCTTCAAATCTCAACTATTAGTCTCAAAAGATGAATGATTCAATGAAAGTAAGAAAGAAGCAAAAAGTGCATACACACAAATATATATATATATATATATATATATATATATATATATATATATATATATATATATATATATTGTTGGTGTACGTAATTTACACACATATATAATAAATATGAATGAAAAAATGTAAACTCTTCAGCTCCCGTGGATACACGAATTTCATTCATGTTGGCAGATAAATTGAGAAAAGATTAAGAAAAGGGACGATCACATTTTTTAAGAATAGTTTTTACTAGAATGGGTACGTACGCATTATCAGCGGGTTTGGTAGGACACGATACTATTTGGTATGACAGAATCCGGTTAATAAATGGAGCCGAAGCAGTTCAAGGAGGAAAGCTCGTTCGTTGCGTTGGAGATCCCGATTGAACTGTTATAAGAAAGTTTTGTCTCAGTTAGGAAATATCAGAAAAGTTTGTCCTGATATGGAATTATTAGGAAACAGAGGCCCGTATGACAATTCAGTCACACCAACTAGAGCTTTTGATACTGCCTCTCGTACAATTGCCTAGGGTTCGGAAGCCGCCACGGAAGTGCCACGCGAACTTTACAAAATTACAGTATTTTGTCCTTTTCTCAGTAAAAATACATTTTTTTAGACGTGTTTGTCACTAAAACTATAGGCTAAAATAACATTCTTTATAATCATAATTTTGTGTTTGATTTAGCAAGAAAAAATTATGGACTTGGGTTTTCGAGTAAAGCCTTGGTTCAATTATTGTGACTGTGCTTCTCTTTTTCTGTATTAAAGTTCTTCACTCAAATTGAGTTATGAAACAATAATTTGTTTTAATGCACAACAAAACTTAAAATTATCCGCACGGAAGATCAATATCTAATGCCTCTAAAACCTCTTACCATGTGAATGAAACAAGTTGTTTCTTTGATTTCAACTCATGAAAGTTTGAGCTAAGGTCGTCCCTCATGAGCTCAAGCATTGCGTACACATAAGTAGTACATTTTTATATAATGTTGTTGTATATCGTATATTCAGTGTATATCATCGATATGCAATACAATTTGATAACTCTTTAACTTGTTTATGAGCTAAACAAGGTTTAACAGAAGCTGCTAGCTAAGACCACCTGATGATCTGAGACAAGCCTTTTGAACCAAGCGAATATGAACAAATTGAAGCTTACTTTGTGCCTTAGCTCATTTCGTAGATGAGACAGACGACGGGCTTGCGAGGCGATCACGAACAGCCGTAGCTTGGGTCATTCAGCCAGCTTATAGCCTTAGTCATGTTCCATCACGGAGAAACAAAGTGAAAACCTAGAACACAAAAATGCAAAGAAACAAAAGGATATTCATACGTTCATCACGTCATTTTAATAAAGTCTGTGTGTGATGAGTAGAAGATCCAGAACAATTTCTATCATGTAAATATATTTAATTGAAATTATTTATCTTATCAAATGTTAGAGAAGGTTTTTCTAAAATAAATTTTGTTCATTTGTCTGTTACACCAAGAAACAACAACTAAGTCTTTTCTCGTACTATATGGAATCGGCTACATGATCCTTTGTTTCCATATAACCCGCTTATATACCATGTTAAAAGTTGGTTAACTCAACATAAGCTAGAATATTTTTATTATTTTCTTCTACTTTTATAGTCTTCCTCTTTTTTTTTAAGATTTTCAAAATCTAGTTCTTATATCTTTTTAGCGAAACTTCTTTGCTATGTGTTTAAACCATCTTAAATAATTTTTCTCATTTTATCATTTATTAGTGTCACTCTCAAGATAACCTCATTATGTACCATCTTTTTTTATGTAGCCACTCATCTTAGTATTTTTATTTTTGACATGAACATCTTTTGTTTATTTCTCTATTAATACTAATATTATCATGTTTACTTTGGTATGACTTTAAGGTATGTTCGTTACAAATCAAACGCACCCGTATAACTAACATGTTATCTGAAGGTTGTTTTGAGTTAAGTAACAGTAGCATCTCCGCTACTCAGGATGTTAGCTCACCTGGCAAGGAACACAACTCATAAAATAGAGGTATGGAGTTTGACAAGTTATATCTGTCTTTGGCTTCCCTATTGTTATCGAAAACAAAGTGATAATAGCATCTCATCCAAATGAGCTGTTATATATAGAGAGAGAGCATCGTAAATGTATAATTTCTTTTACTATATAATTTTGTATAAACATATATCAATATATTCATCATTATCTTAAAGATTGAATGATAAAAATATTTATATAAAATTATACATCATATGTTTAAGACTCTCTCTCTCTATATATATATATATATCTGTGTGTCTGTGCATGTGTGTTTTTAGGCAAGCGTACCCGGGGTATTGAACACTGACCAAAGGCAGAGTGTGCAATTAAGACTTTTGTTCTCATGCTTCTTCCTTTTTATAGTTATTTCGGGATTTCTTTGCTAAAATAAAGAAAGAAATAGAATTACCGTCAAGATACTTGACTGTGTCCGCTGCCAAATTTAGTGAATGGCATTCACCTGTGAAAACAAGAATAAGTGAGGATGATTTCCAGAAGTCTTTTGTATAATTAATGTGCTGCACCCTTTGCATCGATTCTGCCTTGCTGGTTCCTAGCCCGCCCGCCCGCCCTCTCTCTCTCTCTCTCTCTCTCTCTTCTTCATTCTGCCTCGCTAATTCTCATCTCTCTCTCTCTCTCTCTCATATGGGAAACGCTCACGACTCCGTCTCCTGGGAAACGATTTTGTCGGCTGGGAAACAGGCAACAGTGGCTTTCAGTTTAGGTTTTGTTGGCAGAAAAATCATTAAATTTGATGGAGGAGTCAGTTAGAGGCCGCCTATTTTCAGGGACCCTGCATGCCCTGCATTTGAAAAGCTGTGAGTTACTTTCGTTGTTCCATGTATTACATAACCTCCCTGTGATTTGAACTCCCCACATTTGGTTTTCTTCGTTCCTGTAATCGGTGTCCCGTCCTCTCTTTTTCTCGTTCTTAATTCGAACTCATGATCTTGATCAACTTGATGACCCCCCTCATTTCCTTTTCTTAATTCTAACTCATGATCTTGATGGCCCCTCTCTTTTCTCATTCTTAATTCAAACTAATGATCTTGATGGCCCCTCTCTTTTTCTCATTCTTAATTCAAACTAATGATCTTGCTGACCCTTCTCTTTTATCTTTCTTAATTCTAACTCGTTCTCTTGTTGATCTTAGGACACCAGAATTTATATTCTTCTCATTCTTATTTGCAACTCGCCATCTTTATTTATTTAAAGAGAGGACACCTCCCTTTATCCTATTAACTTTTTTTTTGGTACAATCGGGAGGTCGAATCCAGATGCACGCCTGGGTTCCGAGCTCATGACCTTAAACGTGTGAATCGATCCCCTAGGCTATGGGTCATTGTGCACCTCCCCTTGTCCTTTTTCTTATTCCTTTTTGCACCTGATGTTTCAGATCTTCATTTACTTGAAGAGAAGATTATGAAGCTACCTTGTAAGCCCTCTTTTGGTTAATCCTGCAAATTTCCAGCTCTTCCTTTCTCTATTGATTTAATTCGAACCCCTGATGGGGAGACGAGTTCTAGCCTTAGGTCTTCTCTCAAAAATCAGATTAGTGGGCGTTTCCGCAGGCTTGACAATAAAAAAATTACGGTTTTTCGAAATATTTCACGGGAAAGAAGATTAAGAAAGTAGAATGATATTAGTATCAGTAGCAGTGTTGACAGCGGAGTCCTCAAGTTGTTATGGCTCAATCTGCAATGTCATTAGGTGCGGCCACTCCTGCAACACCAGAATCAAGAGTGAGTGGAGCAAGTGTCTAGTTAATTTTCCCTATAGGAGCCCGTATTTTTAAACATTTTTCAACTCAAGTCATGATTGAACTCAATCTCCCTCCCTTTCTCTCTCCTTATGAAAACCTAGAATACTTACAAGCTGGGACCGAAGGCTTACGGACCAAGAGTAGTTGCTAGATGGTGTTATATAAGATCATTTTCTGGAGCTAATTGATTCATGGTCCCGTGGAAGTCATCTGATTCATCTCTGTTGCTCTGAAACTATGGGCTCGTGAAAATCCTCTCTCTCTGTGTGTGTGTGTAAAGAGGAGGGCCCAGACTGGCATAAAGAGTTGGACAGGAAACGAGTACTGAGGCTGTGGTGCATGCACTAAAGGTGCCTATCTCTTCCTCGTGCAAGCATGGATCGGATAGAGGTTCTACATGTTTTGCAGTCGTTACTTGCAGATGCAGCACCATCAAGATTCACATTATCTAAATGGCCCACATCATCTTTCTCTCTCTCTCTCTCTCTCTCTCTCTCTCTCTCTCTCTCTCTCTCTCTCTCTCTCTCTCTCTCTCTCTCTCTCTCTCTCTCTCTCTCTCTCTTTCTGTGTGTGTTGTGAACAAATTACTTCTACATGTACGATTGCGCACACATACATGGAAGGTCAAGACATGAGAATCTTGATGATGCTGCATCGGCAAGTAGCGACTAATGGTCAATTTTAGTTCCATTCTTTCTCAAGGAAGGAAAAAAGGGAGGTACGCATTGTTCTGAACGAATGGAGATTGGTTATTGTTAAGTATACAGAATGATAACTGCATTGATTGATACAGAATGTTGTGCCTTCGCTTTGACATGTAGACACATACATATATAAATATATATATATATATATATATATATATATATATATATATATATACATACATGTGTATGTACATACGTATGTATGTACACATATATAAGTACATACCTACATATGTACATATATATATATATATATACATATGTGTGTAGGAATATATATATCATACATAGATATGTAAACATACATATGCATATATATACACACACAGAGATTATACATTCAGCTGCAACTTTCAGTGCATGGTTAGTACAACAGACGGGCCTTCGTGAGTTGGAACGAAATTGAAGTGATTAACGCTGATGTTGAAATGGAATGATCTCTCTTTAGCTTTCACTTTGCTGTTTGTTTACTGAGCATGGAATAATGCTCTTAGAACATGTCTTTCTTTGTTGATTGAGTTTCAACTGCAAAAGTTATGACAGTTTATCTACTGTGCGTTAAAAAGCTTTAGCTGTTAACATTATGGCCGCGGAGTGGGATCAAATCCAAGGCCTGGCACCTTACTGCTGCTCCTCCCAGTTCAACCCATAGTCGTTTTAGAAACATCAGTACTATTATATTGCATTCCTCTATGAAACTTTATGATGTCCCCTATAAATACATGACAACTATCAAGTGAATCATTTTTAGAGGACACCTATTATGAGGTACGAGATATTCTTGATACCTGAAAAGATTTCCTTGTTGGTCCTTTCAAAAACACACTTTTCTTCATCCTCTCGGCTTTTTTTTCTTCTTTTGCTCGTCCCTTTTTCAGCTCTTTTCTCTCGTAGGGATGTTGATGGAACGGAGATTCTCTCTCCACGGGGCCCTCGAACAGGGTGGATTGAGAGGTACATTAGGAGGCAAGAACAATAAGTCTCCGCTTTTGCGAACCCTTCTACTAGGAATGTTAATGGGGTGGGGATCCTTGCTCTCCGCAGGGCTCTGCCTCGGACGGGTGGATTTGAGGTACATTCAAGATGGGAATCGGGAACGGAGATTTTTGTGAACTTGCTAATGTTAATCTGAATCATGAAGATCTTAGGTAAGAGTTTTTTCTGTTTTTAATAGCTGTGTGAAGAGAAGGGACGAGGAAAGAGACTGCAAGAGAGAAAAGAGAAGTTTGTAGGATTTCTTTTCTATCAATTGGAACGAGGTCAATCAAGTTACGGGGATTGTGAAATATGTTTTTTAGGTTGGTTGTCAATAGTTTCGCTTGTATATGCACTTTTCTCATCTATTGTACCAAAAAAAGATTATAAATGCTAATGTTGTGGAATTCTCACACTGTAAAACTGTAAAGATTCATTTGGTTTTTGAAGATGAACCTCATGGGAACCCGTGGAAGATGTGAGAACAGGGATGAAGAGTGGATTCCTAAACAGAACCGAGATGGGAGGACCTTGATCCCCGCCTCATGAACATCCCTAATCTCTCCGCTCTATTCCACAGTTGTAAACTGGGTAGATAGGGGTCTGGAGTAAGATGTACAAAATGCTAATTAAAGTCAAAGCCAGGTTGAATTTCACACGTCATAAGACTCGTAACTTCTTATGCTCTAACACTGGATTTAATGCCCTCTTCCTTACTTTATTTGGAAGCATAAATCTAATGTCAAATCTTTTAATGTTATATATAATATGTAACAAGTCATTTTGTGTGCATTCCAACATAGATGGTCCATTTTTATCCTCTGCTATTTCATGTTTCCCATGAGGCCAACTCAAACTACACATGATCAAAAGTATTTTACACATCCACATGTACCTTTTACCTTGAAAATTGCACATAGTTGGTCACTCCATGATTGCATGATTGTACATACAATTAATTTTGTACATACAGCCATTGAACCCATATTACATAAGTTATCATATGTCAAAGTGTGGGACACTTTCCTGCTATTTACCATTAGTTAATTTTGTACATACAGCCATTGAACCCATATTACATAAGTTGATAGATTCCATTTTCACACTATTCACTTCATGTAGATTGATGGCCTCATAGTGTTGAAGCATTAGTATCATTCTCCTTTCTTTTTTCAGGCAGTAAGAACTAAGAATTATTTTGAAACAACAATTATTATAGACAATATTGGCTGGGCTTGCAGTTTAACAGAGAAATTAATCTTCTCAACTGATGAACAGTTGGAAAAGTGTACTTTTCAACTGCAAAGATCAGGAAAGGACTTTAAATTAAATGAGATTTAATGTATGCATTTTTAAAACGTTGGACCTGTTTGTGGGGAAGTTCTGGCTTTCATACTGAAAGTGAGTGCTCGATTTCTTCATTTCGCCGAATCCCAATACACGCTCTGAGGGCGACGGTCCCAGCCTTGGAATTTTACGGTGGGTGGCTTCACCTTCACAGATTGTTCAACACACTCCTATTTGTTACTCTCTCTCTCACACACACACACATGCACACACGTATTGACAATGCCCACTACCACGGAAATATTCATGACAACAGATTCATCAAGTCCTATTGATTGTATTGTTACGTTAGACTTTCTCACAACAATGGATTAATCTTTCTCATAAGTGCAACTTAATTATCAATTTTCTTATGTTCATTAATTGTTTCTCCAGATCCACACCTTAATGTCGCAGCAAACAGTGAATTTAAATGAAATTAATGTGTACAGAATGCATTTAGCTATGTATTCGAGTTCTCATGAAATCAGAGGACCAGATGATTCCTTTATATATATATATATATATACATGTATATGTATATATATGAGCTTGGATTGCAAAGATAGAAATCTGTCTTTTACTGTTTTCTATTTAGATCTATTTCATAAGCTGAAAAAGAAAAAACAGTTGGTCTCAAATCCTCGTTAAAAGCCATTGCTTCCGGTTTCCTTGGAATCATGGATGGAGACGGAACCGGATCTGACCCCATTCTGGTTATGGTTCATAACCAGCAGTGTCGGTTTCGGTTTGAACTCGTAACTGCATAAAACAAGAAAACAGTTTTAAAAAGATTGAAAAATAATAATAAAAATAGAACCAAACGGGCAGTTTGAACCACTGGCTCTGGTTCCGGCTCCATAGGAGGAGGAACTGGAAATCTCTTGGTTCAGTTACAGTTGACCTAGTTCTGGTTCCAGGTGTTTTTTAGTCCCATTTAGTTCCTGTTCGGACCCCGGGTCCGGTTTGGAATCGGATACGTCTATCTTAAAAAACTTTGATGTATATAAAAAAATATAAATAAGATATGGAGATTCATTTTGTACTTTTGCTTACCAATCACATCCATACTGTTAGAAACGTGCTCTGTACTTATATATATATATATATATATATATATATATATATATATATATATATATATATATATATATATATATATATATATATAAGTATATATATTGAATCGCACTGAATGCGCACAGAGTAACTTCAGCAAAGACTTAATTATTTAGGAAGTATATATGGATCTAACTTCGTGGTGATCGTCTCATGATAGCATTGCATTGATTGGTAAATTAACCCTTACTGGAGATCATGATTGCACAAATGCATGACAACCAGGGATATCAATATTGGCCCATCCCCCCATATATATATATATATATATATATATATATATATATATATATATATATATATATATATATATATATATATATATATATATATATATATATATATATATATATATGCCGGAATCGAATTAGAAATTTTGAATTAGTTCAGCTCAGTTATTAGGTTATAACCGAATAACGCTTACTCTTAGTTCCAGCAACGCAAACACCTGGTTCTTGTGGGCTTCTGATTTCCGGTGTTTTCCAAACAAAAGAAGAAGAAAACTTGCGAGTTGGAGTCCTGGGAAGATGACCATGTCGGTAAGCACAAGATGGCCAAGGGAGTGATTCTGAGAATTCTTAGCAATAATAATTATCACTCTCAAGTGAGTTCTTGACAATTTGTCAGAAAACAATCTAAATTTCCATGGAAAATTATTTGATAGTCACCAAGAATCTGAACAATCTGAGATGTCGCATCTTACCAACACTGCAAATCGAGATAAAGTTTGGATACTTTGCTAAGTTTCCCTATCACTGTGGAAACACAAAGAGTAAATAATCAGATATTAATTCTCTCTTAATGAGGAGCTAAGCTTCATGGGAAACTCTAAGCAATGGAGACCTCGTCCTCTGATATTTGATCACTATTTCCATGTAAGCCATAATAGTAATTGAACTATATATTTCAAAAAATCCATAATATTCATGACATGTACGTCATTAGTAACTTTGCTTTTACTAAATTAGACCATTTAATTCACTTCCAAAATATTTTAATATATGATGGAGTTTTATCGTATCATTTGTACTTAGTTCCTTAAAGTTAAAAGGTAAATATTATAGAGTAACAATTAGACCTGCTATATTTTATAGTTATGAGTGTTGGGTAGTTAATCATCAACATGTACAAAAGATGTTTATGACAGAAATAAAGATGTTGAGATGAATGAGTGATTATACAAGAAAAAAATGTATACATAACGAGGTTATTAGAATAAAATTAGAAGTGGTACCAACAGAAGATAAAATGAGAGAATATTGTTTAAGATTGTTTGGACATATAAAAATATATAAAAAAAGTACTCGCAAGAATGTATGAAAAACTAGATTTTGAAATTATTAAAAGAGGTAGAGAACGACCGCAAAAGTGTTGGAAAGGAACAATAAAGAATGATCTAGCTTATGTGAGTGAACTGTTAACATGACACATGATAGGGCTTTGTGGAAACAAAGAATCTGTGCCCGTCTAGTATGAAAAAAGGCTTAGTTGTAGTAGTTGTATTCATTCGTAGTTCCATACCGAGTGCTTCCTTCATCTTGTCAGTAGAAGAGAAGTATGCACATCTGGGTGTCGAACTCATGACCTTGACCTTGGGAATCGAGCTCCCTGCCAAGTGAGCTAACGCTCTGTTCATAAAGGTGGAAATGTGATACGAGATCACAACAGAAGCATACCTTGGCTCACCTCTCTGATGTGAGTCAGTGACAATACGAAGCATCACTCTATAAAGTCATAGCAACATCTTCACCGTCGAATGACGCTACCGATACTTATAAGATCGGCGAACTGCTGATCAATGCTTCCTTCTAGTGTTAGCTTGTGAAGACCATTTACAACTCTACATTTTGCTACGAGCCATGCCAATCGAAGGGCAGGGATGAAAGTTTGCTCTTAAGAATTTGAGATAAGAGAGTTATTTTATCATGACACTAAACTTGGTCCAAAACTGCATTGAATATTAGATTTTGATAATAAATATTACTAAAAGTATGAAACACGAAGCTTCTCCATGGATTCCTTCAACGATCCCAAACAGCTTAGAAGTTGAAGCTTGGTTCATTGCAACCCTTTCTCCAGAGTGCTTGCTACGTCTTTTCAATTCCACATGCACTTTTTTTTTTTACTTATGACTACTTGTTCATATGAATGTGTGAAGCCTTGCTTGTCATGGCACATATTAATGTTGTAGGCCATCTTCTGGCCGTATGGATACCTTTCCCAAACTGCTTGTGGCCTCATGTTTTATCATAGCCCATTATCTTTACAGAACTCCTATCAAGTTCTTTTCTCCACAGAAAACTGAGCTGCATATCACATATATATATAGTTATCCCCTTGTTCTTTCAGGCTCATTGGGGAGTGGGACTGACACCCATGTTGCTGGAGGTTCCTCTAGCTAGTATAAGTCCAAATCTTTGTAAAGATCAAGCAAATTGCTGGTTCGTGGAGGTTGCTTTTCAAAGCTGTTGTTTCCACTTTATTTGCACTTTTGTCATAGAATGATTAGAGTCAATAGTCATGATTTTTATATATTTTACTCAGTCATAATGCCGACTTTAGATCCTCATTTTAAGTCTTGCCCTTTTTCCAGTTTAAGTTTTAGGGTCGTCAATGTATTTGGTACTTGGAATTTTTGTTGCTATTAAGAGGTTAGGCATTCGAAGGAACATATTTTTGTGCTTTAACTGGAAATATGACCCCTGCTTCCCTTTACAGTGGATACTTGTCCCCATTACATATTGTGAAATGTACTTTTGAAAACTTATGAACTCTAACATATCCACATATTACTCATACCAGGACAAAGTGTGAGATGCCGGAGAAAGTGACTTAAGTCTGCCAGTGCAAACACTTAGAAATTTTCCAAAGGAACAACTTTATGGAAAGTTGTGTCGGTGAGATTTGATTCAAGTACTCTGCTGAAGGAACCTGAAACTTTTAACACCCCGAAAGACAAAGCGTGCTTTACCATAAAATATTTACATAATGCTGGTGCTAAGTTATTCTCGCCAGTTAGTGGGACCCATTCAATGGTTATGAGAGATCCTCTACAAAATGTGTTGCAGGTTAGTTGATGTGAATAAATGTGAGTGACCATCACTTTTTGTTACCTAGACAATCAGATCACCTTGATAACTGCATAACGATGTTGTCTTGCTTTTCTATTTGCTTTCTTCTCAATGCATGTTCTCTAGAGAATGTAGTAATCAGATGCTATCGCAGCTTGAAAATCTTTGAGGAACTGGATTGTTAGCGTTACTAAAAAATGCTCCCATTAAATTATATTTTTGTGTGTGTCTTTTCCGTATTAGCTGAATATTAGAACTTGCTTTTCAGATTGTTTCTCTGAGATTTTACAACTTAAAGTTAAAGCAGCTAGAGCATGCAAGGTGAAATTCAACCAAAGATGGGTGTACAAGGAAGTGGTGATATTCTTCTTCTTGAGAACCTGAAAAATCATAAAGAAGAATTTGTTAATTGTTCCAAATTTTCTAGAAGCTTATCGACGGGAGTTGACATCTTTGTGAATGATACTTTGTCACAGTCTCGTAGGATACTAGCATCAACAGTTGGTGTGACACGGTTCACTGATGCCTCAGTAGCTGGGTTTCAGTTCAACGAGGAACTATCTGTAATAATGAAGGCCTTCATCCCACCAAAACACACGATAGGGATCTGTGGAAACAAAGAATCCATGTAGCCGACCCCATCTAGTATGGGAAAAGGCTTAGTTGTTGTTGTTTGTTGTTGTTCCACATGTTTTGGTGTTTGTTCGGTGCAATTTCTTGTCCCACTTTCTTTGAGATCTAGGTACTATACCATTTATGTCTTCTATGATGTGGTTACCTTGGTCAGTACTGTGTTAGCTGAGTTAGAAAAACCCATGTTCAGGCATGTCTCGTCCAAAACAATGTCATTGTAATGATTATTTCTCCTGCCTTAGTCTGTGTTTGATTTCCAGAGATAACTCCTCTTTATCTTCCTTTCTGGACAAAATTACTTGGTTCTCCGTCCTTTTTAAGAATGGGGAGTATGCAATTTCTTTGTTCAAGGCTTCAAGAATTTGATTGTGTCTTGAACAATGAAGAAAATCTCAAAGGTAACAAATTATGCAGTTAGAGCTTCTAACGCTGCATCCAATGACAATGTGAATAGATGGCAATCAATGAATTTGAGGAAGCCAAAGCTCTCACACTATCTGAGTTTCTGATCAGAAGTCTGCATAGGACCAGGAAGAGAAGAGTATAAATTTCAATCAGGAAAAAGAAAAATTACCAAGGCTATTGTGACTTCATCTGTCTGGACTCTGTTGAGTGGTAGGCCGACTGTTCATTTGGCTTGTTTTATAACCATTCTTTGTCTTCTATGCTGTAACTTAGAGAATCCACACCGTTCTGTTGTTTGCAGCCTTCTTTTGCCTTCTCTTTACTTTGAAGAGTTCTATGAATATAAACTGCAGACTCTGTATGCATTTAAATCAGTATTTTATTTTTACTTATTACCCAGAAAATG
Organism: Brasenia schreberi; assembly: GCA_036023115.1. Lineage (NCBI taxonomy): Eukaryota > Viridiplantae > Streptophyta > Magnoliopsida > Nymphaeales > Cabombaceae > Brasenia > Brasenia schreberi. The sequence continues at coordinate 32,752,688 of JAYKKT010000088.1, forward strand.
CCAATGCATGTAAGGGATCACCGCATGGCCGGATAAAGGAGGAGGGTTGCGTTAGGCTTCCGACAGCCAACGTAAAACTTTGTCGGACTTATTTACCATGAATTCTATAAATTATGATAGAGCTATGTGGAAATAAAGAATTCATGTATTCCATCTAGTATGGAAAAAGGCTTAGTTGTTGTTGTACCCAGAAAATGCCATTCGGTGTATTCGTATTCGTACCCTATGTAAAACTCCATAGTTTAGCAGCCTACAGACCTTGAACTGTATCACGTGTTTGATTATCGATGTTCTTTTTATTTGGATAATTTAAAGCATCGTCATTTTTTTGGTGTAGGCTGTTTAATGGTATTGACTCTAGGACTCTGCCTTGATATAGGTATTTTTGCAATCTGATATTGAGGATGTCACATCAAGAATGAAGCAACAATTTATAACTTATAGTAAGGGTAGACTGGCAGTATGTTGTGAGAATATTGAGGTGGATGTTGATCCCTTCGGTCGGCTTCAAGAGAATCCATTTGGCGTGCGCTCAGATTGGGAACAGCAGATGATCTATAGGGGGGATCCAATGTACAGAATCATGCTTGGCAAGACCAGTGAGTAAAAAGAGATTAGCCGTTGATCCATTGTGAGAGAGAGATTTGTTCTGTCCTGTGAATGGATTCACATGTGGATTGGAATGAATTACAAGTGAGAATACATTCACACCCTTGGTGGAATCCATGTCAATGTGGTGCGTGGGTCCATTTTTTGTGTTAGGTTGCCATGGTAATGATTTCCAAATATAACTGTGAGCGCTTCAGTTTGAATACCTCGAGTGTGATTATTATGGACAAGCATAGTGCTGTGTTCTTGTGGCTACCGAAGATCCAAATTCTCACCTAAAGTATGTGGAAAGTTGAAACATAAAGGACTTTAAAAGGGTTGAGAATTCAAACTATCATCGAAATGAGAAGTCAAATAAAAGAGTTGTTGAGGAGTATGCATCTTCTGGAGACTGTGCTGCATATGGTATTGTAACCTCTGGATTCAGACAGCTGGCAGTTCAGGTATTGATGGCGTCTTATCTCGAGAGGGGTATGTATTTAGTGTATCGATTGTATTAATAAAGATTGATTCTCTGTCACTTGATTTTCAAGAGCTGTATTCTGGGTTTTGGTGGAACGAATGCAACCTAACTGAACTTTGTAGGTTGTGTGGGTTGCACAATTCAATGCTCATATTGAGACTATCATACGACTGTCTTTGATTGCTGAACTACTTTTTTGCATGATTTCTCAACAGTGGTCCATCGTATTGGCAGAAATTTGATCTGTATTGGTGTTACAACTCTATACGTTCGTGTTCTTGTGTAAGCATATCGGTACCATTGTGAAACTCATCCTGCCGTCACTTTTTCTACTAACAATTAAGGCCATTGATGACCTCTAGAAAGTTTTCTCACTGTGGTTCAGACATGAAACTGATGGATGGTTGCGATTTCAGAGCATTGAATTTTCTTTCTGACGTATCACCTAACATCTCATACTTAAGCCTTATGATCTGGCTAATAAGGCAAGGAAAGTCCCCATCAAAGTAGAAAAGATTGTGGGAGATGAGAGAGAAAACCCTAAGATACGGATGATATAGACTGTGAAAATAATAAAGAAGATATATATATATGATACAGATATTGGTACTGATAAGAGATTGTGTGGATAAAAGAACGTATTGCAAAACATTATCGAAAAAGATCTAAAAGAAAGAATGTACAATCTGTGGAATCCCTCATTCAAAGAGCATATATCGGTATCCTTCTATCTCTGCATTTACAGGATCAATGTAAACAAATATGGTTACAATGATATTAGTTTTTTTTCTGTAATATAAACAAGACAATTGTATCGTATAACTTACAAATATGATGTCGTATGGCATGCGTATACTGGTATGATGGCCGATACGATATCAGGAAAGATATTTACGACATTGTGTATAACGAGGGAATTACTCAGCACTAAAATTAAAATTGGTTTGCCGGAAAACGTGACATTGGGTAAGGTCTGACCTTGATCTGTTAGTTGATCAGGTATGCAAGATTTGACTTTAAGAAATGGAGCCCGGTGTGCTTTATTTTTACCAAAATTGGATCCGGCGGAGTTCATCAGATCCTTATACCGGTATGGCTTGACTATGTCAGCATCCGCAAATGGTTTCTCTTATCGCTCATATTTGTGAATAACTAACTTGGGAGGCCAAGCAAAGCTCACCGGGCACGAAGAGCAATTGCTCACGTGCCTAGGGGGACAACTCACAAATTACAGGTCATAAGTTCGATGCTCGGGCATCAAGGTGACTTCATCCTCTCGATTATCCAAAAAAAAAGAAAAATAGAAAACTTCGTAGGCCAAGCAAGAAAACGAGAGAGAGAGAGAGAGAGAGAGAGAGAGAGAGAGAGAGATTCTCTCTTGGAAAGACGCTATTCCCGATGGGATGCTCTGCATCAATGCCAGGTATCCGTGGATTGTCTCTTCTCATCCTTTTTCGTATTCAGATGTTGATTGCTTCGCCTTCTTCTTGCGTTCCTCTTCTTTCTTGTAGCTCATATTGGTTGAACATTTGTATGTTGGAACTGGTTTTTAGGATAACGAGAACTTTTTAGGGTTTCGTGGTGTGAAGAACCATCGTGGCTCCACATGGTTGTGACGTTAGTTAACTATTTGGGTAATTCGGTTTCGTTAATTTCGACACTGTCGCCCGGTTCATGTCTACGTGTCCCTTTGAATCTCTCGAATTCATTTTTTCTTTCTCTTAATCGTTCTCATGTGCCGATTCACCGAAGAAGTGGTTCCTGTGTGTCTTTGATCTTAAACAGCATGATGGTGGTTCGGTTCGGTTCGCTCGCTGAGAGCGATCATCTTTGTTTCTCAATTGGGACCAGAGCCATTTGCCAAGGGATCTGTACATCATTTTGTATATGTCATTTTCGTTTTGTTTGGGGCGGATTTCTTCTTGGGCACTACTCTTTAATTTTGGTGGGAAATGCAATTCTCATGCAGACCTTTTTCCTCAAACTAGAATCCTGATTAATAGATTAGCAGTGTCTATTCTTAATGTACTTTCGTGTTGTAGGGTTTCTCTGCCATCACCATATGGTGAATTGTGAAAGGGAATCAACATAATTATATGGAGGGTGTTTTCTCTTGGCATGTAGATTTTGGCCAGAGTTTCAGAGTCTAAACATGACAAATGGTCCGTTTTTGGTTTTTGGTCTTTGGACTAACTGGCTTGGATTTACTTTACATTCTATATTCGTTGCAAACCTAATTAATGTACCATAAGCAAAATTTTGTATATAAATGACGAAGCTGACTCAAGAGTGTCTATATCTCTGTACCTTAGACCCTACAGTATCGTCTGGAAATAAGGCAAAAGTTCATCGCTAAAAGTTCAACTATTCATGTTAGTACGGATTACGTTTTTGATGTCTTAGTGGCAACAGAACATGAGTGCAGAGAATGGTAAAAGTGGCTTATAGTGAGACTACATGGTGAAAACCGCATGTTCCCAGAAAAAAATGTAAAGCTGATGATGCCATACAGGAAGTCCTTTAAATGAAAAGGAGAAACCTGTCCAACAGTAGGTTTTAGAGTCTAATGAATGCATAGACTATTATGATCTAAACGGTATTTAATCATCATGGTAGATTTAGTGACTTTTATTAGGTTTAGGAGCCACATGTCACTCAAACTTAAAGCTATTGCACTTACATTATCTCCAATTATCCTTGGGGTGCTACTTTTCCTTAGTTTTAGGATTATTATCAATCCCTTCCAAGATTCCAGTCCATATTTACGTAGATTTTCAATCAAAAAGGAAATTTGTAGGTTCATTTTATCAGTAAGATAAGATACTTACAACCCTGCCAAAGTGGTGATTGGTTGCCTATCTCCCTTTGCAGCTCAAAGCTTTGCATCAAAATCTAAAAACCCATGATTATCTGATTGTTTATGCCACGTCCCCTAGGAATTGCAATTAACCTTCGATGTTGTAGTACACACATACAGAAAGGCCAAGCATAAAAGTGCTTGTATTTGGGTGTGCGTCCGATAAAATATAACATGTGCAAACAAAGTTACAAATGTCACTAAAATGTTTCTGTTGTTCGCACAATAGAAGCTGGTCAACACATTTTGACAGTGATATACGTAATGTTTTTTCTTAGTGTGTCTCAGATTTTCATTGGTGTGCTGGAAAGTGTGACGCTGTCCTAGGACAAATGTACGCAGTTGATAGAAATATTTAGGAAGACGTTGCTTAAATGTTCTGCACACCTTAGAAATGCACCCTGCTACCTGCTTACTTTGGCTTTCTTTCAGCGGACATCATTGAAGCATGATAAAGTAGCACTTATGGCCTTAAACACTGAAGGTAAGAAATTTATTAACAAGGAAAACAAGGAGGGAAAACAGCATGGGATGGCAAATTTTTGTCTAGTGCCCAGAATCTTATTAGAAACAAATTAGGAGTGGCACCAATAGAGGATAAAATGAGAGAATATCGTGTAAGATGGTTTGGACATATAGAAAGAAGATCAAAAGAAGAACCTGTAAGAAGGTATGAAAAACTAAATTTGGAAAGTATTAAAAGAGCTAGAGGACGACCACAAAAGTGTTGGAAAGAAACAATAAAGAATGATCTAGCTTATTGTGAGTTAACTGCTAACATGACACACGATAGGGATCTGTGGAAATAAAGAATCCATGTAGCCGGCCCTGTCTAGTATGGGAAAAGGCTTAGTTGTTGCCCAGAATCTTAAGAATCTTATTTAGTTGCTTAATGTGTGCCTGCTTCTACTGCAGTAAGCTACTTTGAGGTATGTTTCACTCAAGATCATTTTGAATTTAATGGAGCAATTCAGACGTTGAAAGAATTTATAAAGCTTACTAGTCTTGAACCATTTGATGGGCTGCCTGTTTATGCTCATGATTACTGGGATTTGCTTCGGCTTGTCTTTTCTTTAAGTACTACTGGCATTTTAAGCATTTAAGGATACACATTGACCTCTGAACGGTTTCTGTTATTTCACTTCTTGAATTGGTCATACTGAAGGTCTCCTGATTTCACTCTCATTTTAGCCTAGTACATGAATAGTGTCGGAAGAGGTAATATGTGCTTTCAAAGCGATGGTTGATGTTTCCTTTCCAAAGCATATATTTAACTTTTATGACGTGAATTGCTGATGGTTAATTTGATTTGCATACTAGGTAGATCCACTGGAGGGCCAAATGCATTAAATTCAGACAATGCTTCTGCAGCAGATTCAAGGAACTTGAAAGTAAAGGTATGCTGCAGTGCATTTACCTATATTAGTGGAGGATGTTGTCCAACATATAGTAAGAACTTTTGAATTGCTGAAGTATGATGACCAACTTTTGGTTTGTGAAATCCAATTTTCTACATCAAATAAGCCATCAAACATTTCACAGAAGCACAGACAGCACACATGCAAACTCACACACACACACACATACACACAAATATGTATATATATTCTGAAATAAATGGCAAAATTTTCATCCATGTAGTTGGTACTTTTGGGGGATTCTGGAGTCGGTAAAAGCTGCATTGTTCTAAGATTTGTTCGTGGTCAATTTGACCCAACTTCTAAGGTGAGACATTCTGCTCACAGAGTTTTCTCTTCATGTCAGCATTCATAACAACAACAACTAAGCCTTTTCCCATACTAGATGGGGTCACCTTTTGTAGAATCCATGGTAGATAAGTCCGATAATGTTTTACGTTGGTTGTCAAAAGCTTAACACAACCCTTCTTTATTCGGGAAGCATGTTATCTTCAATTTTTATTTTTAGATTTGTTCTATATATGATGGATTGTGTTTCTCTTCAAATGCAGGTAACTGTTGGTGCATCATTCCTGTCACAAACAATTGCTCTTCAAGACTCTACAACAGTGAAATTTGAGATATGGGACACTGCTGGTCAGGAAAGGTAGTGTAAGCTACAACTTTAACTGCCATTCAAATTTTTTTATGTAGAAAGAAAGCTTAATACTTCGTTTAGTTCAATGGTTGTTTTGGGAATCATGGATCTGAACTTAGAAGAGAATATCATATATAATTTCTTTTCTTTATTTGGATGTGCTTTAGAATTTGTGTGATTTCATTCATAATTGCGTTTTGGCAGAAGCCTCTTTCTTCTAATTTCCTGAAAAATCCATTTTCTTTTTCATAATATGCGCCTTTGTTGGATGGTCATCAGGTATGCAGCGTTGGCCCCTCTATACTACCGTGGAGCAGCTGTTGCAATCATTGTCTATGACATAACAAGCATGGATACATTCCATAAAGCACAGTATTGGGTTAAGGTATACTCGAGAGAACCATAGTCGACCATATACCTTTACTTTTTTTGCTGTCTAAGAGCCAAGGCACCCAAAAAAAAATCATGCAATTTGTGAAATCACACTTGGGAAAAGGTTCCCCATCTATTGTGGGAAAAGGCTTAGTTGTTGTACCCTTGAGAAAAGGTTCTCCTACTTGGGAAATGTTGCAGTAATGAACATGTTTGACAGTATTAAATACTCTGTCATGAAACCTGAATGCGAAAAAGTATAAGACCTTGAAATATTTACTTTTCACAAATTTCATTGTCCTTAACGAGTCGGAGCTGCCTTTGGTAAATGCATTCCACGCAATAATATTTGGAGTACACATTGATGCTTAACTTTTGAAAAAAAATTGCAGCTGCAGTTTTAGTTTAAGAAATTTCTGGAGTTACTTTTTAATAAAATCCAATGAAAATTGCATCATTCAACTCGTTTCCAGTAAAAAGGTGTATTATTCTTGTTCTGAACTTTTTCTGCTCCTTTTTCTAAAATCGGAGGGACGCTTTATTTAACAGGAACTGCAGAAACATGGAAGTCCTGACATTGTAATGGCTTTGGTGGGGAACAAGGCTGATCTTCATGAAAATCGATCTGTTTCTGTTCAAGTAGGTGCCATTTGATGTCTGCGTGCCACATGCATGCATTTACACATGCTCATCTTTTATGCAAATATGGTTCTATATAGTGGAACGAGCTTAACACATGTTTGGTGATTGAAGGATGCTGTAGAGTATGCCGAAAGTAATGGAATGTTCTTTATTGAAACATCTGCAAAGACAGCTGATAATATTAATCAGCTTTTTGAGGTAAGATTGCATGGCCTATTTCTGTTAATGTGGATATGATATATAAAACATATCGTAAAAGAGAGATTCCAAATTGATTTGGTTTCTAGTACTCTCTTTCATGGGATAACAGTCCAAGTTTCTGAGAACTTGTCAATTTTCAAATAGGTGAAACTAAAGTTAACACTTTCATATTGGTTAAGTTGACCAAGCATTTGTGTGAAAGGACTGGTTTTAAAAGCCACCAGCAACTTGATTGAACCGCATCTCTCTCAGTCTCCGTCATGAACTTCCCAAAATGATGCAGCAAACTTGAATTAAAGCATTCATTATCTTGTGAAACTAAAAGGTGACAGTCATATGTAACCTCAAATTTTTGGCATGAAAAAGGCATGCCCTTACAGTTGCTGTGCTCTCATGTTCCAGTAGGTCAACAAAAATTGAAAGCTGGTTCTATTTCATGATGTTCAAAGCAACATGCTCAAGCATTGACCGTAACAATTTCGATATTTGAATGTTTCGCTGTCTCGTGAAACTAAACGTACTTTATACTAAAAGTAATGTTTATATCTATTTTTCTCTATCGTAAAAGAAAAAAAAAGGATTCCAAACTTGATGGTGCGCATGGTTGATATATGCAAGAGATTATATGTACTACTATTGGTGCACCTCCATGTTCTATTTGATAATTAATAGAAGCTGTAGCATTTCCCCTGATAATGCTGAAATGCTACAGTAGGATAAAAGCATCTGTTAAACCACTACTACTTCTCTGACGCATTTGGACTATCACATGTGACAATTCTTTTTACATTAAAGATGTTATCTGATTGCGCTACTTCTGAGGACTCTGCTCCACCTCATTAGGCAATTTGATGTTTTGAAATATTGTTTGTTATTGCCAGTTTAGGCATTGGCATTCAACGTAGCATTTTCAGGTTAATAGACTTGCTCCCATAAGGCTTTGATTGTGGTATTAACCTCCGCTTTCTCACCTTTTTCAGGAAATCGGAAAGCGATTGCCCCGTATATGATCCAACATTGCTTTTTATTTGAAGGTAGTTTGATTGAACTTTTAAAAAAAAGGAACATTTACTCATCCGAGTACATTTGTTGTCAAGCCTCATGCAAACTATTACAGGAAACCTTGCTGTTCCATGAAGTTTGTGGCCTAGTACCTCATCTATACATTCTTCTTCAACAACAGGGTGCAACTGATAGGCGAAGTAAATCACAGCTGTACATTGAAGAAAGTAAAGGCTTGTATAATGGAAGATCAGTTATAATTTAGTATGCAAGGTAAGTGACTAATCTCGATCAAGATGGTGACAATTGCTTGACCTGAATCTCCTCTTGTTAAATTTCTACCAAGTTTGTTTAACATGGGTTTGTTTGACTGACAACTAAATAAAAGATGTACTTTGTGAACTTTGATTGATAATACAGTTCACACAGTTGAATGGTGCTGTTGGTTGTGTTTGGTGTGATGTTGTGTTACCATGGTTTATATTTATTATAAGTAAATAATTTGTTTGAAATGAATTAGAGGTGGTAGATGTATCAAAGATGAAGATGAAAAGATTCTAGTAGCAAGTGGTCATATAAAGTAGAGAAAAAAATGATTTTCATAAGTTTTTTAATGAAAATATAGGTGTTAATATTATTGTAGGAGAGTTAACCAAATCAAAAGAATATTCTATTGATGTATTTAAAAGAATAAAGTCAGAGTCTCTTAAATTTATGAGGATGGGTAAATTTATAGAACCAAGCAATATTCTTATAGAAATATGGAAGGGTATTACTTATAGGATTATTTAATGAAATATGAAAAAACCAAAAGATGTGTGGAATGGAAGAAGGGTACAATGTCAATTTGGTATTACAATTGTACAAATTATGGAGGTATCAAGTTGATGAGTCTTGCAATAAAATTATAAAAAATAATTATTGAACGTAAGTTGAGACATATATCAAATACAATTGAGAACCAATTCAAATTCATATTAGAAAAATCTATTATTGAGGTTGTTCATCTCTTGAGATGTCTTATGAAACATTTTAGAGTAAAAAAAACTTCAAATGAAATCAATTTAGAAAACTCTTACAATAGAGTGTCATAAAACATGTATAATAGTACACAAACATATGTTAGGACTCATGAAAGAATGACCGATTTGTTTGAGGTTAATATTAGATTACATGTAGCAATTTTAAATTCATATTTATGTGTATCGGTTATTGACGCGCTAACAAAACATATTCAAGATGAAGTCCCTCGATGTATGTTATTCGTTGATGATATTGTATTAGTGGATGAGTTTAAGAAAAAAGTCATAGGAATTAGAACTATAGAGAGAGAAACATTAAAAAGTAAATGCTTTTGACTTAGTAGAACAAAGTTTGAATATATGGAATGTAAATTTGATCATTTTCTTAATTCAAATAATTTAGAAATTAAGATTGATACACTTTATATCCTTTATAAAGAAAGTTTTAAATACATAAGATCAATCTTTTAGAGTGATAGAGAAATTGACGGAGACATTACACATTAATTAATTATTACAGATTGGTTAATGGAGAAGCACATGAGGTATTTTATGTGAAAAGAAAATAATATTAAAGTTGAAAGGTAAATAGTATTGAGCATCAATTCGACTTGCTATGTTTTTATGTTTTTGAATGTTAGGCAGTTAATTATCAATATATATAAAAGTTAATGCATAGAACATCAATTTGACCTGGTATGCTTTATGGTTCTTAATGTTAGGCAGTTAATTATCAATATGTACAAAAGTTTCCTGTGTTAGGAAGATGTTGATAAGGATGAGCGATCACATAAGAAAAGATCATATAATTAATGAGGTTATTAGAAACAAATTAGGAGTGATACCAATAGATGATAAAATGAGGGAAAATACTTTTAAGATGGTTTGGATATGTAGAAAGACTACCAAAGTTAGCTTGGGTTAGAAAGGTAAGAGAAATTAGTGAAAATGTTAAAAAAAAGAAGTCTGCAAGCAGAATGTGTTGGATATTTATGGCTGGTGCATGTAGCTCTTGATCAAGTCTCCTCTAGCTTTAAGAGATTGTATGATTGCAAAAGGCCACAAGATTGGATATGGAGTTGGATAGGGGTCAATTGAGACTGGTCCAATTTATTCAGTCCCGAATGAATAGGTCTACTTGGATCAGGACGAGTCACAATAGATGGTACGATTCTGAGTTTGAGAACAGTAAACTGGTGGCTCTCTCTGATAATTGGATCTGCAGATTCAATAAATTATGTGGTATTCATTAAACACGTACCTCAATTTGCGACGTATCCCGTCATATGTCTTGACGTGTCCCTTGACATGAGACACCTCTAGCTTATACCAAACTTAGTTCTCTGATTCAACTTAATCTAACTCACTAAGAAGATGTATTTGCCTCATTACATTCCTAATTACATTAAACACTAAGTTAACACTGAATACCAACATTAAGTTAAACACTAAGTCCGGTCAACTAAGGACTCTCATCAAGCATGACTAATGAAGTAGCAACCCTGAGTATGATCTTGACTCAAGTATGGGGTGTTCAAAGAAACTATCCAAACCGAATAAGCCAAGTAAATTGTTTTGAACTAATGGTTTGGTATTAAGAAAATGAAAGCATATGGTTTGGTTCACAGTTTGATTATTGAAACCCAACCATTAGAAATCAAGCAATCCACATATATACACTTTTTTCTTTTGTCACAAAAGGGAGCTTCCTTCACTTCGTTCAGCTCTCCGCCTAAGACACGCATGCACATGCTCTCCCTGGAATCGAACTCCCCACCAAGAGCAAGGACGTCAGAGCACCCTGCCACTCTAGCTAACGTTTTAGATGCGTTTATATGGTTTATTAAGGAAGTACAATGAGAGACAACTTACCATTTTCGTTTTTTTTTTGCCGTTGTTGAAACGTGAAGGCTACACAATGTGATGGACTTGCTAATTTCTAGGTGCCGGGTCTAGAATTGGATCTGAACTGGGCTGGATCTACTGTCACCGGCACTTAGCAGCTGCAACTAATGCCACTAAGGGTTCCTGTCGTCTGGCATGCCCGGTTCTGGTATGCACAGAATCATGAACCGTAGTCAAATTGGATCGAGAACAGTTTCAGTTTTGGTTTTGGTTTCAGTTCAAACTCACAATTATATAAACTAAGAATAATTTTAAAAGTTTAAAATTTGGAAAAAAGAATAATAGAATTGATACGTGTCTACTCTTTTTACTATTCACACTTTTTTTATCATTTTTAAAAATTTGTTTTAGTTAAATTCTTTTCTTTAGGTTCTTTTCTTTATGTAAACCATCTCACACTATTTTTTGTTTCCACGGAGCCCTATCATGTGCCATATTAGCAATTAACTCACAATAAGCTAGATCATTCTTTATTGTTTCTTTTCAACACTTTTGTGGTCGTCCTCTACCTCTTTTAATACTTCCAAAATCTAGTTTTTCATACCTTCTTATAAGTTCTTCTTTGGATCTTCTTTCTATATGTTCAAACTATTTTAAACAATATTCTCTCATATTATCCTCTATTGATGCCACTTCTAATTTGTTTCTAATAACCTCATTATGTATGCAGTCTTTTCTTATATGACCACTCATCCATCTCAACATCTTCATTTCTATCATAGACATTTTTTTGTATATGTTGATGATTAACTGCCCAACACTCCGAACCATAAAACATGGCAAGTCTAATTGTTGCTCTATAATATTTACCTTTTAACTTTAATGGTATCTTCTTATTACAAAGAATACATGATGTTTCTCTCCATTTTAACCAACCAGCATTAATTATATGCATAACATCTTCGTCAATTCTTTCATTACTCTAAAAAATTGACCCTAGGTATTTAAAACTTTCCTTTTAAGGGATGCAACGTGTACTAATTTTAATTTCTATGTCCTCTGAAGTAACTAAATGATCAAACTTACATTCCATATATTTTGTCTTTGTTCTACTAAGTCAAAAGTCTTTACTTTCTAATGTTTCTCTATAGTCTCAATTTTCTATTAACCTTTTCCTTAGACTCCTCTACTAATACAATGTCATCTTCAAATAACATACACCAAGGTACTTCATCCTAAATATGTTTTGTTAACTCATCAATCACCATTATAAATAAATATAGACTTAAAGTTGATCATTGATGTAATCCAATATTAACTTCAAAGAAGTCTATCATTCCTTCATGAGTTCTCACACATGTTTTTGTACCATCGTATATGTCTCTTATAAGGTCTTATAAGGTTTATGTATGTCAATGGGATACCTCTTTTTTCCAAGGTTCTCCAAAGAACCTCTATCGGTACCCTATCGTAAGCTTTTTCTAGATTAATAAATATCATGTTAAGGTCTTTTTTCTTGCTTTAAAATGTTTTATAAGACGTCTCAAAAGGTGAATCGTTTCATCAGTAGATCTGTTTGGGATGAATCCAAATTGGTTCTCTGTCGTACTCGATACTTGTCTTAACCTACGTTCGATAATTCTTTCCCATAATTTTATAGTATGGCTCATTGGAGTGACTTTTAATGTGAACTGGACCTCTCTTTCTTTCTTGTTGTAACATAGTTGCGGTCACACTTTAAGGCTATTTATTTTGCTTCTCAAGCTGGGATTAGGCAACCCCTGCTGAATAACAAAATGGCTCCATACTTCCTTTTCAGCATTTGAACTCCTGACCTATTCTCGACAAGCTTGACTCTCTCCTTGCAAAAAATCATAAATTTAGCATGCATGAAGTTCGAGAGTGGAAGACGTCTAGCTTTTGTTACAGTTTGCCTCTGCAAATTTAAAATATTTGGAAACGCAGGGGAGCAATGGCATCGAGGAAGTTAGCTAGCATGGTGCAAATTGGCAATTAGTTGGTAGATGATCATGAGCTATTTTATTCCGATGGATGTTACTGCCCTCCATTAGCCAAGCCCTTAAAAGCACTTCATTAAAGTGAGGATGCCAATAGAACGGGTTTGAACTCTACCTGAACCTGTTCTGAATTCAGAAAGGATTTGAGAGGCCATCCTGACCATAAGGGTTCCAAAATCCGTACCCTCCCACATAAGACTTGTAGGTCCCAACACGCACAGCTCAGTGGAAATATTTTTCCTTCAAAAACTTAATGTGGTTCTTCCAATAAACTTAATATCATATGGTCATGTGAACATATATTGTATGTCTTTTTAAAGACACGTGTCAAATGTTAAGCTAATAAGAATAGATACACTTGATCTTAGTTTTGAAGGCCTTGAAAAGAATGTGATGCCTTATTGACGACGTCCAAGTCAATAAGGCATCCGTCGATGAATACCTAGACATGCATTGGAACCATCAAGGTTGTCCTCAACCAATTGTTGCAATGAAAGAAAACAAATATGAGCTCTGATTAGCTTTAATCTAAGTACGTTCAGAGTATGTCCCAATATTGAAAACAATTGTTGCAATCTGATCTCAAACTTTGATTGAAATAGATGATTATCAAAAGAAAGAAAGAAAAACCTTATTTGGACAAATCGAGCAGTGTCCTAACTATTACGATATTAGCTTCCTCTATATTCAATTTATAAAACAAAAAATTCACGCTTTAATTTCTTGAATCAAAAGCACAGAATAATGAATAACTAATTCCCATGATTTAATTTCTTGAATTCGTACTTGAGAAACCCTGATGAAATTTAAACCGTTACCATGCATGAGGAAGACCTAAAATGTGTTGTTAAGAAATATTAATCGATTATGATGATAGTAGGCGTTTTCTTCTTATATACAGTAATACTTATAATGAATGAGACTGAGAGGCCTCTGGCCCACGAGTTGATATAGCCCGAATCTAGTCCTCTTTGTCACAGGTTTAAAAAGTGGTTGTATTTCCAGCTCCACTGGGGTTGATCGAACTCATGACATTCAAACGTGGAAGGTGTTTAGAGTGGACAGGAGAGCTGTAGTTCCTTGGACAACCATAAAGAGAGATCCTTGTCCTTCATAGGAAAAGAATGCCATGAAAGGAAGCAAGTGATAGAGCTTATGACAGTAATTAAGCAAGTCAAGTTAGCACGGAGACCGTTGGCTCAACTGGCTTCCCACGACGCAGGTGATCTCTCTCTTTGGGTGGTGTAAGGCTTTGTCCTCCCGTTGTAAAAAAGAAGAATGAGATGTTAGTGTGCCTCAAGATTGGTACATCGTCTCATGCTTTTAAAACAAACAGAGATTATGACAACAAAGAAGCAGAAAACATATCCGGAGAAGGGCCACTTTATATAAGCACCATCGATCATTTTAAGCGTACTGAGAAATACAATAAGAAACCATGAACGCCTTCAACTTTTGAATACGCAGCGTATATTTCACGTTTCTGAACTCAATTAGTATATTTCACGTTTCTGAACTCAATTAGGCTCCATTAAGAGCCAATTACTTATAATTTTCTCTTTTGATCGAGAATTATTATTATTTTTTGTTTGTTTATTTTCGCGTGTACGCAATTATGTGAATATTGCTCAAGGACTAAGCCATGGACCAGGTGACTGGCACCACGCCAAGGTTTTGATCAAGGGCGAGTGCGTTCCACACTGCGCTGGAGCCGTCCACGATGTTGTTCTTGCAGGGTGGCTGGTAGTCGTGCTCCGCGTCACACCCATTCCTTGAGTCGCACTCGTCGACCACCTTCGCCGTCGTGCTCTTGCCATTGCTCGCAGTGATCCGAATCATCTTCGAACATCGGCTGCCACTGGCGTACCACCCAGTCGACAGGGCCACAATTCGTTCTGAATTGCTGTGGTATTGGTCATCGCACTCCGAAGGGCCGCCGCCATCCCCGCCGAAGCTGAAGTCGTTGAGAGTGAGGAGTGCATTCGTGGAGGAAGTCAACGGCGGGGAGCATGTGTACTTCGGGTACTTTACTCCTTTGCACGTCAAAGTGCCGGAGGAAGTGCAGCTTGATGGCGATGGGGAAGAGCAGATATGGGAACCAACGTCAGGGTCGTCTGCGCAGCGGCCGTTGATGCAGATGAGCACACCAGAGCAATCGTTGAGAGTCTTACACGAGCCGTTGCAGCCCGAGAGTGCCGTGATCGATGGTAAGAAGAGCACTATTAACAAGGAGAGTGCAAATAGGGGTAACGACAGATTATGAGCAGCTGCCATGGCTCTAGTTTTGGTATGACAGGTTTTGGAAGAAAGTGATGAGTTTTGGGCCATGGAGGACGAAATTTTATAGGGTGAAAGATGGAGACTGCCCTGGTTGAAGCTAACTAAGGAAAATTGAGCCATTCGAGGGTGAAGCTAACTATATTGTAAACGATTCCGATGTCTTAAATGTGATCTGGAAAATTGAGTGATTTTATTAAGGAACTGTACCCATTGTAGCAAACTCTACCCCGTATTTTCAAAACCATTCGAGAGTGATAGTGCAACTCTAATTACAGTAATCTTCATTATTATTATACTTAGACTTCGATGATCCCAATGACATTTCTATTGTAGTTTCATCGAAATGACAAAGACATAAATAGTTGGAGTGACGGGGGCAGTACTTTTCCAATTTCATCAGAAAGACAAAAACATAAGTATATAGTTGGAGTAACAGGGGCAGTACTATTTGATACAGTAATCTTGATTATTATTACTCTGATGGTCGCGAAGACATTTCGTCAGAATGAGGAAAACGTAAAGACTTGGAGTGATAGGGGAAGTCCCATTTACAGTAATCTTGAGATTTGATGATTCCACAGGCATTTGTAGTGATCTCATCCTTAAGCAGAGGAACTTCTCTTCCACTGGTATTTCAAACACGCCGAAGACACAGATATCTCTCTCTCTCACACGCACACACACACACACACATGTATTTTAATGGCAAAGCGATAATTTACAAAGGTGTACATCTAACGGTCTCATATATAATATGATTGCGTCAGATTCACGGTTGCTATGTAACTTAAGGAGCTACATTTCAATTGACATGAAAACTCTTTTTTTAGTGTTAACTTTGAAGGAAACTTTTTTTCAATTGAGCCAGGATTAGGGAGCCCATTACCAGGTATGCTCGCCCATGGATATGGAACTCCACACCACGCTTGAAGGATCACTCAAAAGTCGACCTCCTTGTGAGGGGAACTTTGGTTCTTCGTGCTTGAATGGAACATGTAACCCAGGTTCTATTGAACGCAATCCGGGGGTACTCAGTTTCAGAAATTGTTTTCTTTGTAACGAGTTTCCGTGAAGCCTTACTTTGTTGATTGATGGTAACTGAAAATTTGCGAGGCCCAGTTGGGTAAATTATAAGGTAAGCTCATGCTACTCAAAAAATAAATAAATAAATAAATAAATATATATATATATATATATATATATATATATAGAGAGAGAGAGAGAGAGAGAGAGAGCATCAATCCTATCCACTATATTAATGTTGTTCATTCATGCTCAATTGTTGTTTTTTTAGAGCATAAATGCAATAACATTGTCTTTAATGTTGTTCATTCATGCTCAATTGTTATTTTTTTAGAGCATAAATGCAATAACATTGTCTTTAATGTTGTTCATTCATGCTCAATTGTTGTTTTTTGAGAGCATAAATGCAATAACATTGTCTTTATCTTTTTCTAAAAACTCTTAAAGTTTTTTAAATTATATTTATGCCAACAAAAAAAATAATTGATAAGCATGAATAAACATACCACCTAAATTCGCTGCCGTTTTTTATAAAGCCTTTGGGACTGGATTTGATTAACTTTATTTTCATGTGTTTTAATCGCATTCCAGTTGAAATCAGAAACTGAAATTGATGGACGTATAACTGAGCCAATCACTTTTAAAGACAGATTGTTAGCTATTCGGATGTGAGTCAAAATTGCCACTCAGTGGGATATGTGAATGATGCTTAAATATTATCTGAGTTCCACTGGTTTACACATTTACTCGGCTCTATAATTGAATGGATCCAGTGTGAAATGGCCGATTCAATCAAATAAAGACAGATCGAAGCCAGATGAACACCACTTGTGTTGAAATATTATTCGTTGTGCAATATTGACTTCTTTAAAATTTTCAATAAAGAAAGATAGTCTAGCTGGTGACGGGCAAAAACATTTTTTCTTTTCTGCTTTTACGGAGATCAATGAGTTAGAGGTAGGATGCGCATGCCCCGGGTATTGAACTCAAGACCTTTCACTTGAATGTTTTTTGGAGCCATCCCAAGTCAAGAAAGCCATGGTCCCTTCTGCAGCAGGGTTATGATTGGTAGTCTTTTTTTCTAGATTTTGTGGGTGCACGTTAATGACCTGACTGATGCAGTTCACTGATATGGCGGATGGCTGATTTGACTGTAGACTGGTAGATTTATCAAGTGACGCAAAAATTTCGTATGTTTGATTTGGGCCCAACGTGTCATCGAGATGACCGTAACATGAATTTGATGTGTTTTTGGTTACTGCACATCATGAAACTTGACGACGAACCGAGAGGTGCTGCAATGCCTTCTTCACGTCGTCTTCTTTGCCAGTAAGGGTTAACCTGGCTTTGATACCATCAAAGATTCCTGCCAACGAGTGAACGTCAATTTCTAAACACGATTCCAATCCAGTAACTGGCGATGGATTCTGCCTGAATCAACCCAGCCAATATATTGATTTTCGCCCTCTTTCTCTCACTGATTTGCGAACACACCGTCGCCCACACCACGGACTTAAGTAAATTGTAGCAAAGGGGGAAAAACCAGACTGAACAAGGAGAATAGATATCATTCAACCAACAGAAATGGAAGGGAGCTCTCTTGCTGGAATCTCCGCCTCTGCGGGCAAGCCAGTAGATGAACCGGCTGTGGCTCAACCCTTCTGGCCCGTGGTGCTCTACCCTCACACTGTGGCTACCAGGAAGAATGAAGAAGATGCAGATGAAAATGGGGATACTTAGCAGCCATACTCAACTCGGTCTCTCTCTCTCTCTCTCTCTCTCTCTCTCTCTCTCTCTCTCTCTCTCTCTCTCTCTCTCTTACACTCATGCAGGGATATTGTTGAAAAGAAGGTAGGATGGCCCTCGTATAGAGATGGGCCAGGTACAAAGCAACCCGAAACAGCACTAAACCATAGAAACTCAGGTAGAACTCTAATGCACGTCTCAACGGATCCGGTCAAACTGAAATCCAATGCTGGAGCCGACCTAGTGTGAAAACGATATTCGACCTTTTGGAACCTATGCCTGCGAAAACTATACATATAGAGAGAGAAGTTGGCATATGCATACCAGTTATGCATAACCAAAGATTAAGAGAGATGAAAAAATATAGTTACTCTTACTTTTTGTTTTTTATAATAATAAAATGAAAAATAAAAATCAAGTAAGCTAACTTAAAAGGAAAAATTTAATTACTCGCTTTTCAATTTTAATCACCCATCTCTCTTGATAAAACAATCGATAGTTATTTGTATGCAAGCAGCATTGCAGACCTTCTCTATATAAAAAAAACGTAAAAAGTTGTTTTTGACTATAGCATGTAGAAAATCTAAGTAAATAAACTTACTTAAAAAGCCAAAGGTACCTTTTGCTATTCTAATTTTTGTCTCTCTTTTATTGAACATTAAACATGGTTTGTATCCTTGTGCGTGAAAACTTCTCTCTCTCTCTATATATATATATATATGTGTGTGTGTGTGTGTGTGTGTGTGATAAGGGAACTTATTATGGCCCGCCGAACGTAGCTTGTATGGCATTCTTGATCAAGTTGACGACAGTAAACACAAAAGAGAGAATCAGTTTCTAAAGAAAAACTCAAGGGTTTGTTACTTTCACGGACAGCGATTCCTGTACACTTCTCACGGGCGCATTCCTGCATCTCCTTTACCTTTTCTGGAGAGGCGAGTATGGAATATAGTCCTTTTTTATTTTTGCAAACATCATTTCCAGAATTCGAAGTGACTGTCCATACAAGGTAAAAGCGAGCCAGGAGCGAACACGGCATGCAGTACCAGTTACACTTGCATATGTTTAGAAGCACATTTATGTTAAAACTAAACAACAATAACAAGCGGGTATGAAATCGATCAAGAGAGGTTTGTAACTACTAATTAATATCTAAAATTTCAAATATTATCTGAAATACATGGTTGTAATTAACTAGTGGTGGTAGAAGCAACATTTGGGGACCATGGCAGTGAAGCCAGTCTCTTATTCTATTATAACATCTATATTGTGATCTTCAATATTTCTCCCCGCACACTGGCCAGAAAATTAACGTGTCAAATTAAGCCATCGACCAGGTAACCGGCACCTTTCCTTGGTTTTGATCAAGTCCAAGCGCATCCCAAACTGCTTTGGATCCATCAACTATGTTATTCCCACATGGTGGCTGCCCGGCATGCTCGGCATCGCACCCAAGCATAGAATCACACTCATCGACCACCATCGCCTCTGCCGTATTGCCATTGTCTGCTGTGATTTGAATCATCTTCCCGCATCGGCTGTTATTGTCATACCACCCAGTGGACAATGCCACTATTCTTTCACCATTGTCATGGTATTTGCCATCGCACTTAGAAGGACCACCTCCGTCCCCTCCATCGCTGAAGTTGTTCAGAGTAAGGAAGGCGCTGGTTGATTCAGTCACTGGTGGGGAGCACATGTAGGTTGGATAATCTTGTCCGTTGCATGGGAATGAACCGGAGGAAGAGCATGAATCACCGTCCGCAGAACCTGGGGTCAAGGGCATGAGCAACACTACAAGGAGGAGGCAAGGAAATGGTAGCGAAGAGAGAGCCATAAGGCCGTATGGTTGTTTGCTTTAGAAGGAAGCTTGTGGTGCTCTCGAAGGGGAAAGGGTGGCGAATTTATAGAGCGAGCGATGCGTTGCGTTAATAGAAGAGATGGGTTCTTTTCTGAGATCATGTTGGGTTCCAAATGACGGGAATTACACGACTACATTGACTATCAAGTCAAGTCATACAGTAGCGGATTCAGAAAGAATTACCTTTATGAGAAGTAATAAACATGATTCACTGTCACTTGATTTTCAAGAGCTGCATTCTAGGTTTTGATGGAACGAATGCGACCTAACTGAACTTGGTAGGTTGTGTGAGTTGCACAATTCAATGCTCATACGAACTACTTTTTTTGCATGATTTCTCAAGTGGTCTCAAAGAGGCTCTTAAATTTATGAGGATTGGTAAATTTATAAAACCAATCAATATTCTTATAGAAATATAGGAGGGTATTACTTGGCTTATAGAATTATTTAATGAAATATGAAAAAACCAAAGATGTGTGAAATGTAAGACGAGTACAATGTCAATTTCACATTTACAATTGTGCTAATTGTCGTGGTATCAAGTTGACGAGTCATACAATAAAATGAAAAACCAAAAATTTTTAAGTACAATTGAGATCTATTTAAGATTCATATTAGAAAAATCTATTATTGAGGCTATTTATCTGTCTTATGAAATATTTTCAAGTAAAAAAAATTCAAATGATATTAATTTAGAAAAAGCTTACAATAAATTATCATAAAACATGTATACAAACATATGTTAGGACCCCATGAAAGAATGACCGATTTGTTTGAGGTTAATATTAGATTATATGTAGTAATTTTAAATTCATATTTATGTGTATTGGTTATTGACGAGCTAACAAAACATATTCAAGATAAAGTCCCTTAATATATGTTATTCATTGATGATTTGTATTATTGGATGTGTTTAAGAAAAAAGTTATAGGAATTAGAACGGTAGGAGAGAAACATTGGAAAGTAAATGCTTTTCACTTAGTAGAACAAAGTCCGAATATATGAAATGCAAGTTTAATCATTTTGCTTAATTTAAATAATATAGAAATTAAGATTGATACACTTCATATCTTTTATAAAGAAAGTTTTAAATATTTAAGGTCAATTTTTTAGAGTGATAGAGAAATTGATGGAGACATTACATATTAATTAATTAATGTAGGTTGGTTAATGGAGAAGTGTATGAGGTATTTTATGTGACAAGAAAATATCATTAAATAGTATTGAGCATCAATTCGACTTGCTATGTTTTTATGCTTTTGAATGTTAGGCAGTTAATTATCAACTTGTACAAAAGTTAATGCATAGAGCATCAATTTAACCTGCTATGCTTTATGGTTCTTAATGTTAGGCAGTTAATTATCAATATGTACAAAAATTTCCTGTGGTTGGAAAATGTTGATCAGGCTGAGCGATCACATAAGAAAAGATCATATAATTAATGAGGTTATTAGAAAAAAATTAGGAGTGATACCCATAGATGACAAAATGAGGTAAAGACTACCAACGTTAGCTCCAGTTAGAAAGATACGAGAAATTAGTGAAAATGTTGAAAAAAAGTCTGCAAGCAGAATGAGTTGGATAGGGGTCAATTGAGACTGGTCCAATTTATTCAGTCCCGAATGAATAGGTCTACTTGGATCGGGATGAGTCAGAATAGATGGTACGATTCTGAATTTGAGAACAGTAAAATGGTGGCTCTCTCTGATAATTGGATCTACAGATTCAATAAATTATGTAGTATTCATTAAACACGTATTCTGGGTTTTGGTGGAATGAATGCAACCTAACTGAACTTTGTAGGTTGTGTGGGTTGCACAATTCAATGCTCATATTGAGACTATCATACGACTGTCTTTGATTGCTGAACTACTTTTTTGCATGATTTCTCAACAGTGGTCCATCGTATTGGCAGAAATTTGATCTGTATTGGTGTTACAACTCTATACGTTCGTGTTCTTGTGTAAGCATATCGGTACCATTGTGAAACTCATCCTGCCGTCACTTTTTCTACTAACAATTAAGGCCATTGATGACCTCTAGAAAGTTTTCTCACTGTGGTTCAGACATGAAACTGATGGATGGTTGCGATTTCAGAGCATTGAATTTTCTTTCTGACGTATCACCAAACATCTCATACTTGAGCCTTATGATCTGGCTAATAAGGCAAGGAAAGTCCCCATCAAAGTAGAAAAGATTGTGAGAGATGAGAGAGAAAACTCTAAGATACGGTTGATACAGACTGTGAAAATACTAAAGAAGATGTATATGATACAGATATTGGTACTGATAAGAGATTGTGTGGATAAAAGAACGTATTGCAAAATATTATCGAAAAAGATCTAAAAGAAAGAATGTACAATCTGTGGAATCCCTCATTTAAAGAGCATATATCGGTATCCTTCTATCTCTGCATTTACAGGATCAACGCTAACAAATATGGTTACAATGATATTAGTTTTTTTTCCCGTAATATAAACAAGACAATTGTATAGTATAACTTACAAATATGATGTCGTATGGCATGCGGATACTGGTATGATGGCCGATACGAGATCAGGAAAGATATTTACGACATTGTGTATAACGAGGGAATTACTCGGCACTAAAATTAAAATTGGTTTGCCGGAAAACGTGACATTGGGTAAGGTCTGACCTTGATCTGTTAGTTGATCAGGTATGCAAGATTTGGCTATAAGAAATGGAGCCCGGTGTGCTTTACTTATACCAAAATGGGATCCGGCGGAGTTCATCAGATCCTTATACCGGTATGGCTTGACCATGTTAGCATCCGCATATGGTTTCTCTTATCGCTCATATTTGTGAATAACTAACTTGGGAGGCCAAGCAAAGCTCACCGGGCATGAAGAGCAATTGCTCACCTGCCTAGGGGAACGACTCACAAATCACAGGTCAAAGTATTGTATGGGAAAAGGCTTACTTTCAAAGCGATGGTTGATGCTTCCTTTCCAAAGCACATATTTAACTTTTATGACGTGAATTACTGATGGTTAATTTGATTTGCATACTAGGTAGATCCACTGGAGGGACAAATGCATTAAATTCAGACAATGCTTCTGCAGCAGATTCAAGGAACTTGAAAGTAAAGGTATGCTCCAGTGCATTTACCTATATTAGTGGGGGATGTTGTCCAAAATATAGTAAGAACTTTTGAATTGCTGAAGTATGATGACCAACTTTTGGTTTGTGAAATCCAATTTTCTACATCAAATAAGCCATCAAATATTTCACAGAAGAACGGACAGCACACATGCAAACTCACACACATACACACAAATATGTATATATATTCTGAAATAAGTGGCAAAATTTTCATCCATGTAGTTGGTACTTTTGGGGGATTCTGGAGTCGGTAAAAGCTGCATTGTTCTAAGGTTTGTTCGTAGTCAATTTGATCCAAATTCTAAGGTAAGACATTCTGCTCACAGAGTTTTCTCTTCATGTCATCATTCATAATAACAACAACAACTAAGCCTTTTCCCATACTAGATGCGTTCACCTTTTGTAGAATCCATGGTAGATAAGTCCGATAAAGTTTTACGCTGACTGTCGAAAGCCTAGCACAACCCTCCTCCTTTATCTAGGCTTTGAACTGGTCCTGCAAGGGTGATCCCTTACGTGGGTGAAGTTCATGTCATCATTCATAAATAGATCTAAAATGAAAAGCATGTTATCTTCAATTTTTATTTTTAGATTTGTTCTATGATGGATTGTGTTTCTCTTCAAATGCAGGTAACTGTTGGTACATCATTCCTGTCACAAACAATTGCTCTTCAAGACTCTAAAACAGTGAAATTTGAGATATGGGACACTCCTGGTCAGGAAAGGCAGTGTAAGCTACAACTTTAACTGCCATTCAATTTTTTTTTTATGTAGAAAGAAAGCTTAATACTTCGTTTAGTTCAATGGTTGTTTTGGGAATCATGGATCTGAACTTAGAAGAGAATATCATATATAATTTCTTTTCTTTATTTGGATGTGCTTTAGAATTCGTGTGATTTCATTCATAATTGCGTTTTGGCAGAAGCCTGTTTCTTCTAATTTCCTGAAAAATCCATTTTCTTTTTCATAATGTGCGCCTATGGTGGATGGTCATCAGGTATGAAGCGTTGGCCCCTCTATACTACCGTGGAGCAGCTGTCGAAATCATTGTCTGACATAACAAGCACGGATACAATCCGTAAAGCACAGTATTGGTTAAGGTATACTCAAGAAAACCATAGTCGACCATATACCTTTACTCTTTCTGCTGTCTAAGAGCCAAGGCACCCAAAAAAAAAATGCAATTTGTGAAATCACTCTCGAGAAAAGGTTCCTCATCTAGTATGAGAAAAGGTTTAGTTGTTGTTGTACTCTTGAGAAAAGGTTCTGCTACTTGGGAAATATTGCAGTAATGAACATGTTTGACAGTATTAAATACTCTGTCATGAAACCTGAATGCGACAAAGTATAAGACCTTGAAATATTTACTTTTCACAAATTTCAGTGTCCTTGACGAGTCGGAGCTGCCTTTGATAAATGCATTCCACGCAATAATATTTGGAGTACACACTGATGCTTAACTTTTGAAAAAAAATTGCAGCTGCAGTTTTAGTTTAAGAAATTTCTGGAGTTACTTTTTAATAAAATCCAATGAAAATTGCATCATTCAACTCGTTTCCAGTAAAAAGGTGTATTATTCTTGTTCTGAACTTTTTCTGCTCCTTTTTCTAAAATCGGAGGGATGCTTTATTTAACAGGAACTGCAGAAACATGGAACTCCTGACATTGTCCTGGCTTTGGTGAAGTTAAAGAACATGTTATACTCGTTTTTAAGAGAAAATCATAATCGGCAAAGTACCAAGTAATGAAATAGGTTTTCGAGAATTTGATTGTACTTATCTCAGTTGTCAAGTAAGTTACATAGGCATTCAATGTACTTAGAAAGATGAAAAGACTATGTTACATCTACTCCTAAGAGAAATAAAAGAAGAAAAAGAGACTGAATGTATCATTACTTGCTTCATTGCCTGATTACACGTACTTATTTATAGGGTTTTCGGTCCCGATTCCCTATAACTCCCTATTTCTTTGTGCATGTGATTCTTTTTGCTACTATGTCAATTGGGGTATATCAATTGATCTCATGATCCCTAAGATTAACTCTGGTATATAAATTTATCTGCGCACACTCGATGTCATCATCTTTTTCAAACTACTTGTCTCTCATTTTCTAGGTACCATTTGATGTCTGCGTGCCACATGCATGCATTTACACATGCTCATCTTTTGTGCAAATATGGTTCTATATAGTGAAATGAGCTTAACACATGTTTGGTGATTGAAGGATTCTGTAGTGTATGCCGAAAGTAATGAAATGTTCTTTATTGAAACATCTGCAAAGACGGCTGATAATATTAATCAATTTTTTGAGGTAAGGTTGCATGGCCTATTTCTGTTAATGTGGATATGATATATAAAACATATCGTAACAGAGGGATTCCAAATTGATTTAGTTTCTAGTACTCTCTTTCATGGGATAACAGTCCAAGTTCCTGAGAACTTGTCAATTTTCGAATAGGTGAAACTAAAGTAAACACTTTCATATCGGTCAAGTTACCAAGCATTTGTGTGAAAGGACTGGTTTTAAAAGCCATCAGCGATTTGATTGAACCGCATCTCTCTCAGTCTCTGTCACGAATGTAAGTTCGTGGCACGTGTGCCCACGCGCCCTCGCCATTCGGCGTGCTTCATCATGTGTATCATACCCTTAGTCCATGTACATATGCGTCTTTGTAATGGTCGGGTGTGTTATAAACCTGAGCCAAGTCATGTGAACCTAGGTCTAGTCGAGTTAGGTCCAAGTCGAGACTAGGTCGTGTCTAGGTTAGACGTGTGTCACAATGGGTTGAGTCGAACCGAGCCTAGTTAATGAGGAACTAGCCGGGCATGGGTTAGGTCAAGTGGGTCCGTTAGGCTTGACCAAGGCAAAATCGGTTTAACCCTAGGTTAGGTGTGGTTTGAACCTAGTAGGGTCATGGTGACCCAAGTTCGGGGTAGGTCTAGGTTAGTCTAGGTCTTGGCCAAGTGGGTTCGGCAAGGACAGGGCTGGTCCAGGTAGATAGGAATCGGCCAAGACACTTGGCGCCTGGCTGGGTGGTGGTTACAGCCCCAGGGGACAGGTGGCAACCCCCACTGTGCGCTAGGGCTAGCACACCCGCACCCTGTGGGTAGGTGGACAGGTGGAAGCCTCTGCAGGGGTGCGCGCGTCAGACAGCGCCCCGTGTTTTTCGGGCGGGCACAAGACAGCGCCCCGTGCTTCCCGGGCGGCGGCAGACAGCGCCCCGCGCTTATCGGGCGCGGTAGGCTAGCGCCACGCGCCCCAGCGCGGGAGCGGTTACGCCCAGCGTCCCGCATCCAGCGCGGGGGAACGGTTACGCCCGACGCGCGGGAGCGGTTACGCCAGCACCCAGCACCCGATGAGCAAGAACGGTTACACGTAACCGTCTCCCGGGTTTGATGGCCTAGTGGCCAGACTCTATTTAAGGGCCAGGCCTTCCCACTTGCTGAAGAGAGAGAGGATCTTGCAGAGCCAAGTGAGTGAGTGCAGAGAAGGGCCTTGTGCAGAACCGACCCGGTGCAACCACGGGTACAGTGCAGGAGCCAGGCGCCAGGAGCCTAGCGCCGTGAACCTCCCCAGTTGCCTTCAGTCGTGCGCCTCTTCTCAGCCTCAGCCGAGGACCCCTCCTCCCGATGCCCAGCCGTTTGAAGCTCCTTCCACAAAGGTGTCAACCGAAGGGTCTTCAACCCTTGACGTCCAACCTTTAGCCTTCCGTCCTTCAGCCAGGCGCACCGCAGGACCTCAGGGGCACAGCCTTAGCGCCACAGCGTCAGCCAGGTGCACAGCAAACCCCAGGGCGCGGCCTCTAGCGCCGCAGCGTTCAGCCAGACACCTCAGCAGGGTGCCACGCGCCTCAGGACAGCCTCCCCGTGTTCAGCAGGGTTCAGCTAGGCGCCCCAGCCGTGTGCCACGCGCCACAGGGCCGAAACCCCCTTTTGTTCCACAGCAACGTCAGCAGACGCGGTACCTCGTGTCCAGCCCCATCAAGTGCCAACGGTGCTTGCAGCCCAGTGCCAGCCTTCTTCCTTCAGGCCGGTCTTCATCCATCAAGCTGATTGGCGTTGTGGGAAGTTTGTGAACCTCCCTTGACTTTAGCTAGGCGAATCCAGTGTGAGTTCATCCGAACCCTTAACTAGTGTAAAGGAAACCCCGATCACAGGCGGGTGAACTGTTTTGGGTGTGTTGCTTGGTTTTAATCGAAGTGTTGTTACTTTCACTTAGCATTCTTGTCTCAAGCTTTGGAATTGTGAAAAGATCGGTATAGTGAAGGGCTGATAGGATCCAACCGGATTCTAGCCATCACAGGTGTTAAAGGTTTCGAAAAATTTTCTTTGAAAAATTAACACAATGACAGTTTGGTATCAGAGCTGTAGACTCGCTTCCTAGAGTTTTTGACGAAGAAACTGATTGAAAACCGAATTTGGAACAAAACCGAAAATCGGTACAGGTGGATTTTGCCGATTTTCAAACACGGTTTTGGAAAGCTTAAGTTATTTGGAACAGAAAGTAAATTATTCCAGGGTGTAGTACTTGTGGTGGTCTTTGATAGAAAGTACTTGGTTGAAAGAAAACACATCGGCAGGTGTTCGGAAAACTCGGCCAAAGTGGGCTTGAAAACCAGATTTGCAGAATATGTGTTTTCACAGAAATCCGTGGATTTTGGATCTGTTTTGGTAAATCCTAAAACCAACAAAGTGTTTGTTAAGTGGAAGTGATACCTAGCAGGTTCAGGTAGACTTGTCAGCAGAGGATTCGCCAGAAAAAGTGGTAGAAACCGCCGGAAAACCGCTTTTCAGCAAAGTTGCAGAAATCCCGAAAAAGCTGGATTTTGGTATTTTTGGGCAGCGTGTTTGACTGTTCAAACGAAGTCGGTTTCAGCCTAAATTTGGTGTAGTTGTTCTCTGTAGTTCGATCTACATTCCTGTAACTTTGGGTTTCAGTTTTAGTGTCTGTACGCATTTTTGGAAGAGTCTGAAGTCGGGTGAGAAGTCATCTGTTCAGTCTTCAGAAATTTTTTCTAAAGTCTGTAATTTGTTTCGGTTCGGCTGTTGTTCGGTTGTATTGGTCTTGTAACTCAAGCATATCATAATAAAATACCGAAGGCCAGGAGAGCAGCAGGGGAGGAAGCCAGTCCTTCCCCACGGACTGATGAAAATGACATTATGACTATTTTGCTGCAGAGATTGGAGGCGTTATAAGCCAGCCAAGACTCCATGAGAGCAGCTCAAGACTCCATGAGAGCCACTCAGGACTCCATGAAGGCTAACCAGAACCAACTAGCCGTACAGGTTGCTAGGCTTCAAAAGCAACCCGACCTTGACACGGGAACCCCACTTCATACTCCGGTCTCTCCCGTAGGTTCGCGTGAAATGACATGCACTCTTAACTTCGACTCTTCGAAAGTGAAGATCCCCGAGCCTACACCCTTCAGTGATGTTAGAGATAGGAAAATCTTAGAAAATTTCTTATGGGATTTGCAGCGATATTTGGATGTATCCTAGGTAGCCGAAAACTGTAGAGTGCTAGTGGCTACCATCTTTCTTAGAGACGATACGAAGTTATGGTGGCGTACCTTAGAGGACGCAGCCACCAGTGGTGGTGCCGCACTTCCCACGACTTGGGAAGATTTCCGCATGGAACTTAGAAAGCAGTTCACACCTACGAACAGTGGCCATAGAGCCAGAGAGCTTCTATCCAAACTTAGATGCACAGGTACTTTACATGAGTATGTGCAGAAATTTAGCTCCATACTCTTAGAAGTCAAGGGAATGGTAGAAGAGGACAAGTTGTTCTACTTCGAGCAGGGATTGCAGCCTTGGGCCCAAGTTAAACTTAGGCGCCGAGATCCCTCGATCGTCATTGAGGCAATCACAGCAGTTGAGACGTTTGTGGACTTGAGGTCTAGTAAGACTGATGGAAAATCCCAGAAAAGAGAGAAGAAATCGAGTAAGGGTAAGTCTAAGAATCGGAACAAAGAAAAGAAGGGATCATCTGGGAAATCAAAGAAAGGATCAAATGGTAAAGGCAAAAACATGCCTCCAAGAGATTCGAAGAATCAGGATACATGTTTCATTTGTGGAGGTCCGCATTTGATAAGATTTTGCCCTAAGAAGGCAAAAGTCACCGCGATGATCGCAGAGGAAGCAGTAGAGGATGCTGGCCCTAGCTCCAGCGCCCAAGCAGCGTCGTTCCAACTCTTAGGTGCCGCATGTGTGCGGGAAGAACCACGTCGTAGTCTGGTGTTTGTCGAAGCACAGTTAGGCACAGCCGTAGTGCGAGCCTTAGCAGACACCGGCGCATCTCACTCGATTATTTCCATATCTCTAGCCACACAATGGGGTTTATGGCTAGAGCAGTCCGAGCAGCGATTGAAGACGGTTAACACGAGTGTTTCTAGAGTGGCTGGATTAGCCAGAGCTTGCCGCCTCAAAGTTGAGTGTTGGAGCAGTAGTTTGGATTTCATCGTCAGCACGATGGATGATTTTGGAGTAGTCCTTGGATGCGACTTCTT
Organism: Brasenia schreberi; assembly: GCA_036023115.1. Classification (NCBI taxonomy): domain Eukaryota; kingdom Viridiplantae; phylum Streptophyta; class Magnoliopsida; order Nymphaeales; family Cabombaceae; genus Brasenia; species Brasenia schreberi. The sequence continues at coordinate 32,782,316 of JAYKKT010000088.1, forward strand.
TAGGGCAGCGAGCATGATGGCTGCCCCACACCTCGAAGGTTTGGTGTGCGTGGATCCTACCCAACCTGGATTCGTACCTCAATGCGACCCAGGAAAAGCTCCTAATCTTCTGACCTGCAGAGTAATTTACTTGTCCGCAATGCAGCTCAAGACCGGCCTTCGGAAGGGCCACCCCACCTTGTTAGCAGTCTTGAGAGAAGATGAGATGGACTTAGGAGACTTTAAGATTTCACATGAGATCGAGCAGGTCTTGCTCGACTTCCAGGACATGATGTCGACAGATCTCTCGAAGACTTTACCACCTAGGTGGTGCACAGACCATGAGATCATGCTAGAACCGGGGGTGAAAACGCCAGCCCGTGCCGCGTATAGGATGAGTCCTCCAGAGCTGGAAGAGCTCCGGAAAGAGTTGGGGGAGCTCCTAGAAGCAAGGATGATACAGCCTTCAAACCCTTCGGATCGTCAGTACTGTTTCAGAAGAAATCTGACGGTTCTCTACGGATGTGTGTGGATTATCGGGCATTGAACAAGGTAACGGTGAAGGACCGCTACCCAATCCCATTAGTAGCCGACCTTTTTGATCGACTTGGCGGAGCCATGTGGTTTATGAAGTTAGACCTACGATCTGGTTACTGGCAGGTGAGGATTGCACCTGGGGATGAGGCCAAGACGGCCATGGTGACCCGATACGGAGCATATGAGTTCCTAGTGATGCCTTTCGGTCTCACAAATGCTCCAGCGACATTCTGTAGGTTGATGAACGAGGTATTGGTAGGGTACATTGATGAGTTCGTGGTTGTATATCTCGATGATATTGTGATCTACAGTCGGACCCTGGATGAGCCTGTTCGATACCTCACATTAGTCTTTGAGAGACTTAGGTCACACCCTCTTTATGGGAAGAGGGAAAAATGTGAGTTCGCGATGAACACCATTACTTTTCTTGGGCACATCATTGACGGAGGTGAAATCCGCATGGACCCCAAGAAAGTCCGTACCATTGAGGGATGGGAAACCCCCAGTTGAGGAGTTTCCTAGGTTTGGCCAACTATTATCGGAAGTTCATCCGAGACTTTTCGAAGGTAGCAGCGCCATTGACCGAGTTACTGAAGAAGGGAAGAACTTGGGATTGGACACCCAAGTGTGTAGAGTCATTCGAGGCTCTTAAAGCCTTGATCTGTCAGGAACCAGTACTACATCTTTCAGATTTCAGCAAACCCTTTGAGGTATATACGGACGCGAGTGACCGAGCACTCGGAGGTGTTCTTACCCAAGATGGACACCCTATAGCTTTCGAGAGCAGAAAGATGAAGGATGCGGAGACTCGGTACCCCGCACATGAAAAAGAGTTGCTGGTAGTGGTACATTGCTTATAGATCTGGAGAGTGTATCTCCTAGGATCCCATTTTACAGTTCTTACAGATAATGTGGTAAATATATTCTTTAGAACCTAGAAGAAGCTAAACATGCGTCAAGTACGTTGGCTTGAGACTCTCGAGGAGTATGATTTTGATTGGATCTACAGGCCAGGTAAGGAAAATGCTGTGGTCGATGCCTTGAGTAGAAAGAGGGTTGAGACATTGAACGCCATTACTCGTGTAAGAGGGGATTTGATTGATCAGGTAAGACTTGTAAAGGACCAGGATACTTCGTATGCTCACATTGTTTCTCAAGTTCAATCAGGTATAACCGATCGATATGACATCAGAGATGGCTTGGTTTGGACCAAGGATAGACGGTTATTCATCCCTGGTACTGGAGACTTGAGAAAGATCTTGATGCGTGAGGTTCACGACGCGGAGTATGCCGGACATCCGGGCATTGAGCGTACAATAGCCTTGCTTGCTCGTGGGTACTACTGGCCCCGCATGGTACGCGATGTAGCTGACTACATCCGGATGTGTCCTACATGCCAGCAAGACAAAGTTGAGCGACGTCGACCAGCTGGTTTGCTCCAGCCTCTTCCTATTCCAGAGAGACCTTGGAAGTCTGTTTCCATGGACTTCATCTCAGGATTGCCTAGAGTAGACGACTTCGAGTTGATCTTGGTGATTGTTGATCAGTTCTCGAAGTATGGTGTCTTCATACCCGTACCACGTGAGTGTAGTGCGAAAGAGACAGTCAGTCTATTCTGTAGAAATGTGGTTAAACATTTCGGCGTTCCGGAAGAGATCGTCAGTGATCGCGACGCTCGCTTCACCAGTCGGTTTTGGATTGAGCTATTTCGGTTGATGGGAACTCGTCTCCTATTTTCATCATCTCAGCACCCACAAACCAATGGACAGACAGAATGACTCGACGCGCTGGAGGTAGCGCAGTACAGTTACAACTCGCATAGAAGCTCTTCTACTAGGAAGACTCCTTTTAAGCTTACTTTGGGTTGGCAGCCGCTTGGACCCCTAGAGCTTGTACAAGGGAATGAGACTGGTCATTGTCCTACAGCCTTGCGTGAGGTACGCGATAGGCAGGCGACGTACAAGGAAGCGAAAGCTTCGCTCGAGAGAGCTGGGGCCCGTATGATCAAGCAGGCGAACAAGCATCGGAGGGCAGTTGAGTTCGAGGTTGGAGACTCTGTTTGGCTTCAGATACCGGACTATATCCGAAAGCAGATGTATAAAGGCAGTCACATGGGCTTGAAGCCGAAGTACGACGGACCATTCAAGGTGATACAGAGGGTAGGTGTTGTTGCCTACAGACTTGAGTTGCCCGATCGACTGAAGATCCATCCGGTCATCCACGTGTCGTAGTTGAAGAAGTACTTCGAAGACCCAGAGAGGCTGGATCGTCGACCACCGCCGCTGGTCCGAGAGGACATACCAGCAGTCGAGGCCATCATCGCTCACCGAGTCCAGGGAGCCGAACCTCGCAGACAGACTCAATATCTTGTCAAGTGGACAGGCAGGAATGCAGATGACGATTCATGAGTGCCATGCGCACAGTTGTGGCAGTACGAGCAGTTGCTGAGAGACTACCAAACGGCCTCAAGGACGAGTCCGGATTTCGTTGGGGGAGAGTTGTCACGGACGTAAGTTCGTGGCGCGCGTGCCCACGTGCCCCCGCTATTCGGCGTGCTTCATCATGTGTATCATACCCTTAGTCCGTGTACATATGCGTCTTTGTAATGGCCGGGTGTGTTATAAACCTGAGCTAAGTCATGTGAACCTAGGTCTAGTCGAGTTAGGTCCAAGTCGAGACTAGGTCGTGTCTAGGTTAGACGTGTGTCACAATGGGTTGAGTCGAACCGAGCCTAGTTAATGAGGAACTAGCCGGGCATGGGTTAGGTCAAGTGGGTCCGTTAGGCTTGACCAAGGCAAAATCGATTTAACCCTAGGTTAGGTGTGGTTTGAACCTAGTAGGGTCATGGTGACCCAAGTTCGGGGTAGGTCTAGGTTAGTCTAGGTCTTGGCCAAGTGGGTTCGGCCAGGACAGGGCTGGTCCAGGTAGATAGGAATCGGCCAAGACACTTGGCACCTGGCTGGGTGGTGGTTACAGCCCCAGGGGACAGGTGACAACCCCCACTGTGCGCTAGGGCTAGCACACCCGCACCCTATGGGTAGGTGGACAGGTGGAAGCCTCTGCAGGGGCGCGCGCGTCAGACAGCGCCCCGTGTTTTTCGGGCGGGCACAAGACAGCGCCCCGTGCTTCCCGGGCGGCGGCAGACAGCGCCCCGCGCTTATCGGGCGCGGTAGGCTAGCGCCACGCACCCCAGCGCGGGAGCGGTTACGCCCAGCGTCCCGCATCCAGCACGGGGGAACGGTTATGCCCGACGCGCGGGAGCGGTTATGCCAGCACCCAGCATCCGATGAGCAAGAACGGTTACACGTAACCGTCTCCCGGGTTTGATGGCCAAGTGGGTTCGGCCAAGACAGGGCTGGTCCAAGTATATAGGAACCGGCCAGGACACTTGGCGCCTGGCCGGGTGGTGGTTACAATCCCAGGGAACAGGTGGCAGCCCCCACTGTGCGCTAGGGCTAGTACACCCGCACCTTGCGGGCAGGTGGACAGGTGGAAGCCTCTGCAGGGGCGCGCGCGTCAGATAGCGCCCCGTGTTTCTCGGGCGGGCGCAGGATAGCACCCCGTGCTTCCCGGGCGGCGGCAGACAGCGCCCCGCGCTTATCGGGCGCGGTAGGCTAGCGCCACGCGCCCCAGCGCGGGAGCGGTTATGCCACGCGCCCCAGCGCGCGGGAGCGGTTACGCCCAGCGTCCCGCATCCAGCGCGCTGGAACGGTTACGCCAGCGCCCAGCACTCGGTGAGCGGGAACGGTTACACGTAACCATCTCCCGGGTTTGGTGGCCTAGTGGCCAGACTCTATTTAAGGGCCAGGCCTTCCCACTTGCTGAAGAGAGAGAGGATCTTGCAGAGCCAAGTGAGTGAGTGTAGAGAAGGGCCTTGTGCAGAACCGACCCGGTGCAACCACGGGTACAGTGTAGGAGCCAGGCACCAGGAGCCTAGCGTCGTGAACCTCCCCAGTTGCCTTCAGCCGTGCGCCTCTTCTCAGCCTCAGCCGAGGACCCCTCCTCCCGATGCCCAGCCGTTTGAAGCTCCTTCCACAGAGGACCTCAGGGGCACAGCCTTAGCGCCACAGCGTCAGCAAGGTGCACAGCAAACCCCAGGGCGTGGCCTCTAGCGCCGCAGCGTTCAGCCAAGCACCTCAGCAGGGTGTCACGCGCCTCAGGACAGCCTCCCCGTGTTCAGCAGGGTTCAGCTAGGCGCCCCAACCGTGTGCCACGTGCCACAGGGCTGAAACCCCCTTTTGTTCCACAGCAACGTCAGCAGACGCAGTACCTCGCGTCCAGCCCCGTCAAGTGCCAACGGTGCTTGCAGCCCAACGCCAGCCTTCTTCCTTCAGGTCGGTCTTCATCCATCAAGCCGATTGGAGTTGTGGGAAGCTTGTGAACCTCCCTTGACCTTAGCTAGGTGAATCCAGTGTGGGTTCATCCGAACCCTTAACTAGTACAAAGGAAACTCCGATCACAGGTGGGTGAACTGTTTTGGGTGTGTTGCTTGGTTTTAATCGAAGTGTTATTACTTTCACTTAGCATTCTTGTCTCAAGCTTTGGAATCGTGAAAAGATCGGTATAGTGAAGGGCTGATAGGATCCAACCGGATTCTAGCCATCACGGGTGTTAAAGGTTTCGAAAAATTTTCTTTGAAAAATTAACACCGTGACAGTCTCCGACATGAACTGGCCAAAATGATGAAGCAAACTTGAATTAAAGCATTCATTATCTTGGAAACTAAAAGGTGACAGTCATATGTAACCTCAAATTTTGGCATGAAAAAGAATTCCCTTACAGTTGCTGTGCTCTCATGTTCCAGTACCTAATTATAGTCTGTTATTTGTGTGCACCTTCTGTCAACAAAAATTGAAAGCTGGTTCTATTTCACGGTGTTCTCATAAAGCAACATGCTCAAGCATTGACTGTAACAATTTCGATATTTGAATGTTTCGCTGTATCGTGAAACTAAACGTACTTTATACTAAAAGTAGTGTTTATATCTATTTTCCTCTATCGTAAAAGAAAAAAAAGGATTCCAAACTTGATGATCCGCATGGTTGATATATGCAAGGGATTATATGTACTACTATTGGTGCACCTCCATTTTCTATTTGATAATTAATAGAAGCTATAGCATTTCTCCTGATAATACTGAAATGCTACAGTAGGATAAAAGCATCTGTTAAACCACTACTACTTCTCTGACGCATTTAGACTATCACATGTGACAATTCTTTTTACATTAAAGATGTTATCTGATTGCGCTACTTTTGAGGACTCTGCTCCACCTCATTAGGCAATTTGATGTTTTGAAATATTGTTTGTTATTGCCAGTTTAGGCATTGGCATTCAACGTAGCATTTTCAGGTTAATAGACTTGCTCCCATAAGGCTTTGATTGTGGTATTAACCTCCGCTTTCGCACATTTTTCAAGAAATCGGAAAGCGATTGCCCCGTACATGATCCAACATTGCTTTTTATTTGAAGGTAGTTTGATTGAACTTTAAAGAAAACGGAACATTTACTCATCCGAGTACATTTGTTGTCAAGCCTCATGCAAACTATTGCAGGAAACCTTGCTGTTCCATGAAGTTTGTGGCCTAGTACCTCATCTATACATTCTTCTTCAACAACAGGGTGCAACTGATAGGCGAAGTAAATCACAGTTGTACATTGAAGAAAGTAAGGGCTTGTATAATGGAAGATCAGTTATAATTTAGTATGCAAGGTAAGTGACTAATCTCGATCAAGATGGTGACAATTGCTTGACCTGAATCTCCTCTTGTTAAATTTCTACCAAGTTTGTTTAACATGGGTTTGTTTGACTGACAACTAAATAAAAGATGTACTTTGTGAACTTTGATTGATAATACAGTTTACACAGTTGAATGGTGTTGTTGGTTGTGTTTGTTGTGATGTTGTGTTACCATGGTTTATATTTATTATAAGTAAATAATTTGTCGGAAATGAATTAGAGATGGTATAACTTTTTGAGACAAAGTATAAGACAAAGCCAACGTAAAACTTTGTCAGATTTTATAACATGGATTACAAAAATTATGAGCATTGCTTTGGGGAGTCCCCGCCTAGCGACGTGCTGTAGAGCCCGAATGCAGTAATAAATAAGCAAGGGCCACTACATTTTCGCCCGAATGTAGTAAATCAATTGCAAAGATGTTTCCCACATCATGGACGGGTGTGGGTAAAGAAGTTAGTTCCACTACATTGCCGCCCGAATGTAGTGAATAATTTGCAGAGAGGGTCTCCGCATTTTGATTATGAACGAATGTGAGAGGTAAGGAAGCTAGTCCTAGATAATAAGATTCGTATTCATTCTTGGAATATCGAAACATTATCTGGTAAGCTAATGGAGGTGGTAGATACTATAATTCGGAGAAAGATTCATATTCAATGTTTACAAGAGACAAAATAGGTTAGAGAAAAAGCAAAGGAGATAGAGGATACAGGTTTTAAATTATGGTACTCAGGTAAAGAAAAAGCTCAAAACGGAGTTGGTATTATCATAAATAAAGACTTAAAGGATAGTGTAGTAGACTTACAACGATAAAGTGACCGAATCATGATGTTGAAATTAGTGTTAGGAGCAGATGTTTTGAATATTGTTTGTGCTTACGCAAACTATAGTTTGAATATAGCAGATGTTTTGAATAAAGTCAAAGAGGCTCTTAAATATATGAAGGGTGGTAAATCGGTAGGACTATATAATATTCTTATAGAAGTTTGGAAAATACTAGGAGAAATAGGAATCACTTGGCTCACAAGACTGTTTAATGAAATATGGAAAAACCAAAAGATGCCCGAGGAATGAAGAACAAGTACACTTATACCCATATATAAGAATAAGGAGACATTCAAAATTGTATGAATTATTGAGGTATTAAGTTAATGAGCCATACTATGAAATTGTGGGAAAGAATTATCGAACATAGGTTAAGACAAGTATCAAGTACAACAGAGAACCAATTTGGATTTATGCCAGGTAGATCTACTGTTGAAACGATTCACCTTTTGAGATGTCTTATGAAACATTTTAGGGCAAAAAAGAAAGACCTTCACATGATATTTATTGATCTAGAAAAATAGAGTACCGAGGGAGGTTCTTTGGAGAACTTTGGAAAAAAGAGGTATCCCATTGACGTATATTAACCTTATAAGAGACATGTATGATGGTGCAAAAACATGTGTGAGGACTCATGAAGGAATGACAAACTTTTTTGAAGTTAATATTGGGTTATATCAAGGATCAACTTTAAGTCCATACTTATTTATAATGGTGATTGATGAGTTAACAAAACATATTCAAGATGAATTACCTTGGGTTATGTTATTTGGAGATGACATTATATTAGTGGAGGAGTCTAAGGAAAAAGTTAATAGAAAATTGGAACTATGGAGAGAAACATTAGAAAGCAAAGTCCTCCGACTTAGTAGAACAAAGACATAATATATGAAATGTAAGTTTGATCATTTGGTTACTTTAGAGGACATAGAAATTAAAATTGGCACACATTGCATCCCCCAAAAGGAAAGTTTTAAATACTTAGGGTCAATTTTTCAGAGTGATGGAAGAATTGATGGAGATGTTATGCATAGAATTAATGCTGGTTGGTTAAAATGGAGAGAAGCATTAGGTATTCTTTGTGATAAGAAGATACCATTAAAGTTAAAAGGTAAATATTATAGAGCAACAATTAGGCCTGCCATGTTTTATGGTTCTGAGTGTTGGGCAATTAATCATCAACATGTACAAAAGATGTCAGTAACAGAAATAAAGATGTTGAGATAGATGAGTGGTCAGACAAGAAAAGACCGTATACATAATGAGGTTATTAGAAACAAATTAGGAGTGACACTTAAGATGGTTTGAACATATAGAAAGAAGATCAAAGGAAGAACCTATCAGAAGGTATGAAAAACTAAATTTATAAAGTATTAAAAGAGGTAGAGGATGACTACAAAAGTATTGGAAAGAAACAATAAATAATGATCTAGCTTATTGTGAGTTAACTGCTAATATGGCACACGATAGGGATCTGTGAAAACAAAGAATCCATGTAGCTAACCCCGTCTAGTATGGGAAAAGGCTTAGTTGTTGTTGTTGTATAAATTATCAAGGCATTAAGTTGATGAGTCTTACAAAAAATTTATAAAAAAGAATTATTGAACGTAAGTTGAGACATATATCAAGTACAATTGAGAACCAATTGAGATTCATATTAGAAAAATCTATTATTGAGGTTGTTCATTTGTTGAGATGTCTTATGAAATATTTTAGAGTAAAAAAAAACTTTCAAATGATATTAATTTAGAAAAAACTTACAATAGAGTGTCATAAAATATGTATAATAGTACACAAACATATGTTAGGACCTATGAAAGAATGACCGATTTGTTTGAGGTTAATATTAGATTACATGTAGCAATTTTAAATTCATATTTATGTGTATTGGTTATTGACGAACTAACAAAACATATTAAAGATGAAGTCTCTCAATGTATGTTATTCGTTGATGATATTGTATTAGTGGATGAGTTTAAGAAAGAAGTTATATAAATTATAACTATAGAGAGAGAAACATTGGAAAATAAATGCTTTTGACTTAGTAGAACAAAGTCTGAATATATGGAATGTAAGTTTGATCATTTGCTTAATTCAGATAATTTAGAAATTAAGATTGATACACTTTATATCTTTTATAAAGAAAGTTTTAAATACTTAAGGTCAATTTTTTAGAGTGATAGAAAAATTGACGGAGACATTACATATTAATTAATTAATGCAGGTTGGTTAATGGAGAAGTGTATGAGGTATTTTATGTGACAAAAAATATCATTAAAGTTGAAAGATAAATAGTATTGAGCATCAATTCGACTTGCTATGTTTTTATGTTTTTGAATGTTAGGTAGTTAATTATCAACATATACAAAAGTTAAAGCATAGAGCATCAATTTGACTTGCTATATTTTATGGTTCTTAATGTTAGGCAGTTAATTATCAATATGTATAAAAGTTTTGTATGGTAGGAAGATGTTGATAAGGATGAGCGATCATATAAGAAAAGTCCATATAATTAATGAGGTTATTAGAAACAAATTAGGAGTGATACCAATAGATATAAAATAAGGAAAAATCATTTAAGATGTTTTGGATATGTAGAAAGACGACTAAAGTTAGCTTCCGTTAGAAAGGTATGAGAAATTACTGAAAATGTTACAAAAAAAGTCTGCAAGCAGAATGTGTTGGATATATATGGCTGGTGCATGTAGCTCTTGATTAAGTCTCTTCTAGCTTTAAGAGATTGTATGATTGCAAAAGGCCACAAGATTGGATATGGAGTTGGATAGGGGTCAATTGAGACTGGTCCAATTTATTCAGTCCCGAATGAATAGGTCTACTTGGATCAGGACGAGTCACAATAGATGGTACGATTCTGAATTTGAGAACAGTAAAATGGTGGCTCTCTCTTTGATAATTGGATCTTCACATTCAATAAATTACGTGATATTCATTAAACACGTACCCCAATTTGTGACGTATCCCGTCATATGTCTTGACGTGTCCCTTGACACGAGGCGCCTCTAGCTTATACCAAACTTAGTACTCTTATTCAACTTAATCTAACTCACTAATAAAATGTATTTGCCTCATTACATTACTAATTACATTAAACACTAAGTTAACACTGAATACTAACAACTGAGTGCAATGACAATATAATCTGCCTCGATCTTTTTGGCCATTGTACTCGACCTCGACTTGTATTAGCATTTAACTCGAAAGGAAGGATCATGTTTTTATTATTTCCTTTTAACAGAAAACAAATATAACCGAAACCAAGCCTTTCATCACACCAACCGGGTTCGGCCTTATGCATTTTCAGTTTCCATGGGGCTCGATATTGCTATGTCGACATTTAAGTCCAAACAGAAAAGTTGGTTGGAGATTTTATGCTTAACTATTTTCTTTCTTTCCTTTTGTTTGCTCTACAAACTCTGCTCATTTAAGGGATCACTCTTGCAGGGATCACTCTTGCATGGCCGGTCGTAAGCCCGGATAAAGAAGGAGAGTTGTGTTAGGCTTTCGACAGCCAGCATAAAACTTTATTGGATTTTTATACCATAGATTATACCTTTTGTCTGCTCTAAAGTGTTCAATATCTAACTTCTCACACTTCCTCGTTAGCTTTTATGAGGTGACTCCCAATTGTTCCAACTGCTTACTCGTCACTCTCTTTTTATCTTCTTTTGGTGATGTCTAAACTCTTGCTTATTAGTTTGTTCTCACCTGCACATTAATATAAAAGTGAGTTTTTCCATATCTTCTCTGTAAATCAGGTAGACCATAAACTAGATTGACATGACAAACCCTTTGTGATCTTTCTTCTTCTCTCCTTTTCACTTACCTGAGTTATTTTAAGGAGGCATCTTCATCAGTACCGTAAAAATCTTTAAAAACTTCAGGTTTTATCAAATCCATGATCAAATCGATTAAACAACCATATTTGAATATAGGCACGATGATTGGACTTTGTTTAACCTCTTTTTATGAGCTACCACCTTGAATCCACTTCAATACCACGTCAAGATTTATGAACTAACACAAGATATGAAGTTCTAGAGATGGTTTTTTTTTGCAGGAAATTGAGCAATTTTCTCATGGAAGACCTAGAAAAACTAGGACTGGTACTAGAGTGGCCGTTGCTAAGGGGTCGCATTAGATTGGTTTCTAGAGTAGCCTTCATTTCGGATCTTGGATGCCAGTACAAGACCTGGATCTGGGCCTTATCATGTGTATCATGGGAAACAAGACCCAGATCCCAAATGAAAGATCCAAGTCATATGAGGGCCATACCTATAATAATTTTTTAATAACATAGCTCAAATTGGAAATCAGGTTGAATTTCAGTTAAGAAAATGAAAGAATATGGCTTGGTTCACAGTTTGATTATTGAAACCCAACCATTAGAAATCAAGCAATCCACATATATACACTTTTTTCTTTTGTCACAAAAGGGAGGCCGAGGCCTAAGATACGCATGCACATGCTCTCCCTGGAATCGAACTCCCCACCTACAGCGAGGACGTTGGAGCACCCTGCCACTCTAGCTAACGTTTTAGATGCGTTTATACGGTTTATTAAGGAAGTATAATGAGAGACAACTTACCATTTTCTTTTTTTTCGCCGTTGTTGAAACGTGAAGGCTACATAATGTGATGGACTTGCTAATTTCTAGGTGCCGGGTCTAGAATTGGATCTGAACTGGGTTGGATCTATTGTCACCGGCACTTGGCAGCTGCAACTCATGCCACTAAGGGTTCCTGTCGGCAGGCATGCCCGGTTCTGGTATGCACAGAATCATGAACCAGAGTCGAATTGGATTGAGAACGAGAACGAGAATGGTTTCAGTTCAAACTCACAATTATATAAACTAAGAATAATTTAAAAAGTTTAAAATTTGAAAAAAAGAATAATAGAATTGATACACGTCCACTATTTTTACTATTCACACACTTTTTTTTATCATTTTTTAATATTTTGTTTAATTAAATCTTTTTCTTTAAGTTCTTTTCTTTATGTAAACCATCTCACACTATTATTTCGACAACTCACAATTTGCATACATTAAACTATCCATCATCTCACGGTACTTTAAATATAATAAAAAAGAAAAAAGAAAAACAATAGATTATTTGCTAGAAGTGGGTGGAGAAGGAGAGAAAGTGTTGAAATGTAATTTTAATATTAAAAAAAAAGTGTGTTTGACATTAAAAGAGTGTGGGAATAATAAATAATTCAATAAGAAAGGACTGAACTAACAGTTAGTGGTTTGGGTTCCGTTCGGTTCCAATTCATCGAGGAAGCCCCGGGTTTGGTTTCGGTTTCTCCGATTCAATCCGTTCTGATTTTGACAGGTTTTCAGCTTGGTTCGCGTTACGGTTGGAACTAACCTGTAGGCATAAGCTCAACTGGTAGCTTTTCAGACGGTGCCCTCCATGAGCGTCGAACTGGGAACATGCAAGAGGTCGCCGTGGATCTTAATCTTATCGCCACCTTCTGACTTCACCCGTACTCTCTCTCTCTCTCTCTCTCTCTCTCTCTCTCTCTCCGTGCTACCCCGTTTACTAAAAGAAGACGACGAGGGAACAAAACTGCGTTGCGCATCGTCTTCACCGAAAAGAAGGCAAGGGCATCGCAATTGCTCAATAGGCGATTGGTCGGCTACCATTTCATTCGCTTTTTGAAGCCGTCTGATCGGATCTGAGCCGTTCGGAAGCTCGGTAATCGTCGTCTTTGTGTATGACATTGGGGAGGTTGGGGCCGTCATGGAGAGAGGGCCTTCCGTTCAAGGAAGGTCTCGACGCGGCGGCATTGGCGTCTCCGAGGAAATAGCAGATTCGATCTCACGAGCCGTCGATCTTCCCAAGGGGAATTCCGCGTCGTATTCCGGAGATCACAGTCTAGCGTCCATCATCAACAATCCTCACGTCGGGAAATCCGGCGTCTATGGCTCCGATACATCCTGGGTCGGCTGGTTCTCATCTTCTCCGGCGAATCCCGCCGAATCGTCACCCATCATTCTGAACAAGACGTTCCCGGAGATCGCTAGATCGGATTTCGCACCATATCTCGCGTTGATCTCGGAGCCCTACAGCCGTTTCGAGGATATAAGGCAACATACGAGCAGAGAATTGATCGATTCGCAGCGAGGACAAGGCGAGGACAACGATTCGGTGTTTAGAGGGCAGGGAGCCTCTCTCGTTGCGTGCCTTCGTGAGGTTCCGTCGTTGTTTTTCAAGGAGGATTTCCAATTGGAGGACGGAGGAACGTTTCGGGCAGCCTGCCCGTTTTCTTCGATCGCAGAGACGAGCATTTTGCAGGAGAAGCTCTCACATTATTTGGATGTCGTGGAGATGCATTTGGTGAAGGAGATCTCTTTGAGATCGGACTCCTTCTTTGAAGCGCAGGTGCAGCTGCAGGATTTGAACGGCAGGATTGTCGAAGCGTGCGGTCGTCTGCAAGAGACGAAGGGTGCGATCAAGCTCTTGGAGAATGACTTGGTTGGCTCTGCGAAGCACGTGCAGGAGCTGAATACGAAGAGAAGCAACTTGTTGGCCCTCCAAGAGAAGCTGCGACTGATACTGAACGTGAATCAAGCGCTTTCCGCACTGAAATTGGTACTTTTTTTTTGTCTCTATTCTTTTCTCCAACACTGGTTTTCCCGAGAAGGGAAATGATTTTGAATGGTATCTCCCTCTTTTTGAAGTACTCGGATATGTAGTGCAGTTGTTTCTTGTAATGTTGGGCTTTTCTTTTTCATTGTTTTGTTATGTAAATTTATACTTATCCCGATTCCCGATAAACGGGAGCTAAGATATTGCATTTCGGTTCAGAATGAGGTAGCCCATATTGTTCAATTTATTCGGACAGGTGGGCGAACCCAGATGCCGCAAGTCTGATTAATGGGATGGTACATGTTATAAACTTGTCGGTATTGCTTGATAAACTACGTTATTTATTTCACCGGACTTGTAATTAATCAGCACCGGACATCACAGTTCCGTAGTTAATATTTTCGTTTGGCACACATAACAATGTTGGTCGATATTTTCATTTGTAACCCGCTTGTGCAATAGCATGCCAGGCTTCTCTATTTATGTGTAGATATTCCTTTTCTTCTCCAAAATGTGTACTTGAATTTATTAGGGGAACTTCTGTAATTTAGTTCCAGAACCTTGACCTAACAAATATTCGTGTTATTAATGCTTTTCAGTATTGATTTAATTTTCTTATTGCAGCTTGTGACTTCAGCAGATTGCGCAGGGGCTTTAGATATCACAGACGACTTGCAACATTTACTGGTACTTCTGAATTATGTTTTCCATTGCTAAATGACATAATTGGCACTTTACTTTGTTAAGTTGAAAATTGTTTTTTCTAATTAAAGATAAAGGTAAAACATTGGTGACAATGAGTATCTTCTTTGCCTCAAGCTGTTTCAAGTTTTTCTGTTCATGACCACAGACATGGTACTTGGTAGAAAGATAACGTCAGATATTGCAAATAGGCACCACCAAATTGTTCTAAATTTTATTATCACAAGAATGCAAACTCGTTATCTGACAAAGCTGCCATAGTTTGGTACTTTGATTTGCTAATTCTTGTTTCTACTTCTGATGCAACTTTTCTAGGGTTGATATCTATTTTCCTTAGCATCTTGACTTCCTCTTGATCGTACTTGACATGTAAAATTTTGTTGATATGAAGACTGATTCATCTTAGGTCTCTGCAAGCTGAATTACAACTGACTCCTGAAAAGGTTCTGGACAGTTTTCATTTTGAGAGATTAGTCCATAAAGATTATGTTCCTAGGTCATGTAGGTGCTCCACGATGCATGGCCAGACTGGTTCTTCCTGTATCACGGAGCCTATGGCGCTGCACCTTGGTGTTTGTCAACTGTGATGACCAAAAGTTAATGAGTTACAAAGAGAAACCTGTTATCTGTTGTAA
This sequence comes from Brasenia schreberi, assembly GCA_036023115.1. NCBI lineage: Eukaryota > Viridiplantae > Streptophyta > Magnoliopsida > Nymphaeales > Cabombaceae > Brasenia > Brasenia schreberi. The sequence goes on from JAYKKT010000088.1 coordinate 32,797,348, forward strand.
TCTGCAGTGCATGTTATGTTAAAAAAATTTATCTTCCAAATGTTGCATATACAACAACACCAACACCAACTAAGCCTTTTCCCATACAAAGTTGGGTTCAATCATAGGAAGCCAAACCTTGGCACATGAGGCATGGTGGCAACGGTCCGTTATCCTTCCACTGCCAAGAGTGGGAGGTGATCGCTGCTCTGTGAAACCAGCCTCACGCTTTACCCTCCACTCTAAAGTCCAGCACACCTAGACTTTCGCCTGGTCGTGCTAGGCCAACTCCTGGCTTGGATCAGGGCAGCCTGCACAGTGCAAATGTTGCATATCTTCCTTCAAAAATAAACAAAGATGGATAAAAAAAACTTAGCTAAATAATATACTCCACAGTTACCTGGAAAGCAATATGCAAAATCATGTGAATCTAAGAATTGAGAGCACAGGAGATAGGAGTTGGGTTCCTAGAAATTCAGATGAAAGACTATAAGACAGTAATCATGATTTTAAATTATCCATGGAATGCCCAAACTCAAGATCAACTTCCTTTGCCTGGTTCAAAATGGGTGTCATGCACGCACACAGAATGAACAACGAAATATGTATATGTACATGTAATATACATACATATATACATATACATATATATATATATATATATACACATATACATATATATATATATATACATATACATATATATATATATATATACATATACATATACATATATATATATATACATATACATATATATATATATATACATATATATATATATATACATATATATATATATATATATATATCTGTGTGTATATATGAGGTGTGTGTGTGAGTGCCTGTCACCAATACCTTTTATTTAACAGTGAACAGGATTGATGGTGTTCCAAGCTTTGATTTTCACAATATATGAGGTGCATCCCCAGACAGAATGAGCACTAGTTCTTTATTGTATGGTCTCCGACTTCGCTTATCCATAAAACCTTGATCATAACTTGCTGAAACCAAGGTATAACATTTGGTCAAGTGTCACGATAATGAAGATGAGTAGCAGGCTGTTTTGTAAATATCATCGAATATTATATGATATATAACCAAAGATATTGTACTGCAGTCCAATATTCAGCATGGTGTCGCAAATGGCTTCAGTATCTTATATAAATCCTTGTATCATACAATATAGAGACATATAATACATATCTTATGATGCATATTATATGTATGTTTTGCAATTTTTGGCACATTATGCAATTTTTTAATCATTAATTATTATATAGCGGTTAAATAGTTGGAAATTCTTTTTGGAGCCTTGGGATTTGGGAGTTCTTAGGATTTTTATTTTTAAAGTGATACTTAGGATACACCATCATATTATGCTTATATAGATGAACATGAATGATGCCGGGTTCATGTCCATGCTCAGAACACTGGCAGAAGGACATAACTAAAGAACTCTAAATTTGCAGGCCTCATTAAATAGAAGACCTTAGAAAGTAAGATATGTACCAAAACCCAAACCAAGTCTTTTCCCAAACTAAGTGGTGTTCATCTTTGTAGATGTGGTTGATATTTACTTTTGCTGATAGTTGTTGAGTAGACAGTTTATTGTCCTTATGCACATGAAGGCAAATGTGAAATCCAGACTATTTGTTCTTATGTCTTTTGTATTCGCTGTTTCTGTATTTAAACTGGAAGCATCAAGTTGTCCTCTTCCAAATCCCCCAAACTCACAATGGTCTTGGGATTGTGTTTCTTTTAATGAACATGACTTATTGCTGACAAGAGGCTCCTCTCTGCAGGATAGCGATGAGCTGACTGGTCTGCATTGCTTCCGGCACCTTCGTGATCATTTGGCAATGTCTTTGGACTCTATAAATAGGTACTAGCTTGACAATTTGTTTTTCCTTTTTGGTTGGTCATGTTTTAAAGATTCATCAAGGTATACTGGAAAACAGGCAGAGTGAAGCGATCGAAAGCTAATCTGATGTAATGGTCTGCTGTGGTCACATATCCCATCTTTATTGAGACTGAATAGTTCTTTATCTATTTCCAGCATTTCTACTGCGATAGCTGGACACTTTAACATGCTCTATGTATCTTCATATGGTCCCAAAGAATGCTTATGCTAAATATCTTGCTTACTGGAATTATCCATGTTACAGGAGTCTTCCTCTTGAAGCTTGGTTTCATCCATATATCTTGGTTCCTTTAGCCTCCACATCTTGCTGGAATTCTATCAACTACCCATGTAAATTTGTAATGCTCTAGAAAGGGGCTTGTTTTTCTTCATCCCAGCGAGACTATGCCTATGTTACCTGGAGAAACTATTTTGCTTGTGTGTGCCATGGATCACCAGTGAGGAGGGTTTTGATGCTAACATGGCTATGATATGTGCTATCAAATTTCAGTATTATAAAGTTGTTAACATTAAAAAATAACAAACTCAAAAAGCAGGTGTATTTTCAAGTAACATTACAAAGTTATATCCCAAACGTGAGCCAAACACACATTCTCTCCCTTACCACATAACATTTGTCCCACAAGAACCAAGCTGAAACCAAGCTATTGGTCTCAACCTTATGGTCTTGGCTACATGAGTTCTTACTTTCCATTGTGCTCGATATTGTGTCTTATGCATATTATTTCCAAAAAGCAAGATCATGTTTATTTTTTCCTTCTAAAACTTTTGAGGTTCACTTTGCATTGTTTGAAGTTCTCACCAATTAGTTTCTTGTACATTCTCTTTGGACCAAAGCTCCATTTGGACACCTCTCCAAAAGTCCATACCGCTTTGAGCATGTCTTTTCATTTATCTTCTATTGGTGCCACGACAACTTTTTTCTTATTTAGCCTCATCACGGGTCTCTTCTTTACTTGTGTGACCTATCTTCGTTTCACCACCAGCACTTCTCTGTGATAATGGCCCAATATTTTGCATCATGAAGCATTATTGGTCTTATCATAATTTTATAATATTACCTTTTGATTTAAATGGTCCCTTCTTGTTACAAAGTTCACGTAATGCACCTTTTTATTTTTGTCAACCTGTACTAGTTCTATTGATATCCTCTCCATCAATTCTTCCATCTTCTTGGAACAAAGACGGTACAACAACAACAACAACTAAGCCTTTTCCCATACTAGACGGGGTCGGCTACATGGATTCTTTGTTTCCACATATCCCTATCGTGTGCCATGTTAGCAGTTAACTCACAATAAGCTAGATCATTCTTTATTGCTTCTTTCCAACACTTTTGTGGTCGTCCTCTACCTCTTTTAATACTTTCCAAATTTAGTTTTTCATACCTTCTTAAAGGTTCTTCTTTTGATCTTCTTTCTATATATCCAAACCATCTTAAACAATATTCTCTCATTTTATCCTCTATTGGTGCCACTCCTAATTTGTTTCTAATAACCTCATTATGTATACGGTCTTTTCTTGTATGACCACTCATCCATCTCAACATTTTTGTACATGTTAATGATTAACTGCCCAACACTCAGAACCATAAAACATGGCTGGCTTAATTGCTGCTCTATAATATTTACCTTTTAACTTTAATGGTATCTTCTTATCGCAAAGAATACCTGATGCTCCTCTCCATTTTAACCAATCAGCATTAATTCTATGCGTAACATCTCCATCAATTCTTCCATCACTCTGAAAAATTGACCTTAGGTATTTAAAACTTTCCTTTTGTGGGATGCAATGTGTGCCAATTTTAATTTCTATGTCCTCTGAGGTAACCAAATGATCAAACATACATTCCATATATTCTGTCTTTGTTCTACTAAGTCGGAGGCCTTTGCTTTCTAATGTTTCTCTCCATAGTTCCAATTTTCTATTGACTTTTTCCTTAAACTCCTCCACTAAAACAATGTCATCTGCAAATAACATACACCAAGGTACTTCATCTTGAATATGTTTTGTTAACTCATCAATCACCATTATAAATAAGTATGGACTTAAAATTGATCCTTCACGTAACCCAATATTAACTTCAAAGAAGTATGTCGTTCCTTCATGAGTCCTCACACATGTTTTTGCACCATCATACATGTCTCTTATAAGGTTAATGTATGTCAATGGGATACCTCTTTTTTCCAAAGTTCTCCAAAGAACCTCCCTCGGTACTCTATCATAAGCTTTTTCTAGATCAATAAATATCACGTGAAGGTCTTTTTTTTTTGCTCTAAAATGTTCCATAAGACGTCTCAAAAGGTGAATCGCTTCAACAGTAGATTTGCCTAGCATGAATCCAAATTGGTTCTCTGTTGTACTTGATACTTGTCTTAACCTACGTTCGATAATTCTTTCCCACAATTTCATAGTATGGCTCATTAACTTGATACCTTGATAATTCGCACAATTTTGAATGTCTCCTTGTTCTTATATACGGGTATAAGTGTACTTGCGCTCCATTCTTTGGGCATCTTTTGGTTTTTTCATATTTCATTAAATAGTCTTGTGAGCCAAGTGACTTCTATTTCACCTAGTATTTTTCAAACTTCTATAGGAATATTATCTGGTCCTACCGATTTACCACCCTTCATATCTTTAAGATCCTCTTTGACTTTATTCTTTTGAATACGTCGGTAGAAATTGTGGTTTATATACTTTTCTGATGTGGCTAACTCTCTTAAGCTAATACTAACATCTTTATTTTCATTAAAAAGCTTAGAAAAATAGTTTTTCCTTCTATTTCTTATATCATCATTTGCCACTAGAATTTTTTCATCCTCGTCCTTGATGCATCTAACATAATTAAGATCTTTAGTTTTCTTATCTCTAGCCCTAGCTATCCTAAAAATATCTCTTTCACCCTCTTTTGAGTTGAGTTTTTTTATATAAATCCTCCCAAATTTTAGCTTTTGCTTGACTCATGGCCTTTTTCGCTTTCTTTTTTGCTTTTTTATAAGCCTCTAAAGTTTCACTAGTTTTCTTAGCATAATGTAATTTGTAACATGCCCTCTTTGCCTTGATTTTATTTTGCACTGCTTCACTCCACCACCAAGCTTCTTTTTGTGCTGGTACACCTTCCTTAGATACACCTAACACATCTTTCGCCACTTTCCTAATATGTATAGCCATATTGTTCCATATATCACAGGGTGTACCAACATAATTCCAAACATCTCCTTGAAGGACTTTATGTTTAAATATATCTTCTTTCTCGCTTTTGAGGTTCCACCATTTAGTCCGAATAGCTCGATGCACTCTTTTCTTCTTTGTCCATTTTTTTATTTGTAAATCCATAACTAAAAGTCGATGTTGGGTGGTTAAGCTTTCTCCTGGAAATACCTTGCAATCTTTACAACACGCTCTATCTTTTTTTCTACAAATAAAGTAATCAATTTGTGTTTGTGATAAGCCACTCTTATAAGTAATTAAATGTTCATCTCGTTTTTTGAAGATTGTATTGACTATAAAGAGATCAAATGCCATAGCAAAATTTAAAATCTCCCTACCTTCCTCATTTATATCCCCAAAACCAAAGTTTTCATGAATCCCTTGATATCCTAATGCCTCTTTACCAACATGTCCATTTAAGTCTCCTCCTAAACAAATCATCTCCCTTTGTAGAATCTTTTGAATCACCTTATCTAACTCTTCCCAAAAAACTGTCTTTATACTATCTTCTAGTCCTACTTGGGGTGCGTAAGCACAAACTATATTCAAAACCTTTGCTCCTAACACTAATTTGAACGTCATGATTCGGTCACCATATCGTTGTATGTCTACTACACTATCCTTTAAATATTTATTTATGATAATACCAGCTCCGTTTCGAGCCTTTTCTTTACCTGAGTATTATAATTTAAAACCTATATCCTCTATCTCTTTTGCTTTTTCTCCAACCCATTTTGTCTCTTGTAAACATAGAATATGAATCTTTCTCTGAATCATAGTATCTACCACCTCCATTAGCTTACTAGATAATGTTCCGATATTCTAAGAACCAATACGAATCTTATTATCTAGGACTACCTTCCTTACCCCCCGCATCTGTCCATAATAAAAATGTGGAGACCCTCTCTGCAAATTATTCACTACATTCGGGCGGCAATGTAGCGGGACTAACTTCTTTACCCACACCCGTCCATGATGTAGGAACCCTCTCTGCAATTGATTTACTACATTCAGGCGAAAATGTAGTGGCCCTTGCTTACTTAATAATGCATTCGGGCTGTGCAGCACGTTGCTAGGTGGGGACACCCCAAAGCCATGCTCATAATTTTTGTAATCCATGTTATAAAATCCGACGAAGTTTTATGCTAGCTGTCGCAAACCTAACACAACCCTCCTCCTTTATCCGAGCTTGCGACCGGCAATGCAAGGTCGGGCTTGTGACCGGCAATGCAAGGGTGATCCCTTACATGGTCGGAGTTTCTTGGAACAAAGACAGTAAGTCTTCAAATTATTTTACTTAGGGATGCAATGTTTAGCAGTTCTAAAATTTGCATAATTTCTGTCTGCTAATATATTGAGCTCATATTTTGTTGTTTTCATATTTGTCAAGTAGCACGTTCGTTTTTAAGGTGTAACTGCATGACATATTAACGTTCTTCTTAACTCCTCTCATCTCATTTGCCAACAAAATGCCATATGCAAATAACGTGCAGGAGGTACTTTACCTTGTTGTTCATTGATAACCTAAACAAAGAGACATTTATATCCTATCAACCTGGTGCAGTCTAACATCAACAAGAAAGAAGGTGGTTATCCTATATGAGTCTTAACACATACTCCTGTTCCATTGTATAAGTCAGATTTCCCAAAGGATATCTGTTGGCACTATGTTGTAAGCCTTGTCTAAATCAATGCACACCATATATCAGTTTGTTTTGGTCCTAAAGTGTTCTGATGCTACTAGTGAAAGCACTATTCTCCTATCGACCTGGTGCAGTCAAATACTAATAACAAGAAAGAAAGCAGTTACCCCTTTGTGAATCTTAACACATTAGCTCTGTTCCATTACATAAGTCAGGTTCTCCAAAGAATATCCATTGATACCGTGTTATAAGCCTTGTCTAAAACGATCCATACCATATATAGGTTCCTTTTGGTCCTAAACTGTTCTGATGCTACTGAAAGCACTATTCTCATTTTGAGATTTTTAGAACGTAACCAAGGTTACTTCCTGATATAAGTCTTTATTTCTTTCATATGTCTTGTTATATAAGACCCTTCATAATAATGATGCTAACAACCATATATCTAATCTTATATTATGTTGGCTGTCTTTAGCTCTTTTGTGAACAACATGGTCCATCGTCATACATCACCATGCTTTCTTTCCCTACTGCTGATGCACATGCCACATGTTTGGTAGTTTTGGGTTCTTCAGAATTCTTTCAGTTTCAAATTGCAATGCGAAACTTCAATACTTCAAGCTGAATGCCTTGTGTGCTAAAGACATCTATAGTTTGCCTAATACGGGATGATTTTACCATTTTCTGGTGGACCATCTGTTGCATTGTTGAAGAGACTCAACCAGTAAACCAAACGTCCATTGGCTGATGACAGTTTAGTATGCTAACTATAAGTGGTGGCAACATCGATCTTCGTACGCTGTTATGGGTGCACTCTATTTGGAACTTGGTACACTGACTGTGTCCCTAAATGCTTGAATATATATCTTCTGCATTATCGTTGTTCTCTTTTCTGTGACAAATGATCACAGGCAGAAGCTTCCTGTTTGGACTAGTTTACCTGATACTTGTTAAAATAAGTGATTGAAGTGCATACCCTTGTTATGCAAAGCTAGAACGGTAGTTTTAATATGAAGAGAATTGTGTATTGTTTGTACTTGTTATGCTACTCATTTTGGTCTAAGAGTGCAGTTACAGATATAGGATGTCTCTGCTTCTTTCCATTTCATGATGATGCCTTTCTCTACCTCCTCATCTATCTCTGTTCCTCATGGTTGCACTTGGGTATTGGAATTTGTCAAGTTTTTGGACAACTGTAACTTAGTCTTTGTGTGTTTCTTATTAATGGTGGGCTCTACTGTTATTGTTTTTGTTGCTCTCTTGTAATTTTACATCCTATATTGTATAGATGCTTTGCTTGTTTTTACATTTTCTTCCATACATCTTTTACCATGTTAGAGGAGCTGAAGAATCAAAATGTCTAGCTTGCAATTTGACATTTGGAATTTCTTTTTTGTAGCATTCTTGCAGTGGAGTTTATGCGTTCAGCTATACACAGTGGCAAACATACCGATGTAGGAAAACTGCATCAACTGTATGCTTCTCCAACCATGATAAAAGAGGAAGAAGTAAGTTTGCTTGCTTCTAATAACCTCCATCTTGCTGTCTTTTGTCATTTGATGAGAGCCTACCTGCCAATCATAAGGGAATCAAGGGCGTAAGTTATTCTTTTTAGAGCCATGGAGCAGATTTGAACCTTCACAGAGGCACCCCACTTGCTGGATTTGTTTGCATATGTTCAGATTATGATCTGAAAAATTTGAATCACATTACTATTGGTTTTCTCATAGTGTTGGAAATTAACATTTACTTTTCAATTGCATCAATTGATGGTTGGCCCATTGGTAAATTTTTTCCCTTTTCAATCAATGTTGTAGTTGTTTCTTTAATACCTAATACAAAGTTCTCCTAACGACATTCATATTTGCACGGGTGTGTATGTATATATCCATTCACTTTGTTTCAATCTCTAGTTTGATTTTAAGCACATTGTTGCAAGTCCAAATATTTGAGTTTTGTTCTTGCTATGACTATATTCTTCGTGCTTTTCCTTTTGATTCTTTTGAACTATTTGGTGCTTAACAACTCTTAGATCTCTGTGCAGGTTGTGTTGGATGAGGATGAAATTTCTGGGTTTCGAGAGAGGCTTCTTCCTATTGTAATTGGATTGCTGAAAACCGTTAGTGCCACGCCTCTCTTTCCTTTCTATTCTTTGATATTATTATTGCCAAGTGTTTTCAGTTCTGCTGCATTCTTGAGCTTGCTGTGCCATTCTTTTGTCAATATGACTTGGAGTGTGACATCTCTAATCACCACCTTTGTTCTATGATTTGCATAATATTTCTAGGATTTTTAATTAAAATTTGCACATTATTAAATGAAATGTAAAGATCCAAACCTCTCGATATCATTGAAGTGCACAAGTCATGGGGTCTCATTGATATTCATGTGAGGATTGAGAACCAGCTATTCAGCAGTATCTTGTGTGCTGTTTTATCATTTGCAGTTTGTGATATTTCAAATTTTCAGGATAAGAGTTATGTGATTGTATATTTAACTCAGAGGATTTTGTCACTAACCCAGGTAGCTGCTGGTTGGGTCCAAAAGATCTGGATTAGACTGATTTTGCTCTGAGTTGTTCAATTGCATCAGGATTTTTTTTCCAGCCAGGCCTACATGAAATGACTGAGTAAACTTGTCCTTGGAGAAAAGACAATCTAATAACGACTGCCCATATCTATTAGCTTTTACTTGAAGAAAAATATACCACGAGTACTGTGTCAGAGAAGAAAAAGTAGAACCACTCCTTTTACTCTTGAGTGAGGGGCTGGCATGTGAGTCTGGTTTAAGATAAGTGATAACTCTATTCTCACAGACAGCGTGGCAGTGACAGAAAATGTGACACTACTTCAAATTATTGCGCAATCACAATAACAATGGCACTCTCCTAAATATTGGAACTATGATGGTTTAAATAACAATATCCGAAGCATTCATAGGTTTCAAGACTATCTTAGAGTGATTAATTGCTACTAGAAACAAGGATGGTAAAATGTTGTCTCATTCAATCACTTCCAGGTAGCATCTCATGTTCTTCTCGTACATTTTGAAGAGTCATTTAACGGTGTTGGTCTAAGTGGATTTTATGGTATAAAGTACGAAGTCGGTAGGTGCTTCATATGATTTTCTTGGAAATGGGCTTCTGACTGGATCAGATGTACTTTGTTGAAGTTTTAAGACTTCTTTATTTCTCATAATTATCATTACATGCTGCTTAAATGTAATCAGAGCGCTCTGTTAAGTTCTGGAAACAGTTATTTTAGATTGTACTGGAAATAGTTTTTTTAGATTGTACCATGTTCTATTGTTCTGCTATTCATGTCAGGCTAAGCTTCCTGCTGTATTAAGGGTGTATCGTGAAACACTCATTGGTGACATGAAAACTGCCATTAAGAACACGGTGGCTTCACTGCTTCCAGTTTTGGTGGCTCGTGCAGTCGAATCTGATTTACAGGCTGGAGAACGGGCAGTTGATGCTGATGGTAAGATGCTCACTAACTTGCTGCCTGCTTAGTTTTATTACTGCTGACTTCTTCAGTGCCATTTCCGGAATCTATCACAATATTGATTGAAGCTTGTTGCAGGTGGTGGCTCATCCCTGGCAAACAAACTAAGAAGCCTTTCACCTGATAATTTTGTTATTCTCCTGGCTGCTATCTTCAAAATCGTACAGGTTACTGAACCAATTAATTGCTCTCTCCCCCACCCCCCCAGTTCTTCAGTTAATTTTGTATTCCTCCAAAGCCATAGTTATGATAATGATGTATTTTTTCTTTTCCTGAATGAGTCTCTGTGGTTGATATAACATGTGGTTTTACTTGTGTTTGCAGATCAATACTAAAATCAGTTATCTAAATGTTCATTTGGTACATTTATATCACGATTATTGTAGTAATATTCAGCATATCATAAAATAATCAACAAGAACTATAACAGTTGAGCTAAGAGCTTTTAAAAGCCAAAAAGTAGAATAAATGGTGAGCAAATTACTTGAATGTGCAGAAACGCTTCTATCAGTAGATTCACACAAAAAATCTGATAAACAAAAGCACGTCTCTTGACAAATTCTAACTGCCAATTGTAGGGAACATAGTTGAGCAGTCTCATGTCTCTTTACTTTAGTTATGGACGAACTAACAAAGCATGTTCAAGACAAAGTGTCTTAGTACATGTTATTTGCAGATGATATTTTCCTGGTGAATGAGATAAGAGGAGTTGACAATCCACTTAAACTATGAAGAGAAACTTTAGAAACAAAGTATTTTCGACTTAGTAAAACAAAAGACAAAATATATAGAATGCAAGTTTGATATCACAAAGATTTGATAGTACTTAAAGTTGGCACATGTTACATCCCTAAGAAAAACCAATTTAAGTACTTAGGATGTGTTTCAAAATGATGGAAGAATTGATGCAGGTCAATGTGCCTCAGGTATTTTATATGATAAAAAAAGGGCCACTAAAATTAAAAGGTAAATATTATAAGGCAGCTGTTAAACCAACAATATTTTATGCTGTTGAGTGTTGGGCAGTCAACCATTAAATATGCAGAAGATGTCCATGCAGAAGTGGAGATGTTGAGGTGGATGTTTGGGCATACAAGGAAGGTCAGACTTGTAATGAGGTTATTAGGAAAAAGGAATTGGTGCAACACTATAGAAGACGAGAAAGACACATTTAAGGTGGTTAAGACGTGTGAAGAGGTGGCTATATGAAGCTCCAGGTGCGATAGATGGATAATGGACACCTTAAAAAAGGGTGAGGAAGGCAAGGAAAGTGTTGGAAGGAGATCATAGAGCATGATCTTTCTTTCTGGAATTAGATGCTAATATGACTCAAGATCGAGCTCAGAATCTGTTGATTGCATCCTACTTAATGTGGGTAAAGGGTTGGTTTGTTACATAATACATATGCAAGCAAATATGGAGGAATGGTACTGCTAGGCATGAAACATAATGCAACGAAACTGGGGCTAATTAAGCGAAGGAAAACATGCTGCAAAGCAATACAACAACAACAACTAAGCCTTTTCCCATACTAGACGGGGTTGGCTAATGCTGCAAAGCAATGAAAAGAAAAAAAGAAAAGTGAATCTGTTGAAACTGTTCGGATATCAGATTTCTATTTCTTGCTTTTGCAATAAAGTCTCCTTTCATGTCCTTTTGGAAGATTGAATGAAGCATGAACCCTTTTTTCGGGGGTACACCAAATGATGAGGATTCTTGTTGAGTTAGCAGCAAGATTTTGGTATGTATGCCAAGTGGTATTTGTCTTTGTTTTACTCTTAAGAGGAAAAGTCACATAGACCATGTTCAAAAACTATTTAGCCACTCAACCAGTGTTGTTACTGATGCATGACTCAGTGAATTGGTTAGTTGACTTGTACAATCGGTCTTGATACCTGTAGATTATGCACGCTTCAGAACTTACTTGTGAATCGTAATAGTTATTTCCATTGATTTCCTAGTTTGAATGGTTTGGTGAACATATCTTTATTTAAAGATAAAGATTGTCTTCTTATATACCTCTAAGATTTTGTGTGCTAAGAAACTGATTTCAGTGCTTTGATCATGCTAGGCACATTTGGTGATGGCAGCTGAAGTTAAAAAGGTCATTGAATGGATCATGGGTGGTCTAGATGGTTCATATGCTGCTGATTCTGTTGCTGCTGCAGTTGCATCAGGCGCTGCAGCAGCAGCAGCTGCAGAAGCTGCTCAAGAAAATGATATTCAAGTTGATCCACTCCTGACATATTCTGTTCAGAGAAACACGGCTAAGGTCAATTTGCTTCTGGGAAAGACGAATGAGATCCCTAGTCAGTCTAATATGTCAAAACATTTCAGGTTATATGCTTACAGAAGTTGACCTTTTCCTTGCTGAATGTGCATTTTTTACAGTAAAAGTTGCAACTGGAACCACAGTTCTTGTATTCTGTTGCTGTGCTTTTGCTCCTTCTAATCTTTGTTTTAGGGTTCAAGCAAGGTATTTCGGAGACCTCAACAATAATGGCTTATGGTTTCAAATCATGCGATGTATCATGGTGATTAGCTTGATCCTTGTGGAATTGGAAGGGTGCCAAGACTAAATGTGTGTTAGGCAAACATGCACATGTGCCGTCAGTTATTGGAAATATGTAACTTAGGTGAGGTTAATTACGAGAATTAAGAATGTTGCATGAGTGAGCTTGGATGGACCACTTACAAGGCATTTCTCTTCCAAAAGTGCTTGAAAAGACATGAACTAATAGTGATAATTTTGATATTATGTTGTTTGCTATCGTGCAACTAAAATAAGGGGAGAAGATTTGCCTATGGCCATCTGGAAAAGAAGGAAAAAGATATTAGAGAGTTTTTAACACTAAGTAGAAAAAACCAATGACTCTTTTTCATTTATGAAGCAAGTATATATGAATCAGTGAAATGTTGAAGTATCACGAGATGGTGCACATCCAAGAATTAATTAACTCCATATAGCAGGAAGTTACAGTCTGGGAGAGGAGATAGATCTGCAGACCTCTCACTTAGCTGAAAGGGGTTGCTTTGAGGTCAAAGGTTTTAATCTTCAGTTCTCTCTTGGATCTTAGATTCAAAGGACTCAAAAAGATTGGAAGTGGTTCGAAGGCCTAGATCAGTGGATGTGTACTACGGAAAACGATTGCGAAGGTTGTAAATGACATATTATATGGTACAGTATGTATCTCATACCTAGGAAAATAGATACGACACTACCACTTTATAGAATTCTAAATCTTTAAAAAGTAAGGCTCTCTCTTCTATAGTCAGTGGTTAGTCATTCATATCTTCCTAGGTTCTTCCATTTCTCATTGTTATTTAGTCTACTTTCAGTACGTATTCAATGAGTTAGTCAATTGGCCTTTCATGTTAAGTGTCCATCTTTTTCTTTAGAAATCGATAGAAGCCTGATGGGAACTTTTGAAAACAGGGCTGATGTACTAAGGGAAAATGCTGAAGCTGTTTTTGCAGCATGCGATGCTGCTCATGGAAGATGGGCTAAGCTGCTTGGTGTTCGTCAGCAGCTGCATCCAAGGCTACGATTACAAGAGTTTCTAAGTATCTACAACATAACACAGGAATTTATATCAGCTACAGAGAAGGTACTCTTATCCTTCTAACATACAATTGTTCAAAAACAACAGAAATAACCAAGTTGTGGTACCATGGTACGATAATGTGTCATGTCTGGAAGTTTTGCTCATAGCCAATTTTTGATATCACTTGCTGCTAATTGCTGAATTTACCCTTACATGATAGCTTCATGATGCCATATATCACTATCATGCACCCTAAATCATATGGGTTCATATCTTATACACGAGTTGTTTGACTTTGACATGAATGGCAAAATGGTAAAAATTGCTATATGCTGGAAGTTCCAGAACATCCAGACGTTTTTTATCATCATAGTCAACTTTGTCTATTTGTGCCAATTCCCCGCATTTTATTCACGTGAATGGTAGCACTTACATTTACAATTTCCCTTTTTCCAGGCCTGTGATTATTATTGCTCTTGTTTCCATCTTTTGATTCTCCTTTACCTAACACTGACAGATTGGTGGAAGGCTCGGCTACAGTATACGGGGTACATTGCAATCGCAGTCAAAAGCTTTCATAGATTTTCAGCATCATTCCCGTGTAATTTCTGTCACTTATTTCTTTTTGTTCTATTCCATTCAATTACAAGTGTCAATTCGTTTCAGAACATATTTTGGACTTCAATTTTCATTGCTTAGCTATAAAAGTATGCTTTATTGGTCTTTGTGTTCTGCTGCCAACCCACCCTTGCTTTTCTAAAGTTGGCATTTGTTGTTGTAGCTGGAAAAGATTGTTGCTGTTCTTGATCAGGAAACATGGGTTTCAGTTGATGTCCCTGAGGAATTTCAGGCCATTAGTGATTCTTTCTCTTCTGGATTACTAGCAAATGGAAACCTAGTTGGTGATGATACATCAAGGGTTGTAATGTTGACCACAATGAAAGATTCCATTTCGGATCCACATGCAGTCCAGAACCATTCTACTGATACCTCTCAAAAGAATATGGATGTTGAATCATCGGCAAAGTCAGTTGGAGGACAAGATGGTGGATTGGAAGTTCCAATTACTCTGGTACATTGTAGTGATCGGAATTCAAAGGAACATGGAAGACCAGTTTCTCAGATGCTTCTATATAGAGGTGTTGGTTATCACATGGTAAACTGGTTAGTCCTTTCTGTGCATATGGTACCGACGTATTCATTATATATTAGATCTCCAGCGATTCAGTTTCTGCAAATGGTTTAAATGTTTTTCTTTTGGTTTTCTATTGCAATCCAGTTATGATTTTCTAATTGCCATTTGCTTCCTTTCCTACAGTGGCTTAATATTGCTGAAGATGCTTTCCGAGTACATAGACATAAGCAGGTCTTTGTCTGCACATTCATCTGAGGTAGTTCACCGAATTGTGGACATCTTGAAGCAGTTCAATACCCGTACATGTCAACTTGTTCTTGGTGCACGTGCCATGCAGGTACTACGTGGCATATTAACAGTTTATTTGGCAAAACTTCAGAGTGCATATTCCTTCCTCTGTTTTTGAATTGTAAACTTGCAAAGGTGTTAATATTTAATAGGATGGTTATAGACTTACTGCACAATAACCAGCAAGTCTGTTGGTACTATGAAGATGCAGCTCTCAAGTCTGAACATATTTGGGGAGTCGATATTGCGAATGAGGACAAACTTATATTCCAGCACATTATTTGTT
The DNA here is from genome assembly GCA_036023115.1 of Brasenia schreberi. NCBI lineage: Eukaryota > Viridiplantae > Streptophyta > Magnoliopsida > Nymphaeales > Cabombaceae > Brasenia > Brasenia schreberi. Next base: position 32,812,867 of record JAYKKT010000088.1, read on the forward strand.
TACTATGTCATATGATGCGTGCTTTGTGTTTATTTCCTTTCGGGTTGGTTGGCCTTTGGAAATTGCTATTGTGTTACTTATATTGCAATGTGTGTTTCCTCTTTTAGATGTTGAACTGCTTCTTTTGTGACATCTGCTCAAAGGAGTGCCCACCAACTAAATGGACTTTATATGTGGATCCAAGGAGTTATAAAGCAGAACTTCTGTAGGAGGAATAGGCATTTTGTTATAATGATGAATTTGAGGATAAAAAGTGTCACTATATATTCTTTCATATCTGAATGGAGTACTTTCCCAAGTATTTTACTGTAGATGTTTTTCTTGTGCTCTTTTCAACATACAATGAAGTTGATACTATGCATCTTCTTATTTTCAGCATAACTTGGAAAATTACATGGAAGCCTCATGGGTTTTAAGGAAGGCCCTTGGCAGTCATATGACTGATTAGGGTTTTATTCCTATGGGTGTCATGTCTATGCATAGGCTACAGTGACACAGTCCATATAGGACTTGGAAGTTAGGGTTCTACCTTAAGCTGGGTGGTTCAAGTGGGAACCTTTCTTATCTTAGGTGTATTCCCGTATATTACCTGTACACTAAGTAATTTTTATGTTTTTTCATTTTAAAAAGGTTATAATACGCATCTATATGTATCCTATCATTGAGCCTTATGATAAGGATGGTATATCAATACTTACAATACTGACCCCAGCAATAACAACCTCATTGGATGTTATCTATCCATGTGCCTCCATGCCTGCATGTGTATGATGGTAAAACAAGAGAGTGAAACATTATCCTTAAAGTGACACAACAATGCGATTAGGTTGTATCTTCTGCATTGAAGGAGTCTAGATCTACTGCTCATCATAGGTTCAGACATCTAACTTACCAATATCTTGCATTGTGTTAGCACATCAAATCTACCATATGAGAAAATCAAATGTTTTCGACTTTTTTTTACGGATACCCTCTGAAGGTTTGGTTAAGGCGTCAAGTACTGCACCTTTTGCCATCATGTATTTTCATGCAAAGTGTGGGTACATGTCATCGTGCTTGACGAAAAGTTCGAATTCCTCTTGTTAGTCCATTATCTCCTAATAGGTTAACATGATGCATGTTCTGAGTTGAGAAAAATGCTTATTTGTTTTGTTCATGAAAAAAAGGCCGTGATTGCTTTGTTGTTTGGTGTCTAATCCATTTAAAGCTACTCCAAATATATAAATCTATATATTCTGAAATGTACTCTCATGTTCAAATTCCAATCCAAGATAGTGAAGCAAGATATGAGACAAGATATTTTGTATTTGCTATTTCATTCTTGTATGTCATGCCTTTTCTCTAAAAAGAAAAGCCTAACATGTTTTCTCCTAGTGGAAGTCATTCTTCCTTCTCTAGGGCCTAGATTGACAACTTAATTAATCAGGTTTCCCTTTATATCCATTCCATCTTATTGTGTGCTTTTCTGATGGGTTTTCTAATACTCAGAATGCTTATGCTATCTGAATTTTCACTATTTCAGGTTTCAGGCTTGAAGTCAATAACTGCAAAGCACTTGGCTTTGGCAAGTCAGGTCATCAGTTTTTTCTGTTCTATGATGCCAGGTAATCACTGTTTGAAGAAAGTATTTATGTGAATTAGTTGTGTGTAACTGTGTATATGAACTTGTCTATATACATACACATCATGTTCATGTATGGGTATTTTGCCAAGTGTCATCTTAGTTTGAAGTGATGTATGGTAATAAATCTTTTCTGATGTTTGGTGATTGTTACTTAAAGCATCATTAGTTTGGATTCCAGTGTAATGAAGATTTTGCTATGCCAATGTTTGGATTTTAATTCTCATTGTGCTTTCTTAATTACAATTCTGATGATTCTAAATTTTGAACCATTGTGTATATGCATGTGGATTTATGCCAGGTAGATCTACTATTGAAGCGATTCACCTTTTGAGACGTCTTATGGAACATTTTAGAGCAAAAAAGAAAGACCTTCACATGATATTTATTGATCTAGAAAAAGCTTATGATAGGGTACCAAGGGAGGTTCTTTGGAGAACTTTGGAAAAAAGAGGTATCCCATTGACATATATTAACCTTATAAGAGACATGTATGATGGTGCAAAAACATGTGTGAGGACTCATGAAGGAACGACAGACTTCTTTGAAGTTAATATTGGGTTACATCAAGGATCAACTTTAAGTCCATACTTGTTTATAATGGTGATGGATGAGTTAACAAAACATATTCAAGATGAAGTACCTTGGTGTATGTTATTTGCAGATGACATTGTATTAGTGGAGGAGTCTAAGGAAAAAGTTAATAGAAAATTGGAACTATGGAGAGAAACATTAGAAAACAAAGGCCTCCGACTTAGTAGAACAAAGACAGAATATATGGAATGTAAGTTTGATCATTTGGCTACTTCAGAGGACATAGAAATTAAAATTGGCACACATTGCATTCCCCAAAAGGAAAGTTTTAAATACCTAGGGTCAATTTTTCAAAGTGATGGAAGAATTGATGGAGATGTTACACATAGAATTAATGCTGGTTGGTTAAAATGGAGAGGAGCATCAGGTATTCTTTGTGATAAGAAGATACCATTAAAATTAAAAGGTAAATATTATAGAGCAGCAGTTAGGCCTGCCATGTTTTATAGTTCTGAGTGTTGGGCAGTTAATCATCAACATGTACAAAAGATGTCTGTGACAGAAATGAAGATGTTGAGATGGATGAGTGGTCATACAAGAAAAGACCGTATACATAATGAGGTTATTAGAAACAAATTAGGAGTGGCACCAATAGAGGATAAAATGAGAGAACATCGTTTAAGATGGTTTGGACATATAGAAAGAAGATCAAAAGAAGAACCTGTAAGAAGGTTAGAAAAACTAAATTTGGGAAGTATTAAAAGAGGTAGAGGACGACCACAAAAGTGTTGGAAAGAAACAATAAAGAATGATCTAGCTTATTGGGAGTTAACTGCTAACATGGCACACGATAGAGATCTGTGGAAACAAAGAATCCATGTAGCCGACCCCGTCTAGTATGGGAAAAGGCTTAGTTGTTGTTGTTGTTGTTGTGTGTATATGCATGTGCATCCATGTCTATGCATGTGTATGACGCGTGAATGCATGCATGCATATGTGTGCTTGCGCTGACTTTTGTACTGGAATTTGCCGACTCTTGTGTCATGTACTTGATTACTTTATAACTCAAATTATCTGTCTTGCGGCTCTGACATTTGTTCTGCAATGAAGAGATGCGGATCATTTTCTTTATGAAGGTGCCAGATTCCCGAAAAGCCTTGTTGTCATCAGAGCTTGATAGAATAGCACAGGTATCATTACTGTTTCAAGTTTTCCTGAAAAAAGGAATCATCTAATGACACATTAAAATAAAAAAAAATTCTTATATTTTCTCATGGTAATTTCTCTTGTCATTTAACTATGCTGGATCTGCGCTCATGGCAGTATCCAGATGCTTGTTAGAGATTCTTATGTTTTACTGAGAACCTTTATCTTACTTTTAAGTGCATAGATCAAAATGTTGAAACAATAATCAGATGTTTTAAGTGGAATTGGCCTAATTTGTCTTGCTAAATTGATGCATCAACTACCAAAACATATAAACGTTCATCTGCCTTAATGTGGTATCAGCCCCTATTCTGCTTAATTGAAACCCCGAGGGAATTTCACCAAGTGGATCCCCAATGTTTGTCCTTAACCGTATGGTTCCATTATTCCCACTGTGGTTCTTCATGGAGAAAAACTGAAGTATGACATAATATTACAGATTTTGTTAGTTTGAGAAGTCTTTGAGAATCACATCATATAACTGAGTTCTGATTTGCTACTTGAAAATGCAGAATTTCAATCCAAGTTCTTTTCTCTTTTTTCTCTTTAAAGTGGTCTTTCTGCTGTTTTCAGGATTATAAAGTGCATCGAGATGAAATCCATGCAAAGCTTGTGCAGATAATGAAAGAAAGGTTATTGGTGCATCTACGTTCTCTGCCTCAGATTGCAGAGGGCTGGAACAAGACAGATGATAATGACCCCCAACCCAGTCAGTTTGCACGAGCTCTCACTAAGGTAATGTATTCATGGATAATGCTCCATTTATGATGATCAAAGATCAGGAAGTGTGGGTCAAAAATATGCTTATAACTTTCCAAAAGGTGCACATCAATATCATATTTCAAAGTATGTGCTGAAAGTGTAGTCTTATGCTGAGTTACTTTAGATTCAGTTGTACATACTCGATCAACATGCAATGTTCTTTCCTGTCTTCAGAGTTTGAACTAGCTATTGTGCTTAAGCATATTTTGAACCGAAAAAGATTATAAACAGTCACTTTTTTAATGGGAAAACATCAATTTAGATGTTTCCATTTCTGTTTTAAAAGTTTGAAGCAAATAATCTGTAGTCATGAACTTTGATTGAGCTAATGTGGGTCTGAGTTCTGTCAAAGGTTGAATTCCTTATTGAGCTTTGCTAGAGGCTCAGAGGAGGTAAAGACCAGGCACTGAAGGTAATTACTTGTGATCTGGCAGCTAAGAACATCCACTGACATTTTTAGTACATGAATACCAGGTGAACAGCAGAGCATGGATTTATTTAAGGCCTATAAACTTTTTAATTATTGCACATGAGTTGATTATTTGCTAAACGCAGTTGTCCCTCATTTCTTTTTATGCTATTCTATCAATGGTAGCCACTTAGAAATTTATGCATATTGCTGGTTTTGTTCTGTGAACTGCAGGAAGTTGGTGTGCTTCAACGCGTATTATCCAGAACTCTCCATGAAGAAGATGTTATAGGAATTTTCAGGTCTTCTTGCCTGTTCCTTTTTTTTGTTAAATTAATTTGGCTAGCATCACTTATGTTTTTATAATTTCCTATTGGTCCTATATACTATATCTTTGTAATTTTTGCACTTTGGGAAATAGCTTCATGAAACATGAAACCCACTCCCCTGCTTTGTACAATTTGTGTTTTTATCCAAATCATACGTGTTTCTGTTTATGTTCAGAACAAAGATGTATATTCACCATGGGAACAAGGCCCTCTAGGCTTATAGTTCAAAGTTTTAACACTTACTAATTAATATCCATGCTGACATTTTTCTTTTTTATTATTACACAAGTAGAGTGTTGCTTCAGCACAGGCCTAAAGGTTTGTACACCTCAAATGAGTAAAAAGGCTATAAAAGCTTGTGGCCGTGGTATTAGAAAAATACAAACTATATCCGAATCATTGTATCGCAGAGAACTCCAAGGAACAACAAGAAGGCAGGAATGCCACTTTGAACACTTCTATCATGGGTAACATCCTTTTTATAAATAACTGACTGCACTAGATCTTCTTGGGATGAAAATGTTGTCGGTACATTTGTAGTTTTTGTCTCACTTCGAGATAATTAGGAAGTTGTATTGCTTTGGAGCATGAACCTATCATGTAGCTAGCATGGAATGTGCAGCAGCACAAAATGTTGACTGTCATACTAGGTGGCTTATGTTCAATAATAGAAAAAACACCATAGTGCTTGTTTCCAATCATATGAAGTTCTACTTGTTTTCTTTTTCTTTACAAGATGGCTTTTGTTTGATAAAAGAAAGGCAGTGGAATGCACATCTGTGAGCAGTTTCAACGTACAGTTTGAAGCTTAGCATGAGCTTTTTTTCTTCTTCTCTCTTTTGATCTTTAGAGTTGCAAAATCTGCAGGCAAGTGGCTCAAAATTTTCATTCACAACTTACGGAAGCCTTTTCCAGATTAGATGTTGGTACTCCTCAAGCAAGGGACAGGTATACCTTGTAGAATGAGATGGTGTGAGAGATAGTTCCTGTTGAATGTTATGGCTTTCAATGTTGGACTATCCACAAAGGTTGAGATGAGTGACTTCTTTTTCCAGACTTCTTCGGGATGTCCAACACATTTTGGCTTGTATTCATTCATTGCCTACATCTAAATCAAATGGTGATGGAATCTCAAAAGGGAAGCTTGATGAATTCCTGGCACAAAGGTTTCAGAGTGAGGCTGGTCAATGAAAGATTGCAGATTTAGATAGTCGAGGAGCTTATCAAGTTTTTTATTATTCCCGGGGCCTGTATTATGGTATATTCATTCAACCATACATCCAAAAAGCATGGAGCCGTCTTGTGAAAACTTTGTAAGGTAATCTTTAACTGTTTACCGTGGGTTCAAGATCTTGAAGTATATCTACTTTGTTGACTTCTCAATATTTAAGAATTATTGCTTTCTGAAAAATCATGCATAAGTACTAGTTTGAAGTTTTATCTCCATGTCTATAGTAGGTCTAACTAATGGCAGAAACACTTACCTCCTCAAAATGCAACTGATTTGCCATATCCATATTACCACAATTGCATGCTTGGATTGAATGTTGACACATCCATGGTGGAAAGGTGTATACACACACGTGTGTGTGTATGGATTACAGCATGCTACTTTTTCAGTAAACGGTTGCAGCAAACAACATAGTGTCTACAACAACAGCTAAGGCTTTTGTGATACTAGATGGAGTCTACTACATGGATTTTTTGTTTCCATAGAGTTCTATTTTGTGCCGTGCTAACATTTAACTCGGCATATGGTGGATCATTCTTTATTATTTACTTCTAAAAACACTTTTATAGTCTTTCTCTTTTATGTGTGATATCTCTATCAATGTTTTCATTCTCTGAAATACTGAGCTTAGGTATTTAGCACTTTTCTTTTCCTTGTGAGGCATATGTGTCTCAATCTTAATTTTTATGTTGTCTGAAGTAACCAACTTGAATTTCATGTACTTTGACTTTGTTCTACTCGGTCAAAAACCTTTATTTTCTAGTGTTCTTCTTTGTATTTTTAATTTCTTATTAACTTTTTCCTTAGACTCATCTTACTAATACAATGTCATCTACAAATAACATACATCAAGGTACTTTATATTGAATATGCTTTGTTAACTCATCAATAACTAAGGTAAATAAATAGTTAAAAAAAATCTATTATTCTTTCATGAGTTCTTACACATGTTTGTACCATCATACATATCTCTTATTAAGATTATTGTACATCTATGAGATACCTTTCTTTTTCAAGGTTCTCCAAGTCGAAAGGATATAACTTGATCCTTTTTTCTAAATGAATAAATTCCATACAAAGGTTCTTCTTTTTTACTCTAAATCTTTCTTAGGCCATATAAATTTGTGAATAGCCTTAATGATTTTCATAACATAAATCCAAATTAGTTCTTTATTGTACCTGATACTTTTTTCAACCTTCGCAAATAGTCCTTTTACATAATTTCAGTTTTATGACTTGTCAACTTAATGTTTGGATAATTTGTATAATTATAAATGTGTCTCTTGTTCTTGTATATAGGTATAATTGTATTCTTTTTCATTTTTCAAGCATATGTTGGTTTCTCTATATTTCATTAAATAATCTTATAAGTCAAGTGATCTCTCTTAAAATTTTCTATATTTCTAGGAATATAGGAATATATTGTTTGCTCTTACAAATTTTCCTGTCATCCTAGGTTTAAGAGCATTTTTATTTTATTATTTGAATATATCAGTAAAAATCAGAGAACAACATGGTCTCCCTTTGTTCAAAACCAGGGAATAGTTTCTGCAACATTGAATATGTTATATCCAAGAAGTACCTTTGACCTTAATATTAATCCTGATGAATGGGCCTTTTTCTTGATTCGCCAACTCCACATTGTTTCATCCACATAATCACTGGTATGACAAGGCAAACATGCTTTTTTTAATTTCACAAGATCTCGTCAACTGCCTTGATGGGTATACAGATATCTCATGGAAGTTACATCTTAGACATCGTTCTGTTATCTTAAAGTATATAACAAGCTGATATCGGCTGAAATCGTAATTAAACAAACACAAACATGAAACATTAATTGTGTTTTGAGTGACCCGTCTATAACATGTCCTTTGATTGTTTGATATTTTATTCTGGCTAAACAGGTTGCCCTTCCAGCCTCAAGAGATGGATGGTCCTGCCTTTATGGTGATGAATAAGCACAAGTCTCAGCTCCAAATTCATGTGATCTGGACTTGATCGACTGGTGAAAATGTAAGCATCAGGATCTTAGCCCTGCAATGGTTCCTTTTTCTATTCTTTCAAAAGCTTCATGGGGAATTGCTCGCTTTCCGCCCCCACTCTGTATTATGGTTTGAGCTCTTTTACCTATTACACTCGGCTCCCACCAAAAGCCCCAAATCTTAGGCTCATTTTGTTCTTTTAGATTTCCAATCATAACACAATTATGAGATGTGTAATTTTGTAAAGGTAATGACTACCATGCTTGTAAGAATGATAGTGTAATCAAGTGGATGAAGAGTTGCATTACTTTTCAGGCACTGGTCATGCTAACTGAACCCTTTTGCTAGCTATTTTACTGTTATGGTTATGATAGATATGGTTCTTCCGCATTCACTTGAATTGCATAAATAGTATACTAAGCGTAGACTTCAAATAGAAAGGAATCATTTCAAGTCGAAACAGTGTTTCCATCTGTGCCAAAGAGAAGTTAGAAGCTCTGAGAAACACTGCACAGGAGATCGTGTTTGCAATGCCAAACGATCCCAAATGAAGGATTTCCTCATCTCCTTCATATGGAGTCTGTTATCTTCAAAACCATGGTTTGGGTGCATAATAATTCAGTTGGCCACACGACTGTTGCATTCTTCCGTGAATTGCTTGCTGTTCTACACACACCCTATTTTCCCCGTCTTTCCAATGGCTTTAGGTTTCCTAGCAAAGGCTTGTTTCTTCCGGTGGCTTTCAAATAAACACACCCTAGAGAAGGGGTTTCAATGGGTCATAATGGAAGGGAGTCCGATACATACTGGCTTTCTTCAGACACATATATCTATAAGTCTAATATGCTTAATATGTTATATACTTCGTAGTTGAAAATCTTGACCATTTCAAAAGATAAATGATTGAGTTGAAAAGAAAGAAAAGAAAGAAAGTACGGTATGTGTTTGATTTATGTGTTCTATTTGCTTTTAAACTCAAACATCAAACTGAGATTTTTAAAGAGGGACACGCATATAATCTCTCTCTATATATTAATGTCATTATGTAATATAAACAACATATTTATATATGGGGCTGCATCCGGTTGACCCGGATTCGATCAGAACCCGATCCGGGTCTTGTCCAAGTGTTCAAAGCGGACTAAATAGTAATTCGGGTCGGATCCGAGTCAGGATATTCTTGACACGGACGCGAAGTGATCCGACCGGCAAACTTGATTTGTCTGCGCCGTGAAGACGGAGGTAAAGTCGGACACGACCTCCGATCTCTGTTTTAATTCAATCCACTTGCGGGCTCGCAGTGTGGCCTTCTTCGCAGCACCACACATAACGCCGCAAAAGAAGAGATCGAGGAAAGCGAAGTTGGTTGCGTTACGTCGCCCTCCTCACCACGAATTCTGCTCCGCAGATCGCCTTCCTCTTTGCTTCGATGCATATAAATACTTGAAATCTGTTCAGACAAGGGCCAAGCTGTATCTAATTCAGAAAGGTGAGAGGACGTGTAAATCTGAAGAGTCAAACCCATTTGGAAAAAAGTAAGAGAATGGCGAAGGCCCTCCTGTGTCGCGTGATTCCTGGATGTGAACTAACTCGGAACCGTCTCCCTCTGGTCGTTCAAACAAAGCAATTACGAGTTCCCTTGGCAACCGGATGGTTTTCAGAGGAGAATCGGAAGAAGTTGATTGGGTGGTATCTCGCTGGCGCCCTCTCGGTTGGATTGTCTCTCTCTGGTTAGTACATTCATCGCCGTCATCTTCCATACGCTTCATTAATTGAGACTATCATGTTTCTTTTGAGATATTGTTCATAACCGAAACAGGGACACGTACGTAGTAATAAATGGAAATATTAGAAACTTAAGTTTAAAGAGCAAGGCTATTTTGCTCAAAACACAAAGATATTGTTCTACGATGTCTTGTTTAAGTGAATAAAAAGCGAAACAGGGACTTAGGTCTCTTAATAGACGGAATCATGGCGATTACATAGGAGAATAATTAAACGAATAACTATATATGGTGATATCTTGGATAAACGTCTTTCTACTGCTAGTGCAATACAATCTATCGAGTGCAAAACGTAATTGCTCATTCCTATTGGCTATATGTGCTTAGGATATCAATTTGCTATAAGACATGTCATGTTATGTTTTCATCACTATAAAACATGGTTCCTTAATCATCTTAATTTTGATAATATCATAGGATATTTCAACTCATGCTTCTGCAATGTTAGGTTGCTGATGTTTGAAGTTCTTACAATTTAAAATCTCTCTTTGGACCATAGTTATGTGATGTAAGCATAAATTTATTTACTATCAGTATACTTCTCAACACATGGTATGCTTCAAGCAGATGTAATTGGCACTTCTGATGAGGGAAAACTAGAACAAGTTTTTGGACACATTAGGGCAGTGAAAGTTGTGCCTGCCCGGTCATGTAGAGGATATAAAAAAAGAAGCGAAAAGGAAACTAGTCATTTCAAACCTTTATGCAAATATGAAAACAGTATTTTGTGGTTTAGGGGCCTTTGCTTGATTGACTACAGGAGATTCTTTTGAGAATAGACGTGACTTAGGGCAACATAATGCTGTACATTTTTTCTTTCGTAAATGCAAACCTATGCTTGAGAATTGGGATATCTCTAGCCTGTATGTCTATTTTCTGCTTTTCTCTTCTGAAAGTTTCCGTAAACTGTTTCTTCATCAAATTGATCCTTCAACATATAAAATAGGGATAAAATCTTCTTATGTTCTCACAGGGCCTGGCATTGCTGATGCTAAATCTGGAGTTAACAAGCCAAGTTTGCTTCCTAAAGAGTTCACTACTGTCATCGATATAGCTGGGTTCCTGTCCCCTGGACAGGTTTGACCTTGTTGCTCCTGATCTGTTTCTGATCTTGCCATCTGTAATGCGCTTATCCATTGAAGTGTAGTCATATGTCTGTAGCATTTTCTTTGAGCTTGTCCTTTCATTTAGGAGAAAATAAGGAATTTCCAACTTACTTTTAAAAATCGGAAATTTAACATCACACAATAAACAAAATATGAATCTGGAGAATAAATCCTCTGAAACTTGTCTTTCTTATTAGAAATTCTTAGTTCTATGTACTGCTGGTGACAGAAACATGGATGGATACTCCAACTGGGGTTGGTTAAGTTTTGGATTGACGTTGACAAAGAACAATGAGTATTCAAACGTAGACAGCTATTCTAAGTTTTGGGTTAACGTTGACATTAAGTCCCCTTGGTGATATCTTGTGTGTAAGTAGAATTACTTTGTTTCAGAGCTGCATCTTCTCTTAATTCTTATGCATTTTACTGTTCCTAGAAACTATGCAGTGTACAATGAAGACATAAAGATCGACCATGTTCTGTTGGTGGAACCTTTTTTTTTATTTCTTCATACAGTTTCAAGATTTGCCTAGAACCCAGAAGGTCATACTTTGGAAACTGATTTGATGTTTCGTTGTGTTTTTCTTGTCCTGTATGCACCATGTAATATATCACCCTGTAAAGAACAACAACAACAACAACTAAGCCTTTTCCCATACTAGACAGGGTCGGCTACATGGATTCTTTGTTTCCACAGATCCCTATCGTGTGCAATATATCACCCTGTAAAGAAATCATACTTAATTTGAAAAAGTATTTTTTGTTATTATATGGTCTTATGTTTAATATTTCCAGTTATGCAAATCTCTGTTGTGGCAAATTTTCTATTGTAATCCTATGTCAAGGCTTTTTTTCTTCTGCAAAGACCTGTTATTCTACGTAGAAATTTTTGTTTTCATTTCTGCTAGTTTTATAAATTGTGGATCTTTATTCTTTATTAGATTTCTCGGTCAACAAGATTGTACCTTTTCTTGTAGAACCCTATTCAAGTTCATCATACATGCATTTCATAAGTATCTCTGATTGACATGCAATGAGGCCATACTTTTTGATCTTTACTGGAGTTCAAACTTCTTCCAATGGTGTTGAATTTTGAGTTGCATGAAAATCCCCGATCAATCCCTACCCCAAGTTAAGATAAAGATGATATGTCTTCACCTAGGAGCTTCTTTGTGATCAAATCCTTGGTCAAGGTCCTTTTTCAGCCTTGAATTTCCAAACCGTCATCATTGTGAAACAATAACATCATCAATATGAACTGTAAATACTGTATGAACGATGAAGGTTGACCAATGAGAAATTTACATTTCACATAATTTTGTTTATTTTCATCACTGGCGTTCAATAAAACTTTTATTATAAACAGTCTCCTTTTACTTTCTGGTTGATCTTGTTATGGTGAAGGAAGAGTGCTGGAGGAGCTTTTAAGCTTTCTCCTGAAACGGGGCAATAAAGAAAGCATTTTTAACTTGATGTAAACTTTGAAGACTCAGGAATGTGCGAACATGATTCAAGAATTCCAAGCATCAATGTTGAAAGAGGGCTTTGAAGATGATGAGACGAAAAACAGTATAAGAGAAATGCAAAAGCATGACTGCTTCTGCTACATGGCTATATATTAGAATTCAAGTGGGTACTGGAGTGCTTCTGTGAGAGTGTGCTGGTTTATGAATGAGTTACATACTTGTATGTGGCTGTTGAAGGTGGTCAGTCGGTCCTCCTACATCCTTATTGCAAAAGAAGAACATATGGAGGATATTTCATGGTTCCTTTCACTTACTAGGTATCTTATATGAATCAGTGGTGAAGGTTAGCGATATTGTTAGAAACTTAGAAGAGGTTCTAGTGACGTCAGTAATGCAATGTTCAGTCACAGAAGGCTTTATACATGATTCATGATTGTATACTTGATGCTGCTTATGCTTACTCAATTGAATGAAGATGTCTCCTTTTATGTATCAGTGATGGTGTTTCCATAGAAAATAACTCGACATTGTTTCAGTGCAAAGTGAAGATATTGGAGTAGTGTGTTGAGTGCAACTATGTTAACAGTTACAAATCTTAGTTGATTAGATAAATCGTTTCCGTCTCAAGATGCTCAATTTTCCAAGGAGTTCCAGATTTTTTATACTTTACATAGGAACACATTTATCATTATGTTCGCCTTTCGAGAAAAAGATTTGCTTCACTTCTCATCCTTAGGGTGAAATATATTGATCTCTACTATCTAATTCCTCGCCATAAAAAAGAAATGTAACTACCCATGAATCTTAATTACTGAATTTGGTCATTTATGTCCCAAACGAGATATGCTTGGTTTTCCTTTTGTGTTGTATCATAGTCACCGGGAGGGCCTTTCTGAAAATTTGTTTTATGGCTTCTGCTTCAGCCTGTAGCTTTTGAGCACCCACCTTATCGGATAGCCATTACAATGCATACCTCTTTGTAACACTCTTTTTACGCGTCATGCATCACTTCTCATCTGCAACATGGTGACTCAGATTACAACACATTCATGTTACCAACAACAAAATTGAAACTGAAACCAAGCCTTATCCCACAGTAAGTGGGATCAGTCTACATTGATGACATGTTTAAGATTTTCACTTCTTTCCTTTTCTGCATAGGCTCATCGGATTTCTTTTGTACTGCTTGAGACTTGCATATTTGGACATCCTCTTTGTTTTGTTTCACATGGATGGTTGCTTTCTTATTGATATTACCCTTCACGGAATTGTGTTTCATAGGAGACAAGGCTCATTCAGAAGATTGCTGATATTGAAAGAACTACAGGATACAAACTTCGCATTTTAGCACAAAACTACCCAGATACACCTGGTGGGTTTCATTAAATGTTGTAGTACTTAGCTTTAATTTCTTCTCTTGACTACAAAATTTCTGGTTTTACGGTGTCATGATCGCCTCAGGTTTAGCAATTAAAGATTTCTGGCAAGTTGATGAAAAAACTATAGTACTTGTTGCAGATCCGACATTTGGTAAGATTCTTCATGTTTGCTTTCCATTCATTGCTTCATCTGATGATTTCAAATACTTTCTCTTTGTGTTCTATGCATATGTCTATATCCAGTGCACCCAAAGAGAGAGGAAACCACTGACATGTAAAACCTAGCATTGCCAAATGCCTGAAAATCTTGTAATGGCTTTCAGCTTTTTTGATTATTATATGTGCAGCTATCCTACCCTAATCTCAGCCCTTGCATCTCCTCATTGAGGATCCATTTATGCTTTGGGGGTTTGCACAAACAATATAATCAAATTATATGGACCCTTTTCTCCAGAGAAAATCTGACATCATGAAAATGCCTCGAAGCTTTATAAATGCTTTACAAGAGTCTCTGTTTGTGGAGCAAAAATTCTGTTTTTGCTGTCTGTTGGATATAAAAGCATGTTGCCATCTTAGGGTTGATGAAACAAAACGAACCAATGTGATAAAACTATCAACAACGGATAACTGTTGTTATGTTTTTTCATTTTGTTCTGGGTGTGGGTGGGGTGGTGGGGACTTTTCTTACTAGTGACTAAGAACCTGTATATTTTCATAAAGAAATTTTCTGTGGAGTTGGCTTCCGTGATTTCAAAAAGAATGTGATTGGAATTGCTAAATGTGTGGTTTACTAGGGAATGCATATTATGCCCGTGTTCACCTTAAGTTGCCATGGACTTCAAATTAGCTGAGGACTAGTTAATGCAGTAAGTTATATTTCCTTTGAATCGTTCACAGGAAATATCATTCACTTCAATGTTGGGGAGCTGGTTGACTTGAATGTGCCACGCAACTTTTGGAGTCGAGTAGCTGGAAAATATGGGAATATTTTTTATTGGAAAGATAAGGTCTGCCTGTGTTTTGCTGAATTGTTTTCTATGCTTTTCGTCTGCATTAATTTCAATCCCATTCTTTTTGGAGAGATTTCAAAGTTTTTGGTTGTCTATCATTGGAGCAGGGGGAGGATGCCTCCATCGAAGATGCTGTATTAGCAGTATCAAACTGTTTGATGGAGCCAAATGCGGCAAACTGCTCTGAGACAAACTTATAGGTTGTATGCTATTCGTTACTGTTTTAATGTACATATGGAGTACTTTTCAAAGTTTTTGTTTACTGGAAATGGATGAAAATAATCATTCTCATTGCAGTAAAGAACAGTGGATCTGAATTGAAACTCATTGTGCTCTTGATGATTATCATAGATAGATGAAGCTAACCTTAAACTTCCAAGGCAATCCATGAATGTTACTCCCCCCCCCCACCCCTCTTTTGGTTACAATTGGGAGGCCGAAGCCAGGTGCAGGGAATCAAACTGACGGCCTGCATCTTGTGAGTTAAGTGCCCTGCCAGGTGAGCTAACGCTCAGATTGCCATGGATGTGGCTTTTTCACGAAATGAAAATGAAAATCAAGTGACATGCGTTTACCAACAAAACTTAATGAGATAGAGGTGTTTCAGAAATAGGGGAAAATTAAGAATTTCTTTGAGAGAGACATGGGGATTTGGGAAGTTCAAATATTTCAACATAGGTGCATGCCAGAGAGCGATTTAAAAGGGTAAATAAAATGAGAGATAATACAGATTCCAACATAAATCAAGCTAAATTCACCAAAGGAAGAAGATTATGGTCAAGGAGGCAAATAAAAGGTCATTCCCGTTATAAGTAAATGCTCTAGTAGTTTGAACCCATCAGGAAAAGGGAAGAGTTAGTTTGCTATTAGGAAGATTTTAGAGTGAAAGAGAGGTTAAAATAGCATGCGTCCTAAACTTTTTATTTAGTTGTTAATTAGTTGCCTCGAAAAATAAAAGATTTGTGCTTGACTGAAATGCTGACTTTGGTTAGAACTAGGAGGAAAGAATATTTACAATCTAGTATGCCGAGTTGTGAACATTCATTAAGCTGTAGGTACCGAAATGGATAAGAGAAGTGATGCAAAAGGAGAAAAACAAGTCTTGAAATGGAGAAGCGAGTCGGACAACAACTTTGATTAATTGGCCAAACTTTGCACACATTTGAATAGCAACCAGCTTCGCTGAACGTTTGTAGCTAATGATTTGACCATAATGCAAGTATATTAATAGAACGAGCAGTGAACTTCTCCACAATCTTGTAAACATTGTATTAGTTCCTGTGTCTTACTATCTCGTTTTATCCCGTAGATATGATGTACATACTCTATTTCTTTATTTAATAAAGAAAACAAATCTAAAGAAAATTAAAAAACAAAAAAATCAATAAGATCGTATTAATAAATTCCTATGATATTTTACGACGTTTTAAGATATAATATGCACCGCTAAATAGGCAATAAGAGTGTTTCAGGCACGAAGATCGTGTTGTTCCAAGTACCAATTTGCGATATTAAATATCATATAGAATACGCTACAACATTTACAAAAATGGGCTCTCCTAACTCTTCCATTTGACATTTGTTTGTCAATACCAGGTGAAAAAAGTTTTAATCTCAGCCTGGTCCTGGAGACACCATACATACAGTTTATTCCCCAAATTAAATAGCAGTTCATACATAAAGTATCTGTCCAATGTGAATAAGCAAACCTGGTTTAAAATAAAAGAAGACATCAGTCCCGTTTACTGTAAGTGTGTTGAATAGTCTTGATTAGTAAACCTAGATATTAAGCTTGTAAAAACTTTTTCTAACAGGAATATTCAGTAAACTTGCAAAAGTTCAGATATATCTTTATCGAAATAGTTCCCAAGTAAAATTTCAGAACCGGACAGTAGGTAATATATATATATATATATATATATATATATATATCTGAAAGCTCATAGATAATTAAACCATTTTATAACCTCCTACTTCGCTTTGCAAGCAAAATCCCAGAATGAACCATTAATTTATTGTCAAACCCGCACCCTCTTTTCATTTTCTATTAAAGCATTTCTTTTCTGCAGTAAGAAGGGTCTTGTAGATGCAGATGTGATTGGCATAGCATTGTTCCTATCTAAAGCTATACTATTTTATCAACGATCACAAGATATGTTGAATGTGTACGCCGATACAGCAAATTTTGTGTTTGTAGGTCCAAATGTCAGCACTACGGTTGATGCAGTTCTTGTCCATACCTTTATAATGCTTTACTTTTTCTTTCTCAGCGGAAGAATAAACTAAAATCGATGTGTGCTTGAATTCTTGATGGACACGAATTGTGACCACAACCTGGAAAGCTTGTAATGAGACACGTGGAGATGGAAACTAGAGGTTCGTATTGGTCGTGGAGGGCATGAGCCAATAGGCCCATGTTGAGAGCCCAAAACGGACTTCGTAGGGGGTGTGGGATGCGATGCCCTCCACAGTATGAAAATCTAATGTCATAAAGAATCTTTCTTTTGTAATTCTCTCTTGCCTATATTTTAGGAGAGTACATACAGAAAGGACGTGTATAGGAGTCAGGGTTTGATGAGAGTTTGTGAGAGATCCTTGTGAGGCCATTGTGATTGTACGTCTCTCTTCGTCATACGAAAAATCTGGTGTTGCCGGTAGAGTAAGCATAATCATGCCGAATCATATAAAAATGTTGTTCTTTCTTCTCCTTTCTAATTTCTCTCGACTTGAGCTTATTCTTGCCTCATGTATGTTGTTCGCCTGGCTTCTTTTCCGAACTTTTCTTAGATTCTTATCTCGTGATGGACTCCTAGGGGACCTGATTTCTCATTTGATATCTGTGATCTGCAACTTTTTTCGTTTGTCTTTTAATTCCTTTATTCTGAAAAAGTTTTCTTTAAAATATTTGATTGGTAAGCTTGGCTCCTTCTTTGAAGTCAGCATACTCTAATCGCTTATCCAGTGACAGTGCTGAAAAAGCATACCAAGGATCAGTCTCGATCAAACTTCTTTTTCTGCTTTTCTAAATTTTAGACATCCAGACAAGACAGCTATCATGCCAAAAGTGCTTGCATTTTTCTCGAACCCTGATTTGAAAACCACCACCACCATATGTTGGTAGTTGTATCATTGGCTCCCACCAAAACCATCATCTATATCAGAAATAAAACCAAAACTAGAGTTCCTACTGGTGCCAACTGAACATACTGATGGGTTCGAAGTTAGTTCTTTGCTCCATTAGAATAAACGGGAAGCCATTGGCCCACTTGTTTAGCACTGTGAAATGATTTTAGGCCCTTCTACAGTTATAGCATTCTCGTGCCATTCTCCGGCTCATGCATGGCCGCTCTGTGGAAAATGGATACGGAAAATTTGATACGGAAAGAAACAATGTAGCCTTCTTATTTTTGAACTTTCAGCGAACTTGGTCCTAAAACCATCCTGCGACATAAAAAGGTCTCATTTGATTTGTAAAAGAAAGGAAACATAACGGTATAAGATGAATTCTCCATACATAACGAAAACAGAACCATTTATTACCATAAGTGGGTACATGAAATGCAACTGGGAAAGCAGACACTAAACTATACTAACCAAGAGGCTGGGGGCTTTAGGTAAAGAGACAGATTAATCACTGGGTATCAGCTAGTTCACGTCGCCAATAATGCCAGGGTTGAAAAAGAACGTTGTTGAAGCCTGTTGTGCGACCCATTTAATTGCCTCCATTGCTAGCTCATCTATTTTGATGTACTCGCGTGGGCATCACGTAGGAGATATCATGTTTCGGTCTCTCCATCTCTCTCACTCAGACACACGAACGCACACACACACAACGCATTCGTCAATTATCTTTTGATGTTTTAATTCACTGAAAAATTTAATTTTGAGGTGCAATCTTATCTCTACATAAGGAATTCATCATATAGACACGATTTTGCTTCACCTCATGCTAGTGTTGCATGATCAAAAGGCACATTGAATTGGATAAAGCACGCGTTCACACACACCTCTTTTGAACGCTCAACAGTAACGCTAGTACATGAACTTCCGTCTATTTGTATAAATAGAGAACCGTTCTTCTATGCCAAACATCACCAGCTTCCTCCACTAAAGCAACCCCCAAAACTAAGAAAAACACCCCACTTTTGCCCTCAATTTCTTCCTCCCCATAGTTGTGTTACAAGCTCCATTAGACACGATGGTGATGCTTAAGAGTGTCGCAAGAAACTTTCAGAAGCAATTCTTATATTCAAGAGAAGGCCTCAAAGAGCGCCATTTTGCTGTCATGGCAACCCATGAAGGCGATTCAAAGAGGATTCAAAGTGGTTTGTCGTGCCATTGAGCTACCTCAAAAATTTGGCCGTGGGTGAAGCAAAAGCTAAAATTTGGGAGGACTTATATAAAAAGCTCAACTCAAAAGTGGGTGAAAGAGATATTTTTAGGATAGCTAGAGCTAGAGATAAGAAAACTAAAGATTTTAATGATGTTAGATGCATCAAAGACGAGGATGAAAAAATTCTAGTGGCAAATGATGATATAATAAATAGATAAAAAAACTATTTTTATAATCTTTTTAATGAAAATAAAGATATTAGTATTAGCTTAGGAGAGTTAGCCAAATTAGAAAAGTGTATAAACCACAATTTCTACCGACGTATTCAAAAGAATGAAGTCAAAGAGGCTCTTAAATATATGAAGAGTGTTAAATCGGTAGGACCAGATAATATTCCTATAAAAGTTTGGAAAATACTAGGAGAAATAAGAATCACTTGGCTCACAAGACTATTTAATGAAATATGGAAAAACCAAAAGATGCCCAAGGAATGGAGAGCAAGTACACTTATACCCATATATAAGAACAATGGAGACATTCAAAATTGTGCGAATTATCAAGGTATTAAGTTAACAAGCCATACTATGAAATTGTGGAAAAGAATTATCGAACGTAGGTTAAGACAAGTATCAAGTACAACAGAGAACCAATTTGGATTCATGCCAGACAGATCTACTATTGAAGCGATTCACCTTTTGAGACGTCTTATGGAACATTTTAGAGTAAAAAAGAAAGACCTTCACGTGATATTTATTGATCTAGAAAAAACTTATGATAGGGTAACGAGAGAGGTTCTTTGGAAAACTTTTGAAAAAAGACGTATCTCATTTACATATATTAATCTTATAAGAGACATGTATGATGGTGCAAAAACATGTATGAGGACTCATGAAGGAACAACAGACTTCTTTGAAGTTAATATTGGGTTACATCAAGGATCAACTTTAAGTCCATACTTATTTATAATGGTGATGGATGAGTTAACAAAACATATTCAAGATGAAGTACCTTGGTGTATGTTATTTGCAGATGACATTGTATTAGTGGAGGAGTCTAAGAAAAAAGTTAATAGAAAATTGGAACTATGGAGAGAAACATTGGAAAGCAAAGGCCTCTGACATAGTAGAACAAAGACAGAATATATGGAATGTAAGTTTGATTGTTTGGTTACCTTAGAGGACATAGAAATTAAAATTGACATACATTGCATCCTCCAAAAGAAAAGTTTTAAATACCTAGGATCACTTTTTCAGAGTAATGGAAGAATTGATAGAGATGTTACACATAGAATTAATGCTAGTTGGTTAAAATGGAGAGGAGCATCAGGTATTCTTTGTGATAAGAAGATACCATTAAAGTTAAAAGGTAAATATTATAGAGCAGCAATTAGGCCTGCATTGTTTTATGGTTCTGAGTGTTGGGCAGTTAATCATCAACATGTACAAAAGATGTTTGTGACAGAAATGAAAATGTTGAGATGGATGAGTGGTCATACAAGAAAAGACCGTATACATAATAAGGTTATTAGAAACAAATTAGGAGTGACACCAATAGAGGATAAAATGAGAGAATATCATTTAAGATGGTTTGAACATATATAAAGAAGATCAAAAGAAGAACCTACAAGAAGGTTAGAAAAACTAAATTTAGAAAGTATTAAAAGAGGTAGAGGACGACCACAAAAGTGTTGGAATGAAACAATAAAGAATGATCTAGGTTATTGTGAGTTAACTGCTAACATGGCACACGATAGGGATCTCTCGAAACAAAGAATCTCTCGAAATAAAGAATCCATGTAGCTGACCGAGTCTATTATGAGAAAAGGCTTAGTTGTTGTTGTTGTTACGAGGCTTTTGGAAGAGGCCGAAGAGGAATATGAGCTTCACCAACAAAGCATCCTTACTGTGTTCTGCCATCCAAGCGAGCTCGAGAAAATCTTTGCAGATTATCTTGAGGGGCCTTCCCTTGTATAATGAAGTATTTTCAGGTGCACCTTCTAAGCTACGGACAACTAAAACCCACCTAGTCCAAAGAATTGAAATGGTTGCATCTCTCTCTCTCTCTCTCACACACACACACAAATCAGAACCCTCCCCCCGCCATTCATCACGTTGCTATGTGTCTTCCTCTTTGTGATAGTAACTTAATCTGTCGTAGGATGCTGATTCAAATCAAATCTCTAGCAGATTAGATTTGGTAATATTCTGATTCTTTCAAAATTTTCTTTTTGTTTGGCTGAGTTTTGCTGATCCAAACTGTTTCTACCTGATTGCTGTGGATATTCATGATGGTCTGCGGGATTAGGGCGATGACTTTTGTCAGATTATGTTGGTAAATAGTTTGTGTGTATTTGTTTTACTCTTCGGCCTCCAATTGTAACAAAAAAAAGAATATGTCGGTAAAAACACAAGGAACAGTTGTGTCACTTGGTGGAGGGTGTCTATTCACAGTTGAAGGTCCGAGTTTGATCACCCAGGGAGTGCATCTACCTTCTGCCTCCCCATCATAAACTAAAAATGTTGGTAAGCGAATCGAAATGTGTTAATCTAGCTCATTAAAATATTTTTGCGGCTCCGATTCCTTTTATGAAAAGGAAAATCCTAAATGGATGGCCCATCATTTATCTTAAGCACTTCAGAATTACCTCGCATATATGGTTCAGGTAAAATTTTTGAAAATATCATGAACCAGGTTTACCAAATCGAACCGATATGAATATACCATATTATTTAACAAACCATATTAATAAATGAGTTACGGACGATCTGAGCAGAGCCACACTGCAAGCAGATCATGAGAATCCCTCAACCTAGATTGGAGTGTCAATTTTGGTCAAGGGACTGCGAACCCATTGACGACATGCCCATATGCCAAGAATTCAGTAGCACATTAATGGAAAATATGTAGAAAGACATGCACCAACAAACCATATTAAGACCTAAAATCTATATACATGTGTGTGTGCGTGCATGTATACACACACATATATATATATATATATATATATATATATATATATATATATATATATGTGTGTGTGTGTGTGTGTGTGTGCGTATTTGTCCTTTTTTATGTTTTTTATATGAATTAACACATAAAGAAACACGACGCTGCTCAGATGATGTGGTTCTCTAGCTAATCTATCTTCTGTCGATGAATAGCAACCACAGCTTACTCGCTTTGAAAAATCCAGTCATCACATTACTCGTCACGGCTTTCAAACTTCAAACTCTACAAAACTCCTTTTACAAACCAAAATCTAAAACTCATGTACCAAGAAATAAAAGAGAGAAGGGGGAGGGTGATCGATGAAGCGATTGGTGGACAGGCGCCGCAGCATGTGTCCGTGAGCAACGTGAATATCTCAGCAACTCCGTCCTCAACAAAATGGAACCTTATAATCGTGACCTCGCATGGCGGAGTTGTGTGCCTGCCTTCGTCTTGGTCCGCCGGTGTCCAGCCGACCGTGGGCGTGTCTAAGGACGTGAGAAAGGGTCACTTCTCGGCGAAATTAAGAGGTTCGTGGTGGCCCTGAGTTGCCTCAGGAATCAATCATTCTTGAAGGTGCTAGATGAATCAGAAGAGGAATACGTGCGGAACCGACAAAGCGTGCCGTCTGTGGTTTGTTAGCCAAGTGAGCTCGAACGAATTCTGTTGCAGCATTGCCAAATTGAAAGAGATCAGAGAAATGGTTCCGTGTAGCTTGCGTCTTTGATTGAAGAGTTTCTTTTACAACGCACCAGAGTTATTGATGTATGTTTCACAATCGTTATGATCTAGATTGTTGCTTTTTTGATCTTTCAAGATATAACAACAGACTCGCGTCCACTATTCTTTTCCTGCTATCGTGCTATAACACAAGCTGAACCAGCCGATCGAACTTCCCCTGTGTTTTCCTTATCGATCGTTTCATGCATCACGGCACAAGTTCTATTCATGACTTGTCTTGAACTATCCAAGTGGCTAAACA
This sequence comes from Brasenia schreberi, assembly GCA_036023115.1. Taxonomy (NCBI): domain Eukaryota; kingdom Viridiplantae; phylum Streptophyta; class Magnoliopsida; order Nymphaeales; family Cabombaceae; genus Brasenia; species Brasenia schreberi. Next base: position 32,835,992 of record JAYKKT010000088.1, read on the forward strand.
AATTTGCATTATTCGTTATGATCGTTTGTATCTCGAAATAGACAAGAAGCCAAGCTTATATGGGCAGTTCAGAGAGAGAGAGAGAGAGCATAACCCATGCACACATGAATGCTTTAAATCTCAAAAGCAAAGGTACTTTTTCATGCACTCGGTATAAGTTGCTTTTTGAAGATTAAGCATATCATTATTATGTGAACAACGATAATAAATAACTTCAACTTTGATACACACTTGGGGTTGTCGTTTGACAAGCAAGAGCTACCAAACATCTAAAATCCAGAAGTATACGCTTGTTGAGCTACCAAACATCTAGGATCCTATCATTATCTCTCTTTGTCTGTTTTCTTCTCCCTCTCTCTCTCTCTCTCTCTCTCTCTCTCTCTCTCTCTCTTTCTATATATATATTGAATTCATAAGATCTAAATATGAACCAAGATACAGCACGCTCAACTTGGTGAGATCCCGTGAGCATAGTTGCTGAGATGATCTTATTAAGTTATTATCATCTCATTAAATACAAAGCTGTGGTGTCCAAGCTCGTCTATCGTGGTTCATGACTAACGCCTATTCGGACTTCACGTGAGCGGAAGTAGAAAAGAAGCAGATCGTCTGCTTAGTTTATGATTGGAAAAATCGCAAGAACGTTCATTAGAAGATTAGAAAAGTCAAATGACGTACGCCGCATTTCCCCTATCGAGCTACGGTTACTGGTTTTTCGACCATCGTCTCAAAAAGGTTAAAGCTTGCTACTTGAAACGCCATAATTGATCGCACTTCCCCTATCGACCTAAAATGGATTTTTTTTAGAATATACAGTTAGGGTTGATTTTCTACCTAATTAAGCATGGTTGAATCCAATGGCAAGAACTGTCTTGCAAATCCAAATCTATCTATGTAATGAGAGTGAGCGTTCTTCTCGCACGTCCCTTCAGCATCAGTATTTTGGCTTTGTGCCTACCGACAAGAATCACATGGCAACACTTCCCACAAGGAATAGACAAGTCATTGAAGGCTGCATTTCTCACCATTTAAATGGCAACCCTCTCAATGCATAGCTCGAATTCTTGTGTTTTCTTAGAATAGCAGTTTTGCAGATTCGAACTGCATGCAGATTTTCTTGGTACATTTGGAGGCCGAAGCCAGATGCTGCTCGGGTTCGAACTCATGACTTCAAATACTGTCTTCTTAGTTCATGCAGATGAATTCTAATCCAAAATCTGAATATTTGTAGAGAAATGGAAATTATAAAAGCAAAGAAATGGATTTGCTGATTCAAAGAAATCTCAGGTTCAGCCGATTCTCTGAATCATGATGTAGAACAACTGAATTGATATTGGTTGTGAGACGAGTGATTCACTGCTAAATCACTTTGTTATCACGCATAGCATTGCATGGGAATGAACTTAAAATACCGCCTCCCCTCGAGGGATCTTTGCTGAAACATTGTTTGATTTATAAAGAAAAAAAAGTTAAGCGCGATGAATTGATGGATCCTATTCTATGCATGCACACACAAGGTTTGAGTCAGATTGGATTCCACACTCTCATTGGTAAGAAATCCGAAATACTTTTTCCTTCTTTCAAAAAGTAAATGTTCAACTTGCATTCATTTCGTGTCCTCTTGTGCAGTATAAATTCAGGAAAATGAGGAAAAGTTGAAATACCTGGTTCCCGCATCGTGTCCATGGGAACAGAAGGAAAGCAAAATATGGTAATTAACTTTTCATGCATGAGCCATAAAACCTTTACATCCTTACATTTAAAATTTTTAAGCATGTATGAGACCCTCTGTGCGTGTGCGTGTGCGTGTGTGTGTGAGAGAGAGTGTGTGCATGCCAGAACACCATTAATGCAGATTGATTTGGGTCATATGGTTTGTGAAACCATACCCAGTTACACATGCAAGGGGAATCCAGTTTCAACACTCAGGGCTAATTGATCATATTGGATACAACGAATGAATGTACTCTATGCACATAGGGGTTTTATCTTTAATTTCTATCCAAATTAAGATCAGATTGGAGTTCTAAATCTCATTCTCTAGTTCATTAGTACGTTTTGAACAATGCATGTGACCGGATTCAACTATTCAGAGTGCTACATTTGCTAAGAATCATTTCCTTCTCCGCTACATATTAACGCTACCTCACATGCACACGTTATTTTTGCGGTGTTATTGGTCACACACACACACACACTGATACTAATACGACGGATGCCACGCCAACAGATACATACTGAGCTTTCAACAAAACCAAAGCCAAGCCCCTTCACTTACTAATGGAGCTATGCGATACTTATTTAATTAAAAAAGCAAGTGCATGTGTCGTTATTCCTTCTAAGGTCTTCTTCATGTCTTCTAGTTTTTGCTTGGACCATCATTTTATCATCATCTATTTTAAAATGAGTTGAACGCACAAAAAGTATGTTTTTTCAAACCAAATCGAAAAATTAAGAATCTCCCTGTATATATAGTAATGTCAAGGTCGTTTCGGATGACATACCTGAAATCACGATAGTCCGATTTAGAGCAATAAAGGGTCGATATTAGTATAGGAAAAGTACAAAGTGACATTTGCTTTTGCATTCTCATAATTCAAAATATTTTTTCTTTTTTTCTTTATCAATCTAAAGCATTGATAACTTTTGATCCAACTATCCAATTTGAGAGCATGTCAAGATCCTAACTTTCATCATATATATATATATATATGATGGGATATTTCCGATCTTAAAGATTAACTATTGAAATAATTAAGTAAAAAAGTTAATAGTATCTTCATACATTTATCGTACCTACAAAATTATAGGATATTTTTTCATTTTTGAAATTTGAATTTCAACTGTTTGAAATTCTTAAACATGTTTAAACGTACACATGGATTATGCTCTCTCTTTATATATATTATACTCTCTTTATATATATTATACTCTTGAGACGCTACTATATTATACTTTTGAGACACTACCTATTTCATAGCCTTTGGCGAAGGCAATCCAACGGTGATCATGTGAGAGTATGTACTTCGCATGTTCTTAATATAGTTTCTCATTTGACAACTATCATGAAAATATTTTAGTATATGGAAAGGGATTGGCGGCTGAGATAAAATGAATGGAGATCTATAGCTCCAGGCCGTCCATCACCTCGATGAATATTTGCCCGTTTGGGATATACAAGAGTCAGGTTGAGTCAGAGATTCATGTACTACGGTAAGCCAGTGGGCTCGGGTTGGGTCAGAAAGTAGCACCCACGGCATTTAAAGCCATAGGACGTACTGGAGCGTACTGAGCATAGGAGGATTCACATGGAGTGGGTCCAGTGAAAAGATTGATCATTGATCGCTGACGCGGGTTCTACAGTCTCAGTTGATGTATCATTTATTGTTGATTGCATCCCTCTAAATATTCGGGCTATGCGTGTCGGTAGGTGATTGTATATCGTACAAGGTGAGATAATTTAATTGGTTGAGTTGAAGAAAACGTTAACAAAAATATAAAAATGAAAACAGAAAAACTAAAAATCTCTGAGAATTCAAGGGTAAATTTTTTGAAGTTGACCATTTTGATTCAATTGTAACCCCAATTACCTCAATTTCATAATTGGAAATGGGTGGATTTCGATTTATAAATGGAATTGACTACAAACAAGTGGTGAAATCTCCTTCCAAGCGCTAGATTAAACAAAAAAAGTACAAACCATTCCGAGCGTTAGCTCAACTGTATAGCGCTTTAAAGGTATTGTTGATGGGAGTTCGACTCTTAGAGGGTGCATGTTTTAGGCTTCGGTTTTCTCTTATAACAAAAAAAAAGAGGCAAAAGAAGAAGTAACAAAGTCATTTAATTTATAGCTTGACCAGCAGACGACGGTAAAATCTCAGTATCAATTTTAGCGAATCATCAGGCTTTCCCTGACTTCTTCATTTTCTCTATCTGATTTAGAATTTGGATAAACAGCCATTGAAGGGTTCTGAGAAGCAAAAGTAAGATTTAGATCCTAACGATGATGGCGTATAGCGGGTGCCGGTTTGGACGAGGATATCGGCAATGAGATTCGAACTCCTGACCACCCCTCAGCAGAAGCTCTCCACTATGCCATCCCCATTTGGCCATTTTTTCTGGTTTGTTCATCTAAAAGGAGAAATTGAACAAAGAAAAAGATAGAAGAAAAGCCAAATCTTGACGCATCCTCACAATGATCATGTATTTTAGAATTGATAAGGGATTTTTTTTTGTTACAACTGGAGGCGGAAGTGAGGTATGCACGCCTCAGAATCGAACTCACACCCCGCATATTGTGAAGTCTTGCAGTGCGGAGCATTGATAAAAGTTGACGGAAAATTAAACTGATTATCATTAATTTAGGTCAGGATACTGCACCTCCAGGAACAGTACAAGATCAAAGATCAGATTTTTATACAAAGTTGTTTCAATATCATCCACATCTATGCTTCATCTAAAGTATGTCACTTTTACATATACATCAAGCCTTTTTGAGGTTCTCCTCTTTAAGATTACAAAATCATGCCTGAGAGGGGCACCAAGGTCAGAAAATACAAAGGAATCAGCCCATTTCTACCTTGTTAATGGCCTAATAATCTTTACCAGGCCTTAACAAATCCATTGAAAAGGTAATCCCTTCTCTCATTCTTCGATTCGCCTGCCAAGATACTCTCGAGCTCGCTTGGATGGCAAAGCACAGTAAGAATGCTTTGCTGGTGAACACCATATTCTTCCTCAGCTTCATCTAAGAGCCTCACAAAAATAGGATTGCTCAAGTAACCCAATGGAACCACAAACCTTTTTGAGTTTCCCGCATGGGTGGCCATAACAGCAAAGTGGCCCTCCTTGATGCCTTCCCTCGAGTGTGAGAATTTCTTTTGCAAATTCCTTGCGACACTCTTTAGCATCACCATATTGTCTATGATAGCAGAAAAACTGTGTATGAGAAAGAACTAAGTGTGAGAGATGATCTTGGAAGTCAAGTATGCGTTCCCATTTATACAGGAGTTAGGTCCAAAGACTTGTGAGTCTGTTATCTGTAAAGTGTTTTGAGTGGTTCTTGTAAAGGCATGCTTATCTCCATCCTATGCATCTTCTCCGAAACTCTAAAGTGGTGTGGGCCATGTCATGTTTATGAGGAAGGTGCAGAGATTCTCATAAGCTGACTTGTCCACCTCAAATCAATTATTTAATTATAACTAAATAAAACATAAATTGGTTTAATAAGTAAAAACAAAATGGAAATTTCTTCTGGATTGAATAGTTTACGTTCTTTAATTTTTCATATCTTTTGGAAAGAAAGGCACCTATTCTATAACTTAACGAACTAGTTGCTTTATCCGGTTCATTTCAAATGTACCATTTGATTTGTAAATTGAGATTTTCGTTTTCTGTTGAAGGATCCAAGTACTGCCATTTTCTGCTCTTTTTTGAGAAAAGTGAAGTCAATGATGGCGGCCTTTCAGCTACCTTCTATGACTAAAGTAATGGCCAAATCAAATTGATTATTCTGAACCTAAAGCTGAAAAAGCAGTATAAAAAAATGTCAGATCCTGCTTCATTTACTGGCTGGTTATCTTAAAGTTGATCTCTTTCTACTTTTACCACGCTCCATGATTCTGACGTGGATCGAGTGAATACAACTCACTCAATGGTTACCGACCATTAATAATGGCACCACGCATGCATACCACTAGGAGTCTAGGCAGATGTAAGCTGCTGGGGCCAGTTTGAAGCAGCACGCAACTGTTGCATGCATCCTCTTGGGCAGCCACTGAGGGTTGTCACGTTTCACTGTCCTACCACTTGGAAAATGATTCAGTTCCCTGCCATCTTCCGCTGCTGATCTTTTATGAGCAAACAACTGTGACAATGATTCACTGTGGTTGCTGGAAAATATTTAAGGAGCAGTATGCGTTTTCATATTCAATGAAGGACAGCATATGATGCATATGGTTTTAGTACAGACAATAGGTTTTCTAGGGACCACCATATATCCCATATATCGAATTATTTGTGAACGGTGATTTTCAATGTGGGGCAAATGGTAGAGGTCCTCAATAACTTTTGGCTTCCTTGTCATTGTGATTAGAGAATGACAATAGTTACTGGTCAGATGCTTTTATGTCAAAAGTCCAATCCCCTCAAGTTTGAACAATAGTTGGAGGAAACGCTCCTACACTTGAGAAAATAATCTTGCCGTAGTGGAGAGCGTATCCGATCCCCAAAAAATGGCAAAGCACTCTCACTTCCTATTTCAATTCCCATCTGCATCTTAAATCACTTCGCCTTTTGCTCTCCCTCCCTTCTACCAAACTGTGGTGCCAGTGCCACATAATAAACATGTCACTGCAGATGGATTTGGTTGTAGCGGACTGTCGTGATATATGTAGATATACAGAAACACACATAAACTTTAAAACAACAAGAGATCATGCTTTACTATTTCCGGTACTTTTCTGTGACATCTGGGCCGCTCTTGTAGAGTTCATCGTCCATTGATTTCAGTCGCGGACCTATTCATGGGTGAGGTAAGGCGGCCGCCTCACCTTAAATCTGAAAAATCAAGAAAAACTATGCAAAGGTCCAACTTTTATGAAAATTAACGTTGAACTCTGACCTGAACCCAAGTAAACTTGGTCTTACCGACAAAATTTTCTAGGTCCGCCACTGATTTACATCTCCATACTGGGGCACAATTTAACCATTTCTTCGAACATAAAACCACGTTAAATAATCACTTCCGTCCATGTAAATAAATAAATTGCATGTCGATCCTTTTCAAAGAATTGCCACGCACCATTTGAACTACGAGGCTTTTGGAGAATGAAATTTGCGATGTTTCCTATATTTACTCATTTAAGGGTGGAAACCGCTAAAGAGGTAAGCAAAATGCAACTGATGCATGATGGACGTTCATTGATCTTATTCCAAAGAGACTGCTGTATTTAAGGCAAAATTTCGTGTGGATCTTATTTGATCTACATCAATATTATCATAAAAACTACATAAACCTTTCTATTTACATCTGTCACTGAGATTCCCAAACCATACACAAGGCGAACTTATGAGAGACCCTGGTATACATGTCAGGCAATGAATTCCGCGGAGGAAGCTACCATCGATCAATTTCCCGTGTCAGTCTTTTTTCTCAAACTCTTCACCAAGGCGCTCTAAGGAGAACACCAGAGGAGATCCTTCTTTGTTTCTTCAATTCTCCTGCCAAGATTCTCTCTAGCTCACTTGGATGGCATGGCACCGTGAGGATGTTTTGCTGGTGAAACCCGTACTCTTCTTCGGCTTCGTCTAAAAGCCGTACGAAAGCGGGGTTGTTCAAGTAACTCAATGGCACTACAAACCTCTTCGAATTTCCATCATGGGTGGCCATCACGGCAAAGTAGCCCTCCTTGATGCCTTCTCTTGATTGTGAGAATTTCTTCTGAAAGTTTCGTGCAACACTTTTAAGCATCACCATCTTGTCTAGGAAACAGAAAGCTTCGTATTAGGATGAGGAAATTCAGAACTTAGTGAGAAAGATGATTTGGCAATGGGCTAGCTAGGTCCTTGCATTTATACAGAACTTGAGGGAATGGGTGTGGCCATTGTGATTGCTAATCCACCTAAGACGCATGTGAAAGGTTGCTTCTCACCCATTCAGTGTGACTTCTCACCAAGCAACACCAACGTGGTGTGGGGCCATACTTTGTTCATGAATTAAGTGATAAGCTGGTTGTTCTTGAACCTTAAAATATGTCAATAAATGAAAACTATATTCAGAAAAAAATGGAGACGAGGCACATTCAAAATTTTGGCCACCCAAAGGATAAGCTTGTTGTTCTTTTTCCTCGTTTTTTATTAGCAAGTTCAGTTTTCAGATCTTTTTTACTTAAAAAAAGAAGAAGAGAAGACGAAGGCATACACACACACACAATACGCTAACACTAGGAGCTTGCTTTACCACTTTATGATACATTGCATACTTAATCTACTGGTCCCCCAACATTGAAATATTTCACGAGGTATGCTTAGCATTGTTGAGCCACTGTGTAAAGTCATGTTTCACTGTGCTACCACATGAAAAGATTAAACAGCCTTCCTATCAGCTGCTATTGCTGACTTTTTAAGGGACAAGCAATTGTGACAATGAATTAGTCTTGTTCTTGGAAATTTAAGGAGCCACAACTGCCCTTATGGTTGATGAAGAACAGCGGATATCTCGGGCACCGGGTTTTCTGGTGCTGGTGCTGGTTTTTCAGGACCGCTTTTATGAACATTATCTGTAATTTTATTTACGTCGGCGGTATTTGAAGGGGAGCTAGCAGATCTTTGGAATAAGTTTGGAGTTGGGGTTGTGTGTGTGCTTGTGCATGCTTGCGATCAGGGGCACACACACACACATATAATACGCGTATATAATGTATTTAATGTAAACTTTTTTACTTCATACAAATTTTCTCGTTTCATGCATTTCTCAAGTTGGGCAAAATCAAAATTTCCGTATCTGACTATTGGATACGAGAGTAGGTGCAGTCTATATAACACTCTTTTACCTTTTGTATATCTGTCTTAATTTCGCAGACAACTGGATTTCACCTATTGCCAGTTCAGGCTGTCAAACTAAACAACACTGTGATCTGTTGGAAAGTTTCGAAGCAGTAAACAGAACTAATGAGATAAGCCTCTGTAAAACCATTGAAGGTGGAGCGAATTCCATTCCTTGGGAAGCATAATCAGAAAGGTGGGTTCGACCTCTCGCTTATCATCTCAACTATAAATCCTTTGGGAAAAGGTAAAAGGCAGAACAAAGGTGCTTATGACCAAGTATGTTGAAAACAGTTAAGGTCATACACTAACTCGGTTTGGATCATGTTTAATATTTACCACATATCGATCAGCCGAGACTTTTAACTTATGATTGGTGAAAATGGGCTTGTTAAATAGTTATCTAGTGTCGTACAGTGGGGATTGAATATATACTACTGAATCACTGATGCGTTATCTGTAATATATGCGGCATGAAATTATTCTGAAATATAACAGCTTTCATCCATAAAGCCACAGTCAGGATTCTTCTTTGTTTCAGAGAAAAAATCACGAATTTAGTGAATATGTTCAATGGTATCACTATGACAATCTATAATAAGAAATAAAACTTTTATGGTAACTAATCCTGGTGCTTCAGCTATGATCTCCAATAATTTGAGCAACCTAAACCCTCTCCCATCTCCAATTTTTCCCTTGATCAAAATCCTTAGTTCCTTAATGTGCTCATAAAATGGAGCTAGACATTTTTGTCACAACGGGTTGGCGAAAACCAGGTATACATATCCCAGGACGTGCATCTTACGAGTCGAGCACCCTGCCAGGTGAGCTAATGCTCTGAGCGCTGCGTGAATAACTTTCACCATTCCTAAACAGTATTTTTTATTGCAGTGCAAGCCATTATTTTCTGTTGAAGACTAAATGCTCAAATTAAAAGTATAACATTTTATATTATGATTTTAGTTGGGATCTTAAGTGTGCTGCTTTGGGCCAATTCCACTGTATCATGGATCACTTTGTAAAATGATTCGATTAGATTGACAATAGTTATCACAAGAATTAGGCATATTTTAGATGAAAAATATCATAAGTGGCTAATTAGCTGCAAGATCATGTATGGGCCCAAGATCAAATTGGGAAAATAAAAGTCTGGAGAACGGGAATCATTCATTTTTCACCTGTAAGGTGCTCTTGCCTACCATCGCCAGTAACTGTGCATCTTCTAGGGAACAATTACGGTGCAATGATTCAATGTTGTCTCGTGGATCTTCGGAAGAGACCTTGTTTTCTCCACATTCGATGACGGAAAATCGCTGCTGGTTTTGTAGTGGTGGTGATGGTTTTCCTGGGACCCCTCTAACTGTTTTCATAGCAATAATTTGAGAATAATGTATGTGGCTTTCAGAGCGTAGCTAAAGGTTTACCTATCTTAATTTGTGAAGTTCACAGTGCTTTTCAAACTGAAAATGACTCGAGTGTACTTTGCTTGGTCCTTTCGGCGTCATTAACTTGGAGTTGGAAGATTAGAAGTCATTGATTACAAGATGCCTAAGCAACCAATCAATTAAGTAAGCCATCTAACACATTGACAAGGTCTAAGACCATCACGTAGCTTTCAATGTGGTCCACTTGTACTTATTCTCCAAGGCAACTAATTGATGAAATGACACTCTTAAGAACTTGGATTTCTCCCATTCCGCTGCCAAAGATGCTCTGTAGCTCACAACGATCTCAAAGCAGAGTGAGAATGCTTTGTTCATTAAACCCATATTCTTCTTCGGTTTCATCAGGCTGCAACTTTGCAAAATTAAGTTCACCCAAGAAAATTTTGGAACCAAAAACATTGTTGAGTTATTCTTAATAGCTTGCTGATACAGGAAAATGCCCCTTTTTCACGTTCTCTGGAATAAAGGAGCAACACCCTTAAGCGTCACCATCTTGTTTTGCTAGATATAAAGGATTGATAGGAAATTAGAAATTTATAAATGTAGAATTTTATATAGCTTCCTTCAGATCAGCACTATATCAACATATTTTATGAAGCATATTTTACCAGTTTGTGTTGATGTGCCCTAACATGTACAATGACTTGGCGCAACATCAAGCAGTTACTTCTTGGTTACTGAATGCAAATACAATTTAAACCAAGGGTCACTGAAGTGACAAATCAAAACCAAAAGCGTGCCAATTTCACAAACCACAGGGTATAAAAGTGAAGTTTTCCCTAATAATTAGCATGCCTGTTAGCAGACCATAATGTGTTTATTACAAAGATGCTAACCATTGAATTGCTATACTTTTTCACCTCAAAACTTGTGAAATGATGATATACATATGAATTTATGTATCTTCTTACCAAAATAAAAGAGTTTTGATTAGAATTAACTTTATAACTCAGGAAGAACTAGGGAAAGAGTTGGAGCGGCGAGTGTAAAGCTCTAACACTAAGAGCCTCATTGCATGGCCTACTTAGAATGTTGGCTTCTGCAAGGATGCAAGTCAAAAAAGAAGTGGAGTCATGATGTGGTGAAAGCCATGACACTAAACACCTAAGAAAAAGTACCAAAAAAGGAAGATTACATTGTAAGAAATTGAAAAATAATCAAAGATATTTTTTCAAATAACCAGCCAAGACTAATCCTTGTGCCACGCTAAATGGGTTGGTTACAATAAGGGCTTTAATAAATGATGTGCTCTAGTTCATGCAATAATAGCATTAACTCTGGAAAAGTAAAATCATGTTTTATTATTTATTCTGGAAATTTTAGAAGCCTTCCTCATTTTTTAGTGTTACTCAGAAAAGAAAAATAATGAAATAAAGCTATTAATTGCTTTTTATACGTCATTTCAGTATATATGGCTGATCTTTTTGGGGACAACACAATGTGCAGTCGACTATTAATAAGGCCGTGGGTTTTTCTCCGCATTCAATGAACAGCTAGCAGGACGGAGATCACGGACCCGGATCCTGCGAAGGAGAGTGAAGGTTCTCTGTCACACCGTGAGCCGTCAATTCCGTGAGAGTGATGTGGTGGGGTTTTTACTTACAGGTCTTTGCCACTCGTTCTGGGCCTTGATTTGACACTTCACTGTACTAAAGCAGGTGCGAGCTTCCGGGCTGTACTTTGCACCACGTAAACAGTGACGTGAAAACTTCACGGCCATCTCAGAAGGAGAGAGAGAGAGAGAAAAAAAAAACACGAAAACTGAGTAGCTTCATTAAACACATCTATTCCTTAAATACAGCTTGTTTCAATTACATTATGAGTTGCTTCATAATGTAATTCAATTATGACGTTTAGGTAGCTGTTTAGTGTCAACTAATTTCATACAGCATTATAGTTGTCTCTGAAATCACATCTCCTTTTTGGCCATATAATATAGCTGTTTAGTGTGAACATGTTTCAGTTACCATGTATCATACCGCCAATTATTTCATATTTCATTTTTCGAGATTTCTATTTCACTAAAAGTTTTGTCAACCATATATAATCAACTAACTTATTTTAAAAAAATATATGTTCCGTTGCTTTTGTAAGTAGCAGATAAGCTAGCTAATCAGGCAGGTGATTATACATTCGGCTGTAAAAACAAGTAATGCACAGGATCGAGGATAAAAACTTAACCGTTGATATTATTATAGTCACCCTTAATTTCTTCCCAGAAAAAGGAAAGGAACAAGTTTGTTCATAGGAATGCTTGTGTATAAAACCTACTGTTTTGCAAAAAATAACACTCTGAAAGGACGAATGGAAAAAGGAAGAGCCGATCGAGGAAGCAGTAACTTTATTTAATACTAAATTAGGTTTGGACCTATCGTTTTTACATATATATCATCCAGGCTTATGAATTAGGGGCTTTATTCTTTACAAGACAGCGAATGTTTTTCTTTTAATGAAGTCAGAGGCAGTATTTCGGGTTCTCTTGAAAGTAAGGTCTACCGGAAATGGTCTGCTACAAGGATGCTTCAATCTGTCTCTCAATTAACAACTGATCTGGATTCGGCAGGCCGCCCCAACAGACACTTTGTAATAATTACAGTTGCAATGAACATATCATAAATCTCTTCCTCTCTCTTTTCTCTCTCTCTTTCTCAAGAATTTGGAAACCACAACATGAAAAGTCTGAAGAATATGGTCATTTTGGGAAAGCACGCGGTACCAGTTTGATGAGATCCACCATTACTTTCTTGGAGAGACATGATTGAAGGGTATCTCAACTGCATACATCTTTAGGTTGGCAATCGTCCGGTTCAATTTTTCCTCAAGCATGGAGTACAGATCGAGCAACATGAAATATTAACTTCAAAATGGTGAGAAGGTGGAGAGAAAGGGAGAACTGAACAAGGAACTGCAAGAAATTTCGAGTCTCAGAGACTGAAGATGTTCCAGACTGCAACTTGTATTTGTGGGCAGAACCACAAAGCTACCAAAGAAGGACATGTTCGCCAACAAAAAGGAATATATGAATATTACTTTATTAGCAATACTAATTAGTTGATATTTCTGTCGATATGACAACTACTGCCATTGAAGACCCCTCTCCTATTTAGTCTAAATACAAGTATATGTTACACAGCATATGCGAGATGTTATCAACGAACCAATCTCCCACATTACTGATGCCAATCAATTTAGCTAGGAGCCTTAAAGAACACATTGGGAAAGGAATCCCTTGTCTCATGCTTTATGTCTCCCGCTAATATTGTCTCTAGCTCACTTGGATCGCACAGAACAGTAAGAATGCTTCGTTGGTAGAAACCATATTCTTCTTTCGCTTCGTCTAAAAGCCTCACAAAAGCAGGGTTGCTCAAGTGACTCAATGGAACCATGAATCTCTTTGAGTGGCCTTCGTGCGTCGCCAACACTGCAAAGTGTCCTTCCTTCAAATCTTTCATCGAACGGCAGAATTTCCTCTGCAAGTGCTGAGTAACTTTCTGAAGCATCATCATTGTATGATAATTAAAATTTGCAACACAAAGTGTGGACGAATGATTCCTTGGTTCGAGTAAAGTGTGGAGAAAGAACGAATAGAGACTGAGAGCTAACGTTGGGAGTTGGTTTTTTATAATCAACTAGCTAAGGATGCAATTTATACATATTTTGGAGTTAGGCCATGTGACCATGTTCAGTGCCTAGTAGGTGCATGTGGCATACTTTTGACATTCAATGAGCCTCAACATGCAACAGTAAGATGCTGTGGGGCCTTGCCGTGCTTATGAGGAAGGCACTAAGAATTGGACAGTCTGACCTTGGGATTTTCGAGGAGATGTCAGATACGAATGGAAGTAGCGGTCAGCTATGAAGCTAGATATCATTAATCAAAATAAGTTTCTTGCTTTGCCCACTTAAAAACGTTGAAATAAGTCTCCAATTTTCGAGAGGTTATGAAGATTTTGGTCTGTGGTTCAAGATCACTGAGAAATGCTTCGATAGTTGCTAACCCTCGACCAATTTAAATATCCACCAGAACTTCTTCTACTAGTCATAAGAATAGGTTCAACACTGATACTTCGTGTTTGACACAAGGGATGGTCCAACTACTATATATGGAACAACGTTCGAGTAAGATCGATCCACAAGCTTTCATAGTTGACCTAATTTGATATAGATCAAGTATATAACACTAGCACTCCAAAGACGAATTTTGACAAACATTATTCAAAATTAAAGCAGTGTTGGAGGGAGACGCCGTTTGGTGGTGTTTCTTACATGACATGACCCGATACACCGGCATGCTGAGGGCATTATATTTGAGGTTTATTAATCAAACAGAAACGTGTTTTCTCATGACATACATTGTGGGAATTTGTGAATGCGAGTCGTCCGTTCAAGGTCACGCACTGGATTTTTCCTTGTGACATAGACACAAAGTGAATCTTATATTTAAAGCGGGCTCCGTGAATACTTGCTACAATGGAGTCGTACGTGCAGGATTGTGTGATACCACTTGCAAGGAGTTTAACAATATCACATCATCCTTCACTGTTCATACTTTAGGGTACGACACGAATGAGAGTATCGGAGAAAAAGTAGTAATTGGTATGACACTAAAAGTTGCAGATAAAACGAACCAGAAATGTGATTAGGTTGGGATAGATAGCCAAAAAATACGGTCAAATAAAAGTCCGCCAGAAAGTTGCAAGAAGTTGGAAGATGATAGGTGTGGTCTAAGATAGAATCACATCGAGAACTAAGAGACCAAGTAGTTTAGTTACCGTACTTAGTATGAGAAAGTCTTCTGTTCTTTTAGATTAACACTTCTGTATGAGAAACACTGTATGGGGTCTTCTTTTGGGCACTATATAGCCGACAGCAAAAGGTCGCAAAAAGCTTGAAGGTGAAAAGCTTACACAGTAGTTTCAGATTAACGCAAGAAAAGCGCGGACACATTTGGCCACTTGAGCACACTTTGCTCGATGAGATAATGATCACATCTTGATCTCCCAAAATTGCAAAGGATTGACAGGGACATCGATTAAGAACGTAGGTTCGTTGCCAATGCTGTCCTTGGACGACTGCAGAGCCTATATGCGGTTATGCTTACATTAATTAGTTGGAAAAAGCTGCTTCTTGCATTCTTCTGTGAGGGGGAATTAATTAAGCACCATCCAAATTCATTTTAGGAGATGTATTATAATAACGAGTTACAAGTTGGACAGCGTGCATGCAAATGCTTCCAATACAACATATGATCCTCATAATCACAGAGATAAGGACGTATTTTGAAGATGCATGATGATATTTATCTCTTAATATGCAATGTATAGAACAGAGCTCAAAATCTGCGCAAAAACTTCAGACCCATATAGGTAGTATTTCTTCATTTCGGGAAATGAGTGACACATGGTGAAGCAATTTACTGTGACAGGTAATTGCCAGTTGTTCACGATGAAGGCGCATATATCTTCCCTTAGGCCCATACTTTGACAACTAATCAAAGATGCATGCACATCGCAGAAAGGCTCCACCGATCATGTCACACCAATTACTGCACAAATCATATGGTTTAAATCATATGACAAGAGGCTCCATGCAATTAATGGTTCTTCTGTATCACACAAAAGAGATAGGCTAGCTATGGAGCTTCTCCTTCCTTACGCGCTCATCCAAGATATTAGAGCAGAAGTATGGCTCTTGGGGTAGGAAAAAATAAAGATATCTCGCACTGATCTAACAACTCCCTTTCATCCCAAAAGATATTGACGTCGCGAGAAGCTTTGTTATTTCTTAACAGGACTTCTTTTTAATTGTCATTCTGGGCAGCCAGGGTTAGATAGACACCTACAGAAAATGATGTGCAGTTCTTGGATATCGAACTCTTGACTCTATTTGAACTTGAAGGTTCTTTCGAGTCAAGCCGCTGGCTCGGAGAGGTATGGCTCAATGTGGTATTTCTCCACAACCTAATATAAAGGAAAAAGCATGTTTGACAAATCGAGCGCATGGAAGCACATAAATCTTTGAAATAGGAACAATGGTGCATGCCATAGTTTTTTAATTTAATACAAATGTAAACTTTCGCCTGCATCCGATTCAAAGTGGTTCCCTCAAGATGAAACTCCA
This sequence comes from Brasenia schreberi, assembly GCA_036023115.1. Taxonomy (NCBI): domain Eukaryota; kingdom Viridiplantae; phylum Streptophyta; class Magnoliopsida; order Nymphaeales; family Cabombaceae; genus Brasenia; species Brasenia schreberi. Next base: position 32,852,101 of record JAYKKT010000088.1, read on the forward strand.
GAAAAATGTAAAGGGCGAATGATGGCCCGTACTGCAGAACAAATATGCAAGTGCTTTTCCGTTACGAGAAGGTAGAATCACATCAAGCCATTAATTCATTTGTCATCCAATTATAGGCCACCTAATTCTTAAGTATATAAATTATCCAGGACAGTGGATATTAACAGACATTAGCTCACCGTCGTTTGTATCGGACAATGACAAAGTTGATCTGCAGTCGTATATATATATATATATATATATATATATGCATATTAAATGTGTCTGTGTTGTGTGTGTGAACCCTCAAACAGATTCAGGAAGGTATAGGTTTTGTAGAGAGAGAGAGAGAATTATTGAATTTAATAATAACACTGCCTGCATTTTAATTCAATCAAGTTGGCGCTGCGTCTGATTAGTTCAAGTCTGGCGTCATTATTGTACTGAACGATCAATAGGTCACAGAAAGAAGTAATGGCAAACCCATGGAAACAACGTTACTTGCCTAATGAAGTACATAATTTGAGAAGGAACCAATGAAATCTCTGTCTGTCATTTCCAGATAAAATGTATATATACAGGAAACATTATTGAGGGCACATGGTGTTGAACGGCCTCATGTTAATGCGGGTCCACCTTTCCGAAGAAAGAAGTGGAAAATATACATCAAATATTTGCTGCACAATTAATTGCAGCTATGTGGTAGAGTGAAAATTTGGCAAATTTTTGTTTTTCCTTATAGTAAAGAAACATTCGACAGTAACCTTCTGTTGATGGTATATAGATTCAATTATGGTAAAATATTAATTATTTAAGTAAACGAGTAAGTACTGAATCTCGGGTTGTGCACAAAGCGTATTAGAGAATACACGTGTGCGCTCAGGCGGAGCAAATCTTCTCGTCTTGAGATAGCAGTTTGCAGGTTCTTGTGGATAACATTCAGTCATCTGAGTCCAGCCATATTAATGATCCTCTCTCTCTATATATATATATATATATTGTTTATTATTTCGCTACGTATATATTGCCATTCTTATTATTTTGTTATGAACTGTCGTATTGTACACAAGTTAATTTCGTGAAAACATGAATTCTAATGGTATATTAGCAGGCAGTACATGAAATCATATTGGTATATAAATGATTCCCTCCTGCATTAGTTGTTGCATATATATATATATATTTCCATATATGTATATGTACACACAGACATATATACATATATGTGTGTGTATATATATTATTCGTGTTTCCATTTAGTAGTCGAATAGCCCATTGATTCTCTCTATGATTCAATGTGGAAATCTAATCGTGGTAGAAATTACTAATTCTTATCCTTAGTAATCCTAAAAAATGTGCTTTAATTTATAATTAAACAAATACCACTGGGGTTGACTCAAAAGAACCTTTTTGTTGAAGGTTATGATTGTTAACTGAATATCCTTTTACCATGAACGGAAAGTGTCGTCAACGTACACACACACACTGACACACATATTTTGTTAATACGTAATCGTGCTGATTGTGCTGCTGTTAATGCTGAACATGTTACGTAAGAATAAAATTAGTGCCATCAGTAACATTTTGATGAAGATTATGATCTTGTTTTTAATCTAACACTTTATATATAAAGATGAAAGACAGATCATACTGTGATATATGGCCCCAATAAAATCCAAGTACACGACATGTGCATGTGGATGAGAAACGCCAAGTTCACGTAGCTATGTAAACTTTAACGATCATCAAACACACAATTGCACTTTATTCAGGAATTGGACATGATAATTATATAGCGTCCGATATTGTAATGTTTGTGGTGCATATGGCTACAGAAGTGGCTCCTCACTTGGAATCTTTGCTTTCTACTTGCCAAAATTCATAATCTACTACAAATCTTACACGCTATAGATGAACTCATTTTTGGTGAAGAAAATCAAATCTTTATTTATAAGGAATTATCCAGCTCAAGATTAAGCAGGCAAGAAGAGTAGCTGTTTTTGTGTATATTATTATGCATGGCACAATTAAGATTAAACATGCCGTTTTATCGTTCAACTTGCGTCACATGCATGGGGAAGCAAATGCACTCTTTTAAGGGTCTAGCAATTGAATGCAAGTAAGCAGACAACTAAACCTTTTCCCATACTAGATGAGGTCAGCCATATCAATTATTTTTTTTAAATTACAACTTCATATGTTGCATCTTTGGTAAAAGCATGTCATACTCGTTAGACTATTTTGAAGAGTTTTAATATACGCAAAGAGGCGTTAAATCATCAAATGTTTTGAATATATATACACATTAGACCTGCCATATTTTATGGTTCTGCGTGTTGGGCAGTTAATCAACATGTACAAAAGATGTCTGTGACAGAAATGAAGATGTTGAGATGGATGAGTGGTAATGAGGTTATTAGAAACAAATTAGGAGTGTCATCAATAGAGGATAAAATGAGAGAATATCGTTTAAGATGGTTTGGACATATAGAAAGAAGATCAAAAGAAGAACCTTTAAGAAGGTATGAAAAACTAAATTTTGAAAGTATTAAAAGAGGTAGAGAACACCACAAAAGTGTTGGAAAGAAACAATAAATTGTGAGTTAACTGCTAACATGGCTGATGATAGAGCTCAGTGGAAACAAAAAACCATCTAGTATGGGAAAGGGCTTAGTTGTCGTTATAAGCTCGAGTGAAATCAGTCATAATGCGGGGGGATATGAAGAGCGACAGAACAATGTGATGTCACTATTGAGCTACATCTCAGTTGTAAACCTCAGATTTCATTAGGAACCACTAACCAGAGAAGCACGCTCGTTCATACCATGCATTATGCCGAAATACATTCATATCAAAACATAGCAAATCAAACTTATAATGTTGGAAAAAACATCCAACCCTATTGAGCTCCACTTTAAGAGCTTGATCAAACTATGTTCCTCAAGCACACTCACACGCAGTTGTAGTTGCACGGAAAGCAGATAAACTCCTGTGGAGATTTTTCTCCCAGGAGTAGGTTACGGTACTAGATTAATTAGGCTTCGTGATCCAACATTAGGATCATATTCATGCTTGTCGTTAGTTAATTAAAACACACACATATATATATGATGAAATCGGTTGATTTGATTTCAAGGGATCCAGAACGTTGGAGAAAAGAATTTCCATCTTATATTACACTGTTACAAGGAAACGTGGTTACAACCTGTTGGAGTCTATTCACTCAGAGATTAGAGCTAGAGAACAGTTAGATCTTTCTGAAACTCTACGCAGCTTATAGCTGGAAATGGAACTTAAGTGCAACCGTGATGGGAGAGTCGAGAGAAGGGAAAAGAAATTAAAAGCCAACAAATTGAACATTGAAGATGAAGGGATATTGTAATTGAACGAAAAATGCTAAAGTTCAAGACTGATAACTGATAAAATGGAATACTTCAGTTCCAATTGTATAAGGTCAATAGATGATATGGTACATGTTGGGTGAGAAAATGGAAAACTTTTTGATTCCTTTCACATTCTCAGACCATAAGGCTACGTCAATTATCTTACTTTCATTGCCCTCTGAAAAAAGCAGCAGGGAACGAGTCCCTCCTCTCTTTCCTGCACTGTCCTGCCAAGATGTTCTCAAGCTCCCTTGGATGGCAAAGAACTGTCAATATACTTTGTTGGGAGTATCCATATTCCTCTTCAGCTTCCTCTAAAAGCCTCACAAAGGCAGGGTTTGACAGGAAGCTCAATGGCACCAAAAACCTCTTCGAAACACCGCCGCAAACCGCTAAAACTGCAAAGTGGCCCTGCTTCACTGAATGCACATGATCTTCAGCAGAGTGAGGTAACGAGTTTGATCTGGAGAGCTTCTTGTGTACCTTGCCAACCACACCCTTAAGCAAAACCATCTTGTGGAGATATGATTTATAAAACGATGCAGATGAGTTTTTTTTCTTGTCTTTCGTTGGAATGAGAAGACTGTCAGGGGAAGGTGAGAAGCAGCGGATGAAGGTTACATTTATAGAGTGATCGCAAGAGGCTAAATGAGAAATCCAGAGTCGCCAAGTTGGTCACTGAATGCTAAAGATAGTCCATGTGATTTCCTGAATGCCTTTGCTTGACCTGCCTTCTCATCACACAACATCTTCAATGAATGGGGCCATGAACCCGTGCTTGGGACGTAGCCTATGTCTAAGGATTTGATGCCGTGAAGACACATAATTGCAACTTGTTATAAGCCAATAAAGGCTTGCAAATACCTAACTTCAGTTGTATCGAGACGGGTAAAAAAGACATTATGCGGATGAAACACAGACTACCATTAATTGGTTCATAAGCAGTGAGTCATGGCTGTAGAATAAAACTTTAGGCAATAGATATGGGTGGTCCCTTGACACTTTTCAGTCATTTATAATAAGTGGATGTGATCGTCGATGTGATTTGGCACCCAATAACACATTGATAAATTAATCCAAGCTATTCAAAATTACGGCCTGCATGTTTCAGGAAGCTTTAATCAATAGCTTGATACTGTAACACTTCAGCTGCAATGGAGTCTCCCTTGGTTACATGGGTAGTTTATGTGAGACTGAAGGGTAAAGAAGGAGATTGCTTAAGCTACTGCTACTGCTCTATCTATATAATTTAGAATTAGAAATTGCAGTCTTCTCATTCTTTTTACACAAGAAGCATATGAATCACTGTCATGTTACTGTTCACAGCATAGGGGAGACAACAACAGTGTAGGTACATGTGCTTCATATCATCATATTGGAACATTACCTTCACATTACTTGGAGTCATCTATTGCACCATAAAAGTAAATTTACCAAACATGCACCTTACAGTTTCCTTCAACATGTCTCCTACATGGTAGGAAACACAAAGCGGAGAGAGAGAGAGTACAGTTCATTTACAAGGTGCTGTACTTTTGGAGGACATAGAATCACGTCAATGATGCACTGTGGAAAATTTCATTTCAAGCTTTGAAAACTGAGGGTGTCTTGCAGTTCATCACTATCTAAACCTGCTCTTTTCCTTCATCCTGGTTTCCAACTTTGTGGCTCATGGTTTTCAGAATCCGTGCTTGTTTTGCGTAATTGCATGTGATGATCTCTCTCCCCATCCCTCTTCCTCTCTCACACAACAACAACAACAACAAAATAGAGAAGAAAAGTGAAAGGGAGAGAGAAGTGATGATAGGGCTGAGAAACAGACAGTGACATTGTGGACTCTCACCTACCTGAGTACTACTTGTCATAGAGGTCTGGGCCAAACTTTGCTGCCACCATTGAAGAAAAGGCGGCCCAGTCTTTTCATATCGTGAAAGGGGCGTGGAGCTGTTCTCCTACTGACCAAATGGCGACGTGATTTCGTGACCCGCTTTTGGAACCATCGGAACTGTAGCCATCCCCAAGTATTTACGACCTACCGCTGGTAATGTTTGCCATTCCTGACATCGGATTATACATTTCTCCCTGAAGGAAAAAGAATAATAAAAGCTCTCTTAATTCATGACTAGGAATTTATTTCTATTTAGCTTCAAATTGTGCAGCTCTTTTTTATTATGTTAAGTTATTATATATATATTCGTCCTTGTGTTTTTTTTCAAGGTTTTCTTCTTTTTCTTTGGAAGTAAACAGTTGATAAAACTGTTGAATATACTTTCTGAAGATTTGATTGAGAATAACTTTCCTCTTGAGTACTCCACTTGTAGGCTCGGTTTTATTTTTCAAGCGATGTTACGGGGATTCACCATATCCGAAATTGGTCCCTTTCCTCTTCTGTACACTGTAAACATGCACTATCCATATGGTAAAGATTCAATTTATCCAATCCCATGAGTAAATATGGTCAAGATTCAATCAATACAATCCCAGGAGTAAACTCGCAAGATCATCTTATGACAAATACTTTCAGTTGTTCTCTTACTATAGACCGCATTTTAACATATTAAGAAAAAGATGAGATACCCACCGGTTGCATAAAAAACTCAGGAAACAGTTTTTTTTCTTTTTTCCCCTTTGAAGTTATGACTCCATGATCATCTGATGAAGACCTCAGGGAGTGCATAGTGAAGTTGGTCGTGGTGATCTAACACAGCAACATAGGGTAGCTCATTTCTTCTCAAAATAAATACATATGAATGAGTAAGGCTGAATGAAACATGGAGCCCCCACATCACGTTCATGCAGCATGGCAAGCACAGAAAGCTTAGTATTTGATCTTCTGCACAAGCATGCGTTGCCATGCGCTATGGTCAGCACCTTGCCTTTACGTTGCTCCCATCATGTTGCTGCGCCCTCTCTCTCTCTCTCTCTGAGAAAAATAAGATGTTATGAATGCAATATGTTTCTGCATTCTCTTTGAATAATAGAGATGTGCTTTCGTGGACACCGGAAACTGCAGGTCTGCCAAGCACCAGAGAACCAACCAGGTGAATGAGGTGTAACATATAATATTTAGTTATGAATTTCATAAATATCATAAATGAGCTAGTGTCAAGATATAGCTGCAGGATATATAATTTTATTATTAGGTTTTGCCAAATCTACAGAAAACATGTATAGTGAGGAAGACTTCCATCATTGATAACGAAAGGAATCCCTTTACATAAGCAGTATATGTAACAGCTAATTAAAGTAGTCTTTTCATGTTAGTCTTCATTACTATAGCAAATGCTCATGAAGCTAAAACAGGTATTAGATCGATCCTACGATATCGTTTCAAAGATCAACAATGAGATAAACACGAAGAGCATCCGTCCTGCACTTGTACGTATCAAAATTAAAGGCTGGTCGAATGGATGACAGAAATGTATTAATATTGTCAAAATCGGAACAGACTGCTCTCACAGAACTTAAAAAGTTGTAAGTAATTTTATAGTCTTCATTAAATTTGGCAATTCAGTCAGATTCTATTCAATTCAGTCAACCCGCTGAAGCATTTATTGAAATCGTTCAATTCAAAAACACATTTGGACGAAATGGGTAGCATTAGTTTATGCTGATGCAAATAACTAGGATGGAGGAGCTCCCTTTTTTATTTTATTTCTTGTGATCTACTAATGATGATCAATCCCCTTTTCTTTAAAACCGTAAAATGATGCATTCTGTACATATATATACTTAAAATAATACTTAAAAACCGGACTTCGAATTGTACCATCTTTTCACGGGCTTTTGACAGTGTTGGTTCCCACTTTATTTGCTGGGGAAGACAAGCCTTAAGCATGTCACGTTCGTAGGCTTGCCTTGTCATATGTAGAACACGGCCGTGGGTGTGAGTGCTGTTTTCCTGCAGTCCACCGTACCCTATTGTAGCAGAAAGTGATGGGTGTGACCTTCATGATTATCTGACCATTGCTGATGGCCTCTGCCCGGTTTTATCATTTATCGATAATAGTACGACTTCGGGTCGACCGGGCTTCAGCATAAAACGATTGGTTTGACTTTTCTTTTTGATGGGAGTTCGAAGCCAGAAACAACAAACGCATGCACGCCCCCGACGATCGAACTCACCACCTGAGGCATGGGAATCAGAGAGCCCTGTCAGATGAGCTAATTTAACTCTCAGCGTGCGCCCATAACTTGTTTCTGTGATCGCTGGTCGGATTTCACGTCGCACTCCTCAAGTAGAGATTTAGAATCTCGTCCTTGGCGAGAATGAGTTTAAATTTCAGGTCAGTTTTCTTTCATCTTTTTTTTGGTTAGATGGGACGCCGAAGTCTAACACACACGAATGAACCCCAACGAATCGAACTTGCCACCTGCGAGTGGGCGTAAAAAAGCCTAACCTTTGAGCTAGCACTCTAGGTAGTTCTGTTGAATCTAACGCTCTTCTTGGGTTCACCTTGACATTTGTCCAGTGAAACCAAGATGGCTGGCATGTCCTCAGCAAGATGTCTTCTACTAGATGGAAAGCTAAAACAGCAGGACTCATGACGAAGCTAGAATTCTTAAGAGAATTAGGGAAAGTACATGTGCGATTCAACTAACATGAGCAGACCTCCAAAGCTCAAGACATGAAGGTAAAACTGCCAATTCATAAACAGAAATGATACTCTTAGCTTCCACCTTGTACGAAAGAAAATGATGTTTCATAGGTTCTCCCACTCCTTAACCATCTTTTTCTCATCACCTAGAGGCTCTAAGAGTAGGAATTCCTAAGGATTAGTCGCCAGTCAAAAGGAGTTTTAATGGGATCCCGTATATCTGTGCGGGAATTTCTCCCATTAAACAAGATTCTCCATGCCTCATCGGCTGTATAATATCAAAATAAAACCCCTAGTAGCTACTTAATGCACTTATGAAAATATGGGTATATTTTTGGCAATAACTCAAAATCCATTTTCTTTAACATAAGTAAATTGTTAGACAAATTATGAGAAACATTAAGATAACAGTGATACCATGCACGACTTGTCACCTTGTATGTAAGACACATCACATACATACACACACATATATGTGTGTGTGTGTGTTGAGGAATTTATCAGGAGAGTACCAGCGAGTAAGGACTGCATCAAGTTCTCCCCAACTTTCTGGCTTGAAATAATTACTTAGAGCTAGCAACGGTGCAGACTCGTGCTCTTCGATTTTACGCTTTAAAGGGAACAGAGAAATAAAGGGATTGGAAAAATTACATGTGGCAGGTGCTATGAAATGATAGAGGAAAACTGAAACAATAAAAACACCAAGAAAAGAGAAATGGGAAAAGAAACGGGACTTGTCCTTAAGCCCATACAGACCTTACAAACAGAGGCAAGCCCAAGAAACCCCCCAACCAAACAATCAGTACCTAAGATATTTGGTCGCTCGGCTCTTAGATTCATTTTTTGGTTTTCATTTGTAGCCGTTTACAGTTTCCGGTGCAGAGAAATGCTCATGCCATTCTATATTCAGGCAATGTTCATCGTGAATTTCTTTTGATTAAGTGCAAATCATATTTTCCCAGTTTAACACCCCATGTTTGTTTGTGTTGATCTTGGGGACCCAGCTGAAAGAGGCATATAGCTCATCTGGCCAGGGTTCAGCTAGTGAAAGCTCGAATTAACAATATACCAAAACACATTTCCATATTTATGCGTACCGAAGTTAGATCATTGCGTCCACTTCGCTGATGGAGAGCAACTATCTTGTGGTTTTCTATCACCGTTTCTTCATCATGAGTCTATCTGCTTGAAAATGCATACGTTTTGGCTACAGTCATCGAATAAATAAAAGTATTACATTTCGATTAAAATGTGACGTATGTTTTCCGTTGTTAACAGGGCAGAAAATGCACTTCATATATTGACGTACATTTGAAATATAAATATGATTTCATTGTTAGAATTCAACGCACTCGAAAGCGTATTCTGTTCATCATTTGAAGTGCTCTGGTTCGGTTTGGAAGCCTCAGTTCACCAGTTCAATGCCAGGGTCTGCCTAAACCGATCTCGCCAATCGAAACGAAATAAGTACTGGGACATCTGTTTTCTGCTTTCTCTTTTATGAAGTTAAAGCCAAGCTCCCGGCATGGTGAACCCTAGACAAGGAGACGACCACTTACATTGACTTCGAGATCTTCTTCACATGCTCCTCTTCATGAGCCGCATGACATGAAGTGGAACGAAATTTGGTTCACTTGCCATCGGAACATCATAAATTAAACGAAGATGATGATCAGTCTATTTGTGGGCCGATCTTTGCTTCCTATGAAGCTTATCGGAATTACGTACACATAGCACACACAATATTATGTTAGCTCTTATCTTATAATACGCATATATCGGCAATACAAGGAAGCTGCTCTTCTAAAACCATGGGGAACTAAAAACGTTGGCCACCTAAGAAAGCCTACCACTGTCTAGAGACGTATTGAGTCAGTGTGAGCAAGAAAAATTGCCAGGTTCGCCATTTCGGAGAAAACGTCTGCTGCAGGCTTGTTGGCATCAAGATAACTTTGATTTGGAGCAGCAAAAATCTTCAAAAAGAAAGAACTGTGGGTAGGCCTGTCTCTTTGAGCTTATTGTTGCACAAATTTGATTTAAGATATAAACTCCCAGTAAGCTTATGGCCAATAGAGAATCGGTCTGGTAGAGAATGTACTTGGGCAAGAAATAAGTTTATCCGCTGCGAAAGTAGGCGTCTGGCAGATCTCCCTAATATGCAAACCCAGAGTATATCGAACTTCAGAGATTCAACTTGAAGGTTGCTTCAGTTGCCCCACTAGCCCGGACAGATGTGGCTCCTTTATGCCTGAAAGAAGAACGTTTATCTCCGATATTTGGAGGTATTAGTAGGTAATTAAGACTTGAAAACAAAATGTGGTTTCAGATGTGTCATATAATCTCTTTACCTAATGTCTCACAAATCGATTGACAAAACTGTTAAAAAAGTATCCAACTGTATAATGGGGATATATTTGTTGATTAAAAAGAGACGATCAAAATTCATGAAGTATCATATCATTTTTAAATTAATTTTAAAAGATTAATTTTAGATGCCTTAGTGCCCTTAATCTATCTACAAGATATGTGGAAATAAATATAGATAGTGTGTATATATAGAAGTATCGATAGTATTCGACTCATATGAAAGCTAATCGCCACTTTTTTGAGTCAATCCGAGGATCCAGATTGGTTGGATTCTTGCATAACACCATCATGCTAATCCAACAAAGGATTAAGCTGAAAAATCAAACAAGGTATTTTCTTGTTAAATAAACCGCAACTGATTAATACATAATTGGATCGAATGTGGTTTCAGTCTTTCTGATATGTCTATTGATGCATATACCGCTGTCAGAATAAAGCATCTCTAGATATTACACAATAAGTACCCTCATCCAAATCCGATTTGTTCAACATCCTATTAGCACGGATTTCAATATGTCCAATCAAAATCCCAATGTGTCACGTCCTTAAGAGAGGGCCTTCAAACTTGAACTAGCATACAAGCCAACAACTGGTGCCCTTTGCCTCTCTTTAAACCCAACTCAACAGGAAAGAGATGCAATTGCATTGCTGATTTCTACTATCAATTGGTATGGGCCTGTCTAAAGCTAATTCTCTCCCTCAAAATAGATGAGGGAAAAAGCAAATGATGTGCAACGGCATGAGATCAGTCTAGACTGATGCGATGTTGCAAAAGTTTCGGAAGGAGAAGTCCTCTAACTCGAACTGTAAGAGATTGATCTTCCGAAGTACGATCGGGTGACAAAGGCAGGGATGCATTCCAATTCTTTTTGTTTCATACACACAGATCCAGGGACGAGATTGTGGTCACATGCACGTTGGTGTTTGCCTCGTTAATGTTATATGAGCTGAACATGGAGTAATGTGTGGTTTACTAAGTTTGGTTACCCCTTTTATTCAAATATATAGAACTTTGATGTACATAAATTCCGGAGCACAATGTTAACCCCAACTGGTGGGTGTCATACAATTATATGATCGTGTCCTTCGATTTTAGTAGGGAATTGAATAAAATGGTAAATTTTGATTTGTTTTCAGATCAACAACAACAACAAACTAAGCCTTCTTCCATAGGATTGGCTACATGGATTCTTTTTTTGTGCTCGATCTTGTGACATGGTTTCTATTCAAGAAACTAAAATTTTCTACTAAAAGTGGAAAGTGAGAAGTGAACAAGCCATGGTTTCTAAATTTTCTACCTAAAGTTAGAAAGTGGAAAATTTCTAACTTGGCTCGTTTTCAGTTCATGTTCATGTTTGACACAGCTCAAATGAGCTAACAAGCTGACATGAACATGAGCAAGATTTTGATTTGCATCTATTTGGTTGGTTCAGAGACTTTTACCAGCCCCGTGAAGCAGGCCACAGTAGAGCAATCTAAGGGGTCCGATGCACTCTGCAGATTAAGGTAAGTCTAGATCTGGGTACTTCTCAAAAGTTGCAGCATCTAACCCAGATCCAACTTTTATTAGGTCTAGCATGAGAAAAACCACGCCAAATTCAGTAAGCAGAACTTACCAAGAGTCTTTCTACCGAAATTTAATATTAACTTTACATCCAGATCTTTCGGATCAAATGTGTGTGCGTGTGTGCGCGCGCGCATGTAGACCGATGAAACGGGATGAAAAAGGTGTGAGAGAGCTACTTCTCCAATGGCGTCATTCATGTCAAGCAAGGGTGGCCAGCGATGCCAAAAGGTCTCTCTGTCACATCAAAAAAATTGAAGTTTCACTGAAGCACGCAGTCATCAAAGGGTGACGAGAATGGGCCACCAAATTAAGGCACAGATTCCCCACAGCATCTACACTCATCAACCATGCTACGTGTTCGGAACGCAGGGTACGTACGTATCTGGTCAGGATCTGAGAAATTAAAAAAAGGAACAGCATAGCCCATGGTCAAAACCGTGCGAAACACCATAAAGTACAGCTTCAAACCGTTGTCTATGTCATGAGAGGGTTACAATCTTGCTTCATCCTAGAAATTTTCGAGTTGGTGCTTTCTAAAATGTTTTAATGTTCCACTTTTTATATCGATCTTCTTTGAAGTTTACGAAGAAAACGTAAAAGAACTTCCAAATAGTAATTTAAGTGTTTTTTCGGTTAAGAAAATAAAGTAAGGTGAAACACGTGTGACAAAGTTGTCATGCTCCAGTAGAAAAAGATCATTTTCTCAAAGCTGAGATGAATCGATCTGTCCTTTTCTTGATTGCCGATTTGGGTTTGATTACCATTTAGATGATTCCTTGAAATTCAATTCTCACACAATCCCATTTAGCTGATTCCTTACTTCCAGGTCATAATCTCAAGTTGCTTAGTTCCCTTTAGTTAGATATGCCATGGGAATTTCTTGTGAGTAACCTAGAGGAGACACCCATTCCCTAATGTCATAGAGGTTGATGAGCTAAATCTTAGTCTTCTTAATAAAACTAAGAACTTGGCCAATACAACAACAATTAAGCCTTTTCCCATTCTACATGGATTCTTTGTTTTCATAGAACTCGATCATGTGTCGTATTAACTGTTAACTCAACATAAGCTAACATTTTCAAATTGTTTCCAATAACCTTGTTATGTATACGATGACCACTCATCCATCTCAATATCTTTAATTCTACCACCATCTTTTATATATGTTGATTAACTACCCAATACTCAGAATCGTATAACATAGCGGGTATAATTATTGCTTTATAACATTACCTTTCAACGGTATCTTCCTGTCACATATAATATGTGATGTGCCTCTCCATTTTAACCAACCTTTATTAATTCTATGTGTAACATCTCCATCAATTTTTCTCACTCACGAAAACTAAAACTATGTATTTAAAACTTTTTACGAGAGATGCAATTTGTGACGATCTTAATTTTTGTCATTCGAAGTAACCAAATAATCAAACTTGCATTATATATTTTTTGTCTTTGTTCTACTAAGAAAGTCTTTACCTTCTAATGTTTCTCAAAATAGTTTCAATTTTCTATTAACTTTTTCTTATACTCATTCATTAATACAATGTCATCCTCAAATAACATACACCAAGGGGCTTCATCTTTAATATATTTTATTAGCTCATCAATAACCAATACAAATAAATATTGATTTAAAGTGATCATTGGTATAATCAAATATTAACTTCATAAAAAATGTATCATTCTTTCATGGGTTCTAAGACATGCTTTTACAATATTATACATATCTCTTATAAGATTGATGTATGTCAAAAGGATACCTCTCTTTTCTAAAGTTCTTCTCTTGACAACCTATCATAAGATTTTCTAATATCTATATTAATAAATATCATATAAAGGTTTTCATTCTCTAAAGTGTTCCATAAGACGTCTCAATGGTAGATTTACATGAATCTAAATTATTTGCCTATTGTACTCGATATTTGTTTCAACCTACGTTTAATAACTTTGTCTATAATTTCATAATATAATTCATCAACTTTATACCTCGATAATTTATAAAATTATGAATGTCTCTCTTACTCTTATATAAGTATAATGGTACTCTTTCTTCCTTTTTTTAGGCATCTTTAGTTTTTTCATATTTCATTAAATAATCAAGAACTTGGTCAATAGCTCATAAATAATTAATCGATGCCAAATTGCTAGTAAATCTACTTAGGTTTTTCTACACATAATGAGTAATATATAATACAGTTCCAGTCTTGCAGCTACCTGAAACAAGACATGGTCATGTGTGCATCTTTGAAACTGCCTAAGAAATTTGATACAACTCTGCGGGGAACTCGTAGGATTCGTGGTACATGTTGGGCATTAACTTGTATAGAAGAGGAACTCGTGGGATTCGTAGTACATGTTGGGCATTAACTTGTATAGAAGGGGAACTCGTGGGATTCGAACCCTCGACTACTTTTCTAACAGCAAGAGATCCATTCTGCTAGCCCAGATCCCTCCCGGGGGTTATTCTTCCTGTTTAACTACTTGGTCAGTGACCAAAAGCAGGTAAAGTAAAACGGATACTGAAAGAAGTTCCTGCATATAGAACTTATTCTTCTCATTTTCCCATAACCACTTCAATGTTCCGACTTCTCCCATCTCCGAGTAGGAAAGTATCTGGCACCAGACACGATTCTGAATCTGACCCATTGGATGCAGAATATCCAAAATCATGTCTGATCAAGTAACAATGGGAGACCGAACTTCAGTTTCTGCATATTACATAATAGATATCCGGCAGCACCATATACCTACAAACCCATTTCGGTCTTTCATATCTGAATCCAAGTCCAAACACCAGTTATCTTGATATCTGATTAATCTAATGTAAATATATCAACTAATTTGCACAAAGGGCAGTATCTCACCTGTCTTGGAGGTCGACTCAGAAGTTGAACGCCATGAGTTCAATACCCAGAACGTGCATCTGGGTTCAGCCTCCACATGGTAAAAGTAATTTCTTTTACCAAATATACATATATACAGATGCAGTGGCAGATCCAGAAATTCCTTTCGGGTGGAACAAGCTTTTAAAAAAATCAATTTTTTTAGAAACAGCAATACGCAGTATGTACGTACGTGTATGGTTCTAGTCTATATCCAAATCCTGTTCTGATACAGGTCGGGCCAATATTGCCATCCCTAAGACAAGCAGCGCATATTACGCTAGATGAGGGCAAGGTAATGGGAGCGAGTGCGCAGAGTTGGGAACATCCAACACTGTATGAGATGTGGCCCGATTTGCATCTCCTCTTCTGCGATTGACAGAAAACGATGCAGCAACCTCACATGGCGATGATTAATCATTGCATGGCTAAAGCTACCTTCCTTTCCCTTCCCCAAAAGGCACAAACTGTGCGCGCTGACAAGAAAAGGATTAAACCATCCTGCTTTTCAGCCTTCAATGACAAAAGCACCAAACATCTCGAGGGTGAAGCATTTATTGAAGATCACATGCAAATGCAAGTTGATGCAGGAAGCCAATATTCAGTACCGTCGCCAATGCATAATTTCTAAAATGTACTGGTACAGTTCTTTTGAAAGTGCTTGAAAATGTAAAACAATGAAAATTCGATAAATTTTTGGGCGAAGCTAGGAAATGTTTTGAAAATTCATGATTTTTCGGCTTACTTCAAATGGTCGATATTTTCAAATACCATCAGGAGTTTAACGCATGGTTAAGGCTTCAATCCCATTAGTTGGCAATTGAGAGTATATGGAATTCTAGGCAATAGAAATGTGAAGTTATATATCTAGTAGGCCCGGCCTGGCTATGTTGGGGTGATGCGATCCCTCACTCATACATGAGTGTGTCATCCTTGCTAATCGTAGCAACATGTGTGTGTCTGTGAGAAAGAGAATTTTGCTTTTCCATCAAGGAAATTAAAGACATTGTTTAATTATCAGCCACTTCTGGACATTGGTTGCTTCTGCCGTGTTTAGTTGTGGTGAAACATTAGGTTTCATTTCTTTGAAGTATCGATCGGTCTTCAACCATTAAGACTTATCAGATCCGAATCTTTTTCAAACTCTCTTTCTTTAAGACAGAAAAAAGCTTCGCCCTCAAAGTAGAGCAAGACATTTAATACAAACTTTTGCTAATTAGATGCTAAAATGCCCTAATTCATAGCTACTATCAAAATTAAAGGAAACATATCCTATCAGACGTTTGAGGTGTGCAGCTCTCAAGAAGAGATGATCTCCAAATCATCTTCATGGTTGCATCTCAATGGGAGTTGTTGGGGCTTCTAAATGGCACAAATAGTCCGAACCTGAGTTATTCATGCTTTTCATTTTTATTACTGCTAAAGCTGTGGTTTATTTAGCCCTAAACCCCTAATTCATTATCTGACCAATGAACAATTCCGCCCAACAGAACTTCTCAATGGCTGCGGCCCAAATGAGAAGGGAAAAGATTAAACAAATACATCAAATATAATTTGAATGAGTAAGTTCAAATGCGTACATACATACTTCGACAGCTATTCATCCCAAGAATGCTTGGTAAAGAATGGACTTTAACCGGCGTTTATGCACATGCATGAAAAATATGTAAAACAAACATCAAAGATCGTGTACCTTTTGGATGCTTCGAAACCGGCAGCTGAATCATTATCATCATCACGTTACACGACAGTCATGTGATGTAACATATGCAAGCAAAAGTAGACAACCCCCAATAATGACGGGGAAAATTCTAATTCACTTTGTTAAATAACATGATATCAAGTGATAGAAGCGTTTTATATAGAGTCAAATCTGCCTTACAGTGTACTGAACTGTGAATTTCAAGTACTTAAATCTTCTCAATTGTATATATATTCGATCATGCAATATGTGCATAATATATATATATATATATATAGCGCTACTAGAAAAAGCATTAATGATGGGAGATGCTAGCTTAAGGTTGCTCAAATTTTGGAGAGGCAGCAAGAGAGAGCTATATGGATAGGAGATAAAAGATTATATAAAACACTTTAAAACGCAAACGAAGACGTCGTCAAATGTGTTGAAAAAATGAAGAATCACCTTTGTTTTAGTGAAATGCCAATAGCATACAAGATCAAGCACACTGTGCAGCTGAAATATTAAACAACAAATCAAAATATGTTTTAAGCTCGTTGCATTTTTTTTCATTTTCATTTCAAATGCAAGATCCGTGTTGAGCTTGTGCCAATCTCTGGATATGTGTATGTGCTCACTTGCATACGTTTGTATTGGTGTGTATGTGCACGTGCACGCGCACGCCTACGTGTGTGTATTAGGAGTGTAGGGTCCTCTGAGAAGACCTATCAAGACCATCCACTCAAGGTCATCAGTGATTGAATGGTCTTGATTAAGGAGTAGGTCCCCCTCAAGGGACCATAAGATCTCTGTATATACACACATCTCTCTCTCACACACAACACAAACACACACATGCATGCACTTATATACATTAGAATATGTAGAAGGAGGGAGAGAGAAAGGAGGGTGCACTTCACCGGAAGGAGCCGAACATGTCTAATGCTTATACGGTACGTTCCTTTTATTATCCCATTCACATGGTTTGCCGTAGTTTTGCTCACATTTTGCACAGGATGGTATTCAGCCTCCCTAATGTGGTTATTGTCCTAACTTTCATGTGCTGCCTGCAGAAGTGCATTTATGTTCTTTATATTTTTCTAATTTTTTAAAGTTATATAGAAGGAGAGCGATAGTTCATGCTTGATTTTGTGCATGGAGATGTCGGTCGCTCTTCCAAGAGAACAACGGCATCTTGCCGTTTGGTGAAACAGTGCAAGAAACAAAGAAGCTAGGACTTACCAATCGACCTATATACCCGTAGCAAGTATTAAGTGCATGCATCAATAGGTGCATACGATGGAGGTGGCGAATGTCAAGAAATTGAGCGGATGTGTAGCCATAACTATATATATATATATATATATATATATATATATATATATATATATATATATATATATATATATTTGTGTGTGTATGAATATGTGTGATTGTGAGTGCGTGTGAAAAACAAAAAAGAGAGCCGGTGTAACACTTTAGAGAGAACCATATAGAGCTTCAGTGCAGAAAGGTGAAGAATTAGATTGTAAACACCTTAAAACATATACAAGGACCAAGATGTGTTGGTAAAAAATTATAAAATACAATATTACTTTTATGATTTCTAAGATCTCATGTAGCTGACCCGCTCAAAATCTGATAGGGCAAAGTTGAGGTTTTGGTTTGGGACCGGAGACACAGATTTTGTAGCTTTCAAACTTAAACATTTTTCGCTAACTTTCTTCAATACGGCGTGAATCCATAGTAGTATTCTCTGTGTGACAGTAGTGAAGAGGTGGTGCGAGACACAACACATTATTTTATTGTTTAATAATATTTAATGAAATTTCACTTTCGTACTAAACTCATTTACATATATGTGCTCATACACGCAGATACATTATTAAATAGTACTTCTACATACATTATCAAAAGGTATTCTAAACTCTTGTGCAGAAATGCTCACGGAATTGATTGAGTCACAGCAGGAATCCATCTTCATGATCCACGCGTAGTCACCATTGTAGTTTGCCTGCAAAATACGGAAGATGGAGGATCAAGTTTCATTTGAATATTCCAGTTTGCCTCCCGCAAGGAACATCTTTTCAATGTTTATTCATGATCGTGTAACATTAAGATACATAGATCTCTGCTCAAGCGCATCATTAGAGTTCCACATCGCCTTTGAGAAAAATGATCAGCCTTTTTCTTCTTATTTTTGGTTAGGGAGGCCGAAACCTAACACACATGCACTACCCTGGAAGTCGAACTCCCCACCAGCAGCAGCAAGGAAGTCAAGTCTCCCCGCCAGTTGAGTTAACGCTGTGCTAGAAAATGATGAGTTCGTCCAAGAAAAGAGAAGAACGTATTCAATCAGAACAAATATTACGACGCAGTTGTACGACTTTGGGACAAAGCAGTGCACTACTTTCCTCTTAACAATTAAAGGCCCACCACTAAAATTAGAGACGAGTTTCAGGTTGGCTGATGGGTTCTCACTCATAATTATTATATTGTATCTCGTCTATACTGTCATTTAATTTAAAAAAAATCACGCTCTGTTGTTATCTTTCAACGGTTTTTAAGAATTTGTTTAGGTGCTTAAAATGTTCATCATCTAGTCGGTAACTATCTGTTAAAGTGTATCTCTCCTTTTTATCATTTATTATGTTGCAAATTTTCAAATGAGAAAATTGTTCTTGGTTTTCTAGCTTTATATTGGTGAACAACAATTGTTCAGTTAGTATGAGCTGAGGAGACAAGACATGGTGTCTTCCTTCTTTTACTTAAAAGGAAAACCAAGCCATTCATATTCTAGAAACGTCACACAGACGGGTAGAGAAATCTAGGATCCTATTTCGTGTGCCATATGACTGGTGGCATACATCACGGTAAATGAGATCCTGCTCCCTTATCATCTGGACGTCTAGGATTAATGGGCAGAGCTGTATCAACTGGCAATTGCAGTTCTTGGCATGTTCTGCATGCAAGGTCCCATCACATTTATTCTATACAACTTCTTCTGGTAGAATGGCATGTGAAGAGGAAGTGGTCGCTGTTTCTACGGAAGAACATCGGTCAAATAATATGCCAAAACATTTCTATCTTTCCACATAATCACTATCCATCCGGGCCTTATTGTGATGCGCAATGAACAGCAGAGTTAAATGCCGGTAAGAAGGAAACTGTCCTTTCTTGCCAAATGAGACAAACGAACCGGATGGAAGCTGTTTATTTCGCTTCCTCAACCTTATAATTACTTCTCTTCGAGTAAACCACCAAACGACGAGCATTCGAATAAAAATTTAGTTTCATTATGTCATTCGAAAGAGAACTTTCGCATTTAACCAAAGATGAGATGATCCAGTTAGTTGGGTTAGGACATGTTTCTTCAGTATTTGTGAATAAACTAATATTGAAACAAAGATTTGAGATTCTACAACCCGAGTCAAGCCAAGACTACTTGTTTGTATTGTAGATATGAGATCTAAGCTACAACCGTCTTGTTCCTTTCCCAGCCTCATAAAATCATAGCCTCAAGATTTATCCATTAACAGCTAGAACTAGACTTTGTTCGGGATCCTAGCTTTGGAATGAGAGCATGGATACAAAAATATATAGTATTCATGGTTCGGAGCACCATTCTTTCACAAATTTCAGTAATATGCATCAGTCGAGCTCTCAGTTCACCATTTGGGCAACAAGTACCTTTCTCTGATAATGATGGAAACCGTCATTGAGGACCATCGTGCAATACAAAAACGCCCACGCACTGCTTCTATAAAGCGGATACCACAGACTTTTTCCCAACACAACAATTTTTCCCAATGGATTCTTGATCAGTATCCTAAAAGTTTAGATAAGTTCCCTCAGATGATCAACTAAGATCTACTTAGTACAACAGTCATCATGTGCCAAATATTGGAATATGTTTATTATTTTTCAAGCGCTTTAGGATGTCAACAAACAATGAGAAACTTCTCAGAAATTTCAGCAGGCAAAGTGATCACCACTAATAGAAAAAGATAAATATGACTTAAGCGATTAATGGAAGCGGAAGAATGGCCAATGGCCAGAGAAACAAAGCACCACAAGCAATCGCCCCTCTCCACATAACGCGATCTGCGAAACCTGCATCCCTGCACATTTGCATCAACTCATAATTATGCCAAGAGAAACAGAGAGTCTCATTTTCTCTTGAAACTGAGATGAAAAGACGTTTCAGAGGCCACATCAATGGGCAAAGGCTGAAACACACTACAGTGTTTGAACATTATCTCAACTTCAATATCATTAGGAGACACTAGTTTGACCACGTTGCGATTGTGAAGTGACGTTACACACACCTCTCTAAACTAAAAAAAAAGGAAGGCTCACGTACTCTCTGGTAGACCACTCACGTTGTCCCTTTGATCCTCATCTAGAGATGCATTATTCACACTCTTACTAGGCCTTAAACCACTACACAAAACAGAGTTACTATGACGCTATGACATGAACAGGAGAGAGTGCAAACATATAGAAATAAGCGTAGGAAAATTGAGTTATTAACATGCCAAAGACCGCAACAGAAAGTGTCGTCAATGATTATCCCACTGATCAGCTGATGCCCGTCACAGTCTCTGTTTTGTTGTAGTGAGCTTGATCCTGAGTACAATAAATTAGGGTATAATGGTAAACTAGCTAGTGCGAGACTAAAGATGGAGAACGGATGAAGCTCTCAAAATTTTGAGGGTTCAACTATATATAGGAAAGTGCGGTTTGAATTGAGTTGTTTTTAGAGTCTCAGAAAAATGCTGCTGGGAAAAGCAGCAGCATTGTTTCATTTAAGGAGGTGCATTTCTTCGTTCACACAAGAAGACAACCATGACCATGCAGCAGAGAGATGCAGGAGAAATGGTGGCAAGCATCACAGGCTCAAAAGAGTCAAGAAGGGTCATTTTACAGTGCTGGCTTTCGAAGAGGGTGAGCGAAGGAGGTTTCTTGTTCCGTTGGCATATCTGACGAACCCAGCTTTCTTGAAGCTGCTTCAGAAGGCTCAAGATGAATATGGATTTGAGCAACATGGAATTCTCACATTGCCTTGTCACAGGAGTGAGCTTGAGGACGTCTTGCATGAGCTCAGGCATGAGTAACACCAACACGGACGAGTAAAGATCCAAATTTTAAAAGGTATCTGTGAATAATACATAATAGTGGAAGTTTGGAGATGTATGAATTATTTGTATATTATGTTAGTGGTTTGTGTGTGGTTAGAGATGAATGCATGTGAGAGGTTTTCAAATTATCATGGTACCGATATTATACATGGTTAGAGATTAATGTGAGAGGATGAATATATGTATTGATGCATCCAGGAAATAATACGATCTCTTTGTGACTTTTTTTTTTATGACAACTTCCTCTTTATGGATCGACGGTTTTTCCATTTTGATGAAAGAGTGTTTCGACAGAGATTTGTGAGAGTTTTTGAAATGGTGGTTTCTTAGAGAAGATGAGCACGAAAGAATGACACAATAAGCTACGACTCTCGTAGCTAGAAGCTTAATTCTTGAAGATCCTCAGTTTAATATCGAGCACGAACAAAATGATGGTTTAACAACGATTCTAAGATCCTCAGTTACTCAATTGCTAGAAAAGAAGAATCGTTGTTTAAGGAAAAAAGTTATGATGTTAAAATATGTTTGGTAAGATTTGGGTAGTTCAGCACAACGAGCGCTCACCCTGCTCGGGGTTCGGCTCACAGGTTGAAGGTTATGAGCTCGATACCTAGGGCATGCATCTGGCTTCAGCAGCCTCCCCATTGTACCAAAAGATTTGGGTAGTTCATGGTTTCCTTGTTGACATGATATAAATGGCAACGCTCTTCCAAGTCTCCTATTTTATGATCCACTCTCAGTGTCTTCTGAATTGTATAGAAATTATTGTAGAAGAACTATTTAATTACGAGACAGATAAGGATGAACTAAATCCAGAAAGATTCAACGAGGGGAGCTGACCTAAATATATGATACAAATCTTATACTACTCGATTCCAACTGGTGGTGGAGCATTGGGTTTTAAGAATCTTCCGAACTCCTAATCTGGGCATCCAAGCTTTGTATTGGCGCATCGCACTGCAATCCGGAGCAAGCAACGCATAAATCCTACAAAAACTATACGATTAGGTTATATATAACATAATGATTATATATGACATAATGTAGGGCTGCACAGACTCGAACAATGGTCATTCGTAAAGTTGTGGTGTCAAAGTGTAAAAACTAAAAACTACCGAATATTTTTGTGATTTTTTCATAAAAGTTAAAATGATAGAAAAGGTTTATTAGTATAAGCGTATCTGTGTCTAATACAGCCTAGTTGGGCAAGTTTTGTGGTGGCACATGGTCCGAGACCTCTAGGCCATGTTATTTGGGCTTGGCCCGGTTTGTTATTTGGTGATGACTTTATTTTAATTTCAAGAGACCCGCCCTATTTATGAGTTGGTCAATGATGGGGTTTTCATTTACCTCCTTGTTTAAAGCCTTCTTATCCTCACCTCCCAATTGCTGAACACAACCAGTTGGACATGTAATGTATGAGACATGACAGTGCGTATAGAACTCGATCATGCTTGATGTGCTGCAATGTGTAATTTAACACAAACGCTAAAGTTGTCATTTATATCTCATATCTTCTGTGATCATGATGCTCATTTGTTGAATAAGTTTTGACTGGAATATAGGCTGTTGGTGCATCATTACTCATCCAAACCGAACATTACTTAAGGTTATACAAACACCAAACTACTGAATACAATAAAAAAACAACTAAGCCTTTTCCCATACTATATGAGATTGGGTATATGAACTTTTTATTTCAACATAGCCTTATCATGTGTCATACTGACAATTAACTCAACATGAGTTAGATCATTTTTTCAATATTTTATGGTTTTTCTTTTCCTCTTTTAACATTTTTATAATCTAGATCTTCATACCCTTCTTATTGGAGTTTCCTTTAGTCGTCTTTCTACAAGTTCAAGCCATCTTAAATGATTTTCTCTTATTTTATTCTTTATCAGTATCACTCCCAATTTGTTCCTAATAACCTTATTATATATACAATCCTATGATTACCCATCCATCTCAACATCTTTATTTCTGTCACAGACCATCTTTTGTATATATTGATGATTAATTGCTTAATACTCAAAATCATAAAACATAACGACTCTAATTGTTGATATATAATATTTATCTTCACCAATTGAAAACAACCAATAATAATAATTCTTTTTTGTACAAAGTTATATGGGCAATTAACGTATTCAATATAAGGTTCATTTGAGTAAAAAGTTAAGGGGGCATTTTTATACAAATTCTATTGCGAAGAAAGAAACTTTTGTGTCCATATCAACCTATATGAGCCAGTCCAGCTGAAAAACTATGTGCTTGCTCCCGACCTAACTATCTCAATCCGAGGATTCACTGACAAGCTCAATCGAAACAAGTATTCAAAACAATGCCTAATTAACCATGAACAGCTTATTTTATTTTTATTGCGACTGATGCACCAGTAGTATATGCTTTGTATTATCCTTTGTAAGCTCTTATTCTGTGGCGGGGTGAGGGGCCAAGAGTCGAACTGCCAACTCCATCGTTTCAAACCACTTGCAATGGCTGTTTTTGCAGACATACAGCATCCAGTTTCGGGCCTTTGGGCCAGGTGAAGGCTATTTGGAACGTCTCATTTGAGTTTCATCCAACTTCGCCTCACTCAAAAAATTGCTTAGGTCTATTTCCAAAGTATAATCGCCGTACTGGGAATGGTCTATTTCTCGCATTAAATAGTGAAGTCCTGCTGAATATCTTACTTGTGTCAATAAGTGCTGCAGTGGGTTCGGCGAGCCAAGTTGCGTGACATGCATGATAGGTCCTCCAATTTGACCCATACATGCATCGCAGCAACCAGCGTCCACCTGCACAAGAAGGCACTCAACTAAGGCCCTGCGGGCGACTCCCCAGACTATACAAAAAAGTTGGATCATTGGGATTCCCTTGTTTGTTTCTACAGAAAGATTTTAGAGTGGGACTCCATCGATTGATCAGTATAGATATCTTAAGGTTTCATAATATATTCTTTTTTTGTAGAGATAGATGAAAATAATGAGTTTATGATGCTCTTCCTGTATCGCTGATAAATATTGTGTCTTCTTCTGTATGGCATTCCTTTCAATTGAATAACAGCACTGTCTTATCTTCTCTCTTTTGGGTAAAAGGGGAAAGAAAGACTGCAAGGGAGAACTGTTTTGCGTACAGGGTGCGTTAGGATAGGCAGGTGATCAGCCAGCGGACGTTGGATCAGGTCATCCGGGTGATCGTGATGTTAAACCAAAGCTCCTCATTCAACTGCGCACCAACATTTCATGAGCAGTATCCATGTGTGACAAGTCATGATGACAGGATCTTCAATCACTTCATTGATCCCTGCAGCATGCCATCATCAATTATTTTACATGCATAGCGTGGAAGAAGATTAGGATTTCAAGAAAACTTGGTATCGTAAAAGATTTTAGTCTTTTATTTGTCAAAAACTCTAAATGTAAACATTGTATCAGTCAATCCAGTAGAGAATGTTAGGAACTTTTATCAATGATGTTATTCCCTTTAAGCTTCAATATGTAGTGACGGCATATGCACACAGCTCCATCAATGAGTTATTTTTTGCATATAAGAAAGGCATGAAACATTGCAGAAAGGAAAGCAAAAGGGAGTAAAATGAACACAAAAGATAAAAGATCGACCAAATGAACATTGCAAGAAGGCAAATGAGACAGTAACACGTGATCCCTTTTAGAACCCTGTAATTAAGAATCTAGGAGCTGATCAACGATTTATCCTTGTATAGTCACTCAAGGGAATCCATGGATATATATACACACACACATAGAGAGAGAGAGAGAGAGAAGATTCTTTTTTGTTAAAGAAACACCGAGTTATTCAAGACCAAGGAGGCATGGAATCCAGCTAAATAATTGAAATAGAGCCAAGTTGATGGCTTAACTGTATTTGATCCACTTGCTCATCTCTCATACAAATGGTGCTACAATCTAGAAAAATGATCAATGCTTGATTAATACATCTCCCTAGGCGGTATGCTTTCTGTTTATGATCCCTTGACACCGTTTGTTAGGAGAAGCTATGGTTGTGACATCAAATACCGTGACCATACGTTATTACGGATCAACTGTTTTGTGCTTTCAGTATCTGCCACCCATCTCCTGAATTATAGGCACACGCCTTTGGATACGCCCATCATGATTTGGTGATAGAATACGATTGTTAGTCCTATCAAATCTCTAATGCAAGTCCTTCAGGATAAAAGTTTCACAAATTGATTATCGCCTTTAGAGTGGCTGAAGCAATAGTGCTTGCAATTGGAAAAGCCGGCGCCGATTCCCACAGCAAGACATTGCGTTCAAAGCCTCATGGGACGTTATTTCATGATTGCCAATTTGGCAGACTCCGATTCGAGTTACCTCTTCCTAAAATAAATGCGTGGATTATTTGTTTTCCTTCTTATGGAAGTACTTGAAATAGATTTATTGAGACATCATCACACTTAGCAACGATCATCATCAATCACCAATCTGTTCACGATATCAACGTACTGCTGTCTTGGATTTTGCATCGGTCGAGGTTCACTCAAAAACGTTTAATTAGGACGCCGCTTCCGAAAGAATCGAACTATGGCTATTTGGGCTTGTGTTAGTTCATTACTTGTAGCAGTAGATGCAACGATGAGCTTGCATGAGGTATGAACCACACGAGCCAAAGGCAGCTAGCTGCTCCATTAGGCGAAGCAGTCCAGCATCCGAATATTAAAAAAAATGGGCAAGTTCCATTGTGAAAAGGGAAATTCAGTCTCTCAACGAGGGTGGAACTGTTCCAGAATAGCAATTTTTTTTTGTTTTCTTATTTTTATATCGATATCATTGAGGTTATTACCGGCTGCTTTGTACCCTGTCCAGGGAACTATCCTGATATGAACAGGAACAAGCTCGTGAGGTGCCAACCACATCGTCCGTGAGCATCTTTTTAATTTCCCAGCTCTGGATTTGAACTCGCAATCTGCCAGATACACCTAAAGTTTCTTACCTAGCTGCTATGATCAGCACCCTCCAGACTGAGGTGGTTATTACCGGCTAAAAAAGGTGATATGTGTGTGTGTGTGCGTGTTCGCGCACACACACACGTTGATAACACGCGCGCACACACACGTTGAGTATATGCAATTGTGTGTACATGTACCCTTGTCTGAATCATGTCCCGTGATCCACATCGATTGCACGGTTCCTTCACCGAGCATCACCTCGATGCCACCTTCCGAACATTCAGAAGAATCCATTCTCCAGAATGTCCGATTTCTATGGGGAGTTCTTCAAGCCTCCTATCCTTTGTCCCTTTTTCCATAGCTTCTCAAGTACTGAACTTGGATTTATGGTCCTTGTTTGTTGCATCGCACCTTCCGTATCCAACGCGAAGAACAAGTCCACATTGTTCAATTCACGCAATAGAAAAAAGAAAGTAAAACTACCATTTGCACATATGGCTGATCTTTGCGATAAAACCTCTTGCAGTAATTGCCCAAGAATTACTTTGGTACTGCAACTGCTGAAATTATTCAAAGAATATGTAATAGTGCGTCAGAAGTGAATCCGTAAATATGTCATTTTAAATTTGATATAGATAAATTATTCATGGTTAGAACGTCTACTTTTGCAAATTTCATATTAAATTACATTATATTATACTATAATATTATATTGCGTCATATTCGTACGTACATACACATAGACAAACACTGATGGTAATATTTTTCATGGATTTTTCTTGATCGTTTCCCAAGAACTTGGTCTGTGGCTAGTGATATGTTCCGCTTTCGTTCTGTCAAAAGAAGATTTGAACATTGTACCATAAGTAACAAATAGAATAATACAAGAACCTTAGTTAGATGCATTATTTGCTAACTGATTTTTGTCCAATTGGATTCCTGGATAATATTTTCCTGCAGTGTTCAGAATATCACTACTCAGCTTCCTCATACCCTTCAGTTACACTGTAGTAATTTTTAGAAAAATAAAAAGTTTTCTCAATATTTAGTGAATCCTTTTGGCAAGAATCATATGCCCGTGACCATTTAATGTGTGTTTTTTATCTCAACTAAGAAGACGCTCTGAATACAAAAAACTCACCTACCATTTAGTAGGATGCATCTGCTATTAGCTGAATCTAGTGATGCTTTCATCCGACCTGCATAATTGAGATGGCTCAATTTGCTTGAGTTGAAAAATCCCTGCCTTGGGAACCCTAGGGACACTTGTTCTCTCAAGTGAACCCTTCAGAGATAGGGCTTTGGATATTATTCTTGGGTGCTTAAGAAGTCAATCAACTTGCATGTATGAATTGGTTCTCACTCCCTGATGCTTGTAAATCCAATTTCAGATTCTGTATATTTATAGGGATGCATGGGACTCGTATCATGGATTTGGTTTGTCGATTTGTGTGCGATTCCATAAAAATTGCCGTTTAATTCTCTCAACAATGAGAAAAGAGAGATGAATCTGGATGCATTATGTCACAATGATTATGGGGACATGGGGAGCACGAATCATCTTGGTGTATGTCACAATGGTTTTCAATACTTCAATAGTGCTGGATCCGCAATCGCACACAAATCGACAAACCAAATCCATGATACGAGTCCCATGCATCCCTATAAATATACAGAATCTGAAATTGGATTTACAAGCATCAGGGAGTGAGAACCAATTCATACATGCAAGTTGATTGACTTCTTAAGCACCCAAGAATAATATCCAAAGCCCTATCTCTGAAGGGTTCACTTGAGAGAACAAGTGTCCCCTTTTACTCTCACAAATATGGCGCCAAAGAATGTTAATCAGGGCCACTTTGCTGTGTTTGTGATTCATGACGGAAAGGCCGAGAAGTTTGTTTTGAAACTTAGCTGCCTCGAGAACCCAGCTTTTGTGTCTCCTGTAAAAGACTCGAGAAGAGCGTGCGTTTCAACAACGAGGGATTATAACCTTGTTTTGCCCTCCAAGTGAGGTCTCTAGCATTTTGTCCCAGCAGTGGAAGGAACGGAGAACTACAGGGCCGATCATGCGGTCAAAATTGGTTAGAAAGGCATGGGGAAGGATTGCTGTTGACGTGAAGGCCAGATTGATAAAATGGTATCCTTCCATTTATTTCTGCTTTCTCATGGACTCCTTTTTTCGGCAAAGTTTTGATCAGTAGGACTTTTACAGTCCGGAAAACAACTTGGGAAAAATGACGGTCGCTCTTGCTTAATCTGTCAACATGTGTATGTTTGGACCCTTGCAATATGATCGAATATTCTCTTTTTTCGCATTTCTTCTCATATCACTTTTTCCTTCATTTTGGTTTAGATGCTTGGATGAGTTTATCGACCAGTCCAAGAAAATGTTGGATCTGCATCTAAAGAAGCTGAATGCGCATTTAAGAAAAGAAAACATAGAAAATAATTGTGTATATGCTGGAGAGAGATCAAAAGCAGCTGTAAACTGCATTTTTTAATTTGCTTCACGCTTGGAACTGGAAATGGTTTCAGAAACTAGAAGAAATTTCTGCTATCTTTAGCATGCAGCAGATAATTAATTTGGAAAACCCTTTGAGACGTTACTTGGTGTATCTCAGCTGCTCTCCCCAGAGAGTGATGCAAGGTAAATTTTTCTTTCTAACTCGAATTTGGAAAGGTTTGTGGGATTAGTAGTTGGGATAGAAACGGCTTAGGCGATATGAGACAACACAAAACCAGTCACCATTCATTTTGACGATGGACCGCTGCTCTCTGCAGGTTAGTTAGATCACCATAATTCCAACAGCGGATTGTCACTGACGCGGATGTGAAAGGCAAGGACGATTAAAGATTTCCAAACACGTTTGTTTCTGGTCAGAGAGAGAGAGGACTTGACATTTGTTGGGCAATCGAGTGGAAGGGGAGGACCACCAGATGGTTTTTGAAAATCACCATACCGCTGTCATCATTATACATACATATCAAACAAGTCATAGATCGACAGAGCTTGGGCGTACCAAGCTCGCCCAATCTAGCTGCGTCGTGCCCCATCATTATAAATACCTGTTCTGACCCACACATACCCTTGAGCAAGACAGTTGGTCCCTGAACTTCGTAAAAAAATCAGTTGAACAAGTCACCGGCACACGATACCCAGCCGAAACCCCTTGGATGGAATGATGGTACAAATCGATAGAGACGTATACTCAACTGTTGCTATTCAAATTCCCCTGTTGAAATTAAAGGAACTTGCAAAAGAATTCACTAGACTCATGTTAATAAAACATAAAAGTTAAGCCCTCGTATGAATCAAATACAAAATTGAAATAAAATAATTTGATGCCAGGTGTAATACAAGTTTCTTCCATTTAATCTTCCTCCATAGGAACCTCCGGATAGTCCCACCTGTCCTCCTCGATTGTTTTGTTGATCACAGAAATAGGAGAGGGTACGGAAGGTCAAGACAAAACAAGGTATTTGAACACCAAGAACAGGCTTATTCCCATATATTCGAGAAAAAGAAGAAAACGGAAGGAGATTCAAATATATCACATGCATAATACGGACAGAGCAACCAACAATATCCAATGCAATACATGCAAAGATGCCACGCACAAATCAGCTCCAAGATAAATATAGAATAGTTTTCAAGAGCAATTATAAAAGCTAATATATGTGCGTCAAAAAAGAAGGCAGGATCAGACTTCAAATGTTTCTATATAAATATTAAGCAAGCTCTGTCGATTCTTTTCAGATTGAGATTTCACGGCTTCAAATTTTACAGATCTATAGAAATAACACCGATGAGAGAGAGAGAGGGAGATATGCTGGTGACGATGCATGAACGGGTTTTCCAAAATCTAAAGCAAGAAAACATGTTGAATGGCAATATACAACGAAGTGGTTAAAAAGACATTAACGGGTAATTTACTCTATCAAAAACCAACTGCAAATCAAAACCTTTATTTGAGGAACTATAATAAAAATATTAAATGAGATCAAATGGAACCATGTAAAAGTAAAATTGATTCTCAAATAAGGATATTAATTGACATGAGATCGTCCTTTTCACCACGACATCGGCTATTTTTTAGCTCACGACGAATCTCAGGTGTAACCTGAAAAGGAAAATGAATGTAATCAATCTTACTGGAATTAGAAATCCTATATAATCATCTTTTTCTACAATCCCTATAAGTTGCTCACCAAGTAATGTTTCTGATGTTGAATCAAACGCTCCAAGTTGTCTTTATCTTCTTTTGTTAGTTCATTCTTGTACCTGTCAAATAGTTCTCAAGAATTAACATTACGATAAAACACTATAAAAGCAAAATCGCTAAGTGCATGCACCAAGACATTTATGTCACAAAGAAAGAAAGAAACCATGAAGACCAAAGACTCGATCATGCAAGTCTACAGTTCCAAACGTACTGCAGAAAGGGTAATATGCAATATGCCTCCTTCCCAAACATGCTCCAACCGATCACTGCCTCAATGATAAATGATTGCCAAATATAACAATGCATGATGTTGACAAAGAACTAAATTTTCATATTATTATAATTACAAAGGACAAACAATTAATTGGTAGTGAATTCAACCTTTGCACGAAAGTAAGGAGTGATTGGTGCCATATGACAGGCATAACCCTTTCATCATCCAGGAATCTCATAAAATGTGCGGTAACAGCATCAAGCACTCGATAAGGCAAGGCATATTTCTTGTCCAGGAAAAGCTTAATGAAGTAACTGCAAATTAAAAAAAATGGCTTTGGTTACAGAAACAAAGTAGAAGTAAATCTGGAACGACAGAAGAACAAACAGATTCTACGGAAGACTAATGCAGAGGTACTAGGCACGTCTGTCCTTTCCTTGGAACTTTATACTCATCAATGTCATTGATTACTTGGATCGGATTGTTCATATTGTCAGCATTTGGGCCAATGCCTACGTATAATATATTAACGTCTCCATGTGCAAAACTTCACAAAGTACAAAATGTTGGGGGTTTATAGATCTTCACGTTCTCCCATTAAGGGGCTGAGTTTTAACATCCTTGATGGTCATTATCAGTGTTATCCGTATCGCACCGTACGTATCGTATCGTGGGAAGCCACGATACGCCCAAAAAAAATTCAATTTTTTTTTTCAAATTTTTGTTTAAATTTTTTTTTTTGCAGGTTTGTGACCACTCTTCACTTCCCTATGCTTGTAATTTGGGTTTATAATTTTATTTATTGAATAAGAATAATTTATAAACAAATAAAAATTATGACAAAATCATTTTCCTTTCTGTTGTCAACTTTTAGGTATATTTCTGCTAGCAGTTTCTAATTTCATGAGATCGCAAACAATTAAAAACATTTGGTTGTCTCGGTTCATTGAGTGGGCATTTCACAACTTCACTATTTTAGGGTTCACCTTACGTGACTTCCATTGAGTTGAACATGATCAACGTGTGTGAGGCTTAACTCAGTCTGTGAAGTGAGAAATGAAGCTCAAGCATTAATTAAAAAGCTAATTGTAAGAGAAAAAGGGATATCATCAAGTAATAATATCACATCACTGAGGTGTCATAGAGTCAGTAATCAAAAAAATTGAGCTCATTGTTTTGCTCACATATGAAAATTAGCAAATATGACAACTACATGTACAAAGATGGCAGTTTATTAATTTTGATATATTAGATGAGTGAATTATGAAAGATAACGAACAAAATACACTCCTAACCAGTGTTATCTGACGCGTATCGTATCGTGTATCGCTGGGCTCCACGATACAGGCGTATCGTATCTTATCATACTTTAATATTAAAATAATACAAAAATTAATTAAAAATTAATACAAAATAATAAAAAATCGAAAAAAATCAAGAAAAAATCAAGAAAAATCTGATAATTGCTTTAAATTCATATAATATAAGTTTAGTACAGATTGAACATTCAGCATTGAACAATTGCATCCAAATTTACATATTTTGAATCCAAAAAATAAAATACAGACATAGTTTCCACTTTACACTACAGTTACAAATGTTACATTTTACAAATTGTAATCAGGATCATCAACTAAATAATCTTCATCTTCTCATTGTTGCATATCCTCATCATCATCAGCCACGCCCACACCTTCTTCAAAATCAAATTCTTCGTCTCCATAATGTTGTTGCGCTCCTTCCAAATTAATCCAGGCAACGTCTTCTTCTGTTAGGAGGGCATTTTCTTCAGTGTCTTCCATAACCCAATCTTCTAATATATCAAAATTATCCAAACTTATTGGATCGAACTGACTTTCTTCTCTATTTACTTTTTTTAATTGCCTACGACACAAAGATAAGCAATTAGTAAGTAATATTAACAATTGAAAACTGAAGTTAAATAATATCGAATTGAAAATTTGAAAGTAATACAACATTACCTTTCACGAAGGCATATGTTACAACGAATATAAACCAAATCATTAAGCCTTTTGTGTTCCAACCTGTTGCGCTTTTTTGTATGGATGTGTTCAAAAACACTCCAATTTCTTTCACAACCTGTTGCACTACAGGTTTGGCTTAAGACTCTAACTGCAAAATCTCTAAGGTTTGGACAATCACTTCCAAACCTGTTCCACCAAACATCTGTAAAAAAAATATAAACATTAGAGACATAATAATCCACAGTAATGTAAGATACAACTTAAATATGAAAATAAACAATGTACCTGGACGCATCGTAGAGCGGTTGCGAATTGTAACAGGCAAACCCATCAAGTGAAGAGCATTATCATATATCTCCATCTCTCAATGTATCGCATCTACAATGCTCTCATCAGGGACTAATCTGTCAATGCATTCAATGATTCCTCGATTAACCTCACCGTCCCTTTTGAAGGTTGTTGAGTACCTCAATGATGGGTTTAGATAGTAGGCTGCTCCATGAATAGGCTGATGCAATTGTTTATTCCATCTACTATCAATTATTTTCCACACGGGCACATAATCTCTTTTTTTTCCATTAAAGTTATTTCTGATCGCTTCTTTTGCCCTGTCCATGGCTTCATAAAGGTAGCCCATAGATGGTTTCTCCTCGCCGTCAGCCAATCTCAAAACTTTCACTAAAGGACAAGTAATTTTCAATAATCTGATACATGCATTCCAAAATGAACTTCTAAAAACCATTTCTACAATCTCATTTAACTTTCTGTTCCTTCTGTTTTGTGGTAACTCTGCAAATTGTTGCCACTCATCTGAGGAGAACATTCTCTTTAAAGCTTGCTTCTGTTCACAATACTCTGTACAGATAAAAAGTTTGTTGTGAACCGAGTTGCAGCTGTGCGAAGAAGCTCTGCACCTTCTGTGTATCTCCTCATCATACACAAAACAAATGCATGGTTGTAAATGAATTTTGTAATATCTTGGCAACACTCGGTTGCTGCCTTTATTTCATCCATCTCACCAATGTCCTCGAGGATGAGATCTAAACAATGGGTTGCACATGGTGTCCAGTAGAAAGTCCCATAAATATCAACTAACTCCTTTCCAGCTGCTTTGTAGTTAGCTGCATTATCTGTAATCAATTGGACTACATTTTCTAGCCCAACCTCCTGTATAACCTTATCAAATTCCTCTCGTAGGATCTCTGCAGTGTGCCTCTCCTTTGACATATCTAGAGATCTCAAAAACATGAGTCTTTTAGGACAATATACAAGAAAGTTTAGCAATGTCCTTCCTCGCCTATTGGTTCATCCATCTGCCATGATAGTGCATCTTGTTTCCTTCCACGATTGTCTCAAAATCGAACAGTATTGCTGCACTTCAATCACGGTATGATCTAATATCTTCCCTCTCAACTTCTGATAAGAGGGCATCCTGTATCTTGGACCAATGTTAGCAATTGCATCTGTCATTGCTTGAAAATGAAAACTGTTTGCTGCATTAAATGGAATGCATGCATCATAAAACCATCTGCCCACTGCAAGGTCTGCTTGATCAAGCAGTTGTTCTGAAGCCATAACAGCACGAATTCCTGGCTGAGCATCAGGTGTAGTGGAAGGAGGAAAGAACGAATGTATGCTAGAAGAAGAAGCTCTTCCTCTACTCCTTCCTGAGCTTCCTCTTCTACCACCTCCAAAGTCTTCAGCTGCAACCCTCTTTCCTCTGCTAGGTGCTCGCGAACTACTACTACCAATATTTGTTCTAGCATCTGAAGGCAAACTATCAGTGAATCCAACTCCAGTGGCAGTAGCATCATCAGCTTCTTCACACATCTGGAAATCATCCTTTTGTCTCCTTTCTTGTATGCTCTCAATCATCTGCAAGCATTGCCTGTGCATGGAGCAACTTCTTTCCTGGTTTCTGCTAGGTGGTGTTTCAACCTTGAAATTCCACCACTAACCACCTTTTCACAAAATAAACATCTGATTTTTAACCTTGAACCCTCAACTGGTATACCCCACTGTCATGCCGAATCATCAGACTTTGAATGAGAGTCTCTACCACCCCTTCCTGCCATCTCAATGGAGTACTTTAATTCAAACAAAAACCTGAAAATAAAAGCACTTCGTAAATCCCCCAATCTTCAAATAACACTCAAATCGAGTGTCTCCCACTTCATGAATGCAATAAAAATCGTATACACACACTTAATAACTTCATATTTTGTCATTCAAAAAAAAAACTGAAATAACATAAAAAACAATAAATATAAAGAAAAAAAATAAAAAAAAACATTAAAAATATACCTAAATCCGAGTTTGGAGGCTTGGAAGAACACCGTAGGGCACGATTTTAGAGCTTTGAACACCAAGGAGGCGAAAACCGACTCTTAGGGAGCTTGAGGAACCCAAAAGGAGAGGAAACCTGCGAAAAATTGCGGGTTTCTCTCGGGTCGGGACGCTTTATAAGGGTCCTAGAGCGTATCGCACGATACGGTGCGATACGCCCGCACCTGCGATACGGGGCCCCATATCATATCGTGGTGGCCCACGATACGATACGTATCGCACCGTATCGTACGATACGACAACACTGCTCCTAACCGAAGAAGACATTGCATGAATTAATTTGAAGTGCAACAACATCACGAAGGAGATGAAGATTTTCATTTTAAAGCAAAAGGTGATGAGAAACTTTGAATCTTTATCAAGTAGAAGATGAAGATTATTTAGTTAATAATCCTAATACAAATTAAAATATGTAAAATGTAAATGTATTTCATTTTTTGCTTCAAAATATGTAATTTTAGATCCAATTGTTCAATGTTGAATGTTCAATATGTGCTAAACTTTGCATTATATGAATTTAAAGCAATTATCAGATTTTTCCAGATTTTTTTCGGATTTTTACTAATTTTCTTGATTTTTTAAATAATTTTCGTATTATTTTAATATTAAAGTACGACGTATCGTGGAGCCCAGCGATACGCGATACGATACGCGTCAGACCTCATTATTTGTGTATGGTATATAAGTCAGGATATATACTTCACAAGGATCTGAATTTTTTCAAAGTTGGATGTAAAGAAAATCAATACCTGGTTGTACCACAGTAATCCATCTCAGCAATTTTCATCAGAGCAGCACTGCATCGAACATTAAGTGGGCCATCAGGACCTATATATAATGAGTATGTCGCACATGAAAAGTTGAAGAGAAAACTAGGGTACCTTGAATGAAGTGGAGGGATGGACACTTTCTGAATAACACTTCCAATTACCACAGCTTCTCTGAGATTGCAGGTACCTGACTGCATGTAATTTAAAACAAGGTTCTAACATCTTCAGAAAGCATCAAAAGGCTAAATACACTGATGACGTTCAGAAACATCAACTGGCATGCCAAACCAATGTAGGACATGTTTTCATTCTATAAGATGCTTATTGCAAAGTTTGTAAAATCAAGAAACTATGAGCAGATAAATCCTTGTTCAGAAATCTGGAGTACTACCATTCTGCAAACACCGTTACAAATTATACAATCACAGAGAAGCCAAATCCAAACCAGAGTGTCCCATGCTTTGGAAGAAGCAAAGAAAATTCAGACTGTAATAATCATCCATAATGACGGGAACAAGATTTACTATGCTCCATCGCGGAAGTCCAGCAAGAGAAAACTTAGCAGGCCTGCTTGGGAGCCCTAAAATCTATGGCCAAACTTCATAATCCCCCTTCTCATTGGATGGTTTGATGCACAAAAATACGGCAGTTTGTGGTCACAACCGAGACTATTAAGCCTGAAATTAGATGGACTTTGACACACTACAAACTCAAATGGATAGACACAACATAGAACTCCACTGGAATCTGGCATGGGCCAAGAAAGTGGCACGACAAAGTATGCCGACTTGCAACTTTCGGCATACACCCAAAGTTTCCCACCTCTTTTACCTTATTGACTTTCATCACCAGCCGTGTCTTTCGGGCAAGAAAATGTAAGAAGGTTTTCACCCGAAAGAAGTATCTCCATCAAACACCTAGGACTTACCAATTGCAACATCTCTATGTTAGAAAATGGCTTCTACGTTGTTCAACAAACTTCTTGAAAAAACCAACAACATGCCAGCTATGTCACACAGACAGACACCTCTAGGAGGTGGAGTGTCAGCCCAAACACTCATGCGATAACGACACCGACACCGTGTCAATGCGGCATCGACGCGGTGTCATGAAATGCTGACACGATCAATGTGTCGAAGCAAATTATGGGTGTGGTCAACGTGTCATAATCCATATGTGTCCAAATTCTAGGTCATCTGGTATAAAAGGGATCTCGTCCCAGCCCATGTCCCACACTCTGCGGTTGCAACCTTCGTTCCTCTTCCCCTCCCACGCTATGTGGCTGCAACCCTCTCACGCCACCTCTTCAATTACAACCCTCTCTCCTGCATTTTCGCTACCAGTTGCAGCCATCTCTACCACGTAATAGCTGATTGGCATCTGCAACCGTCGTTCCTCTTTGCCTCCCACGCTTTGTGACTACAACCCTCACGCCACCTCTTCGGTGGCAACCCTCTCTCTCCCACATTTATATTGCCTCACTACCGGTTACAGTCATCTCTACCACCCAAGAGTCGATCAGCCCGATCCAGGTAAGTGTCTTCTTTCCTTTTCTTCGTCTCCTTATTTTTCTTTCTTCCTCCTTATGGTTTCTTTTTTCCTTCTCATTGTTGATGCGTTAGCAATTGGCTACAACCTACAACAACTTATATTACACTTATTGCGCCATCATTATTCGGTCTCTCATGCCACCTCTTCAAGTGCAACCCTCTCTCTCCTATATTTCTATAGCCTCGCTATCAGCTGCAGCCATCTCTACCACCCAACAGCCGATCAGCCCGATCTTGGTAAGCATCTTCTTTCCCTTTTTTCATCTCCTTATTTTTCTTTCTCCCTTCTTCTGGTTTCTTTTTCCTTCCTTTTCATGAGGCTTTTATTAGTTTCTTGCTTATTGTTTAGCAATTGGCTACAACAACTTATATTACACTTGTTGCATCATCATGATTAGACCTACATGTTTGTAAGGTTCCATTACTGAAGTTATTGATGGATTCATAACGCCTGCATGTTAAGTTTGTATGCAAATGTGTTAGCACTTTTGTGTAACACGATAGTCTTATGCTTATTGTCATTGCAATTATATCAATGTTATCACGGACTCCATGTCCTATTAATAATTTGACACGATATGTTTCTGATTGTGAAATTGTGAATTGAGTTGATCCTAAAAATGGCCGACAATAAGAAAGGAAAAGGAATATCAATTGGGAGACTGGGGTTCTGGTAGAAGTCAACAACAAAACCTTCAATTTCAACACCTCATGATGACGCACCATTCTGGATGTACGTGCAAAGGAGAGAATCATATAAAGGTGGTGGAGGTAATATACATTTTATGTGTAAAATTTTCAACATGAGTTTTTCAGGGTCGTATACTAGAGAGAAGGCGCATCTTTTGAAATTTTCAAAACATGGTACAAGAGCATGTTTGAACATGGATGAGGATTTATGAAAACAATTAATGAAAAAGTAAGATGAGTATTAAAAGAAGAACGAAATGAGTGAAAAAGGAGCAAATATTTCATTATTTGGTGGATACAAAGAAGATGCACAAAAGAATAAAATTAATGCAAAGTGAGTTTAAAGGTTTTAGAGGAGCAATTGAAAAATCATTTAATGTAGTTGGAAGGAAGGGGATGGATATAAAGGTTGGAAGATTTTTCTTCTAATTTAAATGATTATGTTGCTCTAAGTTTTAAAAAATTGTAAATCATGATTCTTAAAGAAGAAAAAGCCAATATTGAAAGGCTTTAGAACATAAGAAGTTTTCATCAGAAACTAATAGTGTTTCTATTGTTTATGATGGATGGAGTGATATTCAAATGCGTCTACTCATTAATTTTATTGCTTATTCAATTAGTGGTCTTATATTTTTTAAGTTTGTTGATGCATATGGAAAAATTAAAACTAAAAGCTACTTAAAAGATTTGTTCGTAGAAGTTAGTGTTCGACAAGATAATATTAGATAATATTGTATAAATAATCACTGATAATGCAGCTAGTTGTAAAAGTACATGACTAAGTTTGGATAGTGATTATCCATACATTTTTTAGACACCCTATATAGCTCACAATTTAAATTTGGCTCTTTCTCGTATTTGTAAGTCATAAGAAGATAAAGATAATATTCGTGCATATGAATTGTGTGCATGGATTGAAGATATCGCAACAGATTGTATAAAGATAAGGAATTTTGTAATGATCACCATTTAATTAAAGTCATATTCAATAGACATTCTTATTTAAAGTTGTTGAAGGTTGCAGAAATACATTTTGCTTCTTTGAATGTGATGGTAAAAGGATTCAATACAATCAAGACATCATTGGTTCATATGATTACTGATTCATGCTGGGATTTATAT
Organism: Brasenia schreberi; assembly: GCA_036023115.1. Lineage (NCBI taxonomy): Eukaryota > Viridiplantae > Streptophyta > Magnoliopsida > Nymphaeales > Cabombaceae > Brasenia > Brasenia schreberi. The sequence goes on from JAYKKT010000088.1 coordinate 32,891,541, forward strand.
TGAGGTAACAAGGTTTAAGATCAAGCAAGGGCCCACACAGTGAAGACTATTATTCTTAATGATTTATAGTGAGACAAGATATCATATTTTCTTGAATTCACAAACCCTATTTGGGAGATGTTAGAAGTTGATAAAGATGAACTGATGCTCTATAAAGATTATGAAATGTTGGATATCATGATTGAAAAAGTTGAGTCAATAATTTTGAAGCACGAGAAAAAAAACAATATGAAACATCATCGTTTTATGATCATCTTCATTCTATATTAGCTTCAAGATAGGACAAAAGCAACACTCCCTTGCATTGTTTAGCACATTCTTTAAATCTAAGATATTATGGAAAGAAATGGTTGCAATGAGTGTACCCCTAATCAAGATACAGAAATAGCAAAGAATAGACAAATGTGTTTGGGAAGGATTTATCGTATCTTCTTAAGCAAGTAAATTCTAAATATGAAAAGTTTTCTTGTGACGGACTTGATTCACTAGAAGCACTAGAAACAAGGGATTATCAAGATCCACTAGATTGGTGGGCATGATATGGATTTGAGATGCCTCTTTTTCAAAAGCTTGCATCAAAATTATTATCTCAACCTGCTACTTTATCTTGTTGTGAAAGGAATTGAAGTACATATTCTCAAATTCACAATATCAAAAGGAACAATCTCTCAAGTAGTCGTGTTGAAGACTTGGTTTACGTCCATTCAAATCTAAGAATTGTTTCACGATCTAATGCTGAGTTCAGGTAACTAATTACTAATCTTTCAAAATTATTTTTTTCTATTAATCATGGTGATTATATTTCATCTTTATTGTTATTTATTTAAATATATTGCAGTGAAGGAGCATCAAAATATTAAGATGCAAATCCAAAGGAATATCATTTAGATGATAGCCAAGATTTGCATACCCTTAATATAGAAGTCATTGATCCGATAGTCCCTTTATCAAACATTAAGATTTCTTTTTTATTGATTTCTGTATTACGATGAAATTAGTAATTGTTTACATGTTTTGCTTTAATATAAAGTTGTGTACTTACTATTGTCATATACTTATGTTAATTGATGTATCACTTGTTCTAGTTTGAATATTATATATATTATAATTATATAATATTATATCCCTTAACCGTGTCGCTGCACCCAAAATTTATGAAATTTGCCGTATCCCACACCCGCACCCTTGTGACACAGCTTGCCAGTCACTTTTTGTAAATAAGGGTGAACAAGGTTGCCCACTAAGTAACATAAGTGAGAAGAAAGTCTTCTTCATGGAAGTCAAAGTGTGAAATGAAAAGTGAATCGAGTGAGTAAATACACGAACCAAACCGAAGGTGAAATTTAAAAATGATGCCCAACTTAAAATGTAGGCAAAAGAATACACAATAAAATGTGCTGAACAGTTAAATGCATTTTCCATGTTATTCTTGTAACATGAAATTAAAAAGTTATGACATGAAAACCTAATTCTAATATGGTATCAAGAATGTTAACTTTGACAACCATATAGCAGAAGTTTAGTAACACACTGCCTGCAATTTTTCACATGAGAACATACAGAATGTGTTGGAGAAAACACAGGCAAAGCATGTTAGACTAAGGTAACATATTCGACACGTGTTTAGGAAGTAAGGCTTTCAGATGCTCCAGTAGCAAAGACTGTACAATCATGCTCTGTAGCAAGCTTTTCTGGGAAGCAAGACGGTCTTTCAAGCAATCAGCTTTAGTTAAACTTGAATCAAAGCCTTCAGTAACAGTTTTGCATATATATCGAGTTCACAAGGATCACAATTTTATTTTAAGTTACATGTTGGCAACAACTCCGCCTATGTTAGGGATCACCCTTGCATGGCCGGTCCCAAGCCCCGAAAAAGGAGGAGGGTTGCGTTAAGCTTTCGACTGGCAGTGTAAAACTTTATCGGACTTACCATGGATTCTAAAAAAACAAAGAATCCGTGTAAACAACCCCATCTATTATGGAAAAAGGCTTAGTTGTAGTTGTAGTAGTAGTAGTTACATGTTGGCAACAAAATTCTAGAAACAACCAATTACCATTGACCCCCCCACAAGAGACAGTAAAAGCATTTAACATAAAAGGACAAAACCAAACTGTTTGAAATAGGAATTCAGACATTAAGATGGATACAAACTTGGCATTAAGAAAGAAGCCAAATTGACAACTGGAAAACTTCCATTAACATATATCTGACATACCTGACACAATGGAAGAAAAAAACCCTTGAAAAATGCTGCTGGTTTGTAGAGTGACTTTTTCAATGACTGATAGAGCGCGAAATGGAGTCGCTTGTTCTTCTGAATGTCATCCCTAACTCGTGGGAGCAACACTAGGTTATAAAAACGCTGTGATCTTTTGACACTCAAATTTGATGCAAAAATCCTTGTTGCTTGGTACATTGCATTCGGTGACCACTTCTCTGGCTCCGTAAGGTACAGTACATCTTCCCAAAGTGAAAGGGAAGGAATAACCTTGAATGCTTTGGGAAGTTTACCAGTTGTATATCGACTGAGCAACTTGCCGACACTGTGAAATAATGATAGCAATATTGTAAAAATAGAAAAAGCATGAGAATGTGAAGGAGTCATAGGGAGAAACTGGTACCCTTTATACAGTTCAATAATGTTATTGTCTAACTGGGGGAGTGGCCGAGTTTCTGAAATATACCAAAAAGTAAACTTCTATCAGCTATTTCAAAACTGACAAAATAGCAAGAAATGTCACAATAACAAAGAATACCCCACAATCTGTAATTTAATACTGAGACATAGCTTCCGTAAAAATTTAGAATGGTAGACAAAAACCTTTTCAGCTATTCAGAAATGTTGAAGCACATATATGAATTGCTATGACACACCACATCACATCTAACAAATGAGAAATCAATAACCATGGCAACTACATAAGTTAGCATGATTCCAGCATGTAATTAGCGAGAACAACGTACGCAGTTTGTATTGCCATCATTTACATTTTAAAAAATTAAGATTAATACCAAAAGACCTTGAAATAAAATTTCAGGTTAATGCAGAACATGGTACACAGTATGATTAGTTCCTTTTTTTAGATAGCTGGGTTAGGTGGACCCATCCAGGCATATAACCAAGTATTGAACTCCTGCCCCATCTCTGAGAGCCAACAAACCACCAAGGAAAAACACCTTTGGATAAATAATCAGTCTCTTAGTTTATGGATGTGGATAGTGGTAACACCATGGAACTTGATAATGATATATCGCTGACTGAGCATCAGTTAACGAGATCAATCCCAGAATTTGAGAAGCATCGTTACCGGGCCAGAATTATCTGCATTTGGGAGGAAGCCTACATATGTCACTTATATGAAAGAACAGAAAATCAAATTTTTGGAAGGCACAAGTTCCCCTCAATACAACCTGGCAACCATGCCAGATGAGGCATTTCCCCCAGATTGACATCCACTAATCCACATTGCCCCATCCTCTAGGTGCTTGCAACTATTTGATGAGGAGTTCTACGTCCACCAAACTGCAATACTGGAAAGTCAAGTGCTATGTTATCAATAGCGCCCGCTATAGCACGCTATATCGTTTTAGTGGAACAAAAACCGCTATAGCGGGTCGCCCAAATTATATAAAGGGTTATACTCAACCCTAATTCGACGTTCTGTGAGTGCTCGCTTGTCCGTCTCCATCCTGTCGTCCGGGCCATCTCCCGTCTCTCGCCACCACCATCTCCAATCGCTCCCGCCTCTCACCGCCACCATCTCCAGGTACCCTCCTATACCTTAATCTCTCCTTCTTTCTTTCTTCTCCTTCGTGCCTCTGATGGGTATTAGTTTATCACCACAACAAAAACTTCCGTGGGGTACGTATTTGGATCAGTCACCATCTTATCCTTGACCTCTGCGTGCCTATGATGGCTTCCGCAGAGTCCTCCCCCCCTCCATGTTCCACTTAAAGCCAAAGAGTGGCCTTAACCACTGACATTAGCCTGCTGGTATGGCATTTTTCTAATTAGTTCCTGTTGTTTTTGCTCTCCCAGCAATGTTCAGTTCAACGATACCATTTCATGACCACGCTCTTGCATTTTATGATAAAGTCGGCATGCTAGGAGTGCATCGGTTGGTAGATATAATACCCAATATTCCTGTTACAATGGTGTTGTGGACTGTGGCTTGAAGGTTTTGTTCAATGTATTGTGAAGAAACCTGAAGGTCATGAACTGGAATCATGTTACAATTGGATACTGATGGTTTATAAAAAGATGATGGAGTGATAGTGATAGTGCTTCTTATAACAACATGTTGATGGAATGATGTTTGATAAAATATTTAAAGATACATTTAGGTTTTATAAAATTTTTAAATCAATTTCTTAAGTGGCAACTATAACGTATTTCTTTAATATGATACATTTAGGTTTTACAAAATATTTAAAGATATTGGATAGTGATGGTTTATGCTTCACAATGATGTTTGAAGTTACATATTTTTACTTATTGCTATTTAAATTAACTCATGCTTCACAATGATACATTTAGGATTGTCTAATGATACCAATGAATGTTAATTATTTAATGTTCTATTTCTTCTATAAGGTTAGAAAACTCAAGCTAAGTCGTTATTCTTATTTTTTTGTAGTAAGTATGGAATCATCAATAAGTGCAGCTGCTTGTTCTCAAAGTGGCAGTGACAACGGTAGTTGTGGCACAGGCACTAGTAGAACAACTGGTATTAGGTTTTTTAATCCAGCATACAACTATAGACCCCCAGGTTCGAAGGATCCAGCATGGAATTGGGGTTTCACAAAATGTAAGACGGATAATATGTCTGTATTTTGTACATTATGTGGTCATATTTCTACCAGTGGAATAACAAGGTACAAGGCCCATTTAATGGGAAGAAGTGGAAATGTGGCAGCTAGCAAGAATGCAACTGAAGAAATAAAGAAAACAATTTATGATTATGTGCACAATACATCTAAGAAGAAGGCCGAAAAGATTTCATTTCCATATCAAGGAGAACTTTCTAGTATAGAAGGTAACATAGTGACAAACACCCAATGTTCATCATCTTCATCATTATTTGGCTCACGACCACCGCTTTCAAAGGGACCCATGGATTCATTTGTGCGTTCATCGCCAGACTCACTACGACAAGCTACATTGGAAAATCGATATAAGAAAGAAGAAAGAGAACGAGTATGCATATCCATTAGCAGGTAGATGTATCAAAATGGAATCCCTTTTAATGCTTTGAGATCTCCTAGCTTTCAAGCGATGGTAAATGATATAGGGCAGTTTGGACCTGGAATGAAGGTTTCATCATACCATGAAGTAAGGAAAACATTCTTGGAGAAGGAAGTGGGAAGAGAAACAGAGTTTACAAATGGATTTAGAAAGCATTGGGCTACTTATGGATGTTCTATTATGTCACATGGATGGACAGATAGAAAACAGAGAACACTAATAAATTTTTTAGTGCATTATCCTCAAGGTACAGTTTTTCTTAAGACCATTGATGCATCACATAAAGTAAAGGATGCAAATAAATTGTATACATTATTAAAAGAAGTAATCTTAGAGGTTGGAGAGAAGAATATTGTACAGGTGGTTATAGATAATGCAGTAAATTATGTTACAGCTGGTAGAATGTTGATGGTTGAATTTAATCATTTGTTTTAGACACCATGTGTTGCACACTATATAGATTTGATGCTTGAAGATATTGGAGAGACAAAAAGACTAAAAGGCATCTTCAGTAGGGCAAAGAAGCTAGTGACATTTATGTACGCTCATTGTCAGATATTGCATATGATGAGACATTTTACAGGAGGAAAAGACATACATAGACCGGTTGTGACCCGTTTTGCTACTAGATTCTTAACTCTGAACAGCTTGTGACAGTCAAAAGAAGCTCTAAGATCGATGGTTATTTCTGAACAATGGGAGAAATGCCCTTTATCAGATAGTATTAAAGGAAAGCAATCTAAGGCAATAATTTTACAACTTAGATTTTGGAAGGGCATTAGTTTTTCACTTAGAGCAATGGGTCATTTGGTATATGTTTTACGTATGGTCGACAGTGATGAGAAACCAGCCATGGGCTACATCTATGAGAAGATGGATCGCGTAAAGGAACAAATAAAGGTGCGTAAATATTTCAATTTTATGTGTTCTTTGTTAATCTTTACTTATTAATCTTATAAATTAATAACATTTAACTTCTTGTTTTATAGGTTAATATGAAAAACAAAGAAGAGCAGTATGCTTTTATTTGGGAGATCAAAGACAAAAGATGGGACAGGCAAATACATAAGCCATTACATGCTGTCGCATTGTATCTGAATCCAGGGTTGTATTATGATTATGATGGGATAGAATCTAATGTTGAGATTAAAGGTGGTTTGTTGCAGGTTATAGCTATACTTTATCCGTATTCATCAACTAAGGTCAAGTGTGACCAAAATCCAAGAGAATTTGTCCAACTTCATTGTCACGAAATTTGACTATCACCTCACTCGTCCCCCTACTTCTCCGTCTATCTAATATCCTTTCTTAGGCAGTTCCGTGTAAGCATATCCCCAATTCAAAAGGTCAATCTTCTCATCACAATTGCAACACAACTTCTTTCATAATTCGATCATTTCCAGAGAGCAGAGCGTTGATGGCCGTAATTGCAGAACAATTTGGGTGAACACTGAATACTCCCATCAACTAACTGACTCGATGAAGTGTTCTGACAAGCTTTCAAGTAGAAGCATGTCGTTTTTCCGCAAATATCCCACCCTGAACGTTCAACCCATCTTTGTACAGAATACCAAAAGTCTGCACCCATGCGTAACATATGCACACGCACATGCATACACTTCCGCAAGTCACTCAGGTACCCGCACGACGCACTCCACCTATAGTCCAGCAATTGAATAGTAAGCCTATCAGACGATATTAATTAACCAATTTCCCCTGCTATCGGTCTCACATGGACTTTTGTTGAAAATAAGCATGAACATTATATAAGAATAAGAATACGAGATGGACTCTTTTGTACAAGTACACGAAAATAACTTCGTGTATGGTTATCATACATAATCTAATGCTACGAAAGGAAATCCATATTTCTGAAATTCTAACAATTTACTCCTTTGAACAGTGCAATTATCAATCAGACACACAATCAAAGATAAACCAGACTTAAAAAGTTCTTTCTTATGATTGACTAGAATTCTTAATTGAAAGGGGGGAAATCAAAAGTACAGATTCAGCATACCGGATGTAACTTGGGCATCCTTTTCCTTGATTCTTTCGATTATTATATCAGCTAAAGTGCGCTGTGGACCGGCATCCTTCGACATGAACGCCGCCAAAATCTTTTCATCCTCCTCATCGATCTCCTAAATGAAGAAAACTCGCATGAATCAGAAATTGGAAGAGGTTACATATTCGGACCAAGTATATTTCGGTGAAAAACATACATGGTATCCATCATACTGACTTTGGGTATCAGAAAACAAATCAGAACCGCCGTCTGCATCGTCAGCATCGCTATCGAAATCTACATGAGTACTGACCGCCGCAGCGGCAGCCGAAAACGCATCACGGGTGTACCCAGAGCCGGACTTCTGGGCTTCTTCTTCAGCGAGGATTTCCTTCTGTTGGCTCACGGCCTCTTCCAGGATCCTCGCGCTCAGCTTCGGTTCCAAATACTGTCTTTCCCACCAGAGAAGGAAACGAGAAAATGGGTATTCGATTGGAAGAAACTTAATCAATCGGGCATCAACTTAAAAACCAATAAAACTAACAAGAAAAAGGATTGATGGAAAATTTTATTTTGTTGAGTTTTGAAATCCTGCCTCGTGTTCGTCGTCCTCTTCGTCCTCGTGACGGCGGGAGTCGTGCTTGGAACGATGAGATCGCCTCTTAGAGGAGGAAGGTGGCTCTGCAGCTGTATCATGTTGTTGCTCCTTCCTTCTCTTTCCGGCCATCTTCTTCTTCCTCCTCTTTCGCGAGCTTCCTGCTAGCGCCTCTGGCTGTTAGGGTTTTTGACGGTTGGGTTGAAGTCGGATATCGATCGGATATATAAGGGAATCAACTGTGACATGTCCGCTTCGAAACCAAATTGAACCGCAGTTGAACCGTTCAGAATCGGACCTGGGAGTTCCTCCACCCGCGGAACCGGACCGCCGCTTTGGATTTAGTTAAGTGGTTCGTTTTAGGGTCAGACCGAGTTCGGTCATCCCTTAGATGATTCTGGCTCCACCAGTGAAGTTGGTGTCGTATTTTCGATAAAGTCCGACCCGGGTGCAGCTAGATTAGTCATTGGATTGATATCAGATACTGGATTGGACCCCAATTCTGACTAGTTGAATTCAATATCCAAAACCATATCCAAATGCTAACTAGATATGGATTTTGGTTTAGTATATTAGTACATCCTCTTTATCGTCTTGTCTTCTGTTTCTGCCCAGTCTTCTTTGTATTGTGTATTCTGTATATCTTTAACATGCGCAACGAAAATAGGACCGATAGACGAAACCAGGCTGCTAGTGGTTCGAGGATCGGTTCGGCTTTCTATAAGCTCATTGACAACAGGTTCATGATATGAACAGACCGAACATGAGCTCGCCAATGTTGAATGAGTTGAACATGAAGAACATATAATTTTTATCATTTCAGCTTGTATAAGCTTGCTTAAGAATATAGAAGCATGTGTATAAGCATGCTTCAGCTTGTTTTATGTTTTGTTGAAATTTGAATTTTAAAAACAAAAAATATGGTTGTGAATAAATTACACCTACAAAAGGTATACATAATTTACTTTTTAAATGTAAATTTCAACCCTCTATCATAAAAAAAATTAACGGTTGAGATTTGTTTAGATTTGCTAGTACCTAAGTATGCTAGCATACTAGTTTCTCTCTTTCTAAATATGTGTGTGCACGCACTGCACACACTATACACATGTACTCAAACGCATGTTTGTGTACATATGTACGTGTGTTGTGTGTGTGCTTGTATGTGCTTGTGTATTCTAATTGCATGAGTATAATGAAATATATAGTGTTGACTTGATTTATAATTGGAATAGCTATCTTTTGCTAAAACCATATGTGAAAACCTTTTAACTTTAACAAGCAGTTCATCTTCCGCTACATGTTCATGTTCAGTGCATCTTAGGCGAGCTGATAAGATCGATATGAACAAGATTTTCGATTATCTAACGAGCCATGGACTGCTCGTAATCGGATTGATTAGCATCCCTATTTTAGAACAAAGCAAGGATTATATGAGCAAACACGATATTAATGAATTGGATTGGGTTAACTTGCACAAACATAACCAATTATAGCCTAACAACAAACAAAGCAAATAATTAAGCTAAGATGGACCATCCATTATAGAGATTGATGAATCAATTGTTAAAAGGAAAATTTGCTGATTTAAGCAAAACAATCTCTCTTACCTGTTGTGCAATGAACATTAGAAAATTACCAAGAGAATCCAGAAGGGAATATGTTCAATTTTTTTCCTAGATTGATCTTTAATGATTGACGGGAGATGCATCATTGACGTATCCAGAGTTGGTTGTATGTATACATGCATGGTACAATAGATGCTAGTGCTACATTATTTTATCCATTTCTTGCTTTTTAGGAAGAGGGGAAGGATATTTCCTCACATTGTCAATCTTTTGAGATTTGCCATGCTAAATTTGTTGCTTACGGAAGTTAGTGAATGATCATGCACTCTCTCTCTATCTATCTATCATATATATATAGAGAGAGAAAGAGAATAGTCCATGCGTACATCGATTTATGCTTAAACCCACTTTATCATAAAAAGTATTTAATATTTAAGATGAATGGTTGAAGTGATAAAGGCAAAAAAATACAATAGTAGATTAAATACAAAATTCCAAAGACTTTCGTCATCCACCACAACCCTTCTGGCTGTTTTGGCGAGATCTCCAGCACCACATTGAATTGAAGTTTGATTCTTCGATGGTAATTATAAAAGACATAATTTATATAAATCTTTTGTCCTTAGCTAGCCACGGCCTTTAGATTCCTTCTAAATTAAAATACAAATGAATTGGAAAAGTTTCATCAGAGACTAGGATGGTTAATTTAAGGTCGAATAATGGCGGGTGAAATACTAATTTTCGCTACTGTTAGCATAACAGCGAAAAAGTTTGTGCTCACAGTCGCCTACCTACCGAAGTTCTCTGATGACAGTCCAAAAGCTTAGGTTGACGTAGAATGGTAGAGAATTCATGGCATTTCCGGAGGTTTTAACCGTCGCAAATGGCATTTTTCAAGACCGCCGGAAAAAAGTCGGATTTGTACCAGTGCACAGTGAAACTAGTGAGGTTTATCTTGATAATTGCAACCATCAAAATAATCTTTTCGCGATTGTTCCAAGCACCCACGAGTAATCTATTTAGACAGTTAACAACTATAGAACAGTTTAAATAACCATCGATATATGAATGATGAACTAATATGTCGACGGCTTTGTAACACTAAACGATGGTCTGCAAGTAATATTTTCAATGGTAATTTCTTGTTTTGTTGTCAAAACCATCAAAGGAGCCCCAGTCCGACGCTTAATGTTCGCAGTGTTATTTCAATGACTTAATATTTTTGTCCCTTTTCTTTTTGGTAAATGGGAGTCCCAAGCAATATGCACGCCCCGGGTATCGAACTAATGACCTCTAAACTTGTGAGCCAAACCCCCTAGCCGGCGGAGCACTTTGTGCAGAAAAAAAACATATTTTCTGTATTTTCTAAGGTTCACAACTGTCGACCGTCAAGGACCGCTAAACCATCTTCATAATCTAGAGTTCAGACTTTTTTTAATGTTTAACATCGGCGAAAAGCCACAACAATTAAAGTTCATTGGATAAAAGAAAATCTTCGTTTCTTTCTTTTGAATTTTCACATGGATTATGTAAAGTAACTACTTTTAAATTTTGTGATTCTTTTGATATAATTCAGTAAATTTAAGTTCACCTGATCAATAATTGCCAACCCGATAATATGATGCAGATGATTAGAGTTTGGTGACATTGTCATAATCCACCAACCTCGTCGGGACCGGCAAAGCTTATGCTACAATGTGTCTTTATTGGGCATCCTACTCAGCAACCGGTAACATTATATGCATATATCTTGTGCATATTAAATTCACGCATGCTCATCATGAATGATGATAATAAAGATGTAATTGGTATTGATATGATGATGATGGTGATGGTATGTTCATGGGTATCTATGTATGTAAATGAAGATATGCATGTGGATAACAGTGAAGACTAGTGGCCTTGTCCAGTGGGGGAGCATGTTTATGGGTCCACTTGATGTCATCCCCTTCCTCTCATAACACCCACTAATCGTCGTTATTGGTGTTGAGAAAAGGTGCTAGGATCATAATTTTTATATATATATATATATATATATATATATATATATATATATATATATATATATATATATATATATATATATATATATAGAGAGAGAGAGAGAGAGAGAGAGAGAGAGAGAAATAATTGCAACCATAACCATTATATATCGATCTTTTGTTTGAAAGAGAACAGTGGGAATTGGCCAGACTGCATCGTCGTCAGCATCGTGTAAGATTAAGTTGTAAGGGACGTACTTACTGGATCCTTCCGGATTATTTTTGAGTTTTATACTTTTGAAAGTTCAAGTGGCGGGTTTAGAAAACTTAATTTTGAAAGGTGTGTGATGAATAGCTTATGCCTTGCTGCAATTGAAGTAGAAAATTTTGTGGATGTGGTGAAGTTGAGTCGGCTGAAATTCAGGTGAGGCATTGTACATGGTTTTGGATTTCGGAAGATCTTTTTGGATGGGAAGAACAGCTCATCAAAATTGTTAGGGTGGGTGTATGGTTCACAAATTCAAAATTTCGTCGCAATATGAGTACATCCTACCTCAGATCAATGTATACGTATACATAGAGTAGCGGTAAATGAATAATGTCTTTATGTATAATCTTGTATAGATTTCTCAACTATTCAATTAGCATGATTAACGGTGAAAATATAAATTAAAAAAAATAATTATACTTAGTGCACCATGTAAGTTAAATACTTCTGGTTTTATCACCTCAACTGTCCAGGTCAAAGATCGAATAATAAAAATGTTTATAAAAAATTATGCACCCAAACACATCATATATTTAACACTATCTCTGTGTGTATCTATCAGATTCGGAACTGTAGTCGCTAATTCTCAACATAAAACAACTTTACCATCAGTAGACTCGCATGAAATTTCAGGTGTTATTGACAATGAAGAACACAGGTTTTCGGACAACCAGATTCATTTTATGCATGCAAAGGTAAAAACAAGAAAATTATGAAAGTAAGCAAGCATTACTCATTTGTTTTAATAGAGATGAAATACAGTACTGCCATTGTCACTATGAGCAGAAATGGTGGCACATCGAACAGCTGAATTTGGTCATCATCCTCTTCGAAACGCTTGGTTGTCTCCATGCTGCTTTTCAGAAATACGCCAAGTGCATGCACTATTGACGTACTGGGGGCCATAATTCTCACTATCTTTTTAATCGTCTTTTCGAGGAAGACGGTTCTCCAGATTTAGGCTTCAGATCCTTTGGTTGCTAGCAGACATCAAGTGAATGGCTGTTGTGCCACAGTTTCAACAGAGATTACACATGTATTTTGCAGCCTTTTATCAATTTATTTCTTTTAGAACACCAAGTTGGCAATATATTTTTGGCAACTTTCAAGTGGTCAAATTTTCCTTGATGAATTAGATCAATGGCCTGCATATGAGGCCTTGTACATAAAAATTATATGGGTTCTCATTTCGTCTCCCTCTCTCTCTCTCTCTCTCTCGTATTAAATATTGTTTTGATAATAAATCAAGGTTAGAACTCATTGAACTGCATCGAGTCTGGGCTGGTAAGCAAGCCGAAGTCAATTCAAAATCATTTTGACGTTTGGCATCATCGAGCTTGGAATGAGCTGAATACGAGCTGCTTGTTGAAGTCAATAACAATGTAGCTTTTAATGTAAAGTTTTTATTACGAAATTTGATTTTTATTAGAAATTAAGTAAAAGTTTTATTTCTGTACAAGTTTTTGGTATTAAAGTTGAAAGATTCAATCATTTAATTTCATTATAGAAACTCAATGCTTGAGTTGACAAGGCTTTCAAGCATATATATACACAAAACTACATATAGATAACTAAGAACTTAGCTGAGTTGAGCCCAACGGAAAACTTATGATTTATGCCATGCTAGTAAAGTTTCAAAAGCCAGCCCACTTTCTTATAGATTTATATAATTTGGGGGTTTAAATTATTTGATTCTGAAGTCATTATCCCATTCTTATAGATTTAAATATTAATTGAGAGTTACTGGACACCCTCTTATGTAAGACTTTATTGGACAAGTTGTGTTGTCTATATGATTAGACGAAAGTCATAAATCAAGTCTTTGATCAAATCGGGATAATGAACGATGTTATTTAATGCACATGAGTATGACATGGGATGAGTATTTTAATCATCACGATTGATTGCACCGATAATAGTAATGATCAAGGAATGTATGGTATAAGAGGTTGTTTAATAACTCTCATTCTCTTTGTGTGTATATATATATATGAGAGAGAGAGAGTATGATATATCTTCAATCTGATCCTTACTTAAATCTACTCAAACATTTTCATCATTTGATCAGCACGATCAATAGTAGAAATTTAAAATAAAAAATATTATACCATTTTATATTAAATGTAAGTACAAAACTACACTTACACCCATTATTTTTTACATTTAAATCTCTATCTTTGATCCTGTTGATCGGACGTAGAGATATAAAAATGAGCGTGATCCAAAGGATAGATCTCCCAAAAAATGGAAGGCCTCCCGACTTGTATGACCGAGGGACCAATGAGGGTATATATATGAGGGTGGTTCAACTCAAACAATACAAATGTTTGAAAAGATTTAAGTATAGATTGTGATTGAACACGAACTAATATATATATATATATATATATATATATATATATATATATATATATATAGAGAGAGAGAGAGAGAGAGAGAGAGAAAAAGAGAAAGAGATAAAACAAGATAAATATACACACCCATCTATGCTCAACCATTTTTACAATTTCTAACCGTTTGATAATTAAGATCATGGTTGAGATTTAAATTAAAAATAAAAAATACTAGGCGTGTATGTCCCAGGGGCCAATGAGGGTATATATAAATGGGGTGGTTGGGCTCAAACAATACAAATGCTTGAAAAGATTTAAGTATAGATTGAGATTGAGTACGAACTAATATATATATAGAGAGAGAGAAAGAGATAAAACATGATAAATATACACACCCATCTATGCTCAACCTTTTTTAAAATTTCTAACCGTTTGATAATTAAGATCATGGTTGAGATTTAAATAAAAAATATTAAATACTCTCTTTTTCTTTATATATATATATATATATATATATATATATATATATATATATGTGTGTGTGTGTGTGTGTGTGTGTGTGAGGGGTGCAAACGGTAGAAAACTGATTCTTCACCACATCGTGTCCTTATGCCTTTCGTTTACTTTTTCTTTTTCTTTTTCTTTTTCAATGCTATGATTAACCTATCCTTTGAGGTGTGCATGTGTATCTAATTATCAAGCGTATGTGAAATTCAAATCTAACGAGCCGGTTAAAAGCCAAGTCATCAGCCACTGTGCTCTTGTCTCCCCCTTAGGCTCTCGTTCTGCACCAACCTTAACGTACGATAAGTTTTTGTGGAGTTAGGCAGACCCCTACTAGATACGCACCCCGAAGACCCTGTTGTCGATCCAGAGACCATGATGAGCCTTTTGCATGACTCATCCATGATGAGGACATCCATCATGGTCCACGAATGATGTTGATGGTCATGGTGATGACATCTCATGGGGATCCATAAATCGTATCGTCTCACAGGGCTGGAGAACCGGCGGAAGGCCGAATCAAGCAATACTTGTTCCGTGTCCAGCTTGGCTTTAGTTTAAACTAGATGAGCTAGCTGCTAGCTGAACAAGTACAACCTATGCTCGAAATCGACCGTCGGTGGCCAGCGAGCATAATCGAGTTATGAGAGAAATTTTCTTAAATCCTAAATAAATGGTTTCTAATTTACTAAAAAATGTCATCTAAGCCAAACCAAGATGAATGCTCATGTTCGGGTGGTATGGTTTAGTAAAACGAGCATGAACGAACCGAGCTGAGCCAAACTCAACTGAAGGGTCTCGGTTCGTTTACTAGCCTCCGGACAACCTCCTCATCTAGGACCCTCGACCCACTTCCGCGTGCCCTACAAGTAAGGGCATGCCCTACATACCATTGATGCCGTTCCCCAAAGTCCACCCCCATCAATGCGCATGCGCATTGTTAATGGCGGCCATGTCAATTGCCATCCATGCACTGCAATCCAGAATCTTCCTCTAAATTCTTACGTCGGCACCTGTTGATGATGATGATACGAGGGACCATTTCTGTGGTCCGGACGTGTCATCATCATCATCCATAGCCATCATCATGATGACTATGATCATGACCGTTCATAAATGAGGGTTTAAGAGGTTGGGTCCGCCGTCCCAGAGCCTGAATGAACGGCTGCAGTGACGTATGACCAACTGCGAAGATGATGGACTTTCCTTTCACGCGAACAAAAGGAGAAAAATAATTTGTTTCTCAGATAATTTAATAAGAAAATGAGTTTAATGATCATCTGGCTTGGCATATGATGGCGATCACAATATATTATTCTGGTCCGATCGTTGCACAGCTTCCATCATATTTCGGAGGATACAGTGCGATTGGATTGTCTGTATCATATTTTAGATGATATAAATTCTCCGGTTTGTCCAAATTAAACTAGAATTTGGTTTGGGCATTCGATATTTAAGAACCCAAATCAAAGTCACAGCCTTCATCTTTCTCAAATGAAACTTCATTTAGGAGCGTCTTTTATTTAATGTGGATTGAGCAAATTTGTTTGGTCATCTAAATTCGGATGAGAGAGAGTTATTAGACTTTCGTTCATGATAGACCCTTATTGGCAATTTGGGTCATTCATTTCTTCTATCTAAATTCACGAAATAAAAAAATAGAAAATTATTTTTTCAAAAAGCAAAATATAAAATATATATAATTTTGAATAACCCCAAAAGGTAAAAATAAAGACGGGGTTGGATCTTTTGAAGCTCACAGTCCCTGGTCTGGAAAGCTGCTTTGGACTTTCTTTTCGTGAAAAGCTGCTTCAGACTTTAAATTGCTGTTAGCACTCATATCCATATAAATTCAGCACACTTTCAATTGTTCTTTTATCTACCATTTGAGTTGAAAATAAAATGAACTGCCATCGATTCTCCTTCTCTCAACTCGTTCATGCTCGCTCCCCATCTCAACGATCTTTGTTAGAACACGTTGTTTCGGCTCGGGTCAGCTAGCGAAACTTGTTTACTTTGGTCTGTACACGTCTCGTGTACAGATATCGTAGGCTAACAATTTGAAAATTTGGTCCTCTACTCACAAAGCCAGAAGTTGCAACAATATAAAGGATTCAATACCATGTTAAAAGGTTTACTTTCTACCGCATTTTGAGGCTCATTTAGCTCGACGCGAGAAAAACCGTAAGCTCTTTTACACTAACAGGTTCAATTTCAGCACCAACATAAGCCCAAGCCATGAATTGGGTTGAACTTCTACGGTAAATAAATTCAAAATACTGAATTTTGGGGACTTGTGATACATTTTGCTTGTTTTTCTTCATTTCAAATGAATCGAAGGACATTGGTTTTTCTTTGAATTCATCTCTCACATTGTCAGGCCAATCACATGCCAACATTATGAGAGGGACCCTCCCTTCAACACCAGCCCCCACATGATACTGCATCCATGCATGTGATTGGCTTTCGACACTGGGATGATGAAAGATATTGAGAAATTTCTTCCTCTTTCCCTAAAGCAACAAAGCAATTACTACCTCTTTTCTCACTTTTTCGCAACCAAAGAAAAGTTCAGTCTGAATCTCATCATTTGGTAATGCTGAGACTTCTTACATTTTGGTGTTGCTGCCTCCCGCGGAGAAGGATGCCACACATTACCGGAACGCGGTCGAAGGGTTACGTTAGATTTATCCCCAGAATTGGGTGCTCAGCGGAGAACAAAGGCTGCCGTCTCCGGTGTTGATAAGGCAGCTTGGACCGACGTGTTTATACAATTTCTAACAACACCCAATGCGTGTGCAGGTATTCGTACCCGAGATCAGAGCAATAATTTTATGTGTCAATGAGGAAATAAGATTGATAATATATATATATATGTGTGTGTGTGTGTGTGGAGAGAATAGTCAATGTGTACATTTCATGCTTAAACATTCGCATCAAGATTGAAGGTTGAAATTCAAAATTCAAAATTCAAAACAAAAAAATTCTTATACTTTTTTGAAGTACAATAAATGGATCAGTATTATTTGTTTTTTAATTTAAAAATCTCAATTAATTGATGATCGGTCGAGATCTTAGAGTATGAATTTGATGTGTGCATGGACTAATTTCGTTGTATCTGTGTATGTATGTGTTTATGTGCATGCATTCACGAGGAGTAAAACTATGTACTCGAGTGATGCTGCTCTAACAAAAGAAACACCATATAATATGTTTTTGACATGTGATCTTGGAGTCTATCATTCGGCTGCTTTTATTCGATCAATAGCTCGCATTTTATAAGGATGCAAAAGTTTAACTATCTAAAATATTAGTTCCATCCTATTAAACTTAGTCTATACATATGAAAGAAAATTGTGCTGGCTCTTACGAATGAATATGGGCAGGTTGCAACTCCCTGGGATGGCTGGAGTCACGAGAGAGAGAGAGAGAGAGAGAGAGAGAGAGAGAGAGAGAGAGAGAGAGAGAGAGAGAGAGAGAGGGTGAATGCAGGCTCTGTCGACCGCCACCGTCCTTGTTATCGCAATAGTCAACTATATTGCATCATACATACACTTGCTAGAGTTCGAAGCTTTTCGTTATCTAC
Organism: Brasenia schreberi; assembly: GCA_036023115.1. Taxonomy (NCBI): domain Eukaryota; kingdom Viridiplantae; phylum Streptophyta; class Magnoliopsida; order Nymphaeales; family Cabombaceae; genus Brasenia; species Brasenia schreberi. Next base: position 32,909,631 of record JAYKKT010000088.1, read on the forward strand.
CGTTAAATATGATTGCAAGAGTTTGAAATGCTACTAGCTGTCACGTATCATACATACTTTTTCGAATCTACACGCCTTACCGATCATCTGCAGATGAAGTTCAGTAGAAAACCAACAAGTATTCAATGAAGAAAAGAACAAGATATTTTTGAATTTTATTTCCAAACCCTTTTGGTAAACCTTGCAATAAATCATTTAATTAATGCGGCACCAATTTACAAATCAACTTAAAATAGGCAAAAAGGACGCAAACGAGGAGAGGGAAATAAGCAAAGCATGCGATCTATCGTCACAGGGTGCTGAAAAAATCAACCGGGTGAAACGAAAGGTTCAACTTGTGGATGCAATACTGCCAAGAATAAAAGGCAAAGTCAAACAACGGCCGCCAATAGTTTATGAGCAGAATCCAGAGTACGATGGGATCGCCATTAGTTTATGAGCAAGATAACCATCTTATGTTCATCAAACTCTCCCTCTCTCTCTCTCTCTCTCAATGGGTCAGATTTGAATCCGAATCAGAGTAATTCTACCAGGTAGACACTAAGATATGACTAACCCCAGATTAGACTTTTGGTATACAACTCTGAATCTGAACCCATCAGTTATTGATTCTTGATAACGTAAACAAATATATTCAATTTGAATTGTTGCCAGAAGAGAATAATTCAAAAGATGGTGAACGGGATGTTTTTGAGTTGTGTTAGCGTGTTGTGTCATTTCGTGTTTGCAAAATAAGCACTTCAACCCGAAGCACCACGACTCTACTTTTAAATCTTCGTATAAATTTGGCTGGACACGAGCATGATGTGGAACATGTATACGGCTTGCATCATCTCTTGGATCGTGTCGAAGTCGGGCTTTCATGGTGTCCTATAATGTCAGCTCTGAACATGCCTACGGTGTCCATATTGCTTCCCGGATCCTCTTGACCTATCCGTGGGGCTAGGAGTTCAATATCAGTGTTTCTTTCCGAATCTGAACATGGGTCCAATTTGGAAAAGCCTTATACAATTGAACTCAACATTGTTTGGATCAAACCCTAGTCGACCTTGTTCAAACTTGCCATGTTGTGTCACCGTAAAAGAGTTCCCTGACACTGAGGGGGTGTTTGATTGCGAGTCCTTGAACCCCGTTCTAGTTCCAATGGCCCATTTTCGGGGGGTGGGTTACTGATAGGCCTCATAATCGGACCATATCGATGCATATGCATCAATTGAGATCAAACCTCCAGAAATGGCTTCATGCATCCATGTCAGAAATCTACTTATCTCTCGTATGAAGTAGACGACTAGTCGAGAGACAAAGCAGGTGCAATTAACCACCTATGCTCAACTCTCACATTGGCTCCAGACATACACAGGTGTCTTAGTGCCGTCCGAATCGGTCACACTGTATTTCTCCGACTTATATATGTTATATAAGTATTAAAAGTGAGATCGTATGACCTTGCCTTTTACTGTACATTCAGGCCCGTGTTTGATTACGGCAGGAGTTTCAATTATACAGTCCTGTGCAGTTGAAATTCCATGAATAAACCGGTGAAAAACCTAACCAGACTCAAATGATCATCATTAAACTGGAGCACAACGATGGGGGTTTTATCTAGAAAGTTTTAACTTAAAATTACCCTTCTGCATATCGATTCTTAGTTGTAATACCGTACTCATTGACCAAGGTTGATTATAATTAAGTGGTGTCATCTAGAAGAGTATAGGTAAGAATGAGAAGAGAGTTAAGCATTACATATACGATACATTACTTTGATTCTAAGCATGGAAAGAGAATTCAGGTGCTTTTAGGTTGTCAACAGGAATTGTTATTCGACATTTTTTACGTTATAGAATAAGCCGGTGAAAAACCTAACCCATACGTTTTCTTTTTCTAGATTATTCCGAGGGATAATCAATTTGAAATGTTATTATTTCTTAATTTTTTGAGAATCTGAGTGGAGTGGATGTAGACTTTCTTACAATGCAATCAAGATTATTTAAGTGCTTAATTTAGAAAGATCTGCCGGTTTTTTTCTATTATAGCTACATCGTAATGTGGATTCAGTAGCTATATTTTATGAAGGCATGAGGAGCAAAGAACCTTCAAGCCTAAGGTTAAGAGTTCGATACCCGAGATTTTGCATGTATATCTGGTAAGAAACTGCCTAACCGATAAACAGAAAACATCGAGGTCAGTCACCCGTACCAAGCTTCCTGCACCCTCGGTGTGCACCACCATCTTCTGCCTTCATCCTCTCGTTTCCAACTCCAGTCGCAGCCATACAGGAACGGAACACTACTGTCTCTCTCCATGAAATGTGTGTGTGTATGTGGGGGGGGGGGTTAGTGATGGTGGTAGCAGCCATTATTGGTGGCCCATATAAGGAGGATTGTAATCAAGTCAATAGCTGCCAACTCCATGGATTTGGTGAATACACCCTTCTAGAATCGGTCTTTTCCAACTTCATAAATTTCACCAATATGGGTTCCTCATAGGAGTTTTTGATTGCGAGGCTAAGACCACGTTTGTGCAACAGGCTCACTCCCTAGGGATCGGCTCCAGATGGACCTCATAGAGCCACAAAGCGGCCACATAATGAAGTAAAAAACGCCACTTTTTTACTGTCAGAACATACAAACCCGAGGCCTGTGAAGGCTGCATTTGATTACAATGCAAACTGTAGTTTTAGTTCCGTGATCCTAGGCCTTGTAATCAAACACTCCATAAGGACCGCATGGGCACGATCCCCAGGCCTTGTCATCAAACACTCCATAAGGACCGCATGGGCACGATCCCTGGCTAATATGGCCTTGTAATCAAACACTCCATGAGGACTGCATGGACACGACCCCGACTAATATGACCAGACCCAAACTCCGTGAGGTGACCGGCACGGTAACGTCAAAGCGGGAGACCTCAAAATTCATTACACGCCCCAACACAAACAAACGAAAACCCTAAGCCCCTCCATCTTGTTTATTTATTAAATTAACTTTTATTATGACTTTTTAATGAAAAACAACCTCTTCAACACGGCATCTCTCTCCCCACTGTCCGAAATTAAATAAAATTTTAGATAGAAAAGAAAAGGGGGAGGGTGAAATATCTTTACATAGAAACGAAGATAACGATGCACCACCACTATCTCGTCCCGTACAATTATACAAAATTTGAATTAACCACCCAAACTTCAAGAAAATAACAAAAACAACGAAGCAAACAAAAGACGCTATTTACCATACACCACTAGCCCTCTCCATCATTTTCTCTCTAGCCTCACTTTTTTCTTTTTTTTCTTCTAAGCTATTAAATTTCCATTTATCTACATTTATAATAGCGGCTTAGTTAGTATGGCGTTTTCCCTTCACATTACAGAGCAGGCGTTGGGGTTCTCGTCGCTAAACATCTGGGGCGCATGCACGTGCTCGATCACGTACCCGTACCCGGAATACTCCATCTTGTTGGCCTCCACCTTCGTCGATTCTTTCACCTCCGCCGCGGCTGCCATCGCCTCCGTCGACTTCTTCTCAGCCCCACCTCCATCCTTGTCCTTCTTATCGCCACCACCTTCGCCGTCTTTCTTCTTCTCCCCGTCCCCATCTTTCTTCTTCTCGCCACCTCCGCCTTTCTTCTTCTCGCCACCTTCTTTCGGCTTGTCGCCACCTTCTTTAGCCTTTTCGCCATCGCCGCCTCCGGCCGGTTCTTCCTTTTGAGAGACTATCTCGACGCCCCTTCTCAGTTTCTGCTTGAGGTAATCCGGCAAGGTTTTGACGTCCATGGTGCCCTTCACAGTGACCAAATCCTTTGCAGCTTCGACGCCCACGCTCTGCACACCTGCAATTCCGGGACGGATCAGACCCAGTTCAAGTGGAGGACCCAAATATCACATAACGGACACTGAAAGATCTAAACTTCTGTTTGGGGCTTTCTATATATATATATAGATAGATAGAGAGAGAGAGAGAGAGAGAGAGAGAGAGAGAGAGTCCCCACCCTTGATCTTGGCGATGATGCCCTTGATCTTGTGGATGCAGCCATCGCAATGCAGTCTGAGCTTCAAGACCACCACCTTCACCGGCGGCTCCTGCAATTTTACCACCACTACCCATCAGCTATATTTCTTGCTTACCTTTTCCCATAAATAGAAAAACAGAAGAAAAGTTGAAAACAGGCATTTGCGTTGGCACCTAGCTCGTTTTGTTCCTTCTAGCATTAACTAAAAATAACAAAATAATAATAAATTAGTAGGGCATTTTGGTCACGTCGTGTGACGCCATCATGGGAATTGAAAAACTCGTCGGGTCCAACCTCGCTCATCGTGTAAGGATTTTCAGAACAAGGACATTCCTTCGGGAATCTTCAGATTTTCACCTACCGTTTATTACCAATCTATCACTACTGGATGTCGGAACCGTCATACTCATCCGAAGAATATATTTTCCAAGGAAAAAGAAAAAATCTTCACAAATTCAAACAAATTCACCGCTAGAATCCGTGCTCGATCTGTGAATTTTCCCAATATTCCGATACTTTCCATAAGAAAATTTATCGGGAAAAACTTCACAGTTTAGTCATGATGGAAAACGGAAAGGCTACCTCTTTCTTCTCCTCTGGTTTTTTCTCGGGCTTTTCTTCCTTCTTAGCCTTCTCTTCTGCCTTCTTGGGCAGAGGGTTAGGGGAAATGATTTCCACCTTCTTCTTCGTCTTGGATTCCAATTCCTCCTTCAATTTGTGCCCATCCATTTTCCCCGTCACCGTTACCTTGTTGCTGCTGCAATCCGCCTTCACCTCATCCACCCCTAATACAGAAAACGCCGCACGTCGTCAGAGAATTTCTCATAGGAAACAGTAACCTAGTGAGAAATCTTTTCAAAGGAAAGATTTGTTTCCCTACCATCAAATTTTCTGATGAATCGCTTCACTCTTCTCGCACAGCCTTCGCAATGCAAATCCATCTTCATGACCATGGTGAATCCTCCATCGCCCTCTTTCTTAGACTTCTCTTCCCCTTTCTTCTCCTCCTTCGCCTCGCTCTTTTCCTCCTTTTTCTTCTCTCCCTCGCCGACCTGCTTCTGCATTCATACAAAACGAAAAAACAGGGTTTTTGTCAGAATTGATGAACAAACGAGCAGCTAAAACAAGAGAAAAGAGAGAAGGATTCATTTTCCTGAGCGGAAATGCGAGGAGGGGAAGAAACAAGGGGAAAGAAGGCGTACCTCGCCCATTTCTCACGATTTTGGGATCTAGCTTAAGATCGGAAACGGATGGGAAATGGTTTTCCTTGGAGCAAACGATAAATTGGAAACGCCAGGAGAGGCCCCGTCATAAATAGGCGCACACACGATGATGGTGATAGTTGACGCCATGCTCGTCATCCATGGCATCCTATGGATGTCTCACATACATACATGCTTGTGTACATCATGACGATGATGGATAGGTCATGATGATGGTGACATGATCACCCAAGCATGGCGTGAGTCGGTAGCGTCCGTATGAAAACTGGTGCGCACGTATAGGGGGTAGCTAGTAATGAGATTACAAATTTACCGCTGTTTTTCATCAGAACGTCTACCCGAGCATTTTTCCCATAAATTGTTACGCAATGCCTTGGTTAATAAAAATTGATATTCAAACCTCACAAAGATCCATATCTCACTGGACAATAGGTCGACTCACAAGTCGAATGTCATGAGTTCAACACGCAGAGCATGGTCAACTCACCATGTTCGTGTTTGTACGGTGCCTCGGTAAAGGGGCCACACTTTTCACTAATTACGAGATCTCTGACCTCAAGTCGACGTAATTGCCTCTGAGTGCCTCCAGTTTAACTTTTTCTTTCACACTGAGCAGCCCGACTTATAAAAGCGGATCCAACTTTCTTTTTTTTTTCTTTTCTTACAGTGGAAGGCCGAGGCCCAAGGCACACACGGACCGACGGTTCGCATGCAAACCCCGGAGAATCGAACTTGTCACCTACTAGTGGGCATCATAGGCCTTGCCAGTCAGCAACTAATCTGAGTGCTTATGAGATCGAACTCACAACCTGCGTCCTGTGAGTCAACGAGCTAACAAGAAATTAAGGCACTATTAAATTTTGTAATATACATTCTATCTAGTTCTATTCAGAGAAAAGCGCTCAAAGGGTTAGCTCGTCTGGTGGGGTTCTCAAGTCACACGATAAAGGTTATGAGTTCGATTTTCAGGGCATACTTGACTTCGGCCTTCCGTTGTAACAAAAAAAAGAAGGTATGGCTTAGCTAGGCGTTTGTGCATGGTGTCAAACGTTTTAGGACTTGGTTTAGGTCATGGGCGGCGTCTGTTCAATGGAGCCGGTTAGTCAGGCTTAGGCGGCGTACACTGAAAGCATGGTGGCTCGCTTTTTTGTGAGCTGGCCAATTTTTAAAGCCTTTCGATGTTCGCCACATGAAAGATAGAATATATGATGCTTTATTTTGTGCCAAATTAGTATTTAATCTATATTAGCTCACCTAGGTAGGATGCTTGACTCACAAGTTAAAAGTTCCGAGTTCGATAGGTGAGACATGCATACCCTTGCTTAAGCACCAAGAGTATTAGCTTAACGGCTTCGGTGCTGCCGACGGGGAGTTCGGCTCTTAGAGGATGTATATGTGGGTGTGAATGTGTTAGGCTTTGACCTCCTCTTGTAACAAAAAAAAATCATAAGGGGGGATGAAACACATCAACAAGTCAAAAAGAACAAATCAAATGCTCAACTATTTATGAAAATAGCATTCTTAATTCCTGACGAATTTTGGATAGATTCAAAGGAAAAATACGTCCAATTAATAAAATTATCCAAATGTTAAAATAAGATCCAGTATGGCTTTCGGATCACAACATGAAGATTTGAAATCTTATGGGTTGGAGGTTTGGATTCTAATTCATAAAATTTCCAACTAGAGATGAGGAAAATTCAATCAATCAATGCAATGCAGTTGGATATCCTTTTCCTTTCCTTCAATAATTCGGATTCAAGTTCCAAAGGGTACCATTGACACCTGACTGCAGGATTTTTTGCAAAAGCTTGTGTATTGAACGAGGTCAAGAGTTCGATACTCGGGACGTGCATCTAGTGAGGGTCAATCTAACCCCTATTTATCCAATAAAAGAACAAAATGAAACAAACATACTGAACTAATCTTTACCCAAAGTGAAGCAAATCCAAATCCCAACTGAGTAGTATATGGAGTCCTTACTTTAGGACTCATATCCACAATCCAAATCCAAAAATTGTTTCGTGGGATTTGGATCATATAAGTTGGTTTTGACCACAAATTATCAACCCCAGAAAACTTCCCCTAAAAGTTGGTGCAAAAAAAACACAATAAACCCGCATCCTTAGCTTATGACACATCAGATGGTAATAGATCCGGGTAAAACTTGGCCTATGGTACTTGACTCAAGCCGTCTTCTTGGACAATTTCCGGTCTTCTTCGATGGTAGGTGTCATACAGTGGGTGGGTCCGTGACCGAACATAAGGAATAGCCTGCTTGGCCCGGACCAGCACCGGGTTTAGATAGGTGGGTCCATTAGGATGACTGGGTTTGGTCTCTTCGTAGCCCACCAACGCTGGTCCCTTGGTCATACTAGTCAAAGGTCAAACCCATAGTTAATGACGCACAGAAAATAAATGAAATAATGATGAGTTGAAAAAAGTGAATCAGGTAAAAAAATCAAGGAAAATGCAAAATGTTTTTAAATATGTTTTTTAAGAAAAAAAAGATCTCTTTCTCTCTCTTAGAAGCCTTCGTGATGCTCTCCATTTTCACAAGGTGCTTTTAGAGTGAGACTCGTGGTATTGGAACTTTTTGTGAGTAGAATTGACGCTTAGATTTTTATGTAAAATTGAGTAGCAACAAGAGAGAGAAGGAGATACTTGGATTTTGTCGTACAGTTTATGCGTCTCATATCTCTCCTAATGCCTAAATGTTTAACTCAAATTGGGTTTATGAAACCACAATCACACATCAATAACGATGTACAATAGAATTTAAAACTAAGAACACTAAAAAAAATGTTTACTTTTCTTGAGATGTATCATGCACACCTTTAAAACTATGAAATTAAAACTACAACCCCAATTTCTATTGTAATTAAACACGGGCTTCCGGCCACAACCTAATCTTTAATCCCATTATCAAGTCCATCAAGGGCCGGTTTCTAAGGTTGAGCCTCTTGAATTGGAATCAAAGTTTTAATTCGGTAATCTCAGCATAACAATCAAACACCCCACTTAGTTGTATTGGTGACAGTAACCGGTCAGTTGTACTGAAAACTTTCTTCTTCTTTGGGTAGTTTTCGGCATCATCGTGTCTCATACAAAGGCTCCACCCATTAGAACTAGAACTAGAGTTTCAGTTTCATAGTCTCGGCCTCACAATCAAAGACCCCCTTAGGGGTATTGGTGACAGTTAGCGGTCAGTTCTACCGAAAACTTTCTTATTCTCCGAGTAGTTTCCGGCATCATGGCCTGATGATGATCTTGCATCTCTTTGAGAAAGATCTTATTGCATTCGACAAGGAAGACATAAAGGGAGGGCTAGAGCCATGTACTAAGTTGAGAGTGCGATTGTTAAAAAAGAAAAAGGAAAAGGAAAATATTAGTGCAGCATATCTTAAATAGTCGAATCGCCTCTTCATTTTTCAAAATATTTCTCCATTACATACAAAATTAATGTCATATTCTCACGTTTATTTGCATTTATTACAAAAAAAACCCACAAAACTTATGCACCACCAATAGCTGTTTCGACGAACTGTGAGCGCCCTGCCCTGGCTCGCTGGCGACGTTAAGGCAATTGAAGGATGGAAACACGACGGATCACTGATTAGATACGAACTTCAAAAACCCACTAAACTGACAACCTTTTTCTAAAAGCTGCCTATTCTTCCTCATGTCTTCGTTAATAGTCCCTAATGCATCATTAGACGACGACCTAAACTCGAACATGGTTTTTTCCTTAATCTGCTTAGTGTGAGTTATGAGAAGTCTGGCTTTCATGAAAGTCGTCATCTTGAGTAGTAGATCTAGAAACTCTTTTGGGGTGGGATTCCCTCCTTCAATGGTTTGGAATGGAGGCAAACGTATCTCATGAATCCCACTAAAAGTTATAGACTTTCAGTTGATTTTCAAAATTTTGGGTTCCCCGGGGGTCATCTTAGTTTTTTATTCATGATCAGTGAGGCTCAATACGAGTTGAGATAGAAAGCGAAAATTGGATATTATGAGTGAAAAATTGGAACCTAAGGTGAAGAAGGCATCGTTATTGCCTTAGTAAAATCATATCTTGTACGAAACCACTCTATGGAAAATATCTTTCTAATAAAAATCTTCCATGGTAAATATATCTAGATTAGTTTAACAAAACTATATATATAGATTTAGTTAAGAGAGTTCCACACCTTAGACCGTGGCCAAATTTTCCTTTTAAAAGAGCATGAGGCTAAGCGCAATAATGAAAATATCATGCTGTCTTTTGAACTAGTCGAGTACTTGTCTTCTGTTTTCTCTTATTTCTCAACGTTGAAAGAAAAAAGTTGCTCAAAATCTGTCTTTGAAAGTTGAAAGATACGAAATTGATGGTATTCAAGCTTCCGTAATGGCAGATTCAGCAAAGAACCATTCGCATTTACGTCGTGGCTTGAAATGGAAGACTAGCTTCCCTTTTTTCTTCATTTCTTCGACCATTTCATTGATTTTCCTGCATGGCAATTATAGCTGCAAAACTTCTCTCTCTCTCACACACACACACATACACACAGGCTCACACACGAGAGAGAGAGAGAGAGAGAGAGAGAGAGAGAGAGAGACCCACTTAAATTACTGTTCAAATTACTGTTCATGAACAGTAATTTTGCTTCGCTCGGCTGTAAACCCTTGTGTGTGTTCATGCTCTGTTGACCAACTTAAATATTATTACTATTCATGTTAAGCCGAGCCAACCACAAATAAATCCTCAGGGTGTATGTGCCACGCGCGTGCTCATGATTCATTGATTGACCTACTTAAACTACGATTCATGATCAGCAAGGCCAACCACAAATCTAACCTCAGCTCAACAAGAACTTGCTATTTATTAATTCAAAACCTAAACTTACAACATAATTTTCATTTTGGAATGAAACTCCTTCCTGCTTTAAAAACAAAAAAGTAGTTCTTTTTTTATAAGTTGCAATGTAATTATTTAACTGCATCCATACCCACCCAATTCCCTTGGTTAGTATTGTTTTCTATATAGATTTGAAAATAGTGAAAAGTATACATTGAGGCATTTAAGTACCCAAAAAGTATATTTACCTTTTTACTTTTGATTTTCAATTTTAACTATCATACCATAAATACAATGATTGAGATTGGTTTGAATGGAGTTAGCATATAAATAATTTGCATCCTCCAATTTGTATATGTATATATAACCTATGTGAGATGAGTCTGGCACGCGAAAAACTCATCTTCCAGCTTGTATACAAATATAAACTGCACAAACAAGCTCTGAACAAGCTGAGGCATGGGAAAAATAATAAGAAGATGGAGGAAGTGGATAAATTGCCGGTGATAGATCTAGTAAGTTTTCTAGCATGAGTAATGAGAAACTTCTTAAGAAGGGGTAAACTATGTATTATAGCTCACATAATCAACCATAGCCTATAAATCCTTTTGCTTATTTTCCGAATTTCGGGTGGGGTGGACAACAACGACTCCGCTTGATATAGATCAGAAACTCGACATCCCCAAGGGCTTAGTAGATGCAACACCCACCTGCTCAATAGCAGTCCCCACCTTACAACTATGAAGATTCCGGTCCTGGATCAGACTCTGCATTAGTTCTGAATAGGACGTTGCGCCAAACTTGCAGAACCCAGTTTGTGTGAATGGTGAATTGTGCATATTCTGGGTGGGGCAGGTGACTCTCATGTCCTTTGCTAGATCTTGATTTCAGTTTTCACTATAATATGGTGAAACACCTGAGCTGCTTCGCGGCGAAGTGTTATGCCGGTCCGGCATTCGCTAGCTTTTCGGCCTACTAGCATGTTCTACCACCCCTCTGATTATGATGAATCCCCGAGTCTGATGCTTAGATATAATTTGAACTTTCAGTGAAAAATCGATCCATTGGTTCAGATTTTTGGTGTTCAGCCGTTGATCAAGACCAATTACATAAAGTCGTAAATTTCCTTCTCGGGAAAAACTTGCAAGGAGATGGCACAAAGAAGGAGGTTACCATGAGGATGTAATACAAATCCAGTTTTGGATTTGACACAGTTAATTGGATTTGGTGCAAAACCAATATGTGACTAATAATCAGATCAAATTGGGATTCAGAGTTTCTACACAAATCTTTATAAATGTCGAAAACTATTTCATGTCTGTCATTTGATCTTCTGTTGGTGTCACTCTAACTTTATTTCTCTAGTCTCGTTAAGTCTTGTCTCTTGTATGGCCACATGTCAATCTCAACATTTTTTAGTCTTTAATCCAACATTTGTTGTGCATATCAATGGCACAATGAGCAGCATTATTAACTATTGTTGGCATTATTATTCTCTAATAATGTTTTTCTTACAATTTCAGGTATATTTTCTTGCCATACAAAGCATATGATGCACCTGTTTGTTTTAGATAGTCTGCATTGCATGAATTTGCTTCAATTTTCTCATCTGATTGGAGCATTGATCATAAGTATTTAAAATATCTTTTTGAGGTTTCAACATATAACAATCATTGACTTTTGTATTACTCGGACAAAATATCTATCTCTATATTCCATATATTAATAGATCAAATGACCAGCAGAAACCATCAATTTTTTTATATTTTTATTTTCCTTCTCCTATAATGTATGTGTACGATCCCTCACATGTTTTGATCTCTTTGATTCCATTATATAAGCAGCTGTTTTAAGACCTTTAAAAGTCAATGCAGCAATGCATAAACATTTTATTACTAACAAAATATTATTTTTTCTTTTCATTAATGATGGAACATGAAATTATTCCATTTGAGATGCATATTCCAGGTACCAATCTTGAATGAAACCGAAAACTTCTGTTTCAGCAAGATGGTTGCTAAACAGTATGGCAAATATTTTCTTCAGTACAGCAAAACGAACTATAACTCACCTGACTAGGGGGCTCAATCACAAGTTGAAGATTATGAGTTCAATACCAGGGATGTGCATATGGCTTCAGCCTCCTCATTGTAAAAAACAAATGTCTCTGATACAAAATATTGAAATTTGTATAAATGCATGTAATAATTTGCACATTTTAGCAGGAATTATGAATAAAACGGTCAAATTTTAACATATAATATTGAAGATCACATCTATGAAATTTGGTGATTTAAGATTGTTGACACCTCTGATTTATCAGTCGTCGTTTATGTTCTTAGTTTGTTTTTCCCAACTTGGGTGATGCAAATCCAACTCTTCGTGCTCAAATTATTGATGAAAACTTATCTAGTGATATCTGGATAATTTTCATCTCTCCCACTGATTGTACCGATCGATAAAAGTGATGAATGATTTTGGCATATCGATTTTCCAATTTTAAACTCATAAGAAACCTGAAAGCATTGGAAATCAACAATTAAACCAAGCATTTTTATTACACCAAGTTTTATGCTTGCTGTCGGCTACCACACACAATCCACTTCCTTTCACATCGATCAAGCCTTGTCCAATACTATCTTAGGCCGCCTCCTAAGAAAACGAAACCATGTTAGATTCTTTCTCTATGATTATCAAATAGTTAGTGACTTGTCTAGGTAGCTTCACATGACATAAATGTGATTGAGCTGAGCAACCCACCACATGTTCTTCCTTTTCTAATTAAGCACCACAATAATATGGGGG